>OY796893.1:15189275-15910908 GCA_963680785.1 Diplosoma virens
CTTCAGCCGCATAGAATCTTTTGATTTGTGAAAGTCACTGTTCATGTGTTGACATTCTGAGCTGCCTCTTGCTGCCATTTCTTTTTTTGTTCATATATAAGGATTAGAGGCCACTACCCCAAGTTATTGGATTGAACTGCCAGATCTGGAACGATAGGTGTTGGTGAGTAGCAAGGCGATTAAGTTTCCCTTGCCTCGGTTGGTTCCTGTTGTTCTTGCTCGATAGTACTTGAGCTTAAGCAAGGCTGCTGAAGTTGTAGCATTGTAGTATTATCATGAGTAGTTGAGCCAACAGCAGATGGTGACGTAGTAGAAAAAAAGTTGTGAGTTTAGGCATTTTTTGCAGTAATTTCTGTTTCTTTTCTGATGCCTCTCTCTTTCTTCTGGCTTTCTCTGCTCCGGAAAGATATTTTCTTCCCATATCTTTGTCTCGTGAAGTCATTGTGAAGTTAGTCTGAAAATGTTAAGCTAAACATTACATAGCTATACATTACATAATGAAAAGCTAAATATTACATTAGAGTAAGGATACATGCAAAAAGCTTTCTATTATAGTTAAAAATAGAAGGCAAAAACTGCTACGTCAACAAACAGCCAACAATACGTTATATTATACAGACACATAAAACATGCAAAAAATACATATCAGGATCAGGATATCAACGATAAAAAAGTGACGTATCAAAAGTCAATCTAAAAAAAATAAAGATATTTCCGGTTGTCAAAATATTCAATCGAGGGTATTAAAGAAAAATTCTTTGAAAAAATTTGGAAAAATTTTAAAAAATGGCCGCACTATTCTGATTGAAGGGCCCTATGTGCTATGTCATATGAGACAATTAAAAAAAAAATTTCTGCTCAACCAAGCGCGGGGCCAGAGCTGCTACATCTGCTGCTATGTTAATCCAACACTGGTCTTCCAGTGATAACCACCATTTCGAATTATACCGAATATTCATATAGTCTTGTTACACTTTAAAAAGTTTATTACAAAAGCAGTTGATGAGATATCTTATATAAATTTGTTTTATATTAATGATCGTTTATTAAAGTTTTTATTTTTAATAAACGATCATTAATATAAAACAAAATTATTGGCCCAGATGGTAGGTGCTTTCACGCAGCCTGGGCTGTGAGTAAGTCTGTTCATTGATTTTAAAAATGACAGACCGAAACCGAACCTACCAAACCGGAAGGGTATTCACCCACTCCGATGTTCAGTGTGGATCTGCTAATCGGAAAACGTCCTTTTCAGGACGGGGCAATGACAGGATAAAACTGCCCTTTTCAGGGCACATTTCCAACAAGTTCCGAAGACCCACTATTCTTCAGCTGAACATCGAAGGCCTTACTGTAAGCAAGATGAACGTTCTTCATCACCTTGCTATGCAGTTTGAGGGACTCATCATCCTACTGCAGGAGACCCACTGCATTGAATCAGAGAAGTTGGTACTACTAAACTACCAACTAGCTGGGTCTTCTTTAAGCAGGAAGCATGGCCTTGCCACGTTTGTCCACGAGCAACTGAGATACACGCTTTTGGACCAATCTCCACCGACATCGGAGATCGAGTGGCTGTGTGTGGACGTTGATGGCTATAAAATAGTCAACGCCTACAAACCACCGCCAACGCGATTACGAACCCTGGATCTCCCAATGTTTTCTCACCCCTGTCTTTACGCTGGCGAATTTAACTGTCGTCATGTTGACTGGGGTTACGACGACAACAGTCCGGACGGTGAGTGCTTGGCTGGTTGGGCAAGTATTAATTGTCTTGCCCTCCTATATAATGCCAAGGACGCTGCCAGTTTTTATTCCGGCCGCTGGAACACTGGTACCAATCCAGATCTAGCTTTCGCTAGCGTAGGTCCAAACAGTCGCTTACCGGATAGACGTGTCCTTTAAAAGTTTCCCAGGTCACAACATCGACCTTCGCTTATTACACCACCAAGGTTTGCTATGGCAGTGCCAAGCATGCCTGTTAAGCGATGGAACTTCCACAAGGCCAAATGGAATCACTACATTGCTTTGACGAATAAATTCGAAAAGACTCTGTTGCCACCTGATTCACTTGATGTGGATGCGGCTTACCAGGACTTCTGTAACACCATTAAGAAAGCAGCCAAAAAGGCTATCCCACGCGGATATCGAAATAACTATGTTCCGTGTTGGGATGCAGAGTGTGAATCGCTCTGTAAAACCTTTCTGCAGTCTCCTCAGCGAGACGACTCAAGTTTGTCTGCTACAGCTCTGCTTGCCAAGCTTGACAGAAAGCTGAGAGATCGATGGTCCGAAGCAGTTCGGAGCATTGACTTTACACACTCTAGTCGAAAAGCGTGGAATATCTTGAACAACCTTACTGGTAGGTCACGACACTCTCCTCGTCATTGTCTCGTTTCAGCCGATGCTATTGCATCTCAGCTGGTTAGAAATTGGAGATACGAGGCTGTTGACTGCAAGTCATCTAGACTTGTCTTTCAAGAAGTGTCTGACCTTTGGAGGGCCACAACACCAGACGCAGTAAATATCTCTGACAATTTTTCACAGAGAGAATTTGCTGCTGCCCTTCAACATTTAAAACCAGGTAAAGCTCCGGGACCTGATTCCATCTGCCCTGAGCTTATAGTCCATGCTGGGGCTGCTTTGAAGTCCTGGTTACGTGACTTCCTTTCTTCCTGTTTGCGCCGACTCAAAATTCCCAAGATCTAGAGAAGATTGCTTGTGGTCGCGATCCCAAAACCAGGAAAGCCCGTGGGGGATCCAAAGAGTTATCGACCGATATTTCTGCTCTGTGTCCCCTACAAGATCCTCGAGAGACTTATCTACGCCCGCGTTGAACCATTAATCGATCCACTGCTCCCCAAAGAGCAGGCTAGATTCCGACGCGGGAAGTCAACCGTAGATCAAGTTGTTCTGCTAACCCAGAACATCGAGGATTCTTTCGAGGCTAAAAAGAAGGCCGGTGCCGTATTTATCGATCTGACAGCTGCTTATGACACTGTCTCGCACCGTGGTCTTACATGCAAGCTGCTGAGACTACTTCCGGATAAGCACATGGTCAAAATGATCATGGAGCTTGTCCGAAATCGAAGTTTCACCCTTACCACCGGTGACAGCAAGCAAAGCAGGCTACGCCGTCTTAAAAACGGTGTTCCTCAGGGATTGGTCTTGGCCCCCTCCTATTTAACATCTATACGTACGATCTTCCTTCCATGATTTCCAGAAAGTTTGCTTATGCTGATGATTTAGCATTGTTGCATTCTTCTGGAAACTGGAAGGACTTGGAGGGGACCTTAAGCCAAGACATGTCCACACTGCCAGCGTAGCTCCAGATTTGGAGGTTGAAGCTCAGTCACACTAAGACGGTGACGGCAGCCTTTCACTTAAATAACCGAGAGGCCAAACGTGAGCTAAAGGTCTACAACAACGGTAGACTTTTACCGTTCTGTCCAACCCCTACTTATCTTGGAGTAAAACTGGACAGTTTCGCCACCATTTAGTGGCATTCTGCAAAAAACTATCCTCGCGCGTCACACTGCTGAGGCGACTCGTGGGCTCGGGATGGGGTGCTGGTGCTAAAACACTACGCATAGCCACATTATCTCTAGTCTACTCAACAGCTGAGTACTATGCGCCAGTCTGGTGTCTCGCAGTGCTCACACTCGCCTCATTGACAGTGTCTTGAACGACGCCTTGCGCATGGTTGCTGGATGCCTGCGTCCCACTCCAACGGACCACCTACTTGTACTTTCAGGCATCCAGCCAGCTGAGCTTCGCCGAATGGGAGCGACACTCTCCTTGGCTTATCGTGGATCTCTGGACCCTGATCATATCTTGTATGGTCTCTTAAGTGGGTCCTCAGATACTGGCCAAGTGAGACTAAGATTCAGACGCCCGTTTGTGCCAGCTGCGCGGAATCTTTTGGACAACCTTGCCAGACTTGGCATCGGCGTTTCTGAATGGACAAATCACAAATGGAAAACGGAGTACTGTGAAAATGCTTCCAGGCTCCGTGCTTTTGTGCCCGAGACTAGTGCCAGGCCTGTTGGGATGGGCTTACCCCGAGCAGCTTGGGTTAAGCTCAACCGCGTGCGGACTGGTGTTGGGCGATTCCATTCGTCCATGCACAAATGGGGTCTCGCTCCTTCACCGAATTGCGAGTGTGGCGCCTCTGAGCAAACCGCAGACCATGTACTAACAGTATCCCCTATACATCGGGCACCACATGGAGTACGAGGTCTGACGGTTTTGGATGACGAAACTCGATGATGGTTTAATGACATCACTGCCAGCATCTGATCCAGGCAGTGCAGTAGTCTGGGGTAGTAAAAGGATAAACCCTCGGCCCCAGTCCTGTTTGTGTCTGGCCTGGAGTGGATACCCTTCAAACGACGGCGACGAAAGTTTTTATTCAAACTAAAATTTGTGTTTCAGATTAATTTCTATGTGTTTAATAAATGTGTTAATAAACCCTTGCAAAATGGATACTCCTCAAGAGAACGTATAATTTCTTCAGATGTTCTTGGTCACCCACTTCTAACCGTATCCAACACTGACCCTTTCTCTATAAATTATTTGTGCCATCAATGAATTGAAGGACGTGATGGTGGATCTCTTCCACAGTTAATTCTGTGTTTTCGATGAGTCTAAACATCCGATTTTATCTCAATAAATCAGGATACACATTGTGCCTTCTCTTGAGGAGTAGCCATTTGCAAGCGATTGTTAACACATTTATTAGACACGGAAAAATTTAATCTGAAACACAAAATTTTAGTTTGGATAAAAAATTTAATAAACACTGATTAATATATAAATAAAAAAATCTATATAAGATACCTCATCGAAAAAATTTTTTTAAATTGTAACCAGATATAATGGCTACTGCCTTTGAAATAAATTTTTAAAATTTTAACAAGACTTCATGGACACACTGCATGATGAATCGCATTTGAAACTTAAAAAAAGCTTTTGTGATAAAGACATGGCCACAAACCCGATGGAATTGTCTTTGAGAATTATTAAGGACTAACTGAAATTCAGATATCTTTCGGGGACGCATCCGAATTTGAGAAACAGTTGTAATCATGACTGGAAAAGAATGCCTCCGAGCTGATTTGTACGATGCATAACTTTGCTAATTTTGCATTACGTAAACTAATGGTTCCCAACCTTTTTTTTACGGCGGCACACTATTAAGCTATTTCAATTTTCGCGGCACACCCATTATATTGATTAATAATAAAAAGGTCTACACTTAAAATCTGTCTATGATCTTACAATTTTTTTCTCCAAAATCATGTCTGCTTTTGCATTTGGAAGCCAAAATATTAAGCCAAAAAAAGCCCAAAAGCCAAACAAAATTTTTGATGCCTCAAGGGCATTGCTTCGCGGGACACCAGTGTACTTGTTGCGGTACACAAGTGTCCCGCGGCACAGCAGTAGGGAACCATTGACGTAAACAATCATACCACCGCAGATGAATTTTTGTGTATTCGCTCGTTTTCTTTATGATACACTTGTAAGATTACGTTTAAATGAACAATTTATAAACCATCGTTTTGCTATTCATCTTCAAATGAACGAGTTTTTAAAAAATTAAGAATTCTTCAAAAGCTTTTACTGAAAATACAAAAATTAGCATGGCCATGAAAAATTAATAATAATAAAAGCCACCAATCACAAACGCTCTTTTGTGCTTTGCTCCTTGATGTTGTGTTTATTTTGGAATTATGTAACGAGTTATTAAGCAAAATGCTTAAATCAGCGGCACAACAGCTTTTTTCGTTTAAAAACATGTTTGCTTACAATAACTTTTACTGCCATTGACCTGGTTATTACGTAACCCCGAGAACAGAACAACTAAATAAACTAAAGCATCAACTTCAATTATTAACAGAGTTAAAAAAAAAAACTCTAACGCCTTTCTCGGCAATTGAAAAACTCTTAAAACGGACTATAAATTGTGGACATATAAATTGTGCAGCAATAAATTTCTCTAAAAAAACTTAAAAGGTCACGAGAAAATATCACCATCTAAAGTAAACATTAAACTTGTTGCTATCTATCAAAAAATTTGGTTCTCAGTGAGAAAATAACAGTTGAACAAATTAACACAAAAGTTTCAAGACAACATGTTGCCCGTGCACTTCAATACTAAATGAGCTTTGCTCTTTACTGTTTCATTATTGCTACAAATGAAAAATTGCGACAAATATCCAATATATAAGCAAGTATAACAAGTTTGTGGTTATACCAGATAAGTCAGTGAGAGTATTACGTCGGCAAAATTGTTCGTTATAAAAAGTAAAAAAGCGATCAATTGCCGTTTACATAATTTAGGCAATAAATTTTCAAGTAATGATAATAAGTTGTTCGGTCAAAAATATCAAAAATATGTTTAATAATATTGAGTAAGCACAAATTTCATTTTAACAGATTTATTTAAAAAATTGATACTTTTTTCAAATTGAATGTTTTTTCAAACTTAATCAAAAAATTTTCACCCTATTTTATTTAACTTTTTCAATTAAAAACAAATAAACAAAAAAATATTAAGGCAAGCAAGGTGAAAATTGATGGGCTTAAAACCAAATTGAAGATCCAATGTGGGGCATGTGAACATAAAATGTGTCGTTTTGACTTTCAATTTATCAACTAAATGGGACACTAAGTCATACCTGCTTTATTGTTTAGCCTACCCTATTTAAATTCTGGAGACTCTTGAAGTGATAACTGGAGAGTCAAAGTTTTGAAAAATATTTAAAGTAAAAAAAAGAATCCAATCATAGTTCAAAAAGGCACTTTACGTCCGAAAAGACAATTTAACAGAAGAGCAAGTCGGAAAATCTAGTTGGAATTTGTTTTTATGTTTAGGACAAAACATTAAAAAGATGTTAGGTTTTATAATAGCTTTTTCTGCATTGCTTCCTTATATCGTTAACTCTGAGATAACAAATCCTGTTCCAAAGCTGCTTTATGACGTTCCACTTGACTTTAAACCCGCATTTTGCAGTGTTTTAGAAAACAAAGAGCAAACAGCAGAAACCGGAGTAAAATCTTATGATATCGGAGTGTCGTCTTTTACTGGAAACGTGTAAGTTACGTGGTAGGAGTGATTAACAATCGAATGTCTTTAAAGGTATCTTAAATCTAAAAACAAAATTTTCAACTGCTAATTCAGTTGTTCTCAACCTTTCATGGTTCGTGGCCTCTTTCCAAAGACTCTTAACACCCGTGGCCCCCAGCTTGGAATATTTTCCCAACATACTATTGAAGACTAAAAAAAGTCATTACTTTGAAACTGTCTCTGATTTCTTTATTCTATTCCCAAAAGATCAGTGAAAACAAAAAAAAGTTTTCGGCAAAGGCTTCTGCCGGTGGACCCCTTGGGAGGCTAAAGGTTCCATTTGAGAAGCCCTGAGGCAAGTGAACCCACTTGATATATCTATTAAATCAGTTTGATTGTGAAAAAGGGGATTTTTATTTTGTAGTTTTCTAAAATTGGTTCGTAATGTCTTAAATCTCCGCGCCCCAAAAAAAAATTTGCCTGGCCCTGCCGGACCTGGCGCATGCCCCACGTCGAGAACCGCTGTGCCAATTATATTGATCATATGAAATAATAATTGCTGTTTGCAGAAGCTTTTTGGACTTGATAAGACCATTAATTATTTTAAGATGTTTATCGACGCAATGCTATTTGGCAAGTAGCCTTATATGTGGTAAAAAGATAACTTTTTTCATTGTTTTATAAAAACTTTTGGATTTATATAATTACTAGCATGATTATTCAAGCATAGTGGTTTAAAAAAATTGTGAAATCGTATTGATAAAAATGCAGTATATTTTTTAAAAATAGAAAAAATTTCAGAAATTCTCAAGACAAAACATACAGCTTGAACGATGTGCACCAATTTCAAAATGTTAATAATTTCTCGTTAAATTTGCTCACCGATAATCTCGTTTGGCCAAACGAAGTTGAACAAGTTCCAGGTAATTTTGTTATGACTTACTCAAGTCATGAAAATAAACGGATAAATGTGTACCTAAAACTATTTTTAAGAGCAGCCAATTATAAAACTTAAAAACCTTTTAAAATTCTTCTTAACTTCTTTTTATTTTTACGTCAAGATTACCTGCAATAAAATTTTCAAACTTTAGAAATTTCGTTTTATTCTTCACTAACTTGATGCTGTTCAAAATTTTTGAGTCATTGCAAAATAAACCGGTCAATAAGTTAAGCAAAAAATTTTAGACTTATAAGACTAAATTTTCCTTTTCTAACTATAGGCCAGGAATGGGGAACCTGATTGCACTCGCGGGCCGCACCCCCAAATTAAAAAATTAAGTAAGGGCCACATTAAATTTTTTGTTGATTTAACAAAAAATGTTAGTTTTACGACAGACCACGCTTCTTCATCTGGTTCGTCATGTCAACACCTTTTTCTATCTTAACCCCAAAAATTTATTTAACTTTTTAGCCGAATTTAAAGTAAAAATCAGAAAAACGTAGCACATCGGCCACCCAACCACACGCAAGCCGCAGTTTCCCCTTCCTTGCTATAGATGGTATTGTCTTAGATTTACGTAAAAAAGAGTTCTTTTATTACATTAATTAAAATACGAATGTTTAAAAACAGCTGTTTTATTTCAATTTATTGTTTAGATGGAATTTTCGATAGACGAGTTTGGAGTGTTGCAAGCGCATTTTTCCTTCCTGGAAAAAACAATGGAAGCATTGCTCTTATTGACATGAAGGATAAAACTAACCCAGGTATAAAATTGCCAAGCATTTCAATGCTCCTTGAAGCGCATATGCTTTGATGGATCATAATTAAAAACTATTTACGTAGCATTTTTTAGGAGTTGTGGTAACCCAGTAAAACACGCCATTAAGAACTAACGCTTAGGGGCAACCGATTCTTGCTGTAGCATTTTTTCAATTTTAGAAGTATTAAATGTTTGACTTTTAAACAGTTTAGTAGCCTTCTTTTTGTATTGCAAGAAACCATAAAACAAACATTCGGTTTTAATTATTTATGTGGATTTTTTTCAGTTAATCAATAGGTCGAAAATATTTTTGTGTATTAAACAAAATTATGTATGTAGCCTACTCATGCAACGAGGACTAGAAAAAATTGAAAGTTAAATTTACCATAGCAATCGCATTTTTTTAAATACTGTTTTTGTTTATTTTCCAGAATAATTTTACTGTAGTTGAAATTTCTGGTTTATATTTTCTATCTCATGTCCTGTTTTAATTATACTTGTTCCCCTATGTTTAATTTTTTTTTTTTTGCAAATATAGAGACAGTTCTTATAACTCCTCAAGAGGAGAAAGTTTGGTTTTACCACCGCGTCTTGTGGGAGGACATGAACAACGACGGTCACTTGGATGCAGTTACTGCTAGAGCTTATGGATCAGGAGGTATTTTTGACTCTTCATTATTTTATAAAACCTTTTCTCGTTATCCTTGCTCCTTGCTCCTTGTGATTGCGAATTTTAATTTTGATTTTTGGTGGTTTTAATTGTTTAACCCTAATACCTAAATATTTTACCATTGATTCAACCTATAGTATTATTTTTATCTTTCGGAACAACTAATAATAAAATGACAAACTACGAGTATATACCAAAAAATTTTTCCTCTTACTTCGATGATCCGCTGTTTTGGTTCAATGATTTTCAACTTCATTTATTATTTAAAATCTTACGTCAATTAACAGATGCGGCCACCGAGGCTCAGCTGATTTGGTTGGAAAATCCCGGTTTTGAGTACTTGACCCCATCTTGGAATTACCACGTGATTTACGAAGGGGTAGAAGACATCTCGTTTCGAATTCACCAGCTGAAGCTGGATGATGGCACAACCACCAGTGCTGTGATCAGCGCTGGATTCTGGAGGTCAGCACCAAACATTACGTCATTGTTTTTTGTTAATAGAAGCGGCGGCAAATTAAAGATTTCTTTAATTTTTTCAGCAAGGAATTAGGATTAACTTGGAGCGAGACGAACAATTGGCTTGATGTAAACTCTATCAGACATTTGGCAGTCGACAAATTTGGAATGTATTTTGACCTTGAGGTATTCTCTTTTTTTTATAACAAATTTTTTTCTGTCTTTCGTTGTCGTGTATCTTTAACTATAAAAAGCAGGGGCATGAAGATAATTCGTAGAATTTTTCAATTTTGGAAATTCCAAACAACAAGTTTAATTTCTTGGGCACCGATTGTGCTTGGCAACACTTAAAATTGTTTAATAAATTAAAAGAAGTCAAGATAATGCTGTTGGATAAAGTTTACTAGTACTTTTAGTTTGGCTTTTGAGAAACGACTTAATTTAGACTACTGACTTATCAAAAATTTCAAACAGAAAAAAGTTGTAATTGGATAATTATTGTTTATTTGAATCTGTAATTTGAATCTTGACAACGTAGGTTTACCTAAATGTGTTTTTATTTTCTTTCAAGATTTTTTGTTGGTTTTCAAGTGGCAAGAATTAAATTATTATTATTTACTAATTTTTTAATTTTACATTTTTTAAAAACAAAGTGTTTGTCGTTTCCAGTTTTTTTAATTCCAGTTTGAGATTTTTTAATGTTCTTTAGTTGTTACTCCTGAAAATCACTAAAAAATCAATTTGCTAATTAAATTGTTTTTGAAATTGTCATCTAAATTATGTCGGAGTTTTCATGTTTTGGTATTTTTTATCCGAAACATTATTTGCTAATTGTTTGAAAGTGAGATTTTTATAGATTGTGGATTTGAATATGGATGGAAGATTGGATGTTCTTTGCACAACTTGGAGTCAAGTTGGGGGAAATCCCGGCGCTTTATTGGCATATGAGATTCCAGATAATTGGCAAGACAAAGCGTCCTGGACCAGGTAAAGCTTGAAAGTCATTAAAAATTTTAAATCCCATTATAAATATTTTATGAATGAACTTATTCATTAAGCGAAATACTTAGCGATTGGTGGTAATTAAAAAAATGCTAACTTACAAGTTTTTCGGACACAAATCCAGTACAAAAGCATACTTAATTAGTTCTAACCTGCTTTTTCGCACTAGACATATTGTTCAAGACGGTTACACAGAATTTCCTCTCCCGGGACTGGGATCTCCAGGAACTGCAATTACGTTTTGGCCCAGCAAAGCAATGGAAGTAGATGGAATGTGAGTTGAAACATAACAATTCTCTTTCTACAGAAAAAAGCGACTATTTTTTTTTTTTTTCTATTAAGGAAACCTTGGATTGCGCTCAGCGGTGACGACAACGGCGAAGCTTATATAATTACTCCAGATTCAAACGAAGAACTCGATTGGGCATACTCACAAACTACAGTGAGTATTCTATAATTTTTTTCGCACGACTGATTTCAAAATAATTTTTTTAATAAAAATCCGAAAACAACTTTCGCTGTTTTCTTAAATCTAACACACTACGATTCAGGCAAAAAAACGCAAGCATGTAAATTAGAGTGTTGTTTAATATTAAATTGTTAATAACATTTTCACAGCTTTTCAAACAACGCCGTGGAACCGTTGGGAAAATCGCGGTCGGAGATGTAGACGGCGATGGATACGCTGATTTGTTTCTTCCTTCGTACGAAAATGAATTTATACGTGTTATGACTTATCGTCCTTAAAAATTATGTATGCTCCGTTATCCAATATAATTTCAGCCCACAAAACCCGCTGATGTTGTGTTTTTAGCAGGGCTGCCAACTCCAACTAGGTCTTTTTTGCCAAACTCAAAATCTAGATAGATAAGATTTAACGAATTCGAAAAAATCGATCGAGTGAAAAAAATTTTTTTGATCGTTACTTTATAGATAGGAAATTTTTTTTAACTCAATGTATTGAAAAAGTGAACTCAAACTTGAACTTGCAAATTTTGTGAACTCGAACTCGAACTCGGTTAAAAAATGCATCGAGTTTGTAGCCCTGATTTTTAGTTGTACTTTTTACTGCTTTTTTTATTGAAAAGCTTTTGAAGTTATTGAAGCAATAAAAAGCTGTTTTTTCTTTGTCAAATTTTTTAATTCATTAACCAGAAATCTATCAAGAGACGCAAACGTCGCTAAAATAAAATTAAACAGTGTAGAAAATGATGTAGATGCCTCAGCTGTTGGCTCAAAAAGTAAAAAGTCGTTAAAAACAAAATAAAACCAAAGCATTTATAGCTTTTTCTTCCAAGTTTTTCCAATTTCTCATAGAAATTAATTACTTTTTCTCTTAATTTAAAGCAAAGTAATTTGTGACAGTTTGAGTTGCGACTAATGACGAAAAAAGCATTCACAAAAAAGATTCACAAATCTATATTTTAAATTTTCTAATTGTTCCTTCTAGTCTTCTTGCTTGACGTAAAAGAAAATGGAAAGGGAAAACCAAAAGTGTAAATGACTTTGAAACGTCAATAAAAGAGACAACGTTTACTATTAAAATCAGAAGCCGTTCAATTTAAAAAGTTCCCCATTTCTTGGTTTTTATCGTGTCGTGCTTCGTGATTATTGTGATTGCGTTTGAAACAAAAGTCATTTCGATGGGAAGGTTCGAATCCCACTGCTGCCACCATGTTGTAATACATTGATTTTATTTACAAGAAATAAAAACACACTTTATATGATACACAAACCAAATACCAGACAAAGACATAGCAAACTAATGTGGTGCTTTAAATTCACCACGATTGGTGTAGCTAGAACAACGGATCCACTCCGTCAACAAAAGTAAAAACTTTTAATTTTTATTGTATGTTAATTAGATAAATTAAAGCAGTTTCCCGTTTTGTTTTCATCTAAATTCATTTTCAATCAAAAAAATTACAAATTAAATCATTGTCAAGTGAAATCGCTTATTAGCCTAATCATTAACATTTGTTTCCAGATTTTGTAAATATTTATCGAAAAATTTTACTTGCTCCCCATTAAAAAATTGATGAGTTTGCAAAGTATTTTTCAAAGTATTGTTGGTTTACTCCAATATTTAGAGAGCCACATGCTGTTTGTTTTAACCGCTTTTTTGTTTGCGTAAATCTAACAATCTTTCACTAAGCAATTTTTGATTGCGGTTGGTAAAGATGAGTTTTACAAAATTTTGATTACTGATTGATTTAAACAATATCACCTTGTTTGATTTACTACACTGTAACAAGTTTAAGTCAGTTTTCTTGAGATCAACCGTAAAAGTAGTAACAGGAAGTCGCAAATGCTTCTTAGCTTAGACAAGAAAATTCCAAATTTAAAAACGCATTTACAAAAAAGCATTTAGCATGGCTTTCTGAGTAAGTTTTAATACAACTTTACTTAGTATACGAGGTGTGTTTGAAAAGTATCGGGACTGTATGCTTTGCACAAACAACACTTGCAACAGTGATAAAAGCTTTGTTTTTTAAGATGGCGCAATGTCTTGTGGTTGTAAAAATGTAGTTTCAGCATTCTGTGACAACCATATGCTTTTTTACAGGCTTTTCTTGAAAGGCGCTTTACTGTAGTTCGTTTTGGGATTATTTATTTAGTAAATATTTTTTGTTTTTTTTTCTTTTGTTAACAAATAATGAGCATTGAACAAAGAATCAACTTGAAGTTTCTCGTTCGGCTTGGAAAAACTCCAACTGAAACATTCAATTTGCTCCAAGAAGTTTACGGAGATGCTACGATGTCAAGAATTCGAATTTTTGAGTGGCACAAGAGGTTCAGAGAGGGAAGAGAGGATGTGGAAGATGATCCTAAGAGTGGAAGGCCAACAACAAGCAGAACAAACGAAAATGTTGAGCGTGTGAGAGAAAAAGTGCGCAGTGACCGCCGCCTTATTGTTAGAATGATAGCAGATGAGTTGAGCATGAATAGTGAGAGGGTGTGGAAGATCATTACAGAAGATCTGGGGATGAGGAAGGTTTGTGCGAAAATGGTACCAAGGTTGCTGAATGATGGGCAAAAGGAAAATCGTGTGCAAGTGTGTCAAGACATCCTGAAACAACTTGAAATTACACCAGATCTGCTGAGTAGAGTTGTTACTGGTGATGAGTCGTGGATCTTCGAGTACGATCCACTCACCAAACGGCAGAGCCTTGAATGGAAGAATGCATCCTCACCAAGACCCAAGAAAGCAAGGCTGTTCAAGTCCAAAATTAAGGTAATGCTGATTGTTTTCTTTGATGTTTATGGAATTGTTCATCTAGAATTCTTGCCACAGGGCCAAACCATTAACCAGAATGTTTACAAAGACATCTTGCTACGTTTGATGCGTTCGGTAAGGGAGAAAAGAAGAGAATTGTGGGAGACAAAGTCATGGCTGCTTCATCATGACAATGCTCCTGCTCACAATACCTTAAGCATACGACAATTTCTTGCAGAAAATAACATTGCCGTGCTGGAGCAACCACCCTACTTGCCAGATCTGGCTCCCTGTGATTTTTTCTTGTTTCCTAAGCTCAAGGGAGTCATTAAAGGAACCCGTTTTCAAGACTCAAAAGCCATAACAACAGCCGTAACGAAGGAACTACGAGCAATCCCAATGGAATCTTTCCAGAAGTACATAGAAGCATGGCAGCAGAGATTAGAAAAGTGCATTCGAGCTCAAGGAGATTACTTTGAAGGGGACAAGTTGTAATTTTTACGTGGCATTTCAAATAAAATAATTATTTACACAGTCCCGTTACTTTTCAAACAGCCCTCGTATATCGTAAATATTAGCAAAATATTTTAACAAAAATGGAAAAATATCAAAATTCTTTTGCAAAAAATATTTTACGTAGGTTTTTTACATCCATAAATATCAACAGATTTCGGGGCTTAGAATAGCAGACTGAAACACCAGTTTGCTTTTCTAGTTTTTAACACGCTGTGATAGTGCTAGGTGATATTAGTTATCAAAAAAATTCGAGAACTAGCTTTGCATTATCTTCCCAAAGTCAGCACGTGGGATGTCTCAAGAATTTTTATTATTGACAGTCGACTTATCATTGGTAAACATGCATGTAAGCAAACTTCTAAAACGGCATTTAAGTGTGATTTGAAGCCGTGTTGATTGATAGGTTATGCTAGGGTTTTCAATCAAGGGAGCCACGAGCGGAAGTTTTTTTTAGTCTTCACGAATCGTTTGGGACAAAAATGATAAAATCACAGGCAGTTCCAAAGTGATGATCTTTTTTTATTTATTTATTTTTTTTTGGTCTTCACTTGAATTTTGGGATAAAAATGATGAAATTAGAGGCAGCTCCAAAGGAAAACTGTTTTTTCTGTTTTTTACTTAATTTTTGAGACAATTTTTAAGCAGGGGCAAACGGTTGCTTTAGAATCACTGTAAGGAGGCCACGGATCTGAAAACTCTAAAAAGTTTGAGAACCACTGAGCTATGTCAAGTTATATTTTTTGATCAACTGCACAACAACTTCAAAATAAAATGATAATTTTTAATTTACCTAATGATGGATAGGATTAATTAAAATAAGCAAAACATTTTGATTAAAATTACCTTCAACAGGTGTTAGTTAAAATTAAAATGAAAAAGCAAGCTATTTGCGTGGCTTTGATGGTTTTGTTAAGTGTGGGTGTGATTGCGACTCTTCTTGCAGTCTTGTTAACCGACACCTCCGGAACGAATGAAGACAATGAAGTGGAGGTTTCTGGAGAACCTGGGGGAGAGCCTATGGAAGGAGAATACGTTTATGCAGAGAGTAATTGTTTTCTTTTTTATAAAATTTCTGCAGTTTTAAGAACCACATTTTTTGTTCACAAATTGCTCAAGAGTCATTTCATATCCTTGGTTAGTTTTTGTAATGCAGATAACGAGTTTGTTGTCCAGCTTAATCTTGTTTCCTGAACAGAAACTAATGATTAATTCGCCCCATTTCTCGGTTTTTTACAATACCTTATATTTTTTGAAGGATATTTAAGTCATTGCAACCACCCAATACACACAAATTACGCTAACTATCAAATAGTCTTTCGTCTAACAAGTTTTTTCGCCTAACCTTTGCAATTAATATAGTTTTGGAAACTCTTGTTTGAAGTTATTTTTTTGTCAAACCATATAAGCTAATATTTGCAAATTTAAAAAAGTAGTTGCAAAACAATAAGCAATTTTTAAATCTTAGAATTCTACAGTTTGTTAAGAAAAGGAAATTTCGTAATCCTTAATTCTAACTATTTCACGACATTTTTTTATTCTGTTTGAACCATCTGATTCAGATCCTTTAAAAATGTTAAAAGGTTCTGGTAATACTTTAGGACCAAAAAATAATCCACAACTTTGATTTTCGACTAGTTTGATAACAAAAACTTAAATAAAATTTGAATGGTATCAACATATGTGATACATTATTAACGCAAAAACTAAAAAGACTCTTTTATTTTGAGATTAAATCTTTTCCAGAAAGACTTCCTTAATAACATTTTGTGCTCTCTATTGTAGACTTATTCTTATGATCTTATTGACAATTAGCGCAGCTGAGGCAGTAATAAATAAAATAAACCAATAAAAAACAACTGCAAAATAAGGTTGGGGCGATAAATAAAATTTATGAAAAATTTCTAGAAATGCAACAAACATTATAAAGATAAAAATCTTCTCAGTCACAGTTATTACTTGAAGGAAAAAGAGAAGAGAGTACGTGATAATAATATCAACAATAAGTATAACAGCGAACAGACCAGATATCATTATAAAAGATTCAGTGAATTCCACCAGCAAACTGATTGACATGACTGTTCCACCAAATAGAAACATCGCATTGAAGAAAACTGAAAAGAAAGTACAAAGACCTAAACTAAAAATACAGAAAATGTTTCATGTGAAAATCGCAGTAATCCCTGTGGTTGTGGATTCACTTAATACAGTGAAGAAGAGCATGGTAAGAAACATCAAGAAAGTATCAGAGAGAGCTACTATGACAGAGATTCAAAAAATCTGCTTGCTGGGATGTGCGCGAATCCTCAGAAAGGTGTATGAACAGAGTGATTGACTTGAGTGACTGACGCTCTAGGTCCATGGTTTGCACCAGGCTGATGCACAAAAAGAACACCAGTAAAGACTGTGATAAATGAGAAATAATAATGATAAAGTAAAAATTCCTGCTTTGATCCTACAAAATGTCCCTCAAAAAAACTTTTTTGAGGCTTGGACACATTAAATTGCTATTTAATTATTTTAAATGTACATTAATTGTCAAGTATCAATTCAAGCTTTATTCGACTGTTTGCAGTTCCTTCTGTTGGAAAAATACAGGGAAGAAAATCCAAATTCGGAGCAGCAATTTTTGAAGGGATACCTTTCGGAGCACCACCTGTTGGAGAGCTGAGATGGATGAAAACACGTCCTGCAGAGTTTTTGGTAAATGACTGGGAATATTACAATGCAACCTTTTCAAGACCAGCGTGTCTACAGAAATGTACGTTGCCATCTCCAGATTACGTTTGTCCTGCCGAGGTCAGTGTCACCGGTGCTTTTAACAATAAAAACGATTTCGAAACTTTAACTCTTTTTTTTCACAAACGATGCAAAGTGTACGGTAATTGATTAATTAAATTTGTTTTAAAATTTAAAAGTTTAATACCCAAAGTTTCAAGAATACATTGTAAAAAATGAATACTTTCAAGTTAAACTAAGTGATTTTTTCTGTTCAAATATTTAAAAAAATTTATCTCTTTTCGAAAACGCAATTATATTAATTGACTGAAAAATATTTCATTCCAAAAAGGCGATCCCAGAAAATGCAATCCTGGTGATTGTTTTAATTTTCTAGTCAAAACTATTTTATGTTTTTTTTTAACCGTAATACGTTTGATCTGAGCTTCCCAAAATTTTATCCGACAACCTAAATATTAAACTTTAAATTTGTTTTAAATCTTGTGCTATCTAACGCTTTTTTATCTATAAATATAATAGAATTTTGCATTTAGCCAGGTTTTTATTCGAAAGGTACAATCATTAAAACCTACGATTGAGTCCGAACAAGGTTTAAAAAAGCTTGATTTTTCACCATAAGAATTACTTCCAAAATCTTTTCTTTTTTTTTTTTATTTTTTCTCTATATTTATCCTCCTGACTCGCAGGAAAGCGACGGAGGCGCTAATACTTAGGGTAGGCAATTACCCCGACCTGTTTCTGGAGATACCAAGATACCAAGATATCTGAGCTGTATAATCAATGTATTCTCTGAAAAAAATTTTTAAATGAGAATATTTTAAGGCGGGATATTGTTTGATTTAAGTGTAGCCTAATTTGGCCTCATGATTTTTAAAATGTACTAATGTACATAATTGTTTAATGTCTGTAAAACTCAACAAAAAAAGCGAGGAGAAGATTTACATATCTCAAAGTTTCCGTTTAATTTGTTCCAGGAAGAAATGGATGAGGATTGTCTTTACTTGAACATTTACCTCCCAAGCACTCTTTATACGGAAGTTGCAACGAGGGAGGGCCACTATTATACTCTAGTCGATTCCATCGTATCAAAGTCTTATCCTGTAATGGTGTTTCTTTATGGTGGGGCATTTATTGCCGGGGGAAATGGTGTCCCACTTTATGATGGACAGTTTTTGGCTGAAAAAGGAAATGTCATAATTGTTTCTGTTAATTACAGGTTTGAAATTAATTACTGCTTCGTTTATTTGATATTTTACGAAGTATGCAAAAGATTGCTGAAAGAAAAGATGCAAAAGGTACCAGAAAAAACGTAACCAGTTTGTGTTTTTGTATGAAAACTATTAGCCTATTCATTGACAAAAAATTTTTTAAACGAGAGTTACAGCATATGCTTTTAAACGGCATTTTGGTGCTGAGCCTAAATCTGAACTATTACGTGATATTGTGTTTTTAAGAGTTACGGAGTTTTATTTAAATTTGGTGCGCCTGTGTACTAATACCGGCATACCATAGTGATCATTACAAAATAAAAACCAAGTTTTAAAAAATTCTTCAATGTCGTACTCACAAAGCTGGTTGCATTACATAACACTTAAAAAAACGTAAGAAATTCATATGATTTTTGCTAAAATTTTTCAATTTTTTGTTTTAAAATTATGCACAGCTTTTTGTTGAGTGATTCTGATAACATAAATTAGTCTAACATTCAATTTTTATTTTTTGATAAATAGACTTGGTACTTTTGGATTTTTCTATCAAGATAATGGCAAAAGTGATGCAGCGCTGGGCAATTACGCAATTTGGGATCAGATTGAAGCTCTTCGCTGGGTTAAAAAGTGGATCCCATATTTCGGAGGAAACAATGAGCAAGTACTTTCAACTACAGATAAATCATGCGTAGCGATATGAAATTGTATTAAAATCTGTGTTTTTAAAATCTATATCTATTAAAATTTATTAAACTCAATTCAATTCACGAAACCATCCCAGCCTAAGAATTGCAAACTTTTGTTCAAAGTGTCTTTCTCTAAAACGTTCTCCATTAATTTTTTCTGTTCCGGAGAACAAAACTTCTCGAAAAATTGTATCCTATCTTACAACTATCTATCTTTATGCTTAGCGGGACAGCTTTGAGCATTTATACTTATAGGCAATCATTAAGCAATCACCTCGATTTGCTTTCAAAGACGCAAAATATTGCTGTCCGGTTAAAAAAACTTTTGCGTTGGTTTTTTGGTTTAAAGGTTTTTACTTTGATTTATGAATGAAATTTACAGCTTGTGGCTAAGGCTGACAAACCGAAAAGCGCCATAAAGTGTCCTATGCCGGTAGAAGTTGAATCCAGTCTGTGTCGGTAGTACTACGAGAGTTGATCGAAAGACACTTGATCAAAACAACACTTGATTGAACGACGTTTGATCAAACGACATTTGATCGAAATGACATACAAAAGTAAATCTTTTATGATTACTTTTGTAAAGGATTTACTTTTGTACGTTTCTGCGATTAAACAATCTCTTTGTTACTATAAATTAGATTCATAAAAAGCGGAGGCTATCAGTAAGAAGACAATTTGTTTTTATTTCTTATAATTTTTTTACCAACGTCAAGGTCAAGATTTCTCAACAAGGTCCTTTGGCAAAGCATTTTTAGGGGGCAAGAAGTAGATCTCTTGTAATGGCTATGTTTCTTTGGATGCCTATTGCTGCCATTTTTTTGCATTCTTTTTACGTTGTAGTCAGTAGTGCATTTAGGGGGGAGGCATTGTGCCATAGCCCCAACCTTGGAAGCCCCTTAGAGAAATCAAAGAAAGAATCAAAGTGAAAACTTTTTTTTAAAGATCACCATGTTTTTGAGACAAAAAATTGACAAAATCCGGTGCAGATTCACAGTGAAGATTTTTTTTTCTTTAGGTACCGTTAGAAAAAATTTTTCCACTAAGCATATTTGATTGTGGTTGTATGCCCCCCTGCCCTATTCAAAAATTCTATGTACACCACTGATTGTAATTATAAAGATTTTAATGTTTTGAGAGCAGTGTAAGATAAATCATATCTCTGTATAGCACATTAAGCAGTTTTTAATTAAA
The DNA here is from genome assembly GCA_963680785.1 of Diplosoma virens. NCBI lineage: Eukaryota > Metazoa > Chordata > Ascidiacea > Aplousobranchia > Didemnidae > Diplosoma > Diplosoma virens. Next base: position 15,209,733 of record OY796893.1, read on the forward strand.
CTTCACCTAATATAAATTTTCATCCGTGCTATCACTCTTTTTGCTGGTCCGATGGAAATTTAAACTTTCCAGTCGCAACTATTTATAAAAACTACAAAACAAAGATTCTTTTTTGCGAAGAAAATCAAGATGGCTTTGCAATGTTTTGTAAATTTTCTCTTTCAATATTCGATCAAATATCGTTCGATCAACTGTCGGGTCACGGGTGTCGGTGGCGTTCGCTACAAATACGAAAACGCTGCTGACAGAACAATTTGTTTAGATTATCAAAAATCTTCGAAAAAAATATTTCAAAACTCGTCGAAAAAAATTTCAGGTAACACTTTTCGGGGAGAGTGCTGGAGCGCAAAGCGTTGCTGTTCACATGGTAAACGAACACAGCAAGTCCCTCTTTAATCAGGCGATTCTCGAAAGCAATCCATTTGGCCTCAACTACAAAACCCTGGATGAAGCCCAAAAGATCGGTGAAAACTTTGTAAAGCATATAAACAACCAAGATGCTGGACATCACTGCGAGTAAGTGTTCTTCGCTTTGACTGAATCGAATACATTCCACTCAAGTTAAAAAACACCGAGACATAAGTGACAGGTTAATCAGCAGATCTGAAGTTGGAATTCACCAATTACTTTTGTTTCAAATCAATAAATGGTGATTAGTCAAGCAAACAGTAAGGTAATTAAACTCTTTGATTTCTATAAAACGTTCTTTTTAAGCTTTTAATGACTGATTGGCTTGATTACTATTATGTCGCATCTTATCAGATTGGGAGTGAATAGTTTATGACATTTTGAAATAATTTTAAGCATTAAAGCTGTATATAATTATCTTACTGCACAACGTCAAAATGCGAGAAAATAGCGATTGCTATGTTAGAAACACTCATCGTATAAACAGAAGTGGGCAGTAATTATAGTTACAATAGTAGCTAATTACTTTTTCAGTAAATCCAACGTTACGTTGGCAAAAATTGTCACTAGTTATTATTTTCACCCAGTTAAAATTTACCAGCTACAGTTACTTTTTGAAGTGAAAGTTATTTTTTGTGAACACAATCAATTTAGTTGAGAGTGAAGGCTTTGAATTTTGAAATGCTCGTAGTCGTATTTCTGTACAGATCTCGACTTTCGAGTGAGCGCAGTAATGAAGGTGCATAATAGTTTTATTTATTTATTTAAATCAGACTCACGGTCCATAATAGGAAGAAAAAAGCAACAAAAAACAAAACAGTAAAAACAACACAAAATAAGAGACACATACAAAAAAAACAACAATAATAATGTTTATGTTGTGATAATGTCGTTAACAGCGCCTTTGATCTGATGCACTTCGAAAAAAAATGCTATATAATGGCGGTTGATTTATTTCTTGATTTATTTTTGAATGATAACTAGGGCAAGTTTTTGTAACTTTTGCAACTTTTTTTTACAGCTTCCGACAGCTTCCTAAATACTCAGAATTTATGTAGTACAATGTTTTAAGCTGTTTTTAGGATTTTAGATTGCAACTTTTTTCTTTTTTATATGCAACTTTTTACTGCAACTTTTATTACGTATGGCGCAAAATGTAAGTGTGATTTAAAAAACATGCTATAAAACTATTTTAGTACAGTTTTATTCTCTTTGATTTGCATAACAAAGAGCTATGTTGACAGATTACCTGCATCTCAATGTTATCTATGACGCAACAATTGGCTTACAAGCTAGAAGTTCTACAACCCAACCTAAGTACGATAGTGCCCGAACTCAATTAGAAGTTGAAGTATGACTTGGCTTTTAGGCAAGCCCGCACAAACGGAAATAGGCTGTGTTTAGTATTTCGAGGTCAAATTTTGTTGAGATTGCTTAGTTAGTTAAAATGTGTGCTTATAAAAGTGCATTAGTTATTTTGCAAGTAAGAAACGATAACCTTGATATGATTAAGAGGACAGTCTACGGAATAGACCAGTCAGTAAAAGCGACCTTAGGCTACTGGTACCTTTAACTAAAGTTGCTCTGGGAGTTGTTGGTAATATATAGAGAATAAGTTTTTGATTTTTAGATATAATATATATTGTTTAAAAGAACTAGTATTACCGTAAAACGGGGTGACAAATACCAACGGGGTGACTAATACCACTGGTCAAAAAATGATTTTCTCCACTTTCGAAGTTAAAATTAAGCTTCAAACATAGATTTGAAAATAAAATGAAGCTTAATTTTAACTTCGAAAGTCGAGAAAATCATTTTTTGACCAGTAGTATTAGTCACCCCGTTTTACGGTATATCAATATCATATAATAGAATTTGTAAAAATTTGTACAAGAATGCCAAAAAAGCGCAATCGTCACTTTCCAAGGTGCGAGCCTACAAAGTACGCTACCCTGCGGAATTCATGGCCACTGCTTGTGGGGAATTGTTCTGTACACTAGGCTCTACATTTGTGTCCTATGACAGGAAATTTTTAGTAGACAAACATCGTCAGAGTACAAAGAAAGCATCACAAAGCCCTGTCGTCAACATCGCAGCAACGACAGCAGCCGCTAAGCATACCAACAGCTAGTTTCGATTGGAATGATTATGTTGGAAAAGTGACAGCTGCTTTCCTTTTAGCAGATATTCCCCTGTACAAATTTAACAATTCTGACCTGCAGGCCTTTTTTAAATATATTGGTCAAAAAGCTCCATCAGAGTCAGCATGCCGAAAACGAATTGATAATATGGGGAAATGCGAAGTAATCGAATTTGCAATATTCTCTCAGATAAGGTCATTTTCATGGCCATTGATGAAGCTGATATTTCAGGATCCAAATATGTAAACACCCTAGTCGGAGATGTAAAAGAGCCAGAAACAACTTACCTGTTGCCAAAAAGCAATGTGACCAAAAAGCAATTGTAGAAATCACCCGGCCAAACATCAGTCCATAACTGTATGCCAAATTGTTAAATTGCCAAGCAACTTCATGCACTGTGGAGCGAAGTTTTAGCATTCTAGGCAAACTGTTGGCAAAAGATCGCCATTTCTCTCCAAATAATGTTTGCAAATATTTAGCATTATATGTCAATAAATCGCTTAAGTAAATCACTGTCGTTTAAAATGCTTGTGCATAAATGCAACTTTTTGCAACTTCTGTTAAAAATAAATGCAATTTTTTCAATTTTTTAGCGCAACAAAAACTTGCCCTAATGATAACTAAATGCAGTGTACTTTTATCTTTCTTTCGTCTTAAGGCCCGTTTCCACTACGAGCGTGGAAAAGAGCATTCTTTCTCTCTTTTATTGATCTTCGATTGAAGCGAGCGGTTAAAATTGAAGCGAGCGCAAAAAAAAAGCAATAAAACAAACAAAGAATGCTTTTTTCCACGCTCGTAGTGGAAACGGGCCTTTACTTTGTCTACTCTTAATAACTTACGTTTCTTGATTTACTGAATTAGCACTTGTAAATTGTTAAGACTAAAACAAAATTTAAACAGAATCCCTGTAAAATAATTTTTTATTGTAAAATTAAAGTGATTGTAACTGTAACTTTTAATTAGTTCATTTTTGATCGAATAACTGTAACTTGTAACTATTATATAATTATTTGTACCAAAAAACTTGCCCACCACTGCATCTAACACAACAAAGTACTTGTTTGAAAATATTTTTATGTTTTAAAAAGTGTTTGACAAAATCTTAATATTTTTTCGACAGCAAAGTTGCTCAACTAAATAGGGCCGCTAGGTTCGAAGCGGTCCAAATATGTTCAGTTCCGAGTTGATAATGCCGAGAATTTTAATATTGCTCTTCAACACTTCACGGCTTGACTTTCGGCATTGTAGGAAAACTGGAAAAAATATTAGAATTTCTTGTCGTTATGGCGTAAACGAAGATTCGGCACTGACATATTGGGCAACAACGTTTGTGATAACGCGTATATGAACATGATCAGTTCTTTAGCAATTTAGAGGAAGGTATAGAAAAACCTCATTGGTTTTGTGGACTTACTTATGCGATGATTCTTTTTTGGGAATAAAGACAAACTGCTACATAAATACTGTATATAAAATACCAAAAAATTTTAAGAGAGGTTTTGGAATGTTGGTTTTATTGATAAAAAAGATATAGATGATAGATAAAAAAAATTAAAAAGATTATACTCGAAACGCTAAAATTAAAATAAAATGATTACTGCAATACTGGCTCTTTCTTTTGAGTTAAAAACATTCAAACATTCCGACCATTGTGCTCTGAAATTAAAAAAAAATTTAATAAAACTCTAGCGAAATTAGTTGCAATGCAAATGAAAAAAAAAACGAATTGAAAACCAACAAATGGTTTACTTTAAATCTCGTAAAATAATAAAGATTGAATGTTGCAAAAAGAAGGAAAAAAATTTTTAACAATAAAAAAACTTGTTGAACCTTTTGGTAGCACATGATTTAAAAAGAGATTAACATGATGCACATTGTAAAAGTTGACTACTATAAAAATCGAATTATTTTCCGTCTGTAATGACTAAAAAAATATTCAAGACGGTAAAAAAATACGATTAATCTCTTTTTTTGTCAGGGTAAACGATCTTGCTTGCTTACGTCGAATCCCAATGAAAGAATTGCTGGAGTATTACGACACTTTTCCTTATCGATACCAATTCAATCCTAATTCTATCACACAACTTTTTGAACCTTGGGCTCCTATTATAGATGACGATTTATTGTTTCAACATCCTTTTTTTGAATTCAGTCAGGTTAGCTCCTAAATAAAACAAGACAGAACTTAAAATTTTATATTGTACTTTAAGTATTTTTATTAAACAAAGATAAATAATTTTATATGAGAGAAGTTGATTTTTAATTTCAAACACTCGAAGAAAACTTTTTACGTTTAATTTTATATTAAATACATGGAGATTTTGACCATAAGTCTCGTGCCGATATAGATCTCAATGTTAGAAAACAAAATTTATATCAAAACAAAAATTTCACTGTTACAGTTTGCAACACAGCTACACACAAAATCACGTTTTCCAAAACTTATTTTAAAAAAGTTCTCTTTAAAATGTGTTACATTACATTTGCAATTTTTTTGTGCAAAAAAGCCTAATATAACATTAAAAAATTGTCTTTTTGTTTGTTTTAGGGTAAAAACCATAACAAGCCCATGATTTTTGGTCTTACAACGAATGAAGCAGCCTACTTTGTAGCACAGGCTTTGACGGGTCCTTCAAAGAGCAATAGTCTTTATAATATACTTGTTGATGCAATATTTGGAAAAAACAGTTCAGCTGTTCTTGATTGCTATCCACCAGAGGTAAATTATAGTTTTGCTCAGAATATATCCTTATTTTTAAATTAAAATAACTTAGGTATTAAATGCTACACACTTTTAAAAAGTTGACAAATCAATTTTTTGTTAACCAAAAACTGTGTTTTCGGGTTTAATGACCTATTAACCATTATGATTCCCAAGAAAGGATTAGGAAAAGATTGTTCCATACTTCTTTTACTGCAAAACTGTAATGTGCTAAGTTAATGTTTAAATTTTTTATTTGTTTAAGGAATAAAATTATCATTAACCTCTTAGTCTTATAATAGTCAGGAATTTTACTTTTTCCTGTTTTGTGATTGTTTTGAATTAAATTTTTATGACAAAAAGTTTAAAAACTGTGTTTTTACGTTGAGCGTATGAAATAAGTAATTTTTTACGATCGATATTTTTTTATTCTAGTTTCAGCGGGTGGGGAATTTAAATTGTGAAAACCTAAATGATTTGTAAGGACAAATAAATTTTTTGCTTGATGTATTTTCATTAGAGTTGTTACCCCATCTTTTACAATCAAATTGATATTTTTGTTTTATTTATTATTGTTTGTTTATTGTGTAAGATATATATCATATTCTGAGAAGTAACGGGTACAGTGACAGAACTATCACGAAGAAAACAAAGTTGTCAACTTGTATAGTAAAACTGCGTACCACTTTTTTGCAATCTTTCATATATATAGAATACTTCTCTTTAATTAGTTTTGTTTATTTAAAGTATAAAGTAAGATTGTATTTGTATGAAAAGGTACAAAAAGCTTCTAGATATCTTTTTTTGACCAAATTAGGCTTACTTTTGAGACAGTGCTGATCAGAATTTTAATTCGTATTACAACTATTTGCGTAAAATCATAAGTTTGAGGAAAGCAGTGCTTTCTACAAAAAATATTGCAGCTCACCTGTAAATCTTTTTCAGTCTTTAGATTATTTCAGTTTTCCAGGGAAAAATGTAACTTTAGTTCATCCTTTCCCTATTTTAAGACAAAGTCATCTAATAATGATTCAAACGTCTGTTGATGGCCTAGCCCTAGGTTCTAAAACTATTTCTTTGATAAAGTAACGGAGTATTAGTAAGTCTATTGGGGCTTGACAGCCCGGAAATACACCTTCCTGACAGTGATAAGATTAAGAAGTTGGAGAAAACAGGAGTTGCACCAAACGCATGTCTTTGTGTTTTCCTGTAGGTTCATATGTGTGCAGTAAAAGTTATTTTTTCAATAATGCATAATCTACAGAGAAAACGTTTTGCAATAAGCGCTCTTAAGAGTGGCTTCATAAAAAGGACACAATTGAGAAATTAAAATGTTAAATGTGTTCAATAAAGACCAATACCAACCTTACACTTTTGACCATCAATGTTAGAAATCGATATATCTACATGTAGTTGGTTCGTACATGTAAGCGTAATAAGAAATTAAAAACAAAGAAAGTTAGAGTGCCAAGCAAATAATCTAAAGCTGTATCTCTATAACTGGGAATAATAAAACTTTTTAACAAGTTTAAAGTTAGGCATACCATATTTTATACAAAGTGGTAAACCGGGGTGTTTGTTAAAAGGAAAAAATTGGTCCCTAAAAAGCAGTGTTCTCTTAAAAAAAGGAACTTCACTTAAAATTGAAAAAATCGGAACATAAGGTTAACCGGGGGATGGAGGGACGCCGGGTTAAGGCCCTAAAAACCGGAACGTATGGTAGGCCTATTTAAAGTATGATATGTATCTGTGTCAAAATATGAGCTTGACAAGACTGCCTCTGATTTGGGCAATTTCAGTAGCAATTACCATAGCAATTGTTAGTTACTGCAACTGGATGGCCTTGAACACCCAAGTAAAGAACATAAGTGAAATAGGTTGTGGTTGATAAATTGTTAAATTTCTTTTCGATAACGCGCGATTTATACACTTTACACCTTTCTTTCTATTAGAACCGATGTAATTCTGGTGATAATGCGGTTTATCTGCAACAAATTACGTGCATTCATGTACAAATAAAATCCAAATAAAATACGCATATTAAAATAGACACGACAATCATTTAAATTTTGTAAATATAATAACAATAAACCAAATCAATTAACCAATTAAAACACTAATTATTTACTGCCAATTGAAAACGTCTATGAAAACATTCTACATACCGAAATATTTTTTCAAGGCCACGTTCTTCAAGTTATTAATTTATCGGCCACCGTAAATATCACGAAATATTAACTTCCAATCCATTCAAAACAATTTTCAAAGTACCTTAAAATATCAACGCGTTTTCTCTCTAGTTTTACTGCAGTTTCGGCAAGACGACTTTTAATGCGAAGACGTCACAACCCCCGCAGAGAACCTCAGTCTGATTAACTACGGAACTATCTCTTTTAAGAAAATCTACAATCTACGAATCCAAAGCAGCGCTTGCTTGTAGCAAAAATTGATAGCGATTATTTAAAGCGAAAGTCAACAACAGCAATACTTAAGAAATAACGAAAGTAAGTAAAAAAAAGAAAAAAATACGTTCAACTTTCGCAAACATGAATATCCAGCATGATTTAGCATATGATAAAAACACGCTCTTAAAAGCAATTCAAAAATATTTTGTTTAGAATATGTTTATATGCACAATATAAAGAAACTCACGGAAAGAAATTAAAAAATTCCAACTTATTTAATTTCGGGCATTAAAATGGGTTAAATGATGAAAAGTTTTTGGACGTAAAAAAGGCGTGCCTTCCATTTTTTTATTTTTTGATCACCTGTTTTTAAGTACGTTTTCAGATAATATTTTTCCATGTTCTTTATACTTTTTAATATCCACTTTCCAGCCTACAAATTCTTTCAGCTTTTTCCATGGCCCTCTTTATATATTCTCTTTAAAATTAATTATCTTTTTTGTTTCTTGTATAAAATTTTGCGTGCAAAAGAAAAATTATTTTCATTTCATCTCAATATTTATCCTTCTAACTTGCAGAAAGCGTGGGAGGCGCTCATGCATGGAGCACCTGTAAAGCAATTACCACTCCCTGCTTTCGGAGATGCCAAAATATTGCTGTTCAGTTTTATTTTGATTTTTTAGTTTTATAAAGATATGCTGAAATTTAGAACTGCTTGCCAAGACCGCCAAGCAGGGGAAATTTCCGAAGAGTGTTTTTCCCGAAAATACAACAGAATGGCGCGAGCAGGTTTTGAACCGACACCATGTTGATTACAATTACGTTGCTCTTATCCACTCGAATACGCTGTTGGCAATTTAATTAAAAATTGTCCTCTTCAATTCTTTGCTTCAATTCACTTTTGTAATTATGAAATCTCTCATGGTTTTTCCCTCTAGTCGTGACAGTTATGCTTTGATCGTCGGCTATTAGTTTATTCAAGCTCGCGAAAATCTGTAGTGATTCCTGTATGTTAAAACCGTGATTTGTATTTACCAAGGGGATTATTCAGGTCGTGGTTTGCTCGTGCTAAAATTGTTATCGGTAAGTTAACTTAGCGTGCGAACACTGTGACTTGCGAACAAAAAGCGCGATTTTTATGCTCTGCTTATTGATTTCTATTATGTCCTTGAAAAAAACAAGACAAATTCTTTAATGTGATAATATCGTTCACTTACGTAGACATTCTGTTTAAAACCAAAAGCACCAACTAAGTCAATAGGGTCCTATGAAAAACAACAGTCAAACTATCAAACTTTATATCCACTCGTTTTATACTGAAACTCAGAAATAAAGATAACTTCTAACAGGACGTTTTTATCGTGATTTTTTTCTACTTTTGTTGATCCTCTCTTTGATTTAGTACGGAGTTGAAATTGCAATTTGACAGTTTTCTCGTGCAATTTTTTGCGTTTTACGGATGAGCAGAAAATCGAATAAGTTGATCTCTGTAAACAATCGTTGAAGAATATTACCGAACGCATAGAAATTTACGATGATGCAAATAACCTTAGCTGGCTTAGGAATTGCAGAAAAGAATTAAGTATCTTGTAACGAAATTACAAAAGAAAGAATATTCCAGCATGAAAAAAATTCGTCTCAAAATAGTGCATAGGAAAAGAGGAAGCAAAACAATATGTAGCCAGTTGAGCTTCGACGACAAGTAGTGAAATCTCCTTGAAAGCTTTTTCTTTAGGAATGTTTACTTTAATTTTTATGCACCACACCAAAAGAGGCTGTATGGAAAAAAAGCGAGGTTTTCATAACTATTACTGTCACATACTATCAAATCCAACAGTAACATATTTCCTGTTTTATGTAAACACAAAATTTATGACAAAAATACATCTCAGCCAACACAAAAAGAACTCTGCCAAATCAAACTAATAGACAGACGAAATAAGAACCAAATCATATGGCTCATTCCAAATGCATCGCAATTTTAATTGTTATATGAGAAAAAGTGGTAGCTTTGCCTCTTTCCTACCATCATTGCCGGTGGGCCTATGACTGTTGAAAGGCACATGTGTTGTGTGTACCTGAGCAAAAAAAAAAATTAATTCTGTAATGCAGGCGGAGAACAGTTCACGTTGATCAAGATTTTTACCTGAATCAAAACCAACAAAATTCTTGTCGTCTACCACTTCACAAAAATACAAGGCAACAAGTTAAGCGAATCTGGACATTGCATTGGAATGTAGAATCCAGAAAAAACAAAGTGTTTGCAAAAGAAAAACAGAGTTCGAAAACAATGTATACGAGGTGTGTTTGAAAAGTATCGGGACTGTATGCTTTGCACAAACAACACTTGCAACAGTGATAAAAGCTTTGTTTTTTAAGATGGCGCAATGTCTTGTGGTTGTAAAAATGTAGTTTCAGCATTCTGTGACAACCATATGCTTTTTTACAGGCTTTTCTTGAAAGGCGCTTTACTGTAGTTCGTTTTGGGATAATTTATTTAGTAAATATTTTTTTCTTTTTTTTTCTTCTTTTGTTAACAAAAATGAGCATTGAACAAAGAATCAACTTGAAGTTTCTCGTTCGACTTGGAAAAACTCCAACTGAAACATTCAATTTGCTCCAAGAAGTTTACGGAGATGCTACGATGTCAAGAACTCGGATTTTTGAGTGGCACAAGAGGTTCAGAGAGGGAAGAGAGGATGTGGAAGATGATCCTAAGAGTGGAAGGCCAACAACAAGCAGAACAAACGAAAATGTTGAGCGTGTGAGAGAAAAAGTGCGCAGTGACCGCCGCCTTACTGTTAGAATGATAGCAGATGAGTTGAGCATGAATAGTGAGAGGGTGTGGAGGATCATTACAGAAGATCTGGGGATGAGGAAGGTTTGTGCGAAAATGGTACCAAGGTTGCTGAATGATGGGCAAAAGGAAAATCGTGTGCAAGTGTGTCAAGACATCCTGAAACAACTTGAAATTACACCAGATCTGCTGAGTAGAGTTGTTACCGGTGATGAGTGGTAGATCTTCAAGTACGATCCACTCACCAAACGGCAGAGCCTTGAATGGAAGAGTGCATCCACACCAAGACCCAAGAAAGCAAGGCTGTTCAAGTCCAAAATTAAGGTGATGCTGATTGTTTTCTTTGATGTTCATGGAATTGTTCATCTAGAATTCTTGCCACAGGGCCAAACCATTAACCAGAATGTTTACAAAGACATCTTGCTACGTTTGATGCGTTCGGTAAGGGAGAAAAGAAGAGAATTGTGGGAGACAAAGTCATGGCTGCTTCATCATGACAATGCTCCTGCTCACAATGCCTTAAGTATACGACAATTTCTTGCAGAAAATAACATTGCCGTGCTGGAGCAACCACCCTACTCGCCAGATCTGGCTCCCTGTGATTTTTTCTTGTTTCCTAAGCTCAAGGGAGTCATTCAAGGAACCCGTTTTCAAGACTCAAAAGCCATAACAACAGCCGTAACGAAGGAACTACGAGCGATCCCAATGGAATCTTTCCAGAAGTACATAGAAGCATGGCAACAGAGATTAGAAAAGTGCATTCGAGCTCAAGGAGATTACTTTGAAGAGGACAAGTTGTAATTTTTACGTGGCATTTCAAATAAAATAATTATTTACACAGTCCCGTTACTTTTCAAACAGCCCTCGTAGAATGCTAAGTTGAGCTGCATGTAAACTGTTTTCTTGCCTAGTACTATTAAATTTTTTATATGTAGACTCGCTTGAAAGTAATGCTCAGCTGTTCTGCATACCAAACATTGCTTACTTTATTATAAATTTAAATTCACATTTTATCTTTTATTATCAAGTTAAACGTTATTTCGTTTTGTTGTTTTTCCTTTTTCTGATTTCGTTCAAAACTGATTTAGAAATTTTATTGCAATATTCAGTAGCAGCGCTCCAAACTTTTTGGGACGATTCCAATTTTCAAAAACGTCAAAGTTTATCACTTGTCGCCAACTCGAAATATAAAAAAGAAGGTCGTCACTCAGAGGCTGTAACCTGAAATTGTGTCAAATTGCGAAAAAGCTGGTTGATAGAGCCGTTTCCAAAAATTATTAAGTTTATTTGCTGTCGCAGTTTTGTAAATTGTATAAAGAACAAAAAAATGAGTAAATAAAAAAGCAATTTTAGCATCAAGCAGTAAGCAACCTTAGGAAAACTTTAAGTAATCCTATCTGAGGTTGCGATCAATAGTTTGACGACCGCTGTACAAATTTTTTTCCCAGCGAAGCACTGAACCTCCTTTCTTTGCGCACGTTTTTTATGGTTTCAGTGTAAAATCACCACATGCAGTGAATCAAAAAACGTGCTTGTGGCTGTATTTGTTTCTGATCCCCTTTGAAAATTTTTGTTGGAAAAAATTTTAAAAATGCCTAAATAAAGTGGTTTATTTCAAGAAAATCTTATATATTTGGCCGGAAATTGTAAGAAATGTAAGCGTTAATAAGGTTACCCGAAAACGCTTCCTACATATTTTATACATAAATATCGCATGAAAAAATTAAAAAAAAACAAGAATAAATTAAAAGAAACGAAATTATAAACGTGTTCATGAGAAGATGCGATTACCAATCACGATGCAAAAATAATGTTCGTCTTTCAAAAGTTTATTATTGTCTTTAATGTTTTATTCTTCATAGTTTGCTTTATAAGGTCGCTTAGATACTTGCGAAACAGCTTTCTTTGTTTTTTGTTTTTAATTCGGGGGCCAGTCTTTCTCAATAATTAAACTTCTGCAAAATATTACACGGTTATTCTCCTCTACCGACCCAAAGAAATCACATAATTTTGTGGATTCAAAGTAGCCTGCTACTATAATATGGAAGAATTATAAAATTAGTTTTGTCTTTTTTAGTGTCCTAATAGGCCAAACCAGGATGGCTACGATGAATGCGACAACCGATTGGTTATGGACAAACTCGTAACAGATTACATGTTCACTTGCCCCAACAGAAAAGTCTTTCAAAACAAAGAACAATTTGGTGATCCTGAGCTAAACGTCTGGTGGTACACATTTGACCAACTATGGTCCTTTCCCGTATGTTTGCGTAATGAGTGAATTTAAAATAAACAATTAAGCTTTTTTCAGTCGTAGCATATTTACTTCGGTTAAGATCTCTTTTAGCTTATTTTTTGGCACTTTAATTAAAATGATACTTTTTTTGCTTATTTTTCAATTTGTGCATAAAACTATTTAAATTTAAAATTTGTTCTTACACAAATCTTAGTGTGCTTTAGTTAAAATTACTCTCTAACCGCAAAAAAACTGTTTTGGACTATTTTATGGAGTTTTAAATGTTATGCCTAACAAAGAGCGATGTCCATTTATTTTAAATAAAATATTTTAATTTTTGTAAGTACTTTCTCAAGCAAATAACACCTTGAGTTTTGTCCAATGATGTTTTTTACTTGTCATTGCAGGAGTTTTGGCAACAATATAAAATCTGTTATAATCTAACATGTCATGCAGCCGAACTGCCTTATTTATTTGACATGGACAAGCTAACTGAGTTCCGATTCACCGAGTCTGAAGCAAAACTTGCAGAAAAATTCATCGCTTACTGGACAAATTTCGCCAGATACGGAAACCCAAATATCCCTGAACAGGTTAAATTTTAAAATTATGAATGTTTATGTTAATTAAATTAGCGTAATCAAAAGTAGGCCTACTGTATTTCATGTATTAATTATTCAGAAGAAAAACTGAGTTTATTTCCGTTTCATTCCCAGTAGCGACCCGTTGTAGAAAATGCGTTTCTACAATATCAAGATCAGACATAGCGCTACTTTTAATATGGAGAAAATGCAGTGGCGCTCCAGACTCCTAAAAACATTGAAAAAGTGGATCCTCTTTACAAAAGCAATATTACAGCTTAAGACGTAATTTAAATGAAATAATGACTTCTTTTTTTTCTTCACCAGTTTTTTAGATGTAAATGGAGAAATTTAACCCAGATTTGATGTGAAGACCTTTTTTTCCATTTTTTTGTCCTCCCCTTCATAGGAAACCCATTGTTTCCACTTCATGTTTTTTTTACAAAATCAGATAAAGACGAAAAAAGCTCTTCATATTAAATTTGTGAGACATTTCTCCATTGACATCTAAAAAAATTAGTCTTTACTTTATTTGAGCCACTTTTTCATTTTAAATGAATCTAAAAAAGTGGCTCCCCTATTACCTTCTTTTATCAGGCCTCCCTTTTCTAAAGCCATTACTGATTAGACCCAGACAGTTTGTTGTTTAACTATTCGAAATAATTGACAAAAGTTTAAAAGAACTTCATTAACACATATTTATCTAATTGTTTTACAGTTCATACAACTTTTCAAGTAACAATCTTTTATACTGTTTGGAAATTGTTTATAAATACAAAATATAAAAGTGGTCTTTTTTAGATTTTTGCTCGCCAATTAAAAATGAAGAAACAAAAAACAGAAAAAGAACTTCCATCCGTGAAGTATTGGCCCAGAATTTATGAAGGTTCCACTCCGCACAACGTTGTGTACAAAACTATGTTGCTAACAGATAGTACCAAGGGAGGAGAAAAAGTTATTGAAAATTTCCACAAAAAAGAATGCGATTTTTGGGACAAAATAGATTTGTATCTTCAGGATGACGTCAAACTTGGAGAAGCAGAGATGAATGAGTTGGAACAGCTTTTTACGAAAAGATAAAAACTGAAAACCAAAAACAAAAAAGGTTTTCGTTGAAAAATTTATTATAAAAATGACTTCAAAAACTTTCTTTGACATTATAACTTTATTGAAAGTAAGCTTTAAAAATTTTCTATTATCAATAAAACTTCTAAAAATTCATTTTCCAGTTCAGGGGTCGGCAATCTGCGGCTCTGTTTAGTTCTTTACGAGTCTTTGAAGCAGGAAAATATTAATAATTTGGTTGAGCTGATTTTTACTAGTTTTTAAACCTGATGTTTAAAATTTGAAGCTTTTTAGGAATTTGGTTACTGCAAAGTACGACAAATAGTACTTTTTTTAAGTTTAAATGTTTTCGTTTTTATAAAAATATAAAATCGCTTTCCCAATCTAAAAAATTTATTTCCTAAAATGTGTTAAAGACAACATGAAAGAATGAATTCTTCTACTAAACTTATTTGAATTGCAACAGTTGGTGTGCTTTCCGGTTATTTAAAGGGTGACCGACTGACCGTTATTGTGGTGAAACGAAGTAGCCTGAAGAGAACTGCGTTGTCTTCGAGTAGTAGCCGATAAACAATTGCACAACAGAATATAAATTAGCTTTTTTTATATTTCGACAACACGAACACACTTCACGCCGCACACACAACAGGCCGTGGTAGAAGAATATTAATGTTTTCATGAAACATCAAATTAAATGGAACAAAGGAAACCGCTACAGAAAAATAAGTATGAAAATAACAAACAAAAACTAATTTCAAAATAAAAACACATGAAACAACACGACTCTCGTTTTCCTTTAGACGCAAGAGACGCTACTAGAATGGTACACTCACGACAGTATCCTGTAGGGATTTGACAAGAACTCGCTCGACGACACACTTTCCGTTAAGAAACGGTAACGAAAAAGTGTCCGCAAGAGCAACAACGAAATCAAAAACGTCATGTAAAAAGTAACAAAATTTCCTAGAATCTCTTACAGTGCAAAACGCAAAAACGCCAACGACAAACTTGCTCTGCTCAATGACATTGAAAGAAAATGTCGTCCAATATTAAACATGCATGCGTGCGCCATCCAGTGCGCATCATCCAAACACTTCACCGACCGCATGAATCGCTCAACTCGCTTTTATTAACCACCGCGAAAATGAAAATTTAAAAGACAATGTAAAAATACAACTCAACAAAAAAGAAAATTCTTGAAAACTAGAATATATATATATATATTTGTATATATCAATTTTTTAATATAATTTAAACACGGAGTAATAGCAAATAATTTAAATACACATCGTCGACAGACAACGAGCTACGGCCGAACGCCCCACGACGCGAACAGACACTTTACAGAAGTCGGGAGCATCAAAGTTCATGCAAGTTACAACGGAGAAAGACGTACGAAAAGTCTTAAGCAGGAAACGTGACGTCCGAATGACGATTTTCTTTTCGTCACGTCAGCACAAGGATAAAACTAATAAAGCAGCGTCGAAAAACAGCCAGTAAATGCGGCCGAAAGTGAAACTGACAACATACACAAGCCGAAAATGGCCTTTCAGGTAGAACTTTCATATAAAAAATGGACAGTACCGCCCATGCAACCAATATTAATTTCAAAAGCATAAAAACATTTTTTAACGAGCGAAAAACTACAGCCCTAAAACGGAAGAAGTTATCGCCGAACAGCCTAAAAATAGATTTGGTAGTACGCTCAAACAAGCACATGAAGATAAAAAAAAAACTTCCTCATCGAGTTTCTCCAAACCCCCCCTAAAAATTCACACTTTATCAGACAGAAAGATACTGTGGTTCTAAAAATATCTTAATACTGTTTCCAGCAAGATACGTGCAAAAGCCAAAAATAAAAACCTAAGAAAACGAAAAGTCTGACGTCAATGGCATTGAATTAATACGGTTTGCTATCTCCCTTGTTGCGCTTCAATTGAACTTTGAGACGCTTCACTCCGATTTGAAAGCCGTGCATTGATTGGATAGCGTGCTGGGCAGACAAGGCGTTGTCGTAGCTGACGAAACCTGAACAAAGAAGTGATAAGTATAGCGCGAGATCTACCAGCTGGTGAGTTAACGAGGAAAGAAAACTTTTTTCGGTGTTACTACCACGTGAGGCCTACAACATTACAAGAAATCTCGGGGGGGTATAAAAACAGCAAGGGGAACGCTACAGTAAGAAGGCAAAACTACGGAATACAATACCTTAGAGTAGCACCTATTGCGTCATCCTGTTTGTAAATTACTAGTTTCGTAGAAAATTTAGATATGGGCAGACCAAAAAATAATAATAATAATGAAAATGGTCGTCTACCGAGCAAGTTATTCATTAAAACGAAGATGCTGATAAAAAAAAATCAACAACAAAGCGCAATTTCGAGAAATTAGCCCATCTTCGCTGTTCAAAAAAATATAAAAACATAAGTTTCAAACCTCAAAATGTTATTGCTGCTATAAAAAGTTCTTGTAAAGCAAGGCTTTTTGCGATCGCCATTGATTCAAGCCGACAAAAATGATGCCTTAATAATGAAAAGTTTAAGCTTTTAACAGGATCGCAAGATTTTGTCATCTAATACGTAGAGATAGAAGTGCGAAAATATAATCTAAGAGCGATGTTAACCGGAACAAACCTTTAAGGGAAGTGATTTTTAACAGTAACCTGGCTTATTCGTTATGCAAGTGGAACTTACGACCGAAGACCAAACTTACCGAAGCACTTGCTTAAGTTTGTTTGTTTATCGATGAAAACCTTTGCAGAAACAACATTTCCAAA
This sequence comes from Diplosoma virens, assembly GCA_963680785.1. NCBI lineage: Eukaryota > Metazoa > Chordata > Ascidiacea > Aplousobranchia > Didemnidae > Diplosoma > Diplosoma virens. The sequence continues at coordinate 15,226,843 of OY796893.1, forward strand.
CGGAGAAAAAGCCTGGATTAGGTCATGGTCAGTGAAGTGAGAGGGAAGATGATATATGAACAAGTTTGCACCTTCCGGACCTGAAGCAAAAATTACATCGTGTTGAGAGGACGACTGTTCTTAGCTTTCATATAATGATAAAATCGTACAAACCGCTCACCTTCTTTATGGCTGCCGGCAGGAGAAGAACCAGCTTGCTGAGGTAACATCGACTGATTGTACAAAGCTGTAAAATGCGATCGATTGGATGACATGGAGGAAAAGTCGATTGACTTTCTTAAACTTACGATTCGATTGAGCGAGGGCAGCGAGCACACTAGCGGCGGCATTGTTTGGGGCAGAACTCGACTGGGCTACGTCGATTCCCAAGTTCAGGCCGCTTTGGGAGTTGAGAGAAATTCCCAGCTGCTCAAGGGGACTGGTGCTGGCCGAACACCCGGAATTAAAGCCGTTGTTCATAGCGCCACTTGGATAAGGAACTAAAAGGAATTTATTTCGCATTTCTATAGAAAAGCACGTTTCAAAACAAGTGTTAGTTTAAAGCGCATTTAAGCAATAAAGACCTCGTAAAAACTACGCGTGGAAGGCGTTCAAAACAATCAAGAATTAGAAAAATAAGAAATCGATAAAAGTTTCGAAACTATCACCTGGGCTTGAGGTCATGGTGGAAGTGATGTTGTTCGACGTGCTGGGATTGAGCGAGTTTAGATTCGGCTGCGAGTTGTTTAGCAGAGCGTGCGCAGCCGCTGCAAGTGCGATCGCTTGCTGCATTTGATTTGGGTTAGCGCCTAAAAACAAAATTTTCAAATCGAACACAAATCACAAGTTCAACCTCCGTTTTACTACAAAATACATATTTTCGATACTTACCTATAAACAAACCTACACAAATTCAACAACTCTTTCGAAAAAAAACATGTAAACTGTTGCTGGGGCTGATGACATCATAAGATCAAAAAGTTTCTTAAGCAAGACTAGCCCAAAGATTGCAAAATCACACCAGGGCCTAACTAATAAATTTCAAATAAGCGATCGAGTTAGTTTAAAACAGGGGCGTCCAACCCGTGGCCCGCGCAGTATTTCCAAAACGACGAAAACTGAAATGGGGCAGCGTTACTTAAAGTGTCCCGCTGAACTGTGAACATGATGTTTTGCATAGGCTCACCATACGTCGCGGAAGACTTTTTCTTTACAGATCACTACGTTCCCGGAACAAAAATTGAAAAATCAGAGACGGGTTCAAAGTGAAAACTTTTTTTTAGAGATAACGACGACTTTGGGACGAAAATCCGGGTGTTTTATTTGTTTGGCCCGCCAATATTTTTGATGAGCCAAGAAGGCTTGTGGCTCAAAAAAAATTATACGCCCCTGCTTTAAAAGTTGACGATCACGCGATTAGTTTCGCTGTCCTGATTCAGAGCGCAGTCATCTTTGCGAATATCATACAGTCCACTTTTCAAGATAATCTTGGTTTAAATGAAATACTTGCGGCTTGCCACTTCAAGGGTAAAAAGAATACAATTCAATAAGATAACCATAGAAAATGAAAACATGCGAATTTTACGACCATTCTAAAATTTGCTTTCTGGAGTGGACATGTTGGCAGTCATTTCACTAAGCAGCAACGGCTTGTATAAAACCATGTAAAACCAAAAACAAGTATTCCGCTAAATTTTTTGCAATAAGTCTAATAAAAGTTAAACAGACACGTCTAAAATTATTTGAAGGAGGTTAGAGCAGACTGACATCGAAACGAGCACAACAATTACCTCCTGATTGGCTACTTGTATTGCTGTTTGCACCACCAAATGGACTGCTATTTCCCGAAAAGCTTTGCAGCATCTGAAAATTATAAACTTTTACTAAATCAACATAGAATGCGAATCGGGAATCAGCTTAGCAACAGACTAAGCGATTGTCTGCAATAAACCACGGGCAAAGTGATGATACTTCCTGGTTTTATGCATACGCCAGCTTTAGGTATGAAAAAAAAATGAAGCGAACATGAAACTCAACTGTACAATAATTGAAAAAACCGAATCAATCGTTGCCAGAAAGAAAACTCAATGTGGGTGTAAACGCTATTAAGTAACAACTTTCTTACCGGCATGAGGGCGGCAAAGTTGGTGAAGGACTTCCATTGGTTCGACAACTGATTGAGCTGCTGAGCGAACTGAGTTTGAGTTTTTTTTCGTTCTTTGTCTTTTGGCGTATCAGCTATTTTGACAACGATCGGGGCAGAACAACCCTGATGATCAAAAGATCAAATCAGAAAATTTGCTGACACAACTTGCAAAAAACAAAAAACTTGTATTGACAACACCTCCATTTATTTAAAAAGTTGTTGGCTTATTTTAGTTGCCAAAAATTTGAAAGCAGAAAGCACCAACTCTCACCTCCATCGTCATGGACTGATGCATGTGTCGAATGGCCGCCTGTGCCGATGCTTTCTTGGCAAAGGTAATGAAAGCACAACCTTTACTAACACCATCAGGACTGAGCAAGATCTGCAAGAAGCAATTTTATTGAATGTGGATTAACTGAAGTAATGTTTGGTAGACTTCACTTCAAGCGACATCATCACAACATCAACTATGTATTCTCCAGTGTTGTAAAACGACAGATAAGAATATTTAATAAACTAGGTACATAACAACTGAGCGACATAGAAACTGGACGCTCTAAAATCTAAGCTGGGATTAATTTTAATTGTAGCTTGGGCAGAAACCAGATTATATTGTTTAATTTTGTAATAAAATATGAGAGAAACGTTTATTAGCGAACAATATAAAAAAGTTATTTAAGAATAATTTCGAGTGATCAATCACACAAGTGTTATTGGTTTTTACGGAAAAACAAAAAATAATCCACTTCTTTAATGGACTAAAAAAAACGAGACAATGTAACAAGAGTAATATTTCATAAGATAAAGAAATTTTTAAAGCGCAAATTTTTTGATAAAAATTGCTCAGCATTTACCCGGCACTCTTCTATGGCACCAAACGAGCTGAATATGTTCCGGAGTTCCTGCTCGGTCATCTTCTTGCAAAGCATCCCGACGAACAACTTCCTGTCCTCGCTCTTGTTCTCGGAATCGGCCGGTTTCATTTGCACGCAGTGATGAACCTTGAAGGCCGCCGGGTCATAACGTGCTAATTAGCAACGAAGTCGCACCGGTGACGTTTAAAGCCATCTATTGATTGCTACAATCGACTTACACTTCCGGCCGTTCTACGTCGACTCACAAAGCAAAGCAACCAGCTAATTACAACGCTTCGAGGCAAAAATTGCAAACATGATAAGGCAGTGGCGATAACGGCGCACACGCAGCAGCGACGACGCTTGAAACACGTCGGGTAATAAACACGAGCAGTTTCATTACAGTTTTGACATTTTTTGACAAGCACAAAAGCCGTTTCAAACAATGTCGTTGTTGAGGTCGCGCAAGGCAAGCAAACAAATATCCGATGACGAAATGCATAATCACTGTCATTTTAAAAGCTAATCACAAGCAAGAAAAAAACGTTTTTAAAAGCAACACTTAAACTCGGATGAAAACGGTATGAACCTTACGAAAAGCAAAATTAAAAAACTCACTCCTGGCAAGGTCTTCACATTGTGTAAAGCATTTTGAGCATCCAACGCAGCTTTTCTAGTGTAGAAAGTAACAAAGCAGCAACCTAAAAAAAATTCACAAAATTAAACCAATCACATTTATAATTGTGTTATCACAAGCAAAAATTTTGTTTTTCGACTACAAAATTTGCAGAGTATAATCGTTCATTACAGAGATATTCGAAATGGGGCATGACGATTGCCAAGTGGATTGTTTTGTACCGAATTTGCAGAATTACTGCGTCGAAAGTTTCGACAAATTGGGAACAAATGTTTTATTCAAACCATAAAACCAGTGTAAGTTTAAGGTGCTTTTTAATTGACTTTGATTACAATAGATTCAACAAAGCTAACCATATTTGTGTACTATATCACGGGCGATAAATCGAAAAAAATTGCTTTGGTTTTAGTTGGGCTCATTTTCAATAGAAAGCAAAGCTGAGCAACATTGCACATTTTACAGAAATATCAGCTGATTTTGTAAGGTCAAAAATCTATTCTGGAGAATTGACCGAACGTGAACCAGGTGCTGGTTTGCAAAATTAACTAACAATCAAACAATAGCTAGAGTTGAAGTCTCCAACGCCAGTCAAAAAAATGAAAAAATAACAAATAGGAACGGTGGATCAAAAATTTTAAATTTGACTTTGTGAAATTTCACAGCGGCGTTGACCATCAATGGACGAATGGACAAACATATTTTTGTTTATTCTTTTTTACAAATTTACTTTGGTTGATTTTATTGTTTTTTTTTAAAAGTATAAATAAAAAAGTTTCGTGGCGTTTTGATGCTATTGGAATGTAGACGTTTCTTATTAAATAAGAAATTAAATAGTATTTACTAAATAATTTCATTTATTCAATACAGTACTCGATAAAATGCTATCAAAAAGTCGCTATTGCTCGGCCATAAGTTAATTTTGCTAAGCATTAAAAAAAACAACAGAATCTTGCATGTCTGAGCAAATAACAAGCAAAAAGGTCAGCGAGCGGCAGATTTCTCGCGACCGGATCTTGCATGTGTTCCGGAATTTGTTTATTATTTCAACACTAAGTAATAATGGGTTAAAAATTGAAAGTTCTACCAATAATTATTATGTAAAATAGTGGTTTTCGTACTAAGCGTCGCGACGACGCCAAGTGCGTCAAGAGAGAGACGCCTGCAAAATATAATTGAAGTAAAATATCTTTTTGTCTTCAATTATACGTTTAGTTTATAAGCGTATGTTTTCAACATTTCTGGTGCGTCGTTACTTCAACAAACCTTTTTGATTTAAACCTTTAAAGGTTGAGAACAACTAAAATAGGAATACAGAAATTCAAATGTAATAGTGCTTGTAAGCTGCATAATACTTGACTAAAAAGTAGTAATGTACAGGTTTGTTAACAAACAAATATTAGATTTCAAGCGCCTGAAAGTGTTTGAAATGACGTCACTAAACACATTTTTAAGTAGAATAGTTGCATTAACCAAAAATTGTTCTAATTTAATTTTTTAATTTTTCCAGGTTAAAATGGCTTTGACTGTAACAACGGATATGTTTTAGCCAATGATTCGGTTATCTTATTTAGATGTGCAATCCTAATTTTAACAGTGACAGATTATAAACTCTCTCATCAAACCACTTTCTGTAAACTCACGTTAAAGTGATTAGTACAATACATACAAGTACTTTTATTGAGTCAGCCTTTAATTGCAATTTCAAATTTTCACCACGACTACCATTAAATAACTTCACAGCAGCAAGTCAAAATGACGGAGACTTGCAGTAAAAAAATTTTAGTTTGCTTTCCAAGTTTGCTCTCTTCGATTAACCGAAGCCTATGTTGTGACAAAAGCAGTACCGTATGAAAGTCGACGAGTTTTAACTAACATCTTTTATTTTTCAACAATCTTCACTACATGCATAAAAAATGAGAAATAACTTTAGCACACTTACACTTTATCGATTTGTTTTGCAAACATTAGGCTTTTTACTAGTGATGGGACGATTAATCGGAATCGTATCGGAATAATCGGAATATCGGGGGTTTTCCAAAACATCGGGAATCGGTATCGGAGCTGTATAATTCAGACCCGATTCCGATACCAAACCGATTCTTTAAATATACAGGGTGTAAAATAAAAAGTAGTAACACAGAATTGTGCTGGGCTGTTCATGAAATGTTCCTAAAATTTCTTCACCCTTTCTTAACCATTTTTCAATCTACTAAGCTAATTCCAACTGTAAGGTACGTAACTATTCGACGGGACAAATTCGTCGGGAAGCCAATTCGGCAGAAAATTAAATAATTTTGATTTAACTTCACTAGCGTTAAAGCGACATAAAAAATTTTTGTTATGCCACTAAGGCAGTATTATATTACAATTTAGTTTTAATATGCAAAACTTATAAAATCGCCTCAACTCAGATTTTACCAGAAGAGCATGAATAAAGATTTAAATAATATATCTGGTATCAAGAAAAGCGAAACTTATAATCGCCATTGTCACATTTTTAAAAGTAAACTGTGATACCAAAACTTGTTTTCGCTATCGTTGGGCAGCGGATAAGAGTTAAAATTCGCATTAAAAAATTGTTGAATGCGTTACATTTAGGTATGTTCCTAGCCGAATATTACTCTATAGCAGTGGTTTTCAACCTTTTTGGTGGAGCGGAACCGCAATGAAACATTCCAGAGGCTTGAGGAACCACTGTGCAATAATTTCATTGTCTTATGCAGAAAACATCATTTGATTAATAAAATGAGATTAAAATACTCATGTTCAGATTTATTTACTATAAAAATATTAATACAAACTGTAAAATATTATATTTATTCTCGTAAAAAATTCAATTAGAGACTTGAGCCTAATGTTTCTTGCACAACTCTTTAAGATTGGGTTGTGTTTTTGATAGACACACACGAAGTTCATTTTTTACAGACAGCAATTGTGCTCGCCTCTTGTACTTGATTGTTATCAGAGCTGAAAATCCAAACGCACAAAAGTAGGCGGTTGAAAACTGCACAAGAAGTCGAAGAACTTTTTGGGCAATAGCAGGATATTCCTTACCAACCAACAACCAGAATGCATCCAAGCTAAGCTCAGAATGCTTCAACTGTGATGTTCTATTACTTGAAACACTGGCAAGTTCTTCTTCTGTTAATGTAAATTGTTCTTCAGATGGCTCAAATTCCACAAATGGGCTTCTAACCCAGTCATACTGGTCAACAGATATCGATGGAAAATATTTGTCAAGATTTATTAACATAATGTCCAAGTGGTTCAAGATTAGTTGTGCAATTTTCGAACAATTGCTTGGAGTACTTCGAAACATTTTCAAATTTCCTGCAGTTATGCGTTTCTTCCATATTGTCACTTTCTTCTAAAAATTGATTATCACTTTTGCTATATCACAATGCAAACTAACTAATACTGTAATAAACAGGGAATTATAGTACAATACAGTAAAGTAGCCTACCGTACTGTAATTCCCTGTTTATTACTAGTTAGTTCGCATTGCGATGTAGTATAATTGATAATTCAATCGGCATTATGACGTGTGTGTGTTTTAGCCGAAGTCGTCTGTACTATAAAAATATAATACTATTAAAAACTAACACAGACTTAATTGAATGTAACAGAGACTTATATGATTGCAATGGGACGTAATATATCAAAAATCACTGTATATTTAAACAATATGCATATAATAATAAAATAGACTCTCGGATTTGAATCTAAACTTGCAGAACCCCTGGACTATTCTGGCGGAACCCTGGTTGAAAACCACTGCTCTATAGGAATTTACAATGGGTTAATTTCGAATATTTAAGTTAAAAAAATGTGTTTCTGTAAAAAATAAATTTGTGAACCAAGGTCGTTCAACATAGCATGTTTTTTTGATTTTGTACAAAAAAGTACAACAATGTACTACATAAACGACATGTTTCAAGTTTTGCAAACGTACGAAACTTATGACGTCATAATAAGCACTATACAGTATATAAACATTTTTCGACAAATTCATTTTAGTCGGCGCGCATGACGCACGAGAAAACTACTCAATGAAGGTTAAGTCAGAGTGGTTATTATAATAAACTATTAAACTAAAAACCATGAATATTACTTTAACAGTTTGTTTCGTCTATTAGGTTCTTCAAAAGTCAATTAAAAATCTGAAAAACAAATACCAAAAGGAAAGATTAATAAAGCAATAAAAAGTTGGCAAAAGAACTCTAAAACAACAAGAAAAACACGGCAGTGATCAAATAGTTAAACCGGTTACAAATCTTTTTAGATTAAATTTCAATGGGTAAGTTTTTTTGTAGCTTACGCTGATGTCACCAAATAGCAAATAAATTTATTGGACAAACAGAGCACCTTAAAAATGCAATTAAATTAATTACAGATTTTTTTATGCGTTCTATTAATCCAATAAATTTATTTGTTATTTGGTAACATTTTGTTGGTAAATTTAGTCGTTACCAAATAAGAAATAAATTTATTGGATTAATAGAATGCGTAAAAAAAATCTTTAATTATTTTAATAGATTTTTATGGTTCTCTGTTTGTCAAATAAATTTATTCGTTATTTGGTAAGATCAGTGTAAGTAACGGAAAAAAAACTTACCCATTGAAATTCAACCTAAAAAGATTTGTAACTGGTTCAACTATTTAATCATTGCGTATTTTTCTTGTTGTTTTTAAGTTCTTTTGCCGATTTTTTATCACTTTGTTAATCTTTCCTTTTTGCATTTTTTTTCAGTTTACAACCAATAACTGGAGAGATGTTTGTGTTTTTACTCTATAATTTGCGAGTGCTTCAATTCGACTATGATTAAATGCATAAGCTATTTTTATTATCAACTAAATAAAGTGTATTTTCATTAAACCGGAATTATTTATATTCTTTTATTTACATTGATACTGTGAACTCAATATTATATTTTTATGTTGTTAAAATGGAATTATTGTTAGATGTGTTTCTGTAAAACCTTCCCAATACATTGCTACCTGGCATTACGTAAAGCATAGCAAGATGATAAACTTTACTAATCAATTTTCAACTTAAATCTGAATTAGATATATTAATACCTGGGCACATTAATAGTAATACTTATATGTAATAATAACCAGGAATCGTATCGAGAATCGTATCGGGAATCGGGATAATTGGGTAGAATCGGAATCGTTAGAAATTTTGATATCGTCCCATCACTACTTTTTACTGATTATATATTGATGTATACACATTTTTTCTTTTCACATTTTTTAACAAGAGTAGTTATTGAGAACTAATAAGACAAATTAATTTTGATAAAAACTATAATTGTTCATCAAGGAAAGAAAAGTTGATATCGATTAATTTTAACAAACGGCACGTCCAAAATGAACTAAACAATAATCACATAATTTTTGTCATATCCTTTTCAAGTCAGAAGAATTATTTAATTAACACTCTTCTACGAGTAGGTAAAGATCGCAAAAACATCATCAATTTGTTGCTGCAAAATCTAGTTTTGAAAGTGAAAATATAAAATATTTAATAAAACTTGAAGTACAAGGCCAACCGGAACCAAACAAAAAAAATAACTGGTGATGGACGATGCAATTTTTTTTTTATTCCGATTCTTGTTATTCAAAATTCACTTTGATTTTATAATTGACTAATGTTAATAAATTGTTTTTTTAAAGCATCTTGTTTAATCAGTGGATGATTGATGTATAGTGCCTCTACCCTAATTGTCTTACATTGTTCACCATTAACCACTGCAAATTAAAGATTATATATTATAAAATTAAATCGATTTTCCTTGGAGACTGCTCTATGAAAGGATCAGAGCAATATTTTACAAGATTTATTTAATGACTGTTTAAAAGAACCACAACACTTGTTGTATCTTTACTTTAATAGAATCTTGACTCTTGTTCAAATAGAAAAATTTTATTTGAAAAAGGATATTTGAATATATAAACTAAATTTTTTTAAGTACTTTTTAAAAAACCTCAACAATCTGTTTCATCTTATAGAATCGTTAGGTGGTTACTGGAAAAATAAAGAATATAACCATTTATGAAAACGCAGTATGTTAAGTGAATCATCCTTTGATAAGTAATATGATCAGTGTTTTTTTAAGGCGTTTTGAGAAACCGAAACGGTCTCTCAAAATTGTCCAGCGGTCTATCAAAATCTGCTTCTACAATAGTGTAAACAAAGCTAAGTACGCTCAGGAACAATAAGAAAAAATTAGCGGTCTTTCAAAATTGCTTAGAGGTTCCTCAAGCCAAACCTTAAAAAAACACTGAATATGATGTTCTCCAAAACATAGTTTATTAAAGGACATTTTAAAATTTTTAATCATTTCTAAAACTAGAAATATTATTTCATCAGTCATCATCAATACAATTTTAATCCGGTTTAATTTTCAATGACTGGAGGTGGCCGGATGCATCTTACTACTTCTGCAACTCTTCTTATACCTTCTCTCCATCTACATCAATCTGCTGCATCTTCTTTCCTTAAACCAATCCTTCTCATTTTATTTATGCTTTCAATCGTTATGCTCAGAAATCACAGTGTGTTAAAATAATCAAGTAAATAATGCAATTACTGTGATGTCATATAAGAAAAAAATAACTCAAAATATAGTAAGTGCAATTATAAGAGATATACATTCATATTAAAGTGACCCGGCTTTCCTGTTATTTTAATATAAATGAAACAGACTGATTTTATTGGATAAATAGACGGTTGTAGTTTTTTAAATATTAATTAAATAAATTTTGTATTAAATTGCTCTGATCTTTTCATTGAGCATTCTGCAATGAAGATCTTATTCACTCTTGCTATATATATTTTGCAATATTATATGAAACTCTTGGAATATATATAAATTACGAAAAAAGTAAATAACCTGTTTTTGGAGGGTGCCAAATTCAGAACATATACCGTCCATGGATTTTTTATTTATTAAGAAAAATCAGCAGCTCTACAGCCTCTTTTATCCATTTCTGAATTTTTTAATCAGATAAAACAGGTTACAGGCATGTTTTTGTCTTAATAAATGAAAAAAATATATGCGTGTATATATATATATAAATATAAAACCAAAATTTATTTTATCTATTTTTAAAAACTACAATGGCCATTTCACTCTGTAGAATCATCTGGTAGTTACTTATTCAAATAAAGCAACCACCTGACGATTTCATAGGATGAAACAAACTGCTGTGATTTTTTAACATTGCTATAATAAATTGCTCTAATCTTTTCGTTGAGCATTCTGCAAGATTGATTCACTTTTGCAATATACAGTATATACGAGGGTCAGTCAAAAAGTAATGAGCCCTGTTAACTTTAACCGCTTTAACCTTCATATTTTTTCTAGAAATTTTAAGGGTGTTTAGTAAATTTACTGCTTTAAAGATAAATTGTAAAAAAAAATTGTTTCAACGTGTCCACTTTTGGTATTGTGTTTTGGAAATGACGTCATCACTGGATGTCCGTCAGAAGCAGAGAGCTGTGATTGAATTTCTTGTTTCGGAAGGGGAGCCACCAAAACAAATTTTCGAAAGATTGGTAAATGTTTATGGAGATGCTTCATTAGCCTACAGCACTGTGAAAAAGTGGGTATCCAGGATTAAACACGAAGAAGATGATCCAAGTTTGAGTAGCCTCCAGGACAGACCAAGAAGTGGAAGACCATCTTCTGCAGTCAATCCTGGAAACAATGATAAGGTTGAGAAATTGATTAGAGATGATCTCAGAATCACTATTGATGACATTGCTGAACGTGTTGGAGTTAGCCATGGAAGTGCTGTGAATATTGTTAATGAGCTAGGCTTTGCAAAGGTTTGCGCCAGATGGGTTCCGAGGCAACTTTTGGATTTTCACAAGCAAGCCCGTTTTGAAGCTTGTTCGGAGCTTATTGAGTGTCACAGAAGTGACAAAACCCATCCCCCATACTCACCCGACCTGGCACCATCTGACTATCATCTTTTTGGACCATTGAAAGAAGGAGTTAGGGGGCAGCACTTCACTAGTGATCAAGAAGTCAAGCACGCTGTAAGAAATTGGTTAAAAATGCAGCCTGCTGACTTTTACAAGGCTGGCATAGTGTCCCTTGTTCATCGATGGACAGTTGGAATTGAAAAGTGCGGAGATTACATTGAAAAGTAGAACTGAGATCTCCTATCCCTGGGCTTTCTTTTGATGTATGACTTTTGATTTTATTGCAACAAATATGGCCAGGAGAGACTTGGGCTCATTATTTTTTGACTGACCCTCGTATATATATAAACACGATATGCGATCAATTGCTGTTACTGATTTGCTGCCAGCAGTTAACGACCACCAATTTGGATTAGGGTTAGTGACAATAGTGTTGTTAAGGTTGGTAGCAGTTCGTATTAATTTGCCATGGTTGATTCACCACCAACCAATGATTATAATCCTTATAAACATGCATTGTTCTAAAAAAGACAATGTCTTTTTTCAAATATATATGCATGCTCGATGGTAGTGAGGTATATAAAAAAATGGCAAATACTGAATAAATTAAAAATCGTTTTCCAAGAATCCAAATTTTTATCAAAAATTTTTTGATTCCGATGCCAATTATAATTCCTAAAAATTCATCAATTCTTTCGATTTTTGATTAATTGTCCCATCACTAAAAATACCCTTTGAAAAGTATTAAATAGTCCCAGTAAGTGATGTGCAAGTTATAGTAACACTTCACTAAAACTTTAATGCCATCACGTTAAAACTTACAAAACTTTAATAACAGTATTCAATAGTACATTGTAAGTCTCTTAATGCTTTTGCAGTCTTTTCTTCAAAACCTGCATGTGGCCACATTACAAAACAAATATGTCACCTACTCCTGTGAATCCAGTTTGAATTTTATCCTTATGCTTTATAACAAAACTAAATATTCATGAAGCAATTAATGAAAAAAATTTATGGAGGAGGAAAAAAAATGATGGCAGTATTAAAGTTTTGGAAATGAAATATTGTGGGCAATGCTATTCTTGTGGTCAAGAAAATTTCACAAAGGTAGGTGAGCATGCAGTTACCAAACAATAGGCCTACTTTTTTAATGATATCTCTAGCTTATGATGTACAATCTTGAAACTGTGTCTCCAACATATTCAGCAAAAGAATCAGGGAGTGCATCAAATGTTGCCAATAAGTAATCCATTCAATAAAAAACAGATAGCTTTCATTGGTTCAAAAACTTGATCCAAATGAGAAAAACAACAAGAAAATCTGGGCTTACACTAGTAAGGCATTTAATTTATATTGCTGCACAAACATTGGTCATGTGTTCAATGACAAAAATATTGATTTTATAAAAAAATCCGTTGTCTAACACAGTGATTTTCAACCGGTGTTCCGCAGGAAATTCGATAAGTTGTTCCGTCGAACACCGGTCGAAAATCATTAGTTCAACGCAATGGGCATAAATATGTTTTCTTTCATGAAAGTAATTGGTTTTGTTTCATTCATTGTTACTAGTCAACCTGATTTGTTTTATTGATTGTTGTGTAATAATAATAATTTAACTGAGTGGGCCTGTTGCTGCTTCAGTACAATGCAGTAGTAACTATTTGAGTGTGAGCTTAGCTTGCCTTACACTGTTAAGGAAAATGGAAATGAATAAGTGATTTTGCACTACTGGAACTTATTACTTCAACAATGCCACAAATAGACTGCAAACAGTTCAAAAATTTGTTTAGGGTAAAAGTTTAAACTGAAAATAATGGATAGATATTTGAAAAGTGTAAAAATCAACAGGCTAGTTTTGGCAACAATAAAAAGACAGCAAAACCGGTGATGAGACAATACAATGATGATTACCTTTCGTTTGGATTTACGTTCTGTGGTTATCTGACTGCCCCAATCCCATTACATTTGATATGTGGGAAAAGGTTGTGGAAGAACACAGCTGGGGAAGAAATATTTCGAGTTACATCAGATTATTTTGAACAAGGAGGAATGAAGAAATGTATGGAAGAAATGTATAAGTGTCTGTACAGATGGAGCAGCAGCCATGGTCAGACGTCACAAAGGATCTGTTAGCAGAGTTAAGGAGAAACATCCAGCTGTCATACATACACACTGCTTTTTGCACCGAGAAGCCTTGGTTGCAAAAACTTTGCCAGCAAATAAATCTAGCTTCTGTGCTTGATGCTGTGGTGAGGATGGTTAATTTTGTCAAGACAAGACCACTAAAAAGTCGCATATTCCATGCTTTATGCAAAGAAATGGAAGCAGAATACACAGCTTTACTGCTTCACACAGAAGTCAGATAGTTGTCATGGGGAAAAGTCTTAGCTCGTGTATATCAATTAAAAAATGAGCTAAATATATTTTCAACAGATAAAGGCTTTAATGAGGCAAACCTGCTGGCATGTGATGATTGGTGTGCAAAGTTAGTATACATGGCTGACATTTTTCAATATTTAAATGAATTGAACATCCAGATGCAAGGCCAAAATGAAAATCTTCTGACAAGCACAGACAAAATAAATGGATTTCATTGAAAGGTGCAGCTTTGGCAACAATGTGTGAAAAATACAGCTCTTGATATGTTTCCACTTACTCAAAAATGTCAAGAGAAATGTGAACACTGCTGCTCTATGGATACAATAGAAAAACATTTGAAAACTTTTCAGATCTTTTTATTTCCTTTCAGTTACCACAGAACACTTTGACTGGGTCAGGGATCCTTACAGCTCAGCAACAGCATTTGACCAAGTGATGACTGTACAGGAGCAAGAGGAATTTGTTCAACTTTGACAAGATTGCACATTAAGATTAAGATTTTCTGACCTACCTTTGGAACGTTTTTGGGTGATGACTTCTAAGGAGTTTCCTATTGTGGCAAACAAAGCTATTTTGGCTTTGCTTCCACTTTCAACAACTTATCTTTGTGAGATAAGTTTTGCAACCATGACTGCTATAAAAGTTAAATGAGAATGATTTGAGAACTGTTGAAAAAAAAAGTTTTGTGTTTGTCTTTCTGCAGTTCCTGCCTCAATATCAACTATGTGCTCATCCAAACTGGCCCAGATATTGCATTGAGAAAAATTGAAAGTGAATAAATTGTTGTTGTGTTGTTTATTTTATTACATCATTATTAAATTTCATTTGGTGTTCCGCAAGATGTTTTTAATGCATAAAGTGGTCTGGGAGGAAAAAAGGTTGAATAATACTGGTCTAACAAATCACTAAAAAAAAGTTAGTCAATTCTCACAAACATACAATAATAAAAGATATCTGAACAAAGGCAGTAGATATACCAAAGTGGACTTTTGACAAAAATTATGATAAACACATACAATATTTCACACTGGCTTTAATATTTAAAGCTATTTGAAACTGGCCAAGTGATTTTGAAAATTAAATAACAAATTATGTTTATATAAAAAGACTGCTAAAAAAGGTAATAAAAAACCATGCTTTAAAAAAAGCAGAACCCTAATACAAAAAGCCTTTTTATAATTTTTCTGCTTTTGGTATATCAAATTAAAGATTTTTTAATTGAAAGAAGTATTTACGTATTCTCGTAACATAAGTGGAACTTAAATTATTTTGAAAATGCAGTTTAAGAGCTTTAGTCCTGCTGCTTTTATAATGGATAAATCATTTAACCTCTTTCATAATAATAATGAGCCTTCATATTCATTCAAACAAGTAAATTATAAAGTTAAAATATTCTTGCAATAAATTCAAACGCATACAACCAAATACTTTTAAAACATTTATCAGATATAATACTAATTTGTTTAATGCAATTTGGACTTTTGGTTGTGCAATGTGCATCATCTTAAATGTGCAGTATGCTTTGGTTGTGCAACGTGCAGTATGACAGAACATAGTCATAATGTGGCAAAACTAGTTTAAGAACAAAATGTTTTAAGATGCAAATATTAATAATTAAATCATACACAATGAATACAAAATTTTTAAAGATTATACATCCACCACAAATGTCAATAAATAATTAGTAAAAGTTGCACTTTTGTAAACACTGATTCACATTTAACATATAAAAAACATAAAACTTTCAAGTAAGCATAACTAATAATGTATTATCATTATTTCCCAAATAACATGATCATCAATACATACAGACCAAATCTTTTAACAAAGAAGTTTTTTCAAGTATTCAACTATAAGTTCAATTTTGAATTTTTAATGCTTTGTATTGCAGTATTACCAACAAAACTTAATTACTATCCAGTACCTTTACTTAAAACACTTCCTTTTTCACGCAATATATTCAACTGATAAATAGGACCATATACTTCCAAAAGATCTTTTATTTCAGCTTCACCCCATGTCTTTGGGATTTGACCAATGAACATTTTAATTGCATCAGCATCTGGTTGATCGCCATGTTTAGCAACAGGAAGTCCTGGGGAAGATAAATAAGATTCAGCATGATTATCAGATTCAGATGAGCACCGAGGTTTTTTAGAAGGTGGGGGACTACTAGAGACTGTTGTTTAAAATCAATTGGACAAAATATAGCATGCAACAAGTATTTTGGTAGCAAACATTAATAAATTTAACAAGACAAATTATGACAGAAATTACAACACGTCACAACAAATGTTACCACCATTGAACATGATACAAACACCAGACATATATTGAATGCATGAAGTACGCATTGGATTGATGAAATGTGGACCATCAAAACAAGAAAGTTCACAGTTGAAACGACCGATGATTGATTCATCAAGGAAAAATGAAGACACCAACAAAGAAAGAAAAGTTATTTAGCAGACTACATTATATTTAACAACATTGCACTAACAATTGATTTACACAAGTCTACAAAACATCGATCTACATCCAGTGTTAAATTATTCAATACACTGGTATTACACAAACAGATAACAGTAAAAAGTTCTGCTTGTCATCATGCACTATAACAGATTGGGATAGTTTTGACCAATGGGCTACAAGTTTAAATAAAACTACGAAATCAATAATATCTCAGAATACAAATTTTCAACTAAACATAACCTTCTAAAGGATAAAAATTTGTAAAATATAGATTTATATAAATAATAAATTTTCAATTAAAACTTTTTATGCAAAATTAAATTGATATACTGGGATTTTTGTGAAAGGATTTAAGGAAAAAACTGTAAAAGCAAATAAATTAATCTACTGTTTACTGCACCTCTAGCAGTGTAAATTTATATGACCAAAACAAAAACATTCAACATATACAGTACACATGCCTTAATAATTAATAAATAAAATCACATTATATTCATTAAAAAGCTTGAAATATAACAATCAAGAATATGACTGTCAAATTAAGAAGATTGCTTAATCAAAATTAGAAAAAATATTTTTTTAAACATATTTATTAAAACACAAAAATATTATCTGCTTTAGCTTAAAAAAACAATTTTTTTAGCTGCTCAATAAAGGCACATTATCAACTTTTACTTTACATTGTGCCTTAACTGGACATTTAATTCTATTTAAAATCTTCTAGAAAGTTTTCAAAATCATTCTTACAAAAATAATGCTTTCTTTTACTTTAGTAATTATTGAAAGAAAGTATATAAAAACATAAATAGAAAGGAATCAGAATCATGAATGAAATCATTCTATTTCTTATGTAAAGTGAAATTCAAATCAGATAACAAGATAACATTCTAACAGGGCTTGTCAAATTATGACAAACACTATTAGCTTTTTACTTGTTATAAATTATTGCTTGAAACTTTTTCTTGATTTATATAATGTTTAAATTTATGATGGTACAAATTTTATGTATAAATTAGAAATCAATTTAAAGTTTAAAATTTTTCTTATTGTAATCTGAAAATTCAAGCCAACCATGGCTAGCAATGAAGTTTACTTAAAAAAAACTGAATAAGAATTTAACTAACATACCTGAAGAACTTCCGTTCATCATTGCAGTAACACAGTTTATTGGACAGAGTTCAACCTATACAAACAAGAAGCTTTTACAAATGAAATTGCATTAAAACAAAAAAATTAATGAATAAGTTACTATCATGAAAAACAACATATTAAAGCAAGATTTATATCACTATGAATGATAATAAATTGCTAAAATTAGAGCACCTCAAACTTATATATTAACTTCAAAAAAAAGTAAATTGTTTCAAATTAATACATCATTTAAATTTTTATATAAGTTTTTTTTTGCTTTATTGTCAAAAGTAACTTTAAACTATGGTGGCTTGAAAATAATAGCATCTGACATAGAATAAACCTATACTTTGCGTTTTTCTGCTTGTATTTTAAAGCAAAGCATCAAGTCAGTGATATCAAACAATTGGCAGTATCAGACTTTTTATTATTATATTTATATATTTTGCAAGGTTTGCACTGTTTTAACATAAAATTTTTTGATTGTTTTTACTGATTTTTAAAATTTTGTTATCTACAAACTCTTGTTTCATAAAAACAAGTTTTTTATTTTATTTGATTATAATGCAATGATGTTGGATTCAAATCCTTACACTCTTAAGGCACGTTTACAGCCGTTTACAGTACTTTTTTCTTTCAGCGCGATCTTGGTTTGTTTTATTGATGCTCAAATCCACTCATTTTTTCTCAAAAACATGAGTGGATTTGAGCGTCAATAAAACAAACTAAGATCGCGCTGAAAGAAAAAAGTACTGTAAACGGCTGTAAACGCGCCTTTAGAAGTATTTTTTAAAGATATTTGTTTTGTTCATAATGCTCTATTTCATTTTCTTTTTATTTGCAATGAACTTAGTTTATTTGCAATAGCAAATAAAGATTGCAAATTAAGAGGCAGTAATAAAACATAATATGTTACAGTATTATGATGACTGGTAAATTCCACATACCGGTATATTGGAACAATGAGGGGATTAGGGTTAGGGGCCACCATAGCTTAATTCCACATATATCATAACAGTGAGGGAATATAGTCTTCATCAACAAAACGAAATCCCTACTTTAAAATGTAGATACCGTATATTTCGGCATATAAGATGACCGTCAGATAAGACGGTGTACAAAATTATATCGGTTTTTGGCGTATTTCGGCATATAAGGCGACCGTCAGATAAGACGAGGTACAAAATTATATCAGTTTTATATACCATAAAGACTTTTATATCGGTTGTATAAGACAACCCGTTCGGTTGTATAAGACGTTTTTCGACTTTAAGGGTCGTCTTATACGCCGAGATATACGGTAACTGCATTTTAACCCTTTCGCTGTCCAAGAGGTTTTTACTCAAATGCTCATGTCTGTTTTTAAACTTATAATTATCTTACAACAAAAAATTTATATGGCAAGTAAAGTGAGATGAAATAGAGACTTTGACATAATAAAAACCCATGCATCATATGTGACCCTAGAATGTATGAAGCATAACTTATTTACAACACACTCTGTGGGTCAAATGTGGTTCACAGGTTTTTATTGAATAAAATACTTTACATTATTAAATTACATTTCATATGCTTGTGTGCACCACATATGATTCACGGACGTCAAGTCAAATGTCCTGTGCACCACATGTGGTGCGCATAACAGCAAAAGAGTTTAAGTAACCAGAATTAACCTTCGATGGAATCTTCCATTGTGGAATTTACTGGGGTAGAAATTACTAGAACCGCTATTACATATGCAACATCAATTGTTCATTGTTTTAGTACTTTTAAAATAACGTACCTGTTTAATTATAATTTATGCAATGGCTATCGTTACATGAATGTAAAAAATTCGTTCTTGGCAATTTTTACTTGCCTGAATGAATTTTCTGCTCGTCATGGGTATATGAGTCATGCGACTGGATTCCTCATACAAGAGTGCTTATTGTAGTTATAAAAGTTAGGTTTTCAGTTTGAGAGTTAAGTTACATTAGGGTTAAGTTTAAATGAGAAAAGTTATATAAATCACAGACATACACTTTTCTTTTTATTGAACAGTTGAACCATGCCACTCATGTAAATATGGGCAGTTCTATAACCACTGTCTATAATTTACCAACTATCAAAAAAGAATTTCATTTCTGATTTTAATCTTAAATGTGAAATGCTACCATAAAATTATTGCTTTTGTTTTGTGTTGTTATAAACTACCATGTATCAGTGTATAGACCAGGAAAGTCCAAGTTTGTTGCTCTTGCAGGGCACTTATCAAAATTTTGTAAAACTTATGGGTTTGTTAGTTGGAGATCATTCTAAAAAAAGGGCAAAACTAGTTTTTTGACCTTTTCTTGGTTATAACTTGATTCTACAAATAAATACCAAGCGGACAGGGAAAAACAATTTTTTTTACTTTATTTTTTTATCTTTTGAACTATTTAGCTTTTGAGACTGAAAATGTATAATAAATAAAATTTTTATGTAAGCCACAAGTAATACTGTTAACAGATACATGTGTCCCATAGGCCTGGGTTTGGACCACCCTGGTGTAGACAATGCAAAAACTAAAATTTTTGATTGTTATTTTGATATTGTCTATACCAGTGGTTTTCAACCTATGTGCTGCAAGAGATTTCTGAGTGTGCTGCAAAAACTTTTCAAAAAACATTATTTGATTGCTCCACAACCTTTTTTAGTGGACACTACTGTTTAAGAATGAAAACGAAGATCTGTACTCTTGTCCAAGTGTGCTGCAAATTTGGAAAAGGTTCCAAAGTGTGCCACAGGCGTGAAAAGATTGAGAATGACTGGTCTATACATTGATACATGACAGCCTATAAAAAAGGTACTCAAAGTTATTTAAATTTAAAAAAAAGCAATACAATTGTTAGTTTATAGTTTACAACTTACAACCATAAAGAGAAAAACTTTGAACCACAGAACAAGTTGACCGATGCACAAGCAACAGCTCTAATACAACAAAACTAAAACAACTAAAAAATAAATAATATATGTATATATACATAAAAAGTTGACATAATTCATACAATAATCTCATTCTAGATTATATTTAAAACTATCAAAAAATGCTATAATGTAAAAATTTTGATAGTATAGTAATAGAATAAGATTTCATACACTTTTTTTAAAAGTTGTCATGGACATTGATTGATGTCCTGAATGGAAGCAGGAATGTAACTTTTTTTTTTGCCACATGGCACTTCCACAGTGCCATGCAGCAATGAGAACAGAACATGACAATGTCATTGCCTTGCTATTTTGGCAGCAATATGTGGCAAGTGAGAATTGTGATTTTTCAGAGGTGCTTAGATTTATTTGAAATAATATTAAAAATATTATATGATATTATTTTAAGCTTTTGCTTATATGAGTATTATTTTAGGAAAAATACAAGTTTTAAAGAAGTTCTTTTAAATCTTTTAGTGTTATAAAAACTCAAAAAGATTAATTTTCAAATTGGTTTATCGGTTAGTTTAGTAGAAAAGTGTTTATATATTTAGTAGAAACTTACTCTCTGCATTTTTACCGTTACGTCTTGGGTTGTTTAAGTTTATTATGTTCTAATGATATTACATATTATAAACACTTTATTGTAAGCCACCATTTGGCTTGCAATAATCAATTTAAAAAGAGTAATTTTTTTATATTGAGTATATCTAAGTTTGTTTGATTTTAAGAAGTGCAGAAGTTGGCCAGGCTGATAAATAATGATAAGTCATTATGTAGCCCATGCCAATAGATGTCAATCTTTTTGAGACTATGGCACACCACCATACTAAAATATATTGGTGTCACATTTGCTGTAATAAAATTTAAAGCACTAAATGTTTTACTGAGATCTTTGTGTTTGTTTGTTTTATAGATCCATTTTTCATTTCTTGCTTCACTAAGCTACAGCCATCATTTGAAATCAAAACAAGCATAGAGAAAATCAATCATTGTCAGTCATAACTCAAGCAAAGAATTGTTTTGTAAGCATTTGCAAATATTTTGGATAAATTTTTTAAACCTGATGAGGGCTAAGCTTTTTATTTTTGTGAAGTTCTGAAAAACTTTTTTTTCATAATTAAATTGAATACATATTAAAAATGTAAATAAGTTAAATAAATAGAAAAGATATACAAAACTATAAATGTCAAATAGTTTGAAAACACTAGCAGTACACTTGCAAATTGTTACAATATTGTACTGCAGCACACAGGTTGAGAAACACTGCTGTAAGTCTTTTGCTAAGCTTTTTTAGGAAATAACTCAAACATTGCAAGATAAATTTGGCTTTAATATAATAATAGGCCAAATTTAGACTAATTGGCCTATTACTTTCTGATTTCTTTGTTATAAGTACTAGCTTTTAAATTCTTGTGCTTTTTGTTCAAAATTTCATAAAATGTGCTTTGACTAATTCAATGAGCTTGGCAATGCAACTTAAGATTCTTTAAAAAATTTAATAAAAATGGTTGGATTTCTTTAGTAGAAAAATGGAGAAAAAATTAAAAAAACTCTGGCCTAATTGAGGTGATTATGTTTTTAAACTGAAAAAATCTTACATGCAGAAGACATAACTTTATGGTGGGCCTACTGCCAAAAAAAGTCACATAATGCATGTTAAAAGAGTAAAGTGATTAGTAAATCGTTTCATTTTTCTTTCATCTCTGTATTTATTCTCCTGACATGCAGGAAAGTGTTGGAGGCACAATGCATAAAGCAGCTGTTAAGCAATTAGGCCAATTAGAGTTAGAAGGGTTAGAGTTGGAGTTGTGTACTAACCCTAAAACTTAAGTATGTAATAGACAACAAGTCTCATTGGATTTAGATAAAAGAGAATGAAAAAAACAGAAAGTAAAAACAAAAAGAGTGGGAATAATCACAAAACTGTTGAATTCTGTTCACTTTGATAACTTTATAAAATAAGCTTTCTTATCGCATTACAAAAATTATAACATGTCTTCATTTATCTGCTCTATTTTGCTGTTCTTAAGTTAAAAATATTACTTTATTTGTTCAGAGTGTAGGTTTACTTTGCTTAGAAATTATTATCAATTTTTGTAATTTTTTTTCTTATGAAACATTTTAGTATTTGGAGCTATGCTTTATACATTACAAACTATCTAAGCAGCTGATTTAGACAATTTTCTTGACTCTTCATAATGTAACTCTATGACAGGGATGGCCAACAAGTCAGTCTCCACACCTTTTCTTGTCAATCACATCTGATTTTTTTGCTTCCCATTTTTCATGTGTAAAAATTTGTCATTTTGTAAGATATTGTAAGCCTTTACCAGTTTTTATATAGCTGGTACATTTTTTACACCCAAACTTCCATCTAAATTACCTTTATATTTGCAGTGCTTTTCAACTCCTGCGTTGTAACCCAAAAGTGGGTCTCCATTTAATTCGATTAGGTCACCAATGACTGTAGTCACTATTTTTTAAGGACGAAAACTGAGAAATTTGAGACAGATTCTAATTTGAATTCTTATAAGTGTCAAAAAACTGTCAGTTGGGCCATTAAAATTTTTTATCTGCATAGCATTTCCGTAGTAATGGTCAATTGCAAATTCCAAAAAACATTTAAAGTGAAACTCACTAACAGACAAGTTGGCCACCTCTGTTTTATGACATAAAAACAAACTTGTAACATCACATATTAAATTATAGTATTGGTTGGAAAGATGCTAGAAAGTTTAATATTAATTAAAAAGGTACTAGCAAGGTATTAGAAAGGTAAAAATAAATTAGATTGTAGTAAGACTCAACAAAAAGTCATCTTACCAAAACTCACCTATCTTTAAAAATCAGGATAGCTTTTTAAAGTCACCATAGGAAATTTTTTTCAGTGAAACTAACTTCAAATTTTCCTTTAGCATCAGAATGGAATCAAAAAGAATCCAAAAGGAAAAGGAACTCTTCTAAAAGCAATAGTTACCATAGGGGACCTTTGGGTTAGTTTGGCAACTAAAACTTGCTTGAAGTAACTTATTGAACAGACCCAAAAACTGGGTCTCTTCAATATGCAACCATAAGCATGTTTTGTTAATATAACTAACCCAAAATCCTCTGTAGTTGCTATTGTTCCTTAAAAGATTTTTTTCTCTTGGTTTGTTTTTTATTGCCTTCTAATTCTGTAGGGGAGATTACAGGTTAGTTTGACCCACAAACAACAGTTACAGTCTCTTCTTGAAGAGACTCTAAAAATCTCTATTGTAAAAAAAAATTTTGACCAGCCCTGCTAAATTTTAAAAACAAAAGTATTTGTTTTAATAATCATATTAATATTGACTTTAGTGTGTTTTGGTAAGTTTTGGTTGGTTCCAGTAAAACAAAGGAACTTTGTTCAGAAAAGTAATTTTGATCTGTTGGGGTAATGAAAGTACTATTCAACTTGTAATCAAGAAAACACAGTTACAAAGAGACCTCAGGTTTCCTATGACCCCCTGCTCCTTTTCAAAAAACAGAAAGTTACATATCCTCTCAAAAAACTAAAAATTACATTTTTTGAACTCTTATAATATTTTCCAATATTTTCAAAAAACAGTAATCAAAGTTAACCCAAATTTTGTTTGCTCTATTCTTATATTTATTTTTATTGTGTATTCAAAGTTACCGCAAAATATGGTCTCTTCAAAAAGTCACTGTAAGTGATTTTTGTTCATGAAACTAACCCAAATGCCCTTGCCATTACAATCACTTCTTGAAAGATTCTTTTTCTTTTGGTTTCTTTCTTATTACACTCTGGTGCTGAAAGGGGGATTCTGGGCTAGTTTCACCATAAAAAATTGCTTATGGTGACTACTTGAAGAGACCTACCGGTAATAATAACAGGGTCTCTTCAAGTAGTTAAGACAATTATTATTATTATTACTATTATTAATATTCTTAACATTTGATATAAAACACCGCTACAATTGCCTATTTTAATAAATATAAAAAAATTTTGTATCGCTTTTCATTTACACTAATAACTCAATTATGGCAAGTAATGAAATAATACTGTAATATTCAAAACGTTTTTTTTAATTAAAGTGCATTTATAACTGACACTATTATTAGTTAATCAACAAAAATTATAATACTAGAAATAAAATAATTAACAGCTCAGTTGAAACTGATTTTTATGTCAAGTGTTCAACAATTCTATTGTACTAAAAAAAATTAAAAACTACCACTTCTTTCAAACTTTTTTCACCAGTAGCAAAAAAACAAATTCAATTTACCCCACAAAATTATTGTTAATATTTATAAAACATTGACTAATTTGATTGAAAATTAATAAATACTAAAAAAATTACATTCAATTTGAACTTGGGCATAAAATATGATTTTATGACTAAAGTTGCATTTCTCGCCGGCATTTTAGCAAATTTCTAATTTCTATTATTATCGTTTTTAGCCTCAACGCAGCACAATATTTTCCGGATTAAAACTTTTGTCAAATATGTTCCTAAATCACGCCTGAATTATCTAAAACAGGTTTCTTTACCTTTTTCAACCCATGGACTCCTTAAGATCAAAAATTATTGATAGCCCCAATACAAAAAAGTGATAAATTTTTTTTGCAGAAAGCAAAGTGAATAACTTTTTTTTATTTTTGGTCTTCACTTGAATTGGAGAACCAATTTTTTGTTACCAGCTTATTGAATTCAAATATATTCTGCTGAAATCTAAGTGAATAATAATAATAATAATGATAATATTTATTAGCCAAACGCACAAACATAAATTTTATTATACACGCACACAATGTTAAAAGAAAATCGAAATATGTGTGAAGGCAGGGGGCACCAAAGAACATACGTTATCAAGTCAAGTGCCCCCACATCCAGTACAGTCAAAAAACAAAATTTACATATATATTAATTAAGTATTTTAATACATATACTGATACAAATCTTTTTGATGTAAAACCAATGCAGTAAAAAAAACAAATTATTAAAAAATAACAACAAAGAAAAAGAACAAATCAGAAAAAGGCAACAATGAAAAGAGTAAAATTTAATACTCATCAATTAGGTGCTGTTTATACATTTTTTAAAAAGAAATCCAATGCCTGTCTTTTATTGTGTCGTCAATCGAATATCAAAATTTGACTCCACGGAAAGTAAGGAGGTGCTGTCCAATTGTTTTAGATACACGTGGAAGAAAATAAGTTGATTTTTCTGTTTGTCTAGTGTTGTGAGAGTGTATTTTTTTTATTTTTTTTAAATAGCTGAGCAAAAACAGCAAGTAATTTGTCAGAGGATAGCTGCATAAATTTTCGTAATTCAAGATGATATATATCTGAGATTTTCAAAATATTTAATTGCTTATACATCATGTTGATTTTGATGTGTTGATTGGTGTGAAGACCAAAAAAAAAAAGAAGTCATCACATTGATTTGTAAACCAGTTCCGTCCGTAAATTTTGATTAAATTGAAGTGATAACCATTTTTCATCTTCAACTAAATTTGAGGTTTGCATATTCTCGTTACATAAGTTTCTGGCTTGTGCCGTTTTCTGGGTGAGCTGTTTGATGGCTGGAAAATACACTAAATAACGTGTGTCGTTTTGGAGGTCGATTATTCGGTAGCGTGGTCGAGTGGTTAGAGCACCATGATGGTTATCAACAGAGTCTCGATTTAAAACCTACTCGAGCTATTTTGTTGTGTCCTTGTGAAAGACACTTGTATCAAGTAAACTATACGCCCGGATTAGTGAACAGGTAAAGAATACGCCATTCTGTTGTGTTTTTGGGAAAGACACTTTACGGCACTTTCCCCTGCTTGGTGGTCTTGGAAAGCAGTTCTAAATTACTGTCATATCTCTATTAAATTACAACCGGACAGCAATATCTTGGTATCTCCGGAAGCAAGTCGGGGTAATCGCCTACCCTATGTATTAGCCCTCCGTCGCTTTCCTGCGAGTCAGGAGGATAAATTTAGAGAAAAAATAAATAAATACACCCGGTTTCAAAAAATAGTGAGGTTAGACTTAGGGTTAGCTAAGAGTAAAGATTAATTAGGCTAGAGTAAAGAACAACCCTAACTCTAATTCTTTTTTTGCTAGAAATTAAGCGATTATTATCTTGATTCAGACACTTTATGGCAATTTCCTCTGCTTCCCTGCTTGGCACTCTTGGCAACCTATTCTAAATTTCAGTCATATTTCTATAAAAGTAAAAACCAAAAAAAATTTTAACGGTTCAGCAATATTTTGGCATCTTCGGAAGCAGGTTGGGGTAATTTTTCGCTTTATGCATAGCGCCCCAGACGCTATCCTGCGGGATAAATATAGAGATGAAATGAAAATGAAAGAACACTAAGAGTTATGACCTACTGCTCTGTTTCTTTTATAAAATATTTGAAAGACTTATTGTTACACTTTATTCATAATTTTAATTTTAACCTCATAATTCTGTAGTTTATTTTCAATCTTTACAGTAATTTCTAGCTTTGGATTAGGACTTGATCTTTTTCGTTGTTACGTTGTGATTGCAGAATTGTTACACCAACCCCAAATTAATTTTTTTGTCTGCAAATTGTTTTTAATAGTGTATTAAATTCATTTACCATTTTATTTCTCTGCGTATTGGTTGAAATAGTTGGCGTTAATTGTGGCGTTTACGGTAATATTACGTAATTTTATCTTAAACGATGAAAAAACGATTGATTGGAATTATCTACAACTGTTAAGCTGATTCGACGCTTCAAGAATACAACTGGTTTACTACTGTATCGTTTGGTTATGTTTTGACGTCATAAACTGATTTGTCTAATTGCAAATTTAATATAACAATTAATATAAGATATTTGGTTTGATATAGTAGTTTCAATCCTAATCCGGTAACTTTGCCATATAGCGTTGTAAATTTTGTCGTTTCATTCAAGTTGAAAGTGCTTAGGAATCGTTTATATTACCGTCGCCTGTGTAATTGTTTAAGTAGTTAAGGGTAAGTGTTGACGCCCTGGAAGTTAATTCTGTAATGAGAAAGAATTGTTGTAGAGTCGGTACAACAAATGTCGGAATGCTATTTATCCTCATAGTCAGTCAATGAATAGTTAATCAGTGATTACTCGCGGTTATTGGTGCTGTAAATTGCTTTAAAGATTTATGAAGCTTGAAAGTCAAGTTTTGCAAAATTAATCAAGTTATTTTGTTTTTGTGAATATGATCTTTATAGTTAAAAACCGTAGTTTCTTTTTATCTGTAGAGAGAAGTTTTTGGCGAATCCATTTGTACATAGCCAGAAGTAACTTTGTTTTAGTAACTTCAGTCTCGCGGCAAAATATTTCTAAAGCCGACGTAAATAAAAATAAACACAGCTTTATTTCTGCGCTGGTACTTGAGTTAACTAGTTCAACCGATTTTTTCGGATTTCCGAATAAAGTTGTCACACTTATCTACGCCGATCAAAGCCATTAATTGATCCATTGCTCCTAAGGCAACAGCCTTGGTTTTGACGCATACAGTCAACCGTGCGTCAATTTGTCCTATTAAAACAGAACGTTAAGGCTAAAAAAAGGCTGATTCCGTACTTGTCAATATTTCTTCATGCCACCTGGCTCATAATTTCAGCGCCCTTGCTTGTCACTAGCGTAAAATATGTGGATTTCCGTGCCTTGTTTTTCTTAACTAGAATTGCGCACGGCGTCTTTTGTATTGATAAATGGCTTGACTGCTTTGTCATCTGCGCTTCCTCGCGCGAAAATAATGATAAATGCCTTGACCGCTTTGACATCTTCGCTCCTTTGGGCGAAAATACACGACTTGAACGCTTGGTCATCTGCGCCTTGTTAATGTTGGTTCTGAACAATCGAGAGTAGAAACAAAAAAAATGGTCTGCTAAAATATTGAAATATTGTTCTGTAATTTGGCCGCCAAAAGATAGGGAGTTGGTTTTTATAAAAATTTTGTTTAATTGTGTTGTTTTTTCATATACTGTAATTGAAAGTGCAGAGTATAGCTCAGTGACATAAAAAATATTTTATAAAATTATAAGGATTGTATCAAACATTTATCGAAAATTGTATTAACCCCTAATTGTTTTCTTTAAACCCGAACCGGAGCTGAACCGGAGCTGAACCGGAGCTGAACCGGAGCTGAGAGAGAGAGATCTATTTATTTGCATCAAAATCTTTTCAATACATTAATGGTTAAAACAAACACAATGAGTTTTACATATTAAAATTAAACAAATTAATTAATAATGATAAGTAATTCAATGTATTAACAGTCGAACCAAACACAATGATTTTTACACATTGAAATTAGACAAATTGATTAATAATGATAAGCCATTTATATTAAACCAAAGTGCACTATAAAGATATGATGCAGGGGTAGGAAGGGACAATAAGTCATTTAATTACTACCCCCAGCTTATTTGAAATTTTCATAACAAGCAATTTAATATATTAGTTAAGTTTTTGGTAAGTAAAATTGATTATTAAGCATAGAAAAGATCAACCCGAGACATAAAACATCATAAATATAAATCTACCTTACAGACACGATGAAAATAAAAAACAAGAAACGAAGGCTGTATAGATAAAGTTAAACGACAGAAAAAAATATCTCGGCATAAATTAGATTTGAAATATAGGCAAATAGCGTAAAACTAACAGCGCAACAATGAAAAGAAAAAAACAAAAACAAACAAGCAACAAAAGGACGAAAAAACAAAGGCTGATAAGATTAAATTAATCAACAGAAATAGATATCAGCATAAATTAAATTGAAATAAAGGCAGATAGAATAAAACAAACAATATAACAGATTTCAGAGTAAAGGCAAATAGCATAAAACCAAACAGCACAACAATGAAAAGGAACGAAAAACAAACAAAGAACAAAAGCACGAAAAAAACAAAGGCTGATAAGATTAAATTAAACAACAGAATAGATCTCAACATAAATTTGATTGAAATAAAGGCAGATAGCATAAAATAAACAACATAACAGATTTCAGCAAGCAATTAAGGATTAAAAGGTGCATAAAAAACAATGCAAAACATAATATTTCTTAAAGTTAAAGCTTAAAACATTAAATTAGATTTACAGAATAGCTAGTTCGTCTTGTATTAATACAAAAAAATTATAATTAATATGAGTAAAATTTGCATGTTGTTTAAATTTCATAGGTAACTAGCAGGTGTTTGTATGATAATCTAATATTAAATGGTTTAATGAACCTTTAAAAATAAAATTTGCCAAACCTAAACCGGAACTGAACGCGAAAAAATAAAATTTGCTAAACCTGAACCGGAGATCAACCATGAAAAATAAAATTTGCCGTACCTGAACCTGAACCTGAACCGGAACGTCATTTTAAACGGTTCGACGAACTGTTTTTAACCATTCTAAATACTTTATTTTTTAAAATAAGAAGTTATTATTTGTTATATTTTCGCAATATTCACTGCCAATTAAATTTTACAACAATCACCCAGTGCCAATACCAACAATATTACAAAAAACTTTTACCTGCCAAAATTGTTCGTTGTTGGGTGCTTGAAAAAATCTGATTTTGTCCAAATTTTGCATCATGGGGGCAATTATTCCTGCCCTCGGTTCTTATGGCTATGTTCCAGAGCGCTTTAACGGTCGTGTCTAATTCGAAGAAAAAACAATTTGAGAGAGAGGAAAAGAAAAAAAATTTAGTGATTACGTAACGTATCAAAAAGAATTCTCTTTGGATTAAAATCTTACATTACAGTTTATGCAGGTCTAAAAAATGTAACACAATTTTAGTTTTTTTATCAGTGGAACTTCTCATTTATATGTTTTATAGATGCAATAAAAGCAGCTGGGAGAAAATCCAATCATAAAATGAGTCATAAATTTATAATTAAATATATTTTTTTGTCATTCTGCTTCAAGTTAAAATCTTTATACAGTTACTGATGCAGTATAATAATTACTTAGGTTTACGAGCAATTCAAATTCTTGATTCTTCTATTTTTGAACCACCGGAATACGTTCTAAGGCTTGCTTCCACTACCATCGTGGAATGCAGTATTCTTTGTTTCTTTTATTGATTTTTTGCTTCGCTTCGCGCTTAAGCTTGAAAAGAAATAAAGAATCAATAAAACAAACAAAGAATGCTCTATTCCACGCTTGTAGTAGAAAAGGGCCTCAATTACGTAGAATAAGTTGCAAATATCGTAAGTTCAATAAGCTATATAATTTTAGATATTCCTTTGAATTAAACAAAACAGAGTTAGCTTAAGTGAGAAACTAGTTATTAGAAAAGAAACTAAGTTCTTCTCGAGCATCGTAATAAATGAAAAGAAAGCAAAACAATTTTGCCCTTGCGAGTAGAATTTGCGTGACGTTTACTTCTCTTTTTGTCTCTTATTGCCACTGATTTTTTCTTTTTTACTCTTCCTCCAATAGTTTTTCTTCGAATTAGACACAGCCGTAAAAGCGCGGTCGAGTCTAATTCGAAGAAAAACAAATTGGAGTGAGAGTTAGTTTTCAATCAATCAATCAAGGTTTTATTTTTTCGTCCATTACACAGCAAATATTCATATTAAAATCCACACACGTGGTCGAAAAAAAGGAATCACGACAAAACGATATACGTTGAAACATGCGGCAATTAGAAGGTTACGAGAGTAATTATTTAAAAATGCATGGTCACTGACCCTTAACACCCACACACATTCACACAATATGCACAAAACAAGTAGTAAACAATCATAAACAGAACATTAAATTGATGTTAATTGAGTATAGAAATGAAGCATCATGCTATCAACTGTAAGTTAATTTCTAACAATTTCAACCAAATTTTATCAATCAAAGTACAGTATAATATAAAAAAAATTAATTTTTATTATTATTATTATTATTATTATCATTTTTTTATTTTTTATTTTTTTAGTAACCCACATTTAGGGAGGCTCACAGGTGCTACACCTTGCCCAAGGGTGACCTGGAGGAAGTTGTGACAGGGTTTCCTCATTCGTCCCAACTTATCGAAACCGCTCACAACCGGATATATTTTATTCTTATACCCAGGAAATCAGTGACTAAAAGAAAAATTATTTTAAAAGTTGATCAAGTTGTATTTAGCTGTTTATCTTTATATCATCTTCTATGAGGTATTGTTGAAAGTCTGAGCATTTGATCCATCTGAGGAGCATGGGTTGAGATGCTTCTTAAACCTGTAACAAAAAAAGAAAACAGCAGTATCTGTGGTTTGATAACATGGGAAACCCTGTTAGCTGTATTAGATTGAAATACCAAGCTATAGGAATAATTAAATCTATTTTAGAATAAGAACTTGCTGGTGATATTGCTTTCTAAAAGATCTAAAGGACTTGTTTTCTCTAATTGCTGGTGGTATTTTATTCCAAATTAGTGGGCCTCTATAATTTAAAGATTGTTTTGTTAAGTCTATTCTATAACACAGGGGAAAAAAAGTTACTTTGCCGAGATTCTTTGCTACTTAAACGTAATGTATTTTTATGCAACATCCCTTCAAAGGTCGCAGGCAAATGTTTATTACAATACTTATACATAAAATAAGCAATTTCTCTTTCCATTAATTGATTTATTGATAATAAGTTTTGTGCTTTCATTAAACTTTTGACACTATCTTTTTGTTGAATTCTAAAAATTAGTCTAATAAAATTGTTTGCTGTTGACTGAAGCTTTTTAACTATGATTTTGTTTCCATTACACCATGTTACGATACAATATTGAAGGTGACTTTTTTTAAAGCATTGTAAAGCAAAAGTGTTTTTTTTATTTAATTAGGGTTGAATTTTTCTGACAATAATATAACAAACTTTAATTTTTTGTAATACCCACTCCATGTGGGGTTTTCAACTCAGATTTTTATGGAGAAAAACACCTAAAAATTTTATGCATTGCACTCGCTTTAAGTTAGCATTTCTCAATTGAAGGTTAGTGTTCTCTCGAATTTTAGAATGGGGAATATGAAAAACAACATAATTGGTTTTGTTTATGTTCAATGACAATTTATTAAATGTGAGCCAATTATCAATGTTTTTTAATTGTTGATTGGCAACTGCAAACAATTTTTCAAAAGATTTTTACTAAAAAATACATTGGTATCATCAGCAAACATTAAAGGTTTTCCTGTTGAAAAACATTTAGGGAAATCATTTACACATATTAAAAATAATAATGCCCCCAAGATTGAACCTTGTGGCTCCCCACAGCTTTTAGGGAGATACAGGGTTAGTTTTTGAGAGAAAGTAGTTGGTTCAAAAGAAACTAAGTTCTTCTTGAGCATCTTGACAAATTAAAAAAAATTTCAAAAATTTTAGGCCCACTTTGAGCCTGCAAGAACAATTTGCGCAACGTTTTTTCTCTTTTTATCTCTTAGAGCAACTAGTTTTGTTTCTTTTTAATCTCATTCCAATCTGTTTTTCTTTGAATTAGATACGAACCGCTTCACAAGAGCTTCCAATCATTTTTTAAAGAAATCTCAAGATGCCTGAATAAAAATTTGAATTTGATTCAAGGCTAATTAGTGGGGAAATAATTGTTGCTTTCACAGTTTTCTCCCGAGACAATGGTTCTCAACCTTTTCAGAGTTTTCAGGTTCGTGGCCTCCTTGCAGTGATTCTTAAACACCCGTGGCCCCCTGCTTAGAATATTGTCCCAAAATTCAACTGAAAACAAAAAAACGGTCATTACTTAGGAACTGGCTCTGATTTCAATATTTTTCTCCCAAAATTCAAGTAGAGACCAAAAAAAAGATCATCAGTTTGGAAAAAACTTCTGCTCATGGCCCCGGTAAATGCCTTGTGGCCTCCTCACGGGGACATAAGGCCCCTTTGAGAATTCCTGTCCTAAGATCTTAGAAATTTCTGTTCGGTCAAACCTAAAACCTCAAGCACTAGCAGCACTGCCATTGTGCAGTCCGTTTCAAACGAAAAATACAAGTATTGAACACGTGCAATACGGTTACCAACCAATATTTCAGTAAATGTTTTGTGAAGTTATAATTGAAATTAGCCATTTTTCTAGATGCTTATGATTTAGATCTAAAAAACAAATAAATTGCCAATCCAGCGCGGAAAGTCTTGCGCCGACAGTAGCTGCAAGTTGGAAGTTGCTGATGCTAGGACAAAATCGGTAAGTAGGCTATAGTCTTTATTTAATCGATATGCGAAAACGGATATTCCAAATGGAAAAGTGACATAGTTGAGTAAATAGCAAAAACAATGTACTTAAACGTTTTTCAAAAATTATATATATCGCAAACAAAGTTCAAATTAAACGATAGTGATGTCTTGGCTGAATTTAAAAAAGAACAAGGGCTGAAGAAGCTGACTAAAAAACTGTCAAGGTCGGGGTAATCTACCGTTGTTCTAGAATTCTACTGTAGGTTCAACGCTTTCATGCAAATCCATTGACCTTGTTTACAAGCAGCAGTGGAGCCACAACCATGGCCCACTGGAGTAATTATCTGTGTGCTATTTTGCTGATGGTGCATGTCGTATACAAAATTTGATGTTGTCTTTTAAAAAATTGTTGGAAAATTTAATCTCTAAATTTCTTATCCCCCAAATAAATCGGATCCAATCTTCAACTTCAGGAAAAGGTGGAAAGACATTTTATAGTACAAAACTTTTTTTTTCAAATTATTAGATAGACGGACCGAATGAGCGTCTGCAATGCATTTGGTTTATTATTATTTTTTTTACATCCGGTAAAAACAAAATATTATTGCAGTAATATGACGTCACGATAAAGAGAATTTATTTTTCTGGCTACATTAATCAGCGAAACGGGAGTGTAGGTTGCCCAATCTGACAATATTGAAAAAATTTAATTAATATAGAGCCAACGTAGAACAGGTTATATTTGTTTTTTATTCTCTTTTGATTGTCGTAGACGTCTTAGTTGTTTAAATCAAAGTTTGCCGTGACAGTCTTAGAGCAACTAAGCTTCAGTCGACAAATCTGGAGAGATGCGCTCTAGTACAGTGCTTCTCAACCAGTGGGCTGTTTCAGGTGGGCCGTGAAATTTTCTTAGAGGCATTTCAATTTTGGTTGATTCAAACAGGATTTTTTTAAAAAGTTATGGATTATAAAAGCGAAAGATGTACTATAACCTATTTGAAATACACAACAATATTCTCTATATTGATTTTATAGTATAACTAAGCATCCTATACGCGTTTCGCTTTAATTCAAAGTATCTTCAGTAGAATGAAATTAAATGTAGCACACACAAAATATATGAATACAATTGCCACCTGGGGTTGCCGTCCTTTATTGGAAAGGACAGTCCTTTATTTAACCCTTTCCGTCCTTGTCCTTTATGAAGTACAGAAATGTCCTTTATTTTAAATATCATTTTACTTACTGCCAATTTTGCGATTAGAACGTGTATTTTAAAGTTGATTTAATTTTTGAAAACACTGAATCAACATTTTTATATTTCCAAACGTTCTCCAGCAACTTTCCAAGTTGTTGTCAAAAAAAAATTATTTACCCCCTCCCCCCTAAATCATTAGAAGAAATGGTTTATCAGCATACTGTGAAAGGATTTTTAGTGTTATCTCTTCAAAATGGCAAAATGAAAGAAACAGATGCTCTGCAGAAATAATAAAAAATAAGCTTTTGATATTCCTGTACTTTAACTTCAAAGACAGCTGTTTAGAATTTGCTGAAAAAACAAAAGATGACCTTCAATTGTTGAAAGCAGCAAAAAGTCAAACCAAACACTTAAAAAATAAAAAGATTTACACTATTTTTCATTTTTATTTTTTTATGATGCATATCAGAGGCGTGCGGTCAGGGCATGCAAGTCATGCGTTACAAGACCAAATTTTTAGAAATTGCATGACGAACTTTTGCGCGATGAGGTAGATATCGTTCAATTCGATGAGAAATATTACTTGTTCGGGATAAAATCTGAGGCAGATCTGAGACGAAAACCCGTTTTTTTGCGTTATTTTAGACAGTACCGCGAATTTAGGACGAAAAGTAAGAAATCGGAGACTGGTTTGAAGTGATGACTTTTTTTTTGGCGATCACTGCATTTTTAGAAGAAAAAGTGCATTATTAGGCAACAATTTCAAGTGACAACCTTTTTTTTAGAGAGATCATCAAAAATCTAGGGCGAAAATTGTTCTTAATCACCATGACATTACGACTACAAGTTACAATCTTACACCCATAACATACCTATTTTCATAATCAGATTTTGGCATGCAAATTGCACGGCCAGACTCAGAGGTCACCGGACGCCACTGATGCATATATATAGTGATATAGATGGGATTGAAAATTATGTTTATACTGTATCTATTTTTCATATGTCCTTTATTGAAACTTGTCACAGTTGGCAACCCTATTGCCACCCGTTGCGGTCAGGTGACCACAGCTTCACGCAAGAAATTAACACGTGCGCAATATCAAAAGGCTATCAGCAAAGGAAGCAGAATAAATTGCCTGTCGCTTGTAAGAAAGAGTATGCAGAGACAGCAAGGAATCCTAACTTCGTTTACTACTCAGTCAAAATCGGCATTAATGGCAAACTATATGGTGGCTTTTCATATTGCTTGTAGCAAGAAAGCATTCACAATAGTAGAGGAACTTATTCTACCCTGTTATATTGATATGTGTTGGGAAATTATTGGAGAAGCCGTTGCAGCAAAATTTAAGTTAGTGTCATTATCTAACAACACTACGTATAAAAAGGTGAATCCCCGAAATGAATGATGATATCGAATGTCAACTTTGGAAAGAATCGAATCAAGTCCCCACTATTCTATTTAGTTGGACGGATCCACCGACGTTAGCAATGCAGCCTTATTGCTTATATTTGTAAGGTACTGTGCTGATGGTAATATTCACGACGATCTACTTTTTTGCAAAGAACTTCCCGCAAGAACAACAGCAGATAAGATAATTCGCTGCCTTGACAATTACTTCACCTTCAAGGGCCTAGACTGGAAGAACTGTAGTGTGTGCACAGATTACAGTGGAGGTGTGTGCACAGATGGTGCTGCATCAATGACTGGTATCCATTGTGGTGTTGTAAAACAGATCCTGGAAAGAGCAGAAACAAAATGGATTCACTGCTTCTTGCACAGACAAAACCTAGCAACGAGGCAGATGTCGCCAGAACTGCATGATGTCCTCTCTCTAGCTGTAAAGACCGTAATATCATTAAAAAGAATGCACTACGTTTGCGATGTTTCGTAGCCCTGTGTGATAGACTCAATTCAGATCACTTGCTGCTCCTGTATCACTGTGAGGTTAGGTGGCTATCAAAAGGACGTGTTTTTAATTGTCTTTTTAAAATGAGACATGAAGGTTACACTTTTTTTAACGATCAGCTCTTGCTGATCATTATGTTAACGATTGGTTTTTTTGCAAAACTGGCCTACCTTTTAGATGTATTTGACCAGTTGAATCAACTCAATCTGTCAATGCAAGGTAAAAGTAGCTCATTGTTTCTGGTTGCTGATAAAATTGAAGGGCTTAAGAAAAAGATTGACCATTGGAAAAAAAGAGTAAACAATTTACGGTATGAGATGTTTCCACTCCTCTGCAAAAGTATCAAAACTTCCCCTTATGCGGATACATCTGAACAAATAATTTAGCATCTGAGTCAATTGTCGCAAAATTTTGATTCTTATTTTCCCGAGGATCCACGACCTGGAAATTTATGGACTCTGGATCCATTTACTGTTAATTCTACAACAGAAGATGTGGCTTTGCCCTTAAAACTTGAAAATGAACTCATTGTACTTTCTGAAGACAGCAGTCTCCAACTTCAATATCAAGAAGTAGATCTTCCTTCATTTTGAATTCAAGCAAATAAGAAATATTCTTCATTATCAGAACGCGCCATCAGATTTCTATTGGCATTTACCACCGCTTATCTATGTGAACCTGACTTTTCAACTGTAAGTTATACGAAATCGAAAGAACGAAACAGTCGTAACACAGAAACTCTGGATGCTACTTTGCGCGCGAGCTTGTCTCCTAACAACCCTCGATTTGATCTTATCATATCCAGTAAGCAAGCTCAAGTTTTACATAAAAAATAAATTGCTTGTTCATTGTTTTTTGTAATTTTGCTGTTCGCAGTTATGTCTATTCCTGAGTTCTAAACTAAATTCACGATAGTAAGCAAGCTCAAGTTTTACATAAAAAATAAATTGCATGTTCATTGTTTTTTGTAATTTTGCTGTTCGCAGTTATGTCTATTCCTGAGTTCTAAACTAAATTCTCGGTAAAAGTGGGCCCCAAGCAAATCCTTGGCAAAATGTGGGCCGCAGAATAAAAAAGGTTGAGAAGCACTGCTCTAGTATATGAGTAAATGATCTGAGCTTAAGATCCTCTGGAATGCACAGTACCAGATCGTTAGCATAAGTAAACTTTTTGGAAATTGTGTTAGGCAGATTGATGTGTTGATGTTAGACAAAAAGAGGAGAGCTTAGACCGATCCCTGAGAATGGCCATTTTTAGGAGCTTGTTTTCGCTTACTACTACTGAAGTTTCTGTTTCGGACAAGTTTCATAATCATTCGCACCGTGTGCTTATACGACGAAAGACACAGCAGTAGGCAGGAAAGTTTGAGAACCACTGCACTAAACCTTTGTAAAAGCATTAATATAGAAATTTCGCTTTTACGTTTTATTATTCTTGATTGTTGTCAATAGCTGTGAATTTCGTTTCGACTCCCTGCTTCTGCTTCGTCGGCGCTTTATGTCTGATTGATTTTTGCCGCAAATTTGTAGCAACTAACTGTGTAATGATAATGAATACATCATTTTTTGTGGTTTTTAAGAATGTCACGCGTTTGTTTTGGTAGTTTTTATTTTCTGCATTGAATGTCGGCTGTAAGTGAGTATTGAAAGCCTAAGTCCAAAAGCTTGTGTTGCATGTTGAAATTACGAGGGGCATTCAAAAAGTAAAGCAACTGATTAAATTTCTTGCAGCATTCATTTAACTAACATCTGATTCTTTTATAGAATGGTAACTAAGGTTTACAGATTTTGTAAAAAAATAAGAGTTTGAATTACTGCAATCTGCAATTCCAATTTTAAGCAATCCCTCTATGTCTTCTTCGTTAGAAGGTAAAACTGGCATAATTGCCATAAAGCAATCTGGGCAGAAGCGAAGAGTTGTTATTCAATTTCTACTGTCGGAGAGAGAAACAGCTCAGAACATAAGCAGATAG
This sequence comes from Diplosoma virens, assembly GCA_963680785.1. Lineage (NCBI taxonomy): Eukaryota > Metazoa > Chordata > Ascidiacea > Aplousobranchia > Didemnidae > Diplosoma > Diplosoma virens. The sequence goes on from OY796893.1 coordinate 15,265,536, forward strand.
CTAAAGCAAGTGTATGGTGACGGTGCGATAGACTACAGCACAGTGACGAGGTGGGTGAAGCGAATCAATGGTGGACAGAAAGAAACTGCTGAAAGTGATCTTTGCTATAAGCCAAGAAGTGGTATGCCATCTTCTGCTCACAGTTCTGCCAATATTGATCAGGCAGATGCATTGATGAAGGAAAACAGACGCCTCACTATTAATGAGCTTGCTGAGTCATTAGGAGTATGTGCATTGTGCAGGGAGTGCTGTGAAGATCATGGTTACCCTGGGGTATTCAAAAGTGTAGGCGAGGTGGGTTCCAAGGCAGCTCACAGAGGCTCATAAACAATCCCACCTAGAAGTTTGTTCCGAAATTCTGGAGTATTGCCATAGTGACAAAACCTTTTTGCTGCGAATAGTGACCGGAGATGATACTTGGGTTCATCACTTGGAACCAGAGTCAAAGAGAGCATAAATGGAGTGGCGCCATCCCACCTCACCACGCTCGAAGAAGTTCAAATCTCAGCAGTCTGCAGGAAAAGTAATAGTGACTGTGTTCTGGGATAGTGTTGATGTGATACTGGTAGACTTTATGTTCAAAGGAGCAACAATCAATTCAGATGTTTACATCGATAAATTAAAAAAGTTGAAAGCAAGAATACGAAGAGTTCGACCTGCTTTGGAAATGTCTAAGGTTTTATTGCAACATGGCAACGCTAGGCCTCACACCAGCCTCAAAATCCGTGAGGTCGTCAGCTCCTTTGGATGGACAACAATTTCACATCCCCCCTATTCGCCAAACCTGGCACCGTCTGACTTCCATTTGTTTGGGCTCCTCAAAGAAAATTTGAGGGGGCGACGTTTCTCCAGTGATAAAGAGGTCAAAACTGCTGTTAGGAAGTGGTTAAAAATGCAGTCTGTAGAAATTTACAATGAAGGAATATTTGCACTCATTAAAAGGTGGAAAAAGGCGGTTCGGAAAGCAGGAGATTACATCGAGAAGTAACTATGAAATGCTCATGCTAGGGGAAGAGGGGGCAAAACGGTCATAGTTATTTCAAATTGGCGTAATCGCTCCGGTGCTGGACTTAAATAAACGAAAAAAGATTTTATTATTGCTCAAACAATATACTCTCTCATGAATATAATTTAAAACCCGAGACAACAGCATAAAAATTTTATTTCAAAAAATGTGTATTTTACTTACATGTCCGTTTTGCCTCGGGCTCGGGGCATAACGGTCGTAGTGTCCGTTTGGCCCCAGGTAAAATTAAAAATAGTTATTACTTTTGTTTTAAATTTCAAGTAGCCTATTAATATTAGTACTTCTGCATTGTGACAACTAAAAAAATTAAATAGAAACATTTTTTTACACAGATATGGTAGTGTTAAAATGATTAAACACGATTTATTGCACGTAAAATTGCACGAAAAGATTCTTGGGCAGTAATGACACCACTGCAAACATTTAGTAGGGTGGTGGCCAGTGATGGCTTTACAAAAAAAGGGAGGGTTCTGTACAAGAAAAATAGAAGGGCCACTTTTTAGTGTTCCGAAGCAAAGTGACAAAGCGATCTCTAGAAGAAGTTTATTGTTTTAGGGGGCCACTATTTAGTATTCCAAAAGTGTGATCTTAAAAAAACATTTATTGTTTAGGAGTGGCCACTTTTTAGTGTCTCAAAACAAAGTAATTTCTAAAAAAAAGGCATTCATTTTAAGGTGACACCGTCCTGGCGCTACTGTGAAGAAATAGAGCAATTTGCGTAGTGGAAACCACTTTTTTTATGTTTTTTAGGGGGGTCCGGTGCGGTAGCCGCTCCGTTCGCACCCAACTAAAGCCATCACTGGTGGTGGCTCTTCATAAGGTTGTATACAAAGCAAACAGATATATTTTGCTTCATTATTTTTATTTGCTTTATTTATTGCTGGAGGTTTTTTTAACGTAGGCTTATTTTAGTCTTTTCAATGCTGTTCCACTCACAGTGACAAATTTTTTAAATCAAGAACCAGTTATAGGGGTCGCCTGTTTTGCTTTACGCTTTTTATGTGTTAACTTCGCAGTAGGAAGACGGGATATGAAAAAATTTTTCATCTTCATTAGTTTGTTTAGAAACGCTACAGCTAGCCAGTTTATTACACTCATTCACAGTAAAATTTAATTCTTTGTTTAAAGTGCTTGTCGCAGCTACATTTGAAGATATACAAAAAGTTTAAAGATATAGGCTATTAAAGTCTAAATCAGACAGAAAATTTATCAGCTTCCTGCATCAGAAACTGTGATAACATTCATTTAATACAATTTCTGTTGCTTGGGGCAAAACGGTCATACCTATGATGCTTTAGCATGCTGCTTTAGCAATCAACATGCTAGGCGGCTATTCATAATTTTTTTTTAAATCATATACATTGTTTAAATTTTAATTTGTCACATTACACTTAGCATCAAAAAAACGTTTAAATTTAGTCATCGATTGATCAACAGATCGATTTTACTTTGTATCCAATTTTACAACAAATCCCTGCCAAACACATTTTCACCTGTAAAACACCGGAAACAAATACAAAGCTTCCAATTTTAATTTGATAACTTTAACTAAAATAGGAAAATAGAAGAAGATAAAAATATTAATGAAAAGTTTAAAATTTAAAGAAATAGAGCAGATGTCCGTTTTGTTCCGCATGACCGTTTTGCCCCGCCTTCCCCTATATACTTTCTTGTGATGCACGATTTGTATATCTTTAAAACTCAATGTCATGAAAAGAAACCTGGCTGCATTGCTTTCTGAATGCCCCTCGTAGATTAACCTCACCATTTCTTTGCTTCTAAATCAAAATTTTTATAAATATTATTAGAAACGTTCATCTCAAGAATTCTATGTAGACATGCCCAATTCAACATCGATCTTTTTGGGTTTCTTCGAACTCTTTCCTTTATGGCTTTGATTTTTTCGGAGTTCTCATGCATCTTGGATGACCTGTTCGAGGCAAATCTGCGACTTCCTTTGTTGTTTGGAATTTTCTGATAATATTTCAGACAGTTGAATTGGGCATGTCTAGAATTCTTGAGATGAGCGTGACTTTGTATCCTTGGGAATGCATTTTCAAAATGGTTTTTCGCAAATCGATTGAAACCATTTTTAAATAAAAATTATACAGAACTAAAATATAATCAATACAAATATTTATAGTTAAAGACTTTTTCAAAATCTCGTATTCATATGCTTTAAATTCTAATTTAAAAATTTCCCAAGACTTGTGGGACACCCTGTAATTTAATTGTAGAGCAGATCCAAGAAATCTTTTTGTAATACAAATTTCAAAAGAAAAAATCTGTCCTCTGTGTCCCGTGTTTTGAGAATCTTAAAATACAGAGGTACAATTGCGCCCTGCTTTCCCACTTTTGGCACCCCTACCTGAAATAGTCAAGATAAAGAGTACCTCGAATTTATAGAAATTTATATTTTAAAACAAATAATGTCTATATGTTAACCTAAATGTTGATTTGGCTAAAACATTGGTTAAAAGTGCTTAAAAATTTTAGCCTACATTTGTTTATCAACAATAACACCCTTAACCGCTCGGAGATTTAAAGACATACGTTTTGTTTGCATGATTTGGTTGTTTTATAAATTGAGACAGAGTCATTCGAGCTAAATCAATAAAGAAATAAATTCATGACATTTGCAACTATTGACAATTACAGTCCGACGTTATAGTTGCTCAACCAGATTTGACTTTATTCGTCAAGGTTTTACGTAAGGTTTTTCTGGCTGATACGATTTTGAGAGAATTTGAGAAATTTTTTGTCACGTATGCACAAAACGCCGATTTCAAGATAGAAAGCATGAACCTAACTGTGTTTTAATTTGGCGCAACTGTTCCAAATCTCATAGATATGTTAAATTGATTAAGCCATGGTTGTAGCTTTGTAATATTTTTCTTTATGAATTTGTGAAATGGAAATGTTAAATGTTAAATAATTCTCAAATTTCTTCAAAAATACGAAAAAAAAATTCTCTCAACAAATCTTCTTCAATAAATCTACCAAATTAAGCTATATTAGATTTTTTTAGTAATTGAAAATAAAGCAAGTTTGGGCTTAAAGTGTACGGAAATATCAATTTTTGGAGATATCAAAAATTTTTTCTGAAATGATATAAAAAATAAAAATTCCAACGCTAATTCAGATCAAAGGCCAAAACGCACCTTTTGGTTATTTTAGCTATTATGGCTTCAAAGAAATTAAGAATTTAATTATAGATGATCGATTTGCAGAAAAAATCAGAGTAAGAATCAAAAGATAATATCCCAGATCCAAAACTCAATAAAGCATTTCATAAAAAATTACTAAACAATGTTTTGTAATAGAGTGATAAGCTTAATTAAATTTTAATAAAAATCATTAAGTAATTACCTTAATTCAGAAAAAGATAACGTAAAGATGCTTTCAAGATGGAAAATATCAGACATGATATTTCAATTTTCAACTTTATGAAAAAAGGAACAGATGAATTGGAGGGAGGATTTCCCTCAATTTATTTTTACACATTTAAATTTTAAGAGACACGACATAGTTAGCTTGTTTAAATTTTCGATGAAAATCTCAAATCGAATTTTCAGTGTTATATAAGTTTGTTTTTTTAACATTGGAAAAACAACGGATGATTGTTCGTAATTCATGTTTTGTTTCTTATTTAAACTGTCAAAAATCAAAAAAATAATGTCAATTTTTAGGTGACGCTTAAAAAGTTAACAAATATAAAATCATTTTTAAATCTTATTTTGTTTTAAAAAGCGTCGAGAATACATTATTTTTAATAATTCTAATGCCGCGGTAATTTTCTATTTTGTGCCTCAGCAGGTAAAGCTCTGGACAGATGGTTACTTCAATATAATTAAAGTTGTTGTGTGGCCCGTACAAAAATCTGAATGCTTTTTTCGGAGTAATATCAGAATATCGTTAAATAGTATATATTTTGACACTCCTTTAATCTAAGCATTGGATCTTCACTCTTTGGAAGCAGTAGAAAAGGAAGTAGCATAATCACCACTTTTCTTTTATTAAAAACAACATCCATAACCAAAACTTAAAATTTGTTTTTAGCTGTTGTCGATTTCCCCCTAGCTTGGTTGTGATTATATCACTATAATCAGCAAGTTGACCAACGTCAGATCACATTATACAAGTGAAAATAACTTTCTCTTTGCTAACATAGCAGCAACCTGAGGCGACGTAATTTAAACGTCGGTCGTAAACTTGTTTCGAGCAAAAGTTGCGCAACAACTTTTCGGTTAGCTACTTCGCATTTAAAGATTGTCATCAGCATAGAAGCGGGGACTTTGTTAAATAAGAAAATTAATTTTCTGAAATTGATATTGATATGCTGAAATTAAAATATTTAAACAATTTTTTTAAAAAACTGATTGAGTTGAAAAATTTTTATTAGCCACAAGCTACAGTTGTTTTCACTTAGTTTGATTATTTGACAGCAATATGTTTTTTTGAGAATAAAAATCAGAAGTAATTAGCACTATTTGATGGGTTTTTGTTTTCCTAATCTCAATTTATTCATTTAAATTTCAATTCTGAGAGAATGAAACCCAGAAGAAAATTATATTACAAAAAAGAAAAATTTTGTTTATTTATAAAAAAAGCTTAGGCGCAATTAAATGCAACTTATTCCATTCAGTGTTAATATACGAGTAAAATATTAGTCTATTTTTACACAAAAATTAATAACACAATAATATTCTTTTAACTTGTATTGCTAAATTTTATTGTATCACTTCCATCAAAAACATTTTGATTTGATATTTAATCGAAAGATTACAAAACTTAAGTTAAAAGATTCAACCTTTGAAGTTGATAACTTACGACTGTTAGTGTTTTTTGCAAAGTTTTGCTCTACAACTTTTCGTACTATGAGCTGCAACAAGTCTTAGTGATGAAGCAAATATTGATAAAAAAAAAACTTTGTTAGAATAAAATAACTTTAAATTGTCTAAATCAGTGTGGTCCAACTACGGGCCTGCGGATGAAATTTGTGCGGCCCGCGGAACAATTTTGCACAATTCAAGTCTTGTCGATCGCAAGCAGCGACAACCTTGTGTAACAAGGCATGGCGAGCTTATGGAACAGTGTCTAGGGTTGAGACCGATTCCAAGTGAAGACCTTTTTTTTTGGAGAACGCTATGATATTGGGACGAAAATAGGTATTTTGGAGATCAATTCCAAATGAAGATCTTTTTTTTTTGGAGAACGCTATGATATTGAGACGAAAATAAGTATTTTGGAGATCAATTCTAAGTGAAGACCTTTTTTTTTGGAGAACGCTATGATATTGGGACGAAAATAGGTATTTTGGAGATCAATTCCAAGTAAAGACCTTTTTTTTTGGAGAACGCTATGATATTGGGAAGAAAATAGGTATTTTGGAGATCAATTCCAAGTAAAGACCTTTTTTTTGGAGAACGCTATGATTTTGGGACGAAAATAAGTATTTCGGAGACCGATTCCAAGTGAAGACCTTTTTTTTTTGGAGAACGCTATGATATTGGGACGAAAATAGGTATTTTTGGCCGGCTGAGGCCCACAAGCTCGAATAATTTTGAAAAGTGGCCCACAAGAGTGCAGAAGTTGGACCACCCTGGTCTAAATCGTGGGTCGGCAACCCGTGACTCTCTCGCAGCTACGGCTCCTGCTGTCTTTGAGAAATAAATGAGTGCTTGTATTTAATCCAACCCTTTACGGCCAAAGTCATCAAATTTCTTAGGCTTCAATCAGAGAAACTTACGGCGCGAGTTTTCTTAGAAAGTTAGGAAAACGTTTGAGCCACAACTGTTTCAGCCACAATTAAAACGCAAGTTTAATTTGGCACATATTCCTGAAAACTTGTAAAATATCTTACAATATTGCAGCGTTTCCATTTTTTTTGCTTAAAAAAGCAGTTCTTTTTAAATTGCGCATCTAACATTAAAGTTATCACATTGTCTCAATTACTACGAGATGATACAACCATGATCAAAGAGCAAATATAAATTTCTTCAAACCGATCGTTTTTTTAACTTTCTTTTTATTTTTCCCCAACACTTTAGGTATGATAAAGGCTCGTTATCACTTAGCCTGCTCTTTGGCAGCAGAAGATTCTTTTTATCTTATTTTATTTATCTTACTTGGTGTCTGTCAGCGATAATAGCAAATAGTAATTGTCACTTGTTTTTTTCATCAGATGACTAATATTTTGCCTATATTTATGTTTTGATTGTTAATGAAATTCAGTAATATGTTATTAAATTGCAATGTCCTGCCTGCCCAATAACATTTAGTAAAATGCTATTGTGCAAACAGTGCTGTGTTATTTATTTTAAGGGTCAAAAAGATTTTATGGTTCCTGGTGTTTTTTTCTGTGGACGCTGATGAAATTCACTCTTTGGGTTTGATTAAGGCCGCCGACTTGTCTAAACTAAACCAAACTTTCTCGAATTCGGTAGATACAGCTTTTTTAAAATGGTTTACAGAAATTCATAGTAAAAAAATATGGCGAACAAGTTAAAAGCTTTTACAAAATATGGCTCGAAAATATAGACTTAATTGTTATTTTTATTTTGTTAAATAAAAAATTTACAGCAAAATATTTCCAGTATTCTACCAAAAAAGTTAGGAAAACATCGATCCAGCTTAGCGTTCCTCAATCTGGGGGGGCGCAATCCGAGTGAGGTCACCAATTCTATTCAGGAAGTCGCAGTACCTTATGCTATATTTTCCAAATCTCTATCTCAGAAAAGCGAGTAGAAGGGGGTTGTAAACTAAATAAAATCCCAAAAAGGGTCATAAACCATAAAAGACCACAAGGATTGGTAAAGACTGATCGAGTTTTTTTGAAGAGAGTAAATTTTTAATTGCGAAAAAAAGGCTATTAACTGCTTATAATTATAATTCTAGCCCACAAGCCTTTCCACACGCCATAGTAATAGTAACCTAAGTAAAAATAGCTCACAAATCCCAGACACAATATTTTTTGGTAAAACATGCTGTTGACTTCATGTTTAAGGCAAAATGAACTGTCACACTTCATTCATAATAATAATTTTAATCATAACGATGTAGTTTATTCCAGTTAAAAGTAATTCGTAGTTTTATTTTTAGATAATAATCGCGTCGCCTTGGAGCGCTGCTCTCGTATTATGTGATATAACGTCCGATTCGCTATCTATTGCCTGATGTATGTATCCCTTTTTTTTGTCCGACGGTAATGACGTAATATGTTTTTGTTGAAGCTTTGCTATCTCGTTAATTGTAGAATGTTTGCGTATATGCTATTTGGTTCTAGCAAAGGCGCCTCCACTAGAGCAGTGATTCTCAACCTTTTCGCTATCGCGTACCACCTGGCGATTTTTCTTACACCTGCGTACCACTGAGTTTAGTAAGAAATGTATTTATTGAAACTGATTTAAAAATGACAGTATTATTTAATATGATGTTTGCTTCTGTCTTTCTTGCACAAGCTGATTTATGCGGGGAGCCACCGTGCTCACTGCACATCGGAAGTCGTGAGAGGTCGAAGTAAGGCGGTTTCTGCTTTTACTTTTAATACTCATCATGGTACAGAAGCCTTACTCACATTCCCATGTACTGGGGAATACTAGCGACTAAGGAATAGCTTTTTGAGCCAGAGTAGGGTATGTAGAGGACATCGTTAGCCAGAAATTTATAGTACAGCATTCTTATGCTTTGTTTTAGCTGCCTCGTCAGACTGAATGTCAATGATTTCCTCTTGTTCTCCTGTTCCAACAAATAGAACGGATGGATTCACAAAGAACGGATTTGAAACATACCGACTAATATCTATGTTCGGAAAATAATGCACCAACTCGGTTTTTAGCAGTTTTAGATGGCAGCAAATTTTTTGAAATAACTTTTCGCTGTGTTGATATTGAAGCGAAGAAAGATCTTTGAACATGTGATACTGCTTGGCCTCAATGTTTGTTGTCCACAAGTCTAGCTTCCGTACATACGCTTGCAATTTTGAAACAAAGTCTGCAATGGTACTGTTTGGACCTTGAAAAAAATGTTCATGTGGTTGAGAGTGTCAAAAATATCCGATAAGTAAGCCAGCCTCGAGAGAAACTCCGTATTCGCCAAATCGTTTTTAAAGTTATGATTTCTTTGTTCATAAAATTCAAGTAACTCATTTCTCAGTTCAAAAACCCTTCTTGTCATATTTCCGCGTGACAGCCAGCGCAGCTCTGTATAAAAAAGCAGACATTTGTGATCAGAACCAAGATCAGCACAAAGGTTTGCGAAAAGTCTTGTATTCAACGCTGACGTTTTCACAAAATTAACGATCTTAACGATTTGCTGTAAGCATGACAGTAGTTCAGGAGCTAACACCTTGGCACAAAGTGCGAATCTGTGAATGAAACAGTGAGTAAAAAGGATCTCAGGTGAAACAGCTTTTAGCGTAAGACTGAAATCCTGATTTTCTCCCAAGCATAGCTGGAGGACTATCGGTTGTACAGCCAACCAATTTTGACCATTCTAAATCATTTTTCTTGAAGAATTCATCGACGATGTTAAAAATATCTTTGCCCTTTGTTGTACCAGACACCTCCTTACTCATAAGCAGTTCAGTTTTGACTATGTCATTTTCTTTCATAGACAAGCAATTGACCGCAGTGGTGACATCGGTCGACTCATCGAGTTGCATGGCGAACCCATATTTTGAAGCTCTTACCGCGGTAGTCACTTGATGAGAAATGTCGTCGGACATGTCATGGATCCGACGTCTCACCGTATCATTAAAAAGCGACACAAAATTCAACTTTTCAGCCTCCTTTTCTCCAATTAAGTTCCGAACAAGTATTTTTGCTGCTGGTAAAACAAGATTTTTGGCAATAGTGTGAGCTTTCATATTTTTGGCAATTAGTAAAGGTACTTCATAAGAAGCGTGGAGAATCCCATCACTCTTCTGGTAGCTCTGGCCAGTCTGGTCCAAACGCTGTCTCTTCACGTTTTCACCTAATCTTTGAAAGTAACTCTTATCTCGATCTTTCTTGTCTGACTGGTTTGACTCAAGGTGACGCTTGAGAAGATTAGGTTTTATTGCTGAATTAGACAGAGTTTTCTTGCAGATCACACACTGAGGAAGGCATTCTCCTCTGTGTTGTACAGAAACGAAACCATATTTTATGTATTCCGTATTATACTTTCTCTTCGACATGTTTACACACCTAAAATTTATAAAAATTTATAAAAAATACCTTTTGGAAAATAGTAAAATACATTTTAAAAATTACAATTTAGGTAGAGAAGTAACTTTTTTATCCATATTATAATTAAGCTTAGCAGCACAACTACATTTATTTAGCAAAAATTTTTTATTAACAAAAAAATCATTAAAGTGAACGTTTTCGGCTAACGTAAGCCCTCATCAGACGAAATACATAACAAGCAATAACTAACTTTTCAATATTACAGGGCTACGCTAGGCTAACAAATTTTTCAAAATTACAATAGAATATATGCCCTGATTAGACGTAGTAAGTTAATGGGAATAATTACACTCTGATTTTAAAATTAAATTTTTAAATATATCAATTTTAAAATTAAGTTTTTGTTAAATGAATGCAGTTGCGTAGCTAAGCTTAATTATAATATTTTAAAAATTAAGAATTGAACAAATGTCTCGCGTACCACCAAAAATAGCTTCGCGTACCACAGGTTGAGAACCACTGCACTAGAGAGTTAAAGAATGGTCTAGCGTTTGCGAGTAAATTCGTCGGCACGTGACTCTTATTTATATATAGGCGCATGCGAAGCACAGATGTATGAGACGACGAAGAGAGATAATTTGAGACCACTCGAGGGACAACTCGAGTGGAAGTAATTTGGTTGGGCGCAGGACGTCGCTTGTTTGATTTTGTATCGGTTGACGAGTGCTGAATTTATTTTGTGCCAGTGTTTTGGAGTTGTGTTCTACGGAGGTAGAATTGTTTGTGTTGGTTGAATCAAGTTATAGCGTTGATTTCGCTTTGTAGTTTGGCAAAGCGTGGAATAGAAATTTCGTCGGTCTTGAATTTGTAATACATTCGTTCTTGTTAGAGACAGTGGTCTCTGTTTGTTGTGAAGAAGAGTCTTCAACGAAACCAATCCGAGCTTTCGTTCAGACCAACTGTATAAAAGCTTCAGACTCATAGCAGGCTATTTCTTGAGCCGAAATAAAATAAAATTTAGACACAGCTTTGTTTCAGCGCAGGTATTCGGGTTACCTACCTCAACTGGTCCTTTAGGATTCCCGAACAAAGTCTGTGACACGAACAATACAGATAAGTGCATGTTTCCTAATTATTTTCAAAGTCTCGATTTAATCGATTTAAAAAACGAGAAGTTAGATTTAACATTATGTTAAATCTAATGATGCATTAGATCTAATTGAGCACTCCATAAAATATACCATAAAGTATTCTCAGGAGTTTTGTACACTTTCAGCGTTTCGTTTTCATGTTAAATTTGTGGCAACTAACGGTTTCATGAAATTGATAAAATTAATTTAGAAGTTCAATACACTATATCGAAACGGTTTACGCTCTGCGCTAAATCATGTTGTTATTTGTGCACGAACGTTGCATGAGCTGTCAGTGGTAGAGCTGCGTACAACAAAACTTTGGCAGAAATTTTAGATTGCCTAGGATCAAAAGCACAATTACTTCACCAGGTTTTTACAAAAGTTTTACTGAAGCCGACAATAGTACGTAAAAACGCTACATTGCGAGAAAAGTGATAAGTTTTGCGACGTTTTCAAACCCTAGTTGCTTTTAATTTTTACTTTCTGGTGAACCTTTATACCTAGTAGAAGTATAAACTCTTTCTTGTTTAATTAATTTCTTTTTTTCTGTTGCTATTGTAAAACGATGCAATTTTGAAAAAACTATACCAACTTTAAAAGCCTGTTTTCACTCTGAGCGTGGTATGAAACATATTTTTCCTTCTTTTATTATCTTTCGGCGCTTAACGTCTAAGCGAGTGCTAAGCGAAGCAAAAAAATTCAATAAAACAAACAAAAATTACTCTATTTCACGCTTGTAGTGGAAACGAGCCCTTGGGCAGTTTTCGAAAGAAAAAAATTCATAAGGTTGAAGCCAAGTATTTAGAAAATGGCCCTCCAAATTTGAGATCAAAGTTTTCAGGCAATGTCGGTGCCAATCTATCTCTCCTCGCTCCATCTTTGGAGATAATAGATTTTGTGGTTATTATGACGTTACTTTATAACTGTATGCTACATCCTTTTTTGTCTTCAAAGCCAAAACTGATTAACCAACCAGAGATTAAATCACAGTTTAACTCACAAAATTTTTTGCCGTGCTTTCTATTAGAGTAGGTACGTCAAACACATAAGCTTGTGCGGACCGCATAGCAAGAATGTGATTCTGGGCTGCAAACTCGGAGACGGCAAACCATTTTTAACTTTGATGTTTTAAAGCGTCTTACGTTTGCTTCAGCATCTAAACTATAGTTTCCGACTCCGACTGCAGGAAAACCTAAAAAAACGACTCCCATTTCCTGATCCGACTTTAGCACACCTAAAAACAACTCTCATTCCTAACCCCGACTCTTGCACACTTAAAAAAACAACTCCGACCCCCGACTCTGACTTCACTAAGTTTTAAAAAGCGACCCCAACTCCACAAAATCCAAAAAACAACTCCGACTCCTTTCTAAAACATTCGAGTCCGGCGACTCCGACTCCAGAACCCTGGTCCTAGCTGAAGACCCTTAATAAATAGGCCTACAAGAAAGTATTGCCAGAAGTATATAAATAAAATTTAAATGGCAAAATAAGCCTAACTTAAATTCTAATTTCATTTCTTTCCGCTCCATTTACCTCTGGAATCGATCTAATTCCAATTCTAACCTCTCTCTTACGCTAAAATCCCTTCCTAGGTCATACCAAACCTCTAGTCATAATTATAAACTTCATCTCTATTGGCTGTAACGAATCCGCTCGATCGCTTAGAACTTATTAAAATAACTTGATCGAATTTAATAGCGATTCCTGAATTTAGAATTTTCAAAATCGGCAAAAAAGCGGGATTTTGAAGATTGAGTAAAATAAGCTGCATGAGTTTGTATTGTAAATTTTTATAACCATATGCTTATAAATTTTACAAATTTTTTTACAGTGTGGATTACTGAAAAGATACGATCCTTAGCAGTTATAAATTTTTTTACAATCGAAATACACCATTAAAAAATAGCTTTACATTAAAATGTTTATAAATCAAAATTCAGTTGATTGTTTAATCACAAAGTATTGTTGAGTTGGTTTTTAACACTTGTTATGTACGAATGTTTTGTCCCCAAGCTAGATATCGTTTTTACTAATAGGTTTTTAATGCTCGATTAAAAAGAAGTACCAATTAGCCTGTTTCTCTAATTAGTTTTAACAATTTTTATTACAATTAATAATTCACAAGCATAGTTTTTGACCCAAAACGCCATGATTGCAACTTTATTATTCTTTACTTGTAGCTCAGAACTCAAGTCAATTTTAGCAGTTCCATTTGATTACATTCATCAGATTGGTCAGAATTATGAGTAAAGGCCCGTTTCCACTACGAGCGTGGAAAAAAGCATTCTTTGTTTGTTTTATGGCTTTTTTTTTGCGCTCGCTTCAATTTTAACCGCTCGCTTCAATCGAAGATCAATAAAAGAGACAAAGAATGCTCTTTTTCACGCTCGTAGTGGAAACGGGCTTTAAGGAAATGTGTTGACGACACAATTGGTCTTCAATGAATAAAATTCAAGAAAAAATTTTGAAACATTTTTTCAAGTTGTTTGGATAGAAAGAAATGGGTCGAAATTGCATAAGTCTGTTAAAACCGCGCTATAATGGACTTGCAGATTTTACGAGACAATTCAAAAGATAATAAATTCATAAAAAAATGACGGTTGCGCGGGCCACAAGTTTGACGTGCCTGCTGTAGAGAATCTTTTTTTGTTCATTTTCAAAAGTAATTTTTGGTTTTTTTATTCAAAATCTAATCGCAGTGCTAGCAACTTAAATCGCGCTGAGCTGTTTAATTTGTATCATGCTTTTCAGCGGAATCGTTAAACTCAATTCTTCTGATTTTTGTAAATAATTTTAAAAATGAAAATCTTTTGGTTGAATATGATATTGTTTGCTTTCTTTGGATACAATAAAAGTCAAAAAACGTATCCGAGCATTGTGTCCTACAACGCCAAAATGCTTTACGAAATAAAACTTGATATAGATCCAACCTCAGTTCGGGTGAGTAAAACAATAGCGCTTTTGGAGTAAAATTGCACTCTTTGGACACTCTTAACTTCGGTGACTGCCGGAGCAAGTTTAAAAAAAGAAAAAAGAAATTTCAGCCGAAAGCGTCATGTTATGAAATGAGAAGTGATATTGTCAAGCTATACACGCCTTTTTTGTAGTTGCTCTTGGATCCAAGTAACAGCAACATGATGTCCCCTCTTTTCGACATGGTCTACATGGCCTCTCAACCTCGGAGTGAAATGAGACGGATTCAAGACATCACGATACGAGTAAACAGTCCCGAGGTAAAATAATTTTGTCCTTTGCAATTTCGCGGCATCCTGGTATTGATGTTGTGTCAAGTTTCCTTTTGTGTTGTTTTATTTTGCAAAATTGCCTGCGTGAAACGAAGCCCGAGTCAAAATCAGAAAACTATTCTGTTTTTATTTTTCTAATGAAACCTTCAGCCTTAACTTTTCACTTTAAGAATATGTTTTATCTTTTTAATGGTTTAGTTTAAGAATAGTAATAGCATAAATTTCCCCGAATTTTTTTTGCGACGATCGTCCTAATCATAATTTTGCTTCATATTATTGTTTGAGACAAATACTTTTTTTGGTCCTCATCAGTTTTTAAGTTTAAATTTTAAAAATGGATACATTTTTTCGAAAAAATCCAAAAAAAGTTTTTACATTGAATCTTTATTACGTTTTGGTTCTATATCAAAAAACAAGATCGTTTCTTCGAAATGCGGTTAAAATTGTTGCCTAAAATTTGGCATAAAATAATTCTTTCTGCCCAAAAATCCATGCTCAGGGCCAGAAAAAATTTGATTTTCTTAAATTTTTTGCGTCTTGGGGCAATGCCTTCTCCCCTACCTCCTCCCCGCTTTGTTTCTGCGAGAGAGATTTTAAAAGGTTGCCTTTTCGGTTTTATGATATTAGCTACAAAAATTATGTTGGTCTAATTATTTTTCTGTTCAGCAAACTCGTTAGGTCTGGTTATACTTTTGAATCGAGTTCTTTTTATAGTTCTACAAAGAAGTTCTCTTTTACATAAAAACTAATTCCGTAAATAAACTTTAGCCTACTTGACATTAATTTGAGATGCCTTTTGTTTTCTTGCCAGAACAATTTTCAATCCTTTTTGAATATCAAAATTTTTGATTTGTTGAACATTGATTATATCAATGTGACAAACATATGTACTGTATAACGTTGCTAATCACAATACTCATAGTAACACTTTATTCGTACTCAATTTCACAATCAAATGTTAGCTCTTGCTCGCTCGAATGCATTTAGAATCTTTACTGGTGAACAAAGAAAGAAAACATGCAATTTGTCTTAAAAACGGCTTTATTCAATTTAATAAAGGAGAATAGAAACTTAGAGAAATAAATTACTTTCTTGTATTGAAGAAAAACTTTCCAAATATCAGCATTGAATTCTAATCTTAAACACTAAATTTTGTCAAAGTGTTAATCCATCAAATTTTTTTGGTGTACTTTTTATTTCATCGACATGTTCCTGGTCATTTCTTTGCAAGTTCAACTGATACAAGCAAATATAATTTTTCCCATTTTCGAGCCTATAAAAGGAAAATCTGTGACTTTTGAAACTTATGCATATACACCGCTACATTGCATGAACCGAATTTGTACGAAGATAATTGCGTACTTCATAAAGGTTGCTTGCTTGATTTTTCTTTTACAATTACTACCTAAATTCTTGTATCTAAGGAATACGTATAAGTTCTTTTTTGATGTGATTAAATCGGTTGATCTGATAGCATAAAACTACTACGTTGCTCTTTTTATTTACAAAACCAATAGGGTCCAAATAAACACGCGATAACTAAATTTTGGTGGCGGCCACCTTTAATGAATCGCTCGTACTCATTTGACCATACTCTGGACCATTTTTTTTTATAAATTTTTTTTAATCAAAAATGCTATTTTTTTTGTATTTTGTTATTTTGCCGAAAAATAAGGCACTCTTTAGCAGTCTATTGCCGATGAAAGAAACACTTATTAGAAACACTTCTTTGTGTTTGTATTTTAATTTTTTTATCGAAACATTATTTTTTCATGTTTTTCTTTTTTATTAGCACAGTTCACTGCTTAGGGCGAGCATATTCATTCTTGAATATAAAAAGTAAGGCCTTTTTCGCTTTAAAGAATGATTTATTTTTATAAACGAAATTCATTGAGTAATTTACTTCGAAACAAAATTGTTTACAAAAAACAAACCCTTGATGGCAATATTTGTTCACATAATATGCGAATTATTTTTTGTTGCAGCTTATGACGCAACAACAAACAGTTGTGGATCACCAATCAATCAAAACACCAAACTCAGTAGGGGTTCTTCCACCAAATTCCATCGATGAGCAGCCTCCATACGTCTGGTGGATTGCCACCGGTCTTTTTGATACCGGAAGCAGCTTAAGCTCAAACGAAGGAGGGATTTATCTCATGAGCATGACGAGGGAAACTTGGGGTAACTTTTTAAAAAAATTAGTTGCCCGGCAACCATTTTTTCAATTTGCTGCTAAATCGGAAGCGTAGTCGAGTAGCGAAAGAGCGTCGTAATGATGGCGAACCCGATGAGCGCGGTCCCTTTACGGTATTTTTCTCTACTTGGAGGTTTTAGCAAGCAGCTCTAAAGTTCAATCACATTTCTAATAAAAAAAACAAATAAATAAATTTCTGCCGAACAGCAATATCTTTGCATTTCCGAAAACAAGTCGGATTAATCGCTTGGCGGTTGCCTTAAGTATAACGCCTCCTCCGTTTTCTTGCAAGTCGAAAAAACAAATAGAGATAAGAAATGATAATAACACTAAGATTTATATATTCTCATACATGACCAGCTCTGCGACAAAACCTGGATAAGCAGACTGTCGTTGATGAGAATTAAAAACTCGAAACCATGATCGGGCAGTGAGCTCAGGCTTGGTGTGCGTGATGCAGAATGCCACAGATGGTACTCTTTAGTGCCATCTGTCCTATAAGCTAGGGTTACCATACGTCCTCTTTTTGGAGGATATGTCCTCCTTTTTAATGAAAAATAATTTGTCCTCCGAGGACGTTAAAAAATGCCCAAATGTCCTCCTTTTCGGCATTTTGAACAATTAAAACATGTCCAATCATTCAGCCTTTTAGTGTATAAATATATCATCGGTTAGATCACTAAAAGTAGGCCTATATATCGCGCACGCGCTATAGCTTACGTCTTACCAGGTTACTCTAAGACAGTCGGAGGTGTTTATGATGTAATAAATTTCTCATTCGATGATGAATTATGATGCAATTGTAACGACTTCAATGGTTTACTTGACTTGTTTTTAATCAGCTTCAAAAATGCATCTCATCTTTCTAATGCCAAGCACAAGCAACAAAACAGCACAGCGAGACAAACACGATTATGACGTAACAATCACAATTGTCCTTTGCTACACAATATTGTGGCATCCACTGTACTGTAAGTTAAGCTTTGTTAAGACATTCAGATCTAGTTAACAGTGAAACATTTAGCTTGCTAAAAAATAATGCCAAAGAGGAAGTCAGAATTTACAGAAGAGATACAGAAAAAGTATCCGTGTTTTAGAAAGGGACGGAATGATTTTGAAGCGGAATGCATTGTTTGTGGCTACGGTACGTTTATTTCAGTGGCGAATAAAGGTGGACTTAGCTTAGATATGCATGTACAGAGTACAAAGCATAAAAAAGCTATCAGGGGAGAAACTTCATCTGCAAAAGTGACAGATTATTTCTGTAAGCCTGGTACACAAACTGAAGATAATGTTGCCGCTGCTGAAGCCACCATGGCGTTTCATACTGTAAAGCATCACCAGAGTTACAAATCTAATGATTGTACATCACCTTTGATGAGAAAATTATTTCCTGATTCAAACATTTCGAAAAAGTATTCTTGTGCTCGGACTAAAGTTGAAGCTATTGTTAATAACGTTCTTTCTCCCATGAGTGTTAAATACGTGCTGAATGATATACAAGAACATGGTATTATGTATCTCGGAGTGGCAACTGATAGTAGTAATCATCAATCAACCAAACTTTTTCCTATTGTGGTTCAATATTTCGATTGGAAACATGGGGGCCTTCAGTCAAAGTTGCTTGAAGTCAAAAGTACTACAAACGAAACATCTTTAACAATTGCTAATGAAGTAAAAGAAACTCTGACAAAAATGGGCTTATTCGAAAAATGTGTTTCTTTCACTGGTGACAATTGTAACACTAACTTTGGTGGCTTAAGACGTCCAAAGGGTAACAACGTCTTCTCTAGAT
Source organism: Diplosoma virens (assembly GCA_963680785.1). NCBI lineage: Eukaryota > Metazoa > Chordata > Ascidiacea > Aplousobranchia > Didemnidae > Diplosoma > Diplosoma virens. The sequence goes on from OY796893.1 coordinate 15,284,103, forward strand.
TGAAAAATGATTTACCAACACTGGTTGGAGTTGGTTGTCCGGCGCATATTTTAAATAACTGTTTGCATCATGGTACGAATCAGATGACTATAGATGTTGAAAGTATTATGTACAAAACCTACCAGTATTTTTACATTTATACTGTTCGCACAGAGGAGTTGAAAGATTATTGTAACTTCGTGGATACAGAATACCGGAAACTACTTTCCCACAGTGTAACAAGGTGGCTGTCGCTTTATCCTAGCTTGTCAAGAATGCTTCAAATGTTCCCTGCCTTACAGTCGTATTTCACGTCAATTGACAAGCCACCGATTGTTTTGAAACGGTTTTATGAAGCTCCTTTGAGCGAACTATATTTGAAACACTTGCAATCATTCATCGCTGTTTTCAATGAGCAAGTTCAAAATATTGAACGGTCAAAAGCATCCATTGGTGAAGTTAGATCGTGCCTCGATGCTGTAAAATCAACAATTAAAGAGAGAAAAAAGCACATGTTCATATCAACGCAAATTAAATCAAAGCTGAATAAACTCAGAGAAGAAGGTCAAGATCAAGCTTGTGACTCGTTCATCCGGGATGTTTCTGTGCTGTACAAATCTTGCGTGGAATACTTGGATAAATGGACTAGTTTGTTTTACGAATTTGAATGCTTTGATTGGATGCTACTGTCGCAAACAACCAAGTGGGAAAATGTTGAACCATGTCTGGAATATTTGCAGCAGAAAGATGTTTCTATTGATGAAGCTAAATTGTTTGACCAATACCACAGGCTATGCAAATTCATTGAAACACAGCTTGGAACAAATGCATTGCCATATCGCAAAATGATGGCGCATGAAAGATGGGCAGCCTATTTTAACACGTGCAGTACTACTGAATTGTTTAGCGAGCTGTTAAAAATTGCACAGTTTTACTTCAGCATTATAGCTCATAACGCTAATGTTGAACGTATTTTTTCCTTGTTACAGCCACAATGGTCAAAAGAAAGAGAGCGATTTCTTTTTGATTCAGTTGCAAGCATCTTGAAGTTGGTGTACAATTTCAATGATGTTACATGCAACCAGTTTTATGATATTGTTAAAGCTGATTCTACACTACTTAAGAAAGTTCAAGAAACAGCCAAATACTCGTGGGCTAAGTCGAAAAATTAAATTTAATAACACTTTGACCTATAGCTAAAATATTGTTGCTTTCGTTTGTCTTTTGCCGTATAGGCGATGCAGAACAACTAGCTGTTAATAAATTTCTTTAAAATAAAAAGTGTCCTCCTTTTTGGTGATGAAAATATGGTAACCCTACTATAAGCCCATACATTACTACGTAAAATAATAATAACAATGATGATGATGATGATGATGACGATAAGATAATGATAAATAGAGATTAGAAAGTATCAGTTTGAATATTCTACCACTGGCTATTTTGTATAAAATACAAATAACTTTCAAAAAAATTGGAATCTAATTCTATGAATAGATTTTGGAAAAAAATAAAAACTTTTTGCTGTTGCAGTGCCCCAACCAATTTACCTTCAACCAAGAAGCGGCTTCACTCACGCGGAGTGGATTGATATGAATCTGGACGGAAAATCGGACTGCATCACAATCATAGGAAGTTTAAATAGTACGTACGGTTTTTGTCGCACTCTTCCGCGATAAAATATTACGTACTCATTGCTATATACCAATGAATATTCTTTTTATGTAGTAATTTATACTGTAGTAAAAATCAATCAGAGATTAAAATTCGATGTCAAGCTTCTAATTTCAAGCATTTAGAGCAGGGGCGTCCAATCTTTTTTTGATCCGAGGGCAAAAAAGATTTTGGCTCATCAAAAATATTGGCGGGCCAAACAAACAAAACACTCCAATTTTTGTCCCAAAATCGTAGTGATCTCTAAAAAAAAGGTCTTCAATTCAAATTTTTTCCCGATTTTGTGAATTTCATGTTTTGTTTTTAAAAAAATATCTTCATTACAAATCAATCTCGGATTTCAAGATTTTTTTGAAAACTAGCGATTTCGGAAAAAAACAAGATAAAAAGAGGTTTGCACATGGAATCTGTCTTCGATTTCTGGCTGGATTTCTGCCAAAATGGGCGGGACAGAACTCGAAAAATATTGCGCGGGCCACTCAAAACCCTTACGCGAGCCAAATGTGCCCCCGAGCCATGGGTTGGACGCCCCTGATTTAGAGCATGCGTGACATAAAAATTTATGTATTCATTATATCTTTGTCAGATTATGTTAAAAATTTAATAAAAACTTTTATTAAATTTTTTAAGAAGCAAAGACGGTTTTAAAGTTTTGCTTCTGTAAGCAAAATCTTTTTGTTAATAACAAAAATTTTGTTAAGAAATTTAGGTAGGGCTAAGTTACTTTGCCTTACTTTACTCAGCCGAAATCATGGAGAATTCATTGTTAAAGAAATCAAAACATTTCGACTTTTTTTTTAACAAATTTCTCATTGTAGGGGCATCCCTCATTTGGCTCGCTCAGCCCCGCACTGGTTCTGCTAAATGGACTCCTCGATTCATCTCCAATTCAAGCATGGATGTGGGAGGAACCGACTTCAAAACAATGGACGTCATGTTGCCGAAAGGAAGAGGAAAAAGGAAACTGATCGTCATCGCAGGTCGACGCACGGCCACACTGTCCGGTTTCTGGATTGACGGTAAGAAAATCAGTTTAAAGTCGGGCTGCTTTATGGTGATGGTGTAAGGGGAACAATGAGGAATTTGCGTTGAAGTGCCTTTCCTCAGTGCACAATAGAAATTACTCAGGTGGATTGACCATCAAACTTGCTTCCTTATGCTCGTATGCCAGAATGTTACATTGAGCTATTCCGCTGATAAAAAAAAGGACCGTAAAAACCAAAGCAATTAGAGAATTCTCGGCCAGCTGGTTACTAAAAAAATTCTCATTTTAGCAACTTCAAACTTCTGCTTGCATTTTTTGCATTAAATGCATTTTTTGCAACTTATTATCTGTCGGCAGAGTAGTCAAGTAGTTAGAGCGCTGTGATTGTGATTGATTTGGTCTCGGTTGAAAACCTACTCGCACCATTCTGTTGTGTCCTTGGAAAAGACACTTTACAGCACTTTCTCCTGCTTTGTGGATTCGGCAAGCAGTTCTAAATTAAAGTCATATATCTATAAAATTCCAAGCGGACTGCAATACCTTGGCATCACTGGAAGCAGTTTGGGGTAATTGCTTGCCCAATCTATTTGCGCCTCCGTCAGAAGGATAAATTCAGAGATAAAATAAAAAGATGAAATAAAAATAAAATCCACTTTATGGAAATTTAATTTTGAAAGCAAGTGATATTCTTTATCTAATCTAAATTACGAATTGATCAGTAATTCAAAGGGAGCTGTAGCATGCAACTTATATGGTTTTTAGATGTCGACAATGACTGGACACAAACTAGCAAGATTCGATACATCCAAATTTCTCGCGGTGAGGCATACGTCAATGTCGAAATCGTCGATTTAAACGGAGATGGAAACAAAGACATTTTAACTTCTGCTGCGGCTTATGGAGGGAAACCAGGTAAAATATTTAAAATCTGAAACTCGTTCAAAGTGATCTCTTTTTTTATGTTTAGTTTCCATTCATTCTTGAAAAATAGAATTTAATTTTTTTCCTATAGTGTAGTACCGCACTGAATGAACCGCGTGATGTAATAAATTAAAAAACCTATTAACTAAATAAAATACTTAAAAAATTTATTGCAATTACGATAAAGTGAGTGGAAGGATTAAAGTTTTTTTCATACAGTATTTTTTTCTTATTTATCTTTTTTTCTTTTTTACACTTTTTAAAAATTACTATAGTATGAATTTCGCTCTCAAAGAAAAAGCAAAAAGTGCTGCATTGTGAGAATGTACTTGCAAGCTTTGGTATGGCCTGATAAAGCTCACTTCCGTTAAGATCCAAGTTTTAATAAAGATAATCATCGTTATTGATCTGATCTCATAATACTTCAAAATAGTTTGAAGGAGAAAGACTTCACTCTCCAAGAGTTTTGTTTCGGTGGCCACAGTGCAAGGGGGAATTTTTGATTTTTTTTTTTTTTTTGATGAAAATGTTACAAGTAAAAAATATCTTACCATGTTCCAAAACAAGTTTGGTTAGATGTTCTAACAACAAATCACCAAGATAAACTCATCTTTATGCATGATGGTGCACCATCGTATTGGAGTAAAAGTATAAGAACATGGTTAAATAATAATCTTTACCAATGTGGTGAATAAACCGCTCCTTACCAAATATGCCATGCGCTTCCGCAGTCTCACAACCTAAGCGATTTTTTTTGGCTTTGAAAAAATTAAAGTGTATGCTACATAACTAGCTACTATTGAAAAACTCAAACAAAAAGTTAGAAAAGCATTAAATCTAACATTTTTTGATAAACTAAAAGAAAGTGGCATTAGAAAATCATTAAAGAAATGGCATTTACATAAAATTTTATAAGTAAATTTGTATAACAAATGAAATATAAAAATATTGTAGCGATACTTAGCAACAATTTATTCCTTGCCAAAATTATATTTTAGAAATATAAATATAAAAATTTTTACAAAAAACTTGTAATTGTAACCTATATTTGTAAAAAAAATTCATTCAACTTTTTTTAGTAGCCTATATTCCACTGAAGTATATTTAAATGCGTTATTTTTAAGTGGCCTATCCTGTATATTTAAACAGTCTTTTTTAGCTGTTGAAACTTAATGGATTAATTTTTCTATTAGGTCGTCTTTTGGCATTTGAAGTCCCAAAGGGTGGCCTAGGCTCGGGAGGATGGCGAAAGCGGATTCTAAACGAGTGGATCCCGACATTTGCTTCGTTTCGAACATTAACTCCTGGTCCCTCTTATCCATTTTTTATTACGTCAATGTACAAACAGGCAGAGTAAGTTGAAACATATTGTACAATTTTATTCAACACAAAATTTCTTGAAATTGGTAAAAGTGAACAAAAAAATTTATACAATATTAATGTAAATTTTTTATATGTTTTTTTGTCAATAAAAAATAGCAAGCTATGGCAATTTTTATTTTTAATCATTTGATGTTTTTAGATATAAACCTCATATTCTAGTCTCTGGAGCTGATGACGGCAACGTTTACGTTTTGTCTCCTGATTCATGGAGTCCATTTATTTGGACTTATTCATTAACGAAGGTAGCCGACAATGATTTAGTTTATTTTAAGCCATAACAACGTTCTTAAAAGCATTAAGTTTCTGCAAATATTTTTATCTGAAGTTTCCATATTTATGGACCAAAATGATCACCAGATTTTAAGTAGTTTTCGGTTATACTCGGTACTGGGACACACAAAACACTTAGACTGTACATTGTATAAGTTATATATTTTTTACTGGGATTTTTGTGTGCTAAAGACTTCTATATATTTATTTCGCCTATTTACAGTATATTTTACTTTTTCAAAAAGATCTTGATTGATGATAGCTTGATCGACTAGTTATTACATGTTTCATGCTATATTTTTGAAAACAACGGCAGTTTCAATTTTCATTTAGCCAGTTAGTTACAAACAGATGCATTTAGTAGTTTGTTGATCCAGCACCAAGCGGTTGGCTTGGGGGTTAATTCACGATTGAGTCAAAACAAAGTTGCAAGAAAATGGCATATTATCACGCTGCATAAAGCATACCTGCTTCAAACCCACTTGCATCATTCTGTTGTGTTCTTGGGAAAGACACTTTACGGCACTTTCCCCTGCTTGGTGGTCTTGACAAGCAGTTCTAAATTACAGTAATATGTCTATTAAATTACTGGCGGACAGCAATATCTTGGCATCTCCGGAAGCAGGTCGGGTAATTGCTTACCCTATGTATAGCGCCTCCGTCGCTTTCCTGCGAGTCAGGAGGATAAATGTAGAGATTAAAAATAAAAAAAAGTAGTGACCCAGTCACCAACTGACCAATTCCAAATTTCCTATTATTTATTTTACCCAGTTACATAAAGGGGAAAACATATGGAAAAGGGTTTGTAATTGATTGTGCTTAGATTTATGAAGGAAAAACTCCTGTTGGTATCCCAGCAGTTGGTGATGTTGATGGAGATGGAAATCCAGAAATGTTTATTCCAACCGGAGAAAGCATTTTTGTGATGAGATACCGTAAGTTAAAAACAATGCTATTTTTAATGAAAAAATAATTTATATTCTTTAAAATATGTAATTTCTAAAAGGTTGGTCGGGAGCGTGGCCGAGGAGTGGTCAAGAGCACCATATTTGCGATCAACGCGGTGGCGGTTCAAAACTTACTCGCGTCTTTTAGTTGTTTTCTTGGAAAAGACACTTTAATTCACTTTCCTCTGCTTGGCGGTCTCAAAAAGCAGCTTTAAATTTTAGTCATATCGCTAAAAAAAAACTAATAAACCAAAAAAAAAAAATTCAACCAGACACCACTATCCTGGTATCTCCATAAGCAGATCGGGGTAATCGCTGGACGACTGCTCATTGTCTCCGACACTTTCCTGCGAGTTGAGAGAATAAATAGAAATAAAATTAATGATAAAAAAAAACTCCAATTAATTTTAAATCATCGCTCATTTGCAATTCTAATTGAATTGAATTGTGTTTACCGCTAACTGACGTTCTTTAAGAAGATTGAGCAGAGCTTCCAATAGAGGGCTCCCACACCCCATAAGGTATTGTTATTTATCATAGATGCAAAACTGTATCATTCAGAAACACTGCGATTCGAAAAGGGTGTGGGAAATTAAGTTTATATTAATTTAATGGGGTCAAAAATGAAAAACGAAGTGAGAAGAGTACAGACATCTAGTGTTTGGCATGGAAAAGATTTGTTGAGGAATTTTTGTACCTCGAAACAGCATTAGGTTTTACCAAAAACTTTTGAAATTGAAACACGCCAATTAAATATTGTAATACAATTAAATTATAAATATAACACTGCCTAACTAGCGTAATTTATATTCTTGGTTTAAGCAGAAAACAGGCATATATTGTTTGTTTATTTTTATATTTATTTTAAGAATCTTGATTTAGATAAATAATTAAGATAAAAATAATTAAGCAGTTGTCGGATTAATTTTTAATAGTTGCATAGGTGATTTCCGATACGGCTGAAATACAACTCGAAAAAAGATATTAATTTATTTCAACAATTAAGTTTCACTAGATTATGTTTAACAAAAAATTGTTTCGCATCGAAACACGTCAGTAAAAAATACAGCACCAAGAATACGGTCAAAAGGGCTCTCAGTTACATGGGTCTCCAAGAAAAAATGGCAAGTAAAATTATCTATTAAAAACTTATATTTTAAGTTTGCCAAAATGGCAGACAGTACCAGCACACAATCATTAAAACGGCGCTCTGCGCATCATTTAATCAAAGCGGGATAATAAGTTAGGTTTGCGTCTTGGTGGGCTACAGTATACATAAATCCAGCACATTTTACAGTATCAACAATGCCTTTCAAGCTTTTCTAAATTTTACTTCAATTTTTTTAGAACCTTCTTCGGCAGCCTCGATTCAATTATCCACCTTTCTTATTTGTCTGGGATTAATTTCTATATTTGGATTACAAAATGTGTTATAAGTACATTTTAAAATTTTGACATAAATTTTGTTAATCAATAAATTGTATGAAACTGATACATTTTTTTTTTATTATGCTCTTTATTTTTGCGACAACTATTTTATGTTTAAGGCCAGGAGTGTTCAATTTTCTTTTTATTTTAGAAAATTAAATAGGATACGTCAATATTGATGCAAGAAGCAATAATTTCAGCATAGCTAATTTTTAGGTTATTGGCCGTAAACTCTAAAAGTCCCAATTTTTCTTATGTTTAAATAACAGCTTTATCCGTACACTGATAAAGCAGAACAATGCAACCACTTTTGATCATTGCATTGCTGTCCTTCCGTTTTCTATGAAGAGTTACTGAATTCTAATCAAATCAGTATAAAAAAAAGACAACTATTAAAAAACAAGTTTTGCAGCACAGCTATACAAATCGTTGTATTATTTATCATAACATTGCTTTCTGACGCCATGTTTTTATTTTGTTCTCCTTCATCACATACAAATAAGACGGCACAAAAGTGACTTCGCTGAAGCATGCAACAGATATTGCTATCACTCATTATGTTTCTAGTAGAAGCAAAGTCTTTCAATCATTTTCGTGTAATTTTTGACGATCTTAATCACATGAGGATCAGTCGAAACCAATACTTGTTGTTCTTATTTTAACCAACTTTCGCATCAATCGTGATTCAAAACTCCCTCAAATGTATAGCAAAGATAAAAACAATTTGGTTGATAACTGAATATAAAAAAAACGCAATTTTAAGGCAAAGAAAGTGGTTCTTTGTGTAATTGGTGTTAAGCTTGAAGGCAAAATTTAAATATTTGTAATTTGTTTTAACACTTTTTAAAACATTTATTCCATACATTTCTCCTAGTAGGCCTAAATAGAAATCAATTCAGTTAAAAGCTTGTCAAAAACAAAATTGTTTTTAAGCTTTTTGTTTTTCTGAGTGATTTTTTTATTGAATAAACCTGTTGAGTATTTTGTGCTTTTACTGTTGAATTTTTGCTTGTTCCCTTGAATAAATACACCTATTATCTGCGCTTTTTGTCTTTAATGAAAATGCCATACTGGTTTTGAATTTTTTTATTATTTTGCTTTGTTTTTTCTGTTATTCGCTCCTCCAGGGCCCGATACAGTCATTGAAGGTTCGGGCCTTTCTTAAAGTAGTCACCCTTATTTTTAGCGTGAGGATTATTGTAGTTTCGGGTCAAAATGCCTCGCTGCTACCCCTGTATCTGGCCCTGCCACTCTCTAATGATCAAAAGATTTATTTATTTATTTTGTTAGAAATAATTGCTGAACTAATTTGTTTTAAATCTATAAAAAGTTAATTGCCTTGCTTAAACAAAGAGTACACTGATCAAAGGGTTAATTGTAAGAAAATAAAAAATAAAAGCAAACTTAAACCTAAGTTCTCTTAAGGCTTGATTCTAGCCAGTTAGAATTTATTTATAGTTATTTTGTAGTTTTGTAGTTTTGTATTAAGAGTTTGGTAGCATTTCAAAAATTAGAATTTACCTAGTTAAAATCTTGTAATTCTAGTATATTTTTTGCTTGATTCTACTAAAAATTAACTCTTTTGATAAAAAGTTAAAAAAATTATTGCATTTTGTCATTTATTCCATGTTTTTAATGAGCGTGTATTTGTTGGTTCATAGTGTTCATATTGAAATAAAATAATTGTTTTGTTTTGTAATCGCTACGTTTACGCATATGTGCAAAAAAACAATATAAAAACGGACTACAAAAGTACTAAAGTCAGATTATGGGTAAAGAAGAGTTATTGCCTGTTTGAAATATCTTTGCTATCCTAAAGCACCTGCCAAATGCCAGATTTTTTTAACCAGAAATTATATCTTAGTATGTTTTTTTACAAAGTGTCTTGTCAGTTTAAAACTTTAGATCATTAATATTAGAATTTTTTAAAATAATAATTTATTGTTAGGTTTTAGATTTTCATTTTTTTTCTGAATTAAAAAGTTGGCTATTGGGCTATGGGACTTATTCATATTACCTATTTCGTGTAATCAATCTTCTTTAGCAAGGCATTTTTAGGGAGGAAGGGGATCAGACACAGACATTTATACCAAAGGCCAAACTCTCGATCCTTTTACTAATACTACTCAAAGGTTGCTAAAAACCAGGATCAGATGCTGGGCAGTGGTAGCGTTAAACATCGGGTTTCGTCAGACCTCGTGTTGCTTCTAATTCTTGATGTGCCAGCCAAGCTGATAAGCTATAACGTGATCTGTGATTAGTTGAATGGCGTCACATTTGCACTTTGATGAAAATGTGATAACTCATTTGTTTACATATGAATTGAAATGCCCAACATCAATCGTGTTTCGTAGACGATTGACCTTGACCTAACCTGTTCTGAACAAGCCCATTGTAATTGGCCCAGTGCTAAGTCTGGAAATAAAACACAAACTTGGTTAAGCTTTTACAGTATTTTTTAGATATTTTATTAATATTGATTTATAATATGATATTTATGACACAGTACTTCCTAAAAACTTATTTCTGCTCATATTAGCGATATAAATAATTTTTAATCTTTTTCACAAAGAAAATGTTAGTCGTACTATGAAAGGAAACAGTTTAATTTATATTAAATATGCGTATAAAGCTAAAATTTTTTATGTTTAAAATTTAAATATTATAAAAAAATTTCTGTCTCGTGTTTTTGACAAAACGTTCACCAAAAAATCATTTCATATGAAAACCAAAAGCAACAGTAAAGCTGTTACCCGCATCGACACCTATTTTATCAAAATAAACAGTGTCATAATTGCACCCATTCTCAGCAGATTGTTTAATCGATGTTTACTTGAAGGTAAATTTTCCCAATGTTTAAAGATTGCTGAGGTAATCCCTATCTTTAAAAAGGGAAGCGCAACAAATGCACAGTATCAAATTATCGACCAATCTCTCCGCTTTCAACTATTACAATCGCAACAACAACTATTACAAACGAAGCGCAACAGATGCATCAAATTATCCAACTATTACATAATCAATTTGAAATATCTTTTCCGTTAAAGCCGCCTAAAAAAAGAGCGCCTGGTTCTAAATGGTTCAGCAAGGAGCGGAGCTCTTTGCTTGACAAAAAAGACAGACTACACAAAAAATTTATGGCTACTGAATGTACAAAGATTAAATCAAAGTATCAAAAAGCAAGAAATCTATATTTCCATCTGGTAAATCTTAAAAAAACTGAATATTATCAGTCAAAATTTCGTCAATATAAATCGAATATCAAAAAAACTTGGCAATGCATAAATTATTTACTTGGAAAATCTCAAACTTCAAAATCTAACTTGATTAATATCAATTACAATAAAAAATTAGTAAACGATCCTGTTGAGATTTCTAACATATTCAATGATTACTTTTCCAACATTTCATCATCCTTAGTAAAATTGCTTCCTTCAGCCAGCACTAAATTTTCTGATTATTTAAACTCTGCAAATCCCTCCTCAATTTTTTTTTCCTACTACACCCTATGAAATCTCACTTATTATCTCTAAAACTATTTCCAAATTCAGTGCTGGTTGGGATAATATTCCTTCATTTGTGTTGAAGTATTTGCCTTCTAATTTTTTGTCAGCTCTCAGTTACATCTTTAATCTATCTTTATCTCAGGGAAAATTTTCTTCATATTTCAAACACTCTAGAGTTATTCCTCTTTTTAAAAAAAAGGTACTACCAACACTATTTCGAACTATCGTCCCATTAGCCTACTCTCCAACCTTTCAAAAATTCTTGAAACAATTGTGTACACTCGAGTTTATTCTTTTTTTACACGCTTTAATTTATTTTCAGAACACCAATTTGGTTTTAGACGGGGTCATTCAACTTCACATGTAATTACTTTGTTAATTGATAACATTACTGCTGCTTTTGAGAAAAGACAATCAATTTTGGGTATTTTTATAGATTTATTTAAGCTTTTGATACCATCGATCATAATATTTTATTAAGCAAACTTGAACATTATGGTGGCCCAGATGGTAGGTGCTTTCACGCAGCCTGGGCCGTGAGTAAGTCTGCTCATTGATTTTAAAAATGACAGACCGAAACCGAACCTACCAAAACGGAAGGGTATCCACCCATTCCGATGTTCAGTGTGGGTCTGTTAATCGGCAAACGTCCTTTTCAGGACGGGGCAATGTCAGGATAAAACTGCCCTTTTCAGGGCACATTGCCAACAAGTTCCGAAGACCCACTATTCTTCAGCTGAACATCGAAGGCCTCACTGCAAGCAAGATGAATGTTCTTCATCACCTCGCTATGCAGTCTGAGGCACTCGTCATCCTACTGCAGGAGACCCACTGCACTGATGCAGAGAAGTTGGTGCTACCACACTACCAACTAGCTGGGTCTTCTTTAAGCAGGAAGCATGGCCTTGCCACGTTTGTTCACGAGCGACTGAGATACACGCTTTTGGACCAATCTCCACCGACATCGGAGATCGAGTGGCTGTGTGTGGACGTTGATGGCTATAAAATAGTCAACGTCTACAAACCACCGCCAACGCGATTGCGAACCCTGGATCTCCCAGTGTTTCCTCACCCCTGTCTGTACGCTGGCGATTTTAACTGTCGTCATGCTGACTGGGGTTATGATGACAACAGTCCGGATGGTGAGTGCTTGGCTGGATGGGCAAGTATTAATTGTCTTGCCCTCCTATATAATGCCAAGGACGCTGCCAGTTTTTATTCCGGCCGCTGGAACACTGGCACCAATCCAGACCTAGCTTTCGCTAGCGTAGGTCCAAACAGTCGCTTACCGGATAGACGTGTCCTTGAGAAGTTTCCCAGGTCACAACATCGACCCTCGCTTATTACACCACCAAGGTTTGCTATGGCAGTGCCAAGCATGCCTGTTAAGCGATGGAACTTCCGCAAGGCCAATTGGAGTCACTACATTGCTTTGACGAATAAATTCGCAAAGACTTTGTTTCCGCCTGATTCACTTGATGTGGATGCGGCTTACCAGGACTTCTGTAACATCATTAAGAAAGCAGCCAAGAAGACTATCCCACGCGGGTATCGAAATAACTATATTCCGTGTTGGGATGCAGAGTGTGAATCCCTTTATAAAACCTTTCTGCAGTCTCCTCAGGGAGACGACTCAAGTTTGGCTGCTACAACTCTGCTTGCCAAGCTTGACAGAAAACGGAGGGATCGATGGTCCGAAGCAGTTCGGAGCATTGACTTCTCACACTCTAGTCGAAAAGCGTGGAGTATCTTGAACAACCTTACTGGTAGGTCACGACACTCTCCTCGTCATTGTCCCGTTTAAGCCGATGCTATTGCATCTCAGCTGGTTAGAAATGGGAAATACGAGGCTGTTAATCGCAAGTCATCTCGACTTGTCTTTCAAGAAGTGTCTGACCTTTGGAGGGCCACAACACCAGATGCAGTAAATATCTCTGACAATTTTTCACAGAGAGAATTTGCTGCTGCCCTTCAACATTTAAAACCAGGTAAAGCTCCGGGTCCTGATTCCATCTGCCCCGAGCTTATACTCCATGCTGGAGCTGCTTTGAAGTCCTGGTTACGTGACTTCCTTTCTTCCTGTTTGCGCCGACTCAAAATTCCCAAGATCTGGAGAAGAGCGCTTGTGGTCGCGATCCCAAAACCAGCAAAGCCCGTGGGGGACCCAAAGAGTTATCGACCGATATCTCTACTCTGTGTCCCCTACAAGATCCTCGAGAGGCTTATCTACGCCCGCGTTGAACCATTAATCGATCCACTGCTCCCTAAAGAGCAGGCTGGGTTCCGACGCGGGAAGTCAACCGTAGATCAAGTTGTTCTGCTAACCCAGAACATCGAGGATTCTTTCGAGGCTAAAAAGAAGGCCGGTGCCGTATTTATCGATCTGACAGCTGCTTATGACACTGTCTGGCACCGTGGCCTTACCTGCAAGCTGCTGAGACTACTTCCGGATAAGCACATGGTCAAAATGATCATGGAGCTTGTCCGAAATCGAAGTTTCACCCTTACCACCGGTGACAGCAAGCAAAGCAGGCTACGCCGTCTTAAAAACGGCGTTCCTCAGGGATCGGTCTTGGCTCCCCTCCTATTTAACATCTATACGTACGATCTTCCTTCCATGATTTCCAGAAAGTTTGCTTATGCTGATGATTTAGCATTGTTGCACTCTTCTGGAAACTGGAAGGACTTGGAGGGGACATTAAGCCAAGACATGTCCACACTGTCAGCGTATCTCCAGACTTGGAGGTTGAAGCTCAGTCACACTAAGACGGTGACGACAGCCTTTCACTTAAACAACCGAGAGGCCAAACGTGAGCTAAAGGTCTACAACAATAGTAGACTTTTACCGTTCTGTCCAACCCCTACATACCTTGGGGTAAAACTGGACAGATCGCTCACGTTTCGTCATCATTTAGTGGCATTGCGCAAAAAACTATCATCGCGCGTCACACTGTTAAGGCGACTCGTGGGCTCGGGATGGGGTGGTGCTAAAACACTACGCATAGCCACCTTGTCTCTAGTCTACTCAACAGCTGAGTACTGTGCGCCAGTCTGGTGTCGCAGTGCTCACACTCGCCTCATTGACAGTGTCTTGAATGACGCCTTGCGCATAGTTACTGGATGCCTGCGTCCCACTCCAACGGACCACCTACCTGTACTTTCAGGCATCCAGCCAGCTGAGCTTCGCCGACTGGGAGCGACACTCTCCTTGGCTTACCGTGGATCTCTGGACCCCGATCATATTTTGCATGGTCTTTTAAGTGGGTCCTCAGATACTGGCCAAGTGAGACTAAGATCCAGACGCCCGTTTGTGCCAGGTGCGCGGAATCTCTTGGACAATCTTGCCAGACTTGGCATCCGCGCCTCTGAATGGACAAATCACAAATGGAACGCGGAGTACTGTGAAAGTGCTTCCAGGCTCCGTGCTTTTGTGCCCGGGACCAGTGTCAGGCCTGTTGGGATGGGCTTACCCCGAGCAGCTTGGGTTAAGCTCAACCGCGTGCGGACTGGTGTTGGGCGATTCCATTCGTCCATGCACAAATGGGGTCTCGCTCCTTCACCGAATTGCGAGTGTGGCGCCTCAGAGCAAACCGCAGACCATGTACTAACAATGTGCCCCATACATCGGGCACCACATGGAGCACGCGGTCTGACGGTTTTGGATGACGAAACTCGATGCTGGCTTAATAACATCACTGCCAGCATCTGATCCAGGCAGTGCAGCAGTCTGGGGTAGTAAAAGGATAAACCCTCGGCCCCAGTTCTGTTTGTGTCTGGCCTGGAGTGGATGCCCTTCAAACGATGACGACGACGAACATTATGGTGTTCGAGGCAATGTTTCAAAATGGTTTGAAACTTACTTTATTGGAAGGACTCAGCAGACCGAATGTTGTAGTGCTAGATAAACTACCATAAACAAATTAACTTCTGGTGTTCCTCAAGGCTCTGTACTCGGCCCACTTCTCTTTATTATCTATGTAAACGATTTTCCTCGTTGCTTAAACCAGAATTCTTGCCTGTCCTTTGCAGATGATGCCACTATCCTACTGTCTGACAAAAATACTAAAAGCTTATTTAAAAAGGGTAGCAACGAACTCCTCAACATTGATAACTGGCTAATTGCCAATAAACTTTTTCTAAATTCTGACAAGACCAAATATATATTGTTCAGAACGCCTAACTCAAAAACACCTCCAATTAACCTATTTTTAACCTTTAGAGGATGCAATATAGAAAAGGTATCATCAAAAAAACTTTTAGGCGTTATTGTTAATGAACATTTGTCGTGGAAGAACACATCATGTTAATATACAAAAAATTAAAACAAATTTTTTGCATAATAGTAAAAATAAAACCTAATCTAAATGAAAAAACATTGCTAATGCTCTATCATGCTCTCTTCATGAGTCACATACGCTACTGTATATCAAGTTGGTGCTTTGGAAATGAAACATTAATTGACAAATTACAAAGACTCTGCAACAAATTCATAAGAATAATTTTTAATCTTTCTCACAGGGAAAATGTTAGTCACACGATGTCAGAACACAACTTAATTACTATAAAACATATGTACAAAGCGGAAATTGGTATTCTTATGTTTAAATATCATAAAAATCTACTGCCTCGATCCTTCGACAAAATATTCATCCAAAAATCGTTTCATATGAAAACCAGAAGCAGCAGTAATGTTGTTACCAGCTTTTGCCGATCTACTGTTATTCAACAATCATTAAAATTGATTGGACCAAAAGTTTGGAATATTATTCCTCTTATAATTAGAGACTCTAAAACAAACAATGTTTTTAAACAAAAATTAAACCAATTCTTTTTAAATTCTTAACATTTTAGATCAATTTTCTTATATTTTATAAACTTAAATTTCTCGCCTCTTGGTGCTTGCTTTTGTTGCTTTTTTTTCAGAAAATTCGTACTCTATAAGATGACGCACCCACTTCTACTTTCCTTGCATTACGATGAATAGAAGACTTTATCACAAAGCAGATTCAAATATCGCTTTCATTCTATTATAAACTTTATATTATTTTTAAAATATTCGCACATTGCGTCTTGTGTTTTCCGTTTATTTATTTGTTTGTTTTTTTTGTGTTTGTAATTCTTAATCTTAAATTTTTTTTCCTTGTCATATGAGTGAAATGGTCCTTTTGACCCGCGACAGGATTTCTTTGGGTGGGTCTCTTTGCCTGTCAGGACTTTTTTGCCAGCGACCTGTTGTGTATCCAACACCATTTTCCGCCGACACAACAGCGTCTACATATGACTCGGATGACGCTTTTTTCTTTTTATTTCACTTTCTTCCTTTCATTTCATTTCTTTTTTCTTTATTTTTTGGTTTCTCTTAAAAGGTGCTGCAACCATGCACACTTGTTCTTAAAAATCTCTTCTTATCTTGATTGCATGCCATAACGTTCATCGTTTTGTTGCCTCTTCCTTTTTCTGTTCTGCTTTCTACTACTTACAAATTTCCTACTTCACTATGTTTTTTTATGGCGGAACTGAAATAAAAGATACTGATACTGATACTGATACTGATACTTTCACAATTAGACAAAATTTTTGAAAAAAATTATTTACAATAGAATTATATATTTTATTGACAAATTTAATTTACTGAGTGATATCAATTTGATTTTCGACAAAATTCTTCTACCATTCGTGCAGTAACTTATACATATGATAATTTAATCAAAAATATTGACAAAGGTTTTAGATTTATCTAAAGTTTTCGACACAGTTGATCACCACATTTTGCTTTGGAAATTAAAAAATTACTTTGGTGTAGGAGGAAAATCTTTTAATGTGATTAAAAATTATTTCACTAGTAGAAGGCAATATACAAAAATTTCAAACAATTTCTCTAATAAATTCTAGATAAATTTCTCTGTCTAGGTCCATTATTATTTCTTTTATATATATAAATGATTTACCACTTGCTTCTTAAATGAATACAACCGTGTATGCTGATGATACGTATTTAATGATATCCGATTTAAATTTAACATCATTGCAAAATCGAGTTAATATCAAATTAAAAAAATATTGAGTTTTGGTTTAGAAAAAACAAATTATCTTTAAACTTTTCGAAATCAACTTTTCTATTAATACACAAACAACCTTACAGAACAATCAAAAATACTGTTAAAATTAAAATTAATGATATTATGCTAGCAAGATCCCCAATAGCCAAATATTTGGGACTTTTCATCGATCAAAATTTGAACTGGACACCACACATTAAAAAAGTTATCTTTCCACCTAGCTCGTTACACAGGACTATTTTATAAGTTAAGATTATAAACTACTTTGGACACTTTAAAATCACTGTATCACAGCCTAATATATAGTAAATTACAATATGGAATAATTGTTTGGGCTGCAACATTTAAAACGTATTTATCTTAATTGAATGTAAGAATTAATCGTATAATTAGAGCTTTCAGCTCAAGTGACTTGTACACTCCCATGTAACCCTTTATAAAATACTAAACTTACTAAAATTAGAAGATTTATATAACGTAGAACTGGGAAAATTCATGTATCTATTATACATTATAATAAAAAACACCAAAAATTTTTAAAATGATTTTTAAAAAATTACAGAAATTTACTCTTACCATACAAGACAAGTATCTGACTCTATGTTTTTTACCGAAAATGTCAAAAACAAGTACCCACAACTTAATTTCCTACAAAGGTACAAAAATTTGGTCAAAACTGAAATCGGAGTTGAAAAACTTACATTGGAATGCATTTAAAAAACAATTTAAAAAAAGTTTTATTGATCGATATTAAATTTTCAAATTTATTTTATTCCAAACATTTTAAAACATGTTATGTAATGAATAGCTTACTTTGTTTTCTAAATCATATTGAATATAAATAGTCTTCGCAATACTTACAATGTAAGCCCAGCTATGTACTTTTACATAAATAAAAATAAAAAATGCTCAGATCTAATCCTATCTTAACATGCATGATACAAGTAAGATTAAAATTTTTTCGTTGTTGTTTTATAAACTTTTATTTCGTTAAAAATTTTCTCTTTTGTTTTTTGTTGTTATTATTCTTTAATTAGTTGTAGTCGCATCAATATAATTGTTAATGATAATTGTAATTTAATCAGAAATCATCTTGACTAGTAAACCTTGTGCAGCAATCTGATAGTGCCACTGTGATAGTCGGTACGTAGGCAGCACATCTCAACGATTGCAGGATAGATTTTGCGAACACGTGCCAAAATTTATCAGAACCGGCCAAATTCCAAACTCTCGCAACATTTCTACTCGTTCTGGAAAATCTTCAAACCCAGTTATGTTCAGTGGCTCTGCGATTGGCCAACACCTTTTAGATTACCCTATTTGCGCCACAAATTACAGTGATGAAAAAATTACATTTCTTTCATTTGGTCGTTCGTTTTTTCATTTTTCTGCTTTGGAAGCCGTTTACATCAAATCATGCAAGCCAAATTTATGCCACCAAAAAAAGTTTGTTTACAACTTGAAACTCTTGCGTTCATCATGTGTTGTGACGTTTCTCTCATATAACTAATCATCTTCGTGCAGTTCCATTTCAAAATCAACTGAATTTTTCTTCCTTCATTCCGACGTTTATCTTCTGACGAGTGTCGAACGAAAAGCTTCGAGATGAGTTTTTTGTTAACTATCTTTAGATTTTGTACGACTAATCGCTTGTTTAAATTCTACTTCTTCCTGGTACTCTTTCCTGTTAGCCTATTTGTTTTCAGAAAACAGAAAATTTGAAGACGTAACCTACTTTAATTGTATTACGATGAACAGAAGGTTTCTGCATACTTGAACCGAGATTCCTATTATAGCTGTACCAGTGTACCATACTGCAACAATTTGTCAGTATAGTATATGTCTTTAGAGAAGAATATGAGAAACGAACAGAATGTTGACTTTAAAAACGGACTACACAATTTTTTACAAAAAATTATTCAAACATCAAAAATGCTTTCAGTGTTAAATGATGACGTCAGAGCAGAAGCTTGCTTCACGAGATATGCACAAAACTCAAATAAGGATCGCGCGCAAACAAGTTTGGAAATCGCTAGCTTAAAGGGTTATGCCTCTATAACCCAATTCTTGTAGCTAAATTGGTTCTTGATTTTAGCTACAGAACGATAGGCGTACGCACGGGAAAGTTTTCGGGGGTCAATCACCTCCTTGATGAAAGGTAATCAGAGATATACACATATACGTAAATAACGTCTTAGCGACAAATAGACTACAGTAATATGGTGTCGGCTTTTATCATTATTGCGCTTTGTTCTTTTTAAACTTTATTAGTAAATTTTATTAAAGATCATTTTTTCTATTGCTCCGATTGCGCCAAAGTTCGCTAATCTACGTAAAACTTTTAAAACCGAAAAATATTTTAAATAAAGTCAGATCTTCTATCCTTCACTTTTGATGTCTATTAATGTCTATTGTTTTATCGCGATGTTTGCGCGTGAGATACGAGCCTAATTTACTCTGCTGTAGAATACATTGCTATGAAAAGCAAAACAAGTGCTAAGCATTTAAGGAGGATCTTTAAAAGAAACTTGATCATACTCTGGAAAGTACAATAAAAAAATTAAAAATATACGCCAATATAACTAAAATGGTTCTTCATTTTTACAAAAATTATTTCAATATGCTGGTGCATCAGTGGTTCCTAAAGTTTAAGTCGTATAGTTACCTTTCATGGTTTCGCCATTCCCCAAAAGTATATGACAACTTTTTTTGAGAAAAATTCTTTTTTGTTATTAAGTAATTGAGTAAAATTTTTTTATTTTAGTAATCAAGTAAAAAATTTTTTTGCTTTTTGTTTTGAAGTGAAGCACGTGGTCTTACCTGCAAGCTGTTGAAACTTCTGTCAGATAAGCACATTGTTAAAAAAAAATTATGGAACTTGTCCGGAACAGAAGTTTACCCTTACTACTCGACAGTAAGCAAAGCAAGCTCCGCTGTCAAAGAAATGGGGTTCTTCAGAGATCAGTATTGTCTCCTCTTCTTATTATTAATATCTATACGTGTGATCCGCCTTCCGCAATCTTTAGAAGGTTTGCTTTTGCAGTCAATC
Organism: Diplosoma virens; assembly: GCA_963680785.1. Taxonomy (NCBI): domain Eukaryota; kingdom Metazoa; phylum Chordata; class Ascidiacea; order Aplousobranchia; family Didemnidae; genus Diplosoma; species Diplosoma virens. Next base: position 15,304,304 of record OY796893.1, read on the forward strand.
TAGCATTGTTGCACTCTTTTGGGGACTGAAAGGACTTGGAAGCTTCTACAGTTTCTGCATATTTCCAGAGTTACAAGTTGAAACTCAGTCTTTTAAAAACGGTGGGAGCAGTCTTTTATTTTAATAACCGAGAGGCCAAACGTGAGCTAAAAGTTTATAACAGCAATAAACTTTTATCATTCTGTCCGGTCCCGACTTATTATGGGATAAAACTAAACAAATTGCTTACATCCCGTAACCATTTTGTGGCATTGCGTAAAAAAGCTTTTTTCTCTCGTCACACTTCTGAGGCGACTTGCGAAGATGTGGTGTTGGGCCAAAACATAACGTACAGCTGTCCTATCTCTGGCCTACTCGACAGCTGAATATTGCACGCCAATCTGGTGTCGCCCAAAAAACAAATCATAGATGGAACATGGAGGACTGTGAGAATACATCCAGGCTTCGTGATTTTTTATCCATGACCAGTACTAAGCCTGTTGGAATGGACTTACTTCCAACAGTTTGGGTCAAGCTCAATTTCCTACAGAATGGTGTTGTGCAATTCCATTTGTCCATGCACGATGGGCTCTCGCTCCTTTACCGGATTGCATGTGTGCACCATTAAACAAACAACAGACCACCTCTAAACAGCGTGCCCCAGAGCCTGCATTGGGCATGAAATGAACTACGTGGTGTGATAGTTGTTTATGACAAAACCCGATGCTGGCTCAGCACCACCACTGCCAGCATCTGTCCGGGCAGTGCAACAGCCTAGGGCAGTACAATATAAATTGGCCCCAGCCCTTTTTCTGTTTGACCCAGAGTTTTTCGTCGTTGTTTGAAAGGGCATTCAGTCTAGGTCGGAAAAAAACAGGACTGGGGCAGAGAGTTTGTCCTTTTACTACCCCAGGCTGCTGTACTGCCCGAATCAGATCCTGGCAGTGATGTTGTCAAGCCAGCATCAAATTTCATCATCCAAAACGAGCGTCTAGATCTTAGTCTCTCTTGGAAAGCATCTGAGGGCCCACTTAATAGACCATATAGAATAAGACTAGGGTTCAGAGATCTACGGTAAGCCAAGGAGAGTGTCGCTTCTATTTAGCAAAGCTCACCTGGCTGGATGCCTGAAAGTACGGGCAGGTAGCCCGATGGAGTAGAACGCAGGCATCCAGTGACTATGCGCAAAGCGTCATCAAAACATTATCCATGAGGCGAATGTGAGCGCTGCGACACCAGACTAGTGTGCAGTACTCAGTTGTGGAGTAGACCAGAGATAGGGCAGTTGTCCGTAGTGTTTTGGCACCAGCACCCTATCCTGATCCTGAACCTGCAAGTCGCCTCAGTAGTGTGACGCGCGAAGATAGTTTTCTGCGCAATGCCACTAGATGGTGACGAAACGTGAGCGATCTGTCCAGTTTTACCACAAGATACGTAGGTTTGGACAAAACGGTGAAAGTCTGTTGTTGTTATAGACTTTTAGCTCACGTTTGGCCTCTTGGTTATTTAAGTAAAAGGCTGCCGTCACCTTTTTAGTGTGATTAAGCTTCAGCTTCCAAGTTTGGAGATACGCTAAAAGTGTAGTCATGTCTTGGCTTAAAGTCCCCTCGAAGTCCTTCCAGTTTCCAGAAGAGTGAAACAATGCCAGATCATCAGCATAAGCAAACTTTCTAGAAAACGTGGAAGACAGATCGTACGTATAAATGTTGAAAAGGAAGGGAGACAAGACCGATCCTTGAGGAACGCCGTTTTTCTGGTGGTGTAAACTGCTTTGCTTGCTGTCACCGGTGGTAAGGGTAAAACTTCGGTTTCGGACAAGCTCTATAATAATTCTGGCCATGTGCTTATTCTGAAGAAACCTCAGCACCTGCAGATAAGACCACGATGCCAGACAGTGTTTGTCATATGCCGCTGTCAGATTGACAAATACGGCACCGGCCTTCTTCTTAGCCTCAAAAGAATCTTCGATGTTCTGTGTCAGCAGAACGACTTGATCCACGATTGACTTTCCGCGTCAGAACCCAGCCTGCTCCTTAGGGAGCAGTGGATTAATAATTGGCTCGACTCGATCGTAGATACGCCTATCGAAAATTTTGTAAGAGACATAGAGCAGAGATATCGATCGATAATTCTTTGAGTCCCCAACGGGCTTCATCGGCTTCGGGATAGCGACGACAAGCGCTCTTCTCCACGTCTTGCGAATTTTGAGTCGGCGCAAGCAGGAAGAAAGAAAGTCAGTAATCAGGACTTTAAAGCAGCTCTAGCATGGATTATAAGCTCTGGGCAAATGAAATGAGGGCCTGAAGCTTTACCTGGTTTTAAGTGTCGGAGAGCAGCAGTGAATTTTTTTGTGAGAAAGTGTCAGAGATATTTACTGGGTCTGGTGTTGTGGCCCTCCAAAAATCAGACACTTCTTGAGAAACAAGTCGAAATGGCTTCCGGTCAACAGCCTCGTATCTCCCATTTCTGACTAGCTGAGATGCAATAGCATCAGCCGAAATGGGACAGTGACGGGGAGAGTGTCGTAACCTACCAGTAATTAAGGTTATTCAAAATACTCTATGTTTTTCGATTAGAGTGTGAAAAGTCGATGCTTCGAACTGCTTTGGAGCATTGGTCCCTTCGCTTCCTGCCAAGTTTGGCAAGTAAAGTTGTAGCTGCCAAACTTGAGTCGTCTCCCTGAGGAGACTGCAGAAAAGTTCTGTAGAGGGATTCGCATTCCGCATCCCAACACGGAATACAGCTGTTTCAATAACCGCGTGGGATAGTCTTTTTTGACTGCTTTCTTGGTGATGTTACAGAATTCAGGTAAACCGCATTCACATCAAGTGAACCAGGCGGCAACAAAGTTTTTTCAAATTTATTTGTCAAAGCAAAGTAGGGACTCTATTAGGCCTTGTGGAAGTTCCATCGTTTAGCAACCATGCTTGGCGCTGACAGAGCAAACCTTAGTGATGTGATGAGCAAAGGTCGATGTTGGGACTTAGGGAACTTTTCAAGTACACGTCTATCTAGTAAGCGACTGTTAGGACCTACGCTAACGAAAGCTAAATCTGGATTGGTGCCAGTGTTCCAGCGGCCGGTGTAAAAGCTGGTGGCTTCCTTGGCATTGTATTAGCTGAAATAAAATATATTATAAAATAAATATACACACATGTTGACCTTTTTTAAACATTTATAGCTAATTTTAGTAGGACAAGAATATTAGTGCTTGCCCAGCCAGCCAAGCACTCACCCTCCGGAATGTTGTTATCGTAACCCCAATCAACGTGACAACAGTTGAAATCGTCGGCATAACGACAGAAATGAGGAAATACTGAGAGATCTAGGGATTGCAGTCGCGTTGGTGAAGGCTTGTAAACGTTGACTATTTTACAACCATCAACGTCCACGCACAACCACTCAACCACCGATGTCGCCGGAGATTGGTCCAAAAACGTAGCGTATAAAGCGTATACCTCAGTTTATGCCTTAGTCGTTCGTGGACAAGGGTGGCAAACCCACGCTTCCTGCTTAAGGCAGACCCAGTTAGATGGTAGCTTGAAAGTACCAACTTTTCTGCATTAGTGCAATGGTTCTCCTGTAGTATAATGACGAGTGCCTCATACTGCAGAGCAAGATAATGAAGAACGTTCATCTTACTTGCATTGAGACTTTCGATGTTCAGCTGGAGAATAGTGGGTTCGGGACTTGTTGGCAATGGGCTTTGAAGAGAGCAGTTTTTTCCAGACATTGCTCCGTCCTGAAAAGGACGTTTGCTAATTAGCAGTCCCTCGCTAAACATCGGGATGGGTACATACCCTTCCGTTTTGACAGATTTGGTTTTGGTCTGTCATGTTTATAAACAGTAACAGACGTACTCACATCCAAGGCTGCAAGAAAGCACCTATCATCTGGGTTAAGAGTTGATGGCCTTCCATACTACGACAACAACAGCAACCTTTTTTCGGTCTTCACTTTAGCAAAACAATTTTTATGAACTGTCAAGGTGCAACTATAAAGGACGTGTCAGTTTATGTTATCGGTTAATAATTTTAAATGAACAAAGATTTTATTCAAATTCCTCTCGTTACAATTCTTTTTTTGACTGATTACGAATTTCTTTTTTGGAAGCCAAGTGGCTCACTTTGAGAAACATTGAGCTAGATATAAGTTGATTTTAGTTGCAATAAATAATGGTCGATAAGGCAGTAAGAGCTGAATATTTTCGAATCTAACTATCATGCAATTAAAATATAATTCATTAAAAAACCCAGGTGCGATCGCCGTCTTATTCAAATAGAATTCAATATGTAGCTACACCAGGTATATTATCCTCATACTTTTGTAGCAACGCTTTGTGATTGTAGCCATTATTAAAGTTGATTTCAATTTGAGATAAATTAATTTAATCATTTCAGTGAGCTAAACTAGTGAAAAATTTTATTGATATTTAATAGTTGTGTTTATGGTTTGGCAAAAAAATTTCATGCAACTGCAAGGCGCTCTAAAAAGCGTAATAGGCTTACTCTAATTTGGAATGCAAGTTTGGAAAAGTGTTCGGCCCAAGATCAGGACTACTTTTAATAATCGTGTTTTCGACCTGCAATTTACAAATCCGTCTCCCCCCTTGACAAATTTCTTAGTACCCCTCTGTACAGAACAGTGATGAAGGTTTTGAAACTGGTCTCGATCTCGTCTTGGTCTCGACCTTTTGCTGGTAGTCTCGGTCTTGGTCTCGGTCTCGAGGTGATGTGATCTAGGTCACGTGGTTTTAGGTTGGTCTCGAGACCAAACATTTCTTAATATTTTTTTGCTTGTTGTTATTGTGATGAGTTTTGCAATTTGCTTAAAAACAACACTCAATTGACCAGCTTTGCCGCAATTTGAAGTGGTAAAAAGCTTAGAGTCAAACTTCTTTAATCTATAGTTTTGCGACTTTCTTTGCTTATTCCAATGAACATTTTTATTCTGATCAGGCCTATCTATTACAAGCTAATCCGATAACAAAGAAACTTTATTTAAATTTTTTCCTTTCGGCAACAAAAAAAATAGGGTAGTGCTTTGAATATTTCTTCCATACCCTTGCCGTTGAAATATTTTCACCAAATTAATCTGATTTTAGAAAAATCAAGTAACTTGATTATGTAAGCTAGTTTTTTTTTAGTCAAAAGACAAGCTTTAACAGAAAAACAAAAGAAATAATATAGAAAAACTAGATCTACAAGAGCATAATAGATTATGTAATTTTAATTTAGCCTAAATGCAGCAGTAGCCCCAGAGCAGGGTTTCTCAAACTATGGGTCGCGAAAGAAATTGGCATTTTGAGAGGACACCTGAAGTTGGCGACGAAAATAGATAAATCGCAGTTCGATTCTGAGTGAAGACCTTTTTTTTTAGAGATCACCATGATTTTGTGCGAAAAGTACGGAAAAAGGAGATCGATTCGAAGTGAAGACGTTTTTTTTTTTTAGAGAACACCCTGATTTTGCGAGAAAATGTGCAAGCCCAGATCAGACCTCTTTTTTTCTGAGGTAACATAAATTTTTTGAAAATTCTTGCCTCGGACCCCTAAATTGGAATATCCACCACTGATGCTGTACATGATTTTTCCTGCACACGCGTGGTTTTCCACAGGAAAAATTAACGTAAAATTAGCCTACACATACAGGGGTCGCACAAAAATTTATTTTTTAAAATGGGGTCGTAGAGCAAAAAAGTTTGAGAAGTTCTGTCCCAGAGAACAAACAAAGCTTTTTAAAGTTTGTTTGTTGCAGTTAATCTACAGCTAGTTACCTACCTTAAATTTTAGGACGCTTGCCAAAAGTTGTTATAAAAGTGGATTTTAAAGCAGATTAAATATGATAGAAAAATAACTTTAACGTTAACAAGAAGCTAAAGTTTCAAAATATTCAGTTTAAAAAAGTCTTAAAGTAGATTTAGAATTAGACTCCAATAGTGATAACGCTATGTTAACGATAAATTTACTCGGAGACTTAAAGCGGGTACGTACCATAGTATACAGTAGTATAGTTCAGACCTGTGCAAAATATGACCTGTGAATTCCCAGAATATGACCCGCGACACGATTAATAAAATTTTAATTTCAAATTTTTTTAGTTCGATTCGGAAGGAGTGCAGTTACATAAAATGATGCAATTCTTAAATCGCTAACAGTTAGGATTACATCACGGGTGCCCAACTTTTACACGCTGGGAGCCTAATTTTTTTGCAAGTATCTCCTGGGCCGCAATCGGTACAGAATGACAGAGAAAAAATTGTTTTAATCTTTAATTTTAGTGATTGAACCCCTTCCTCCAAAAAAAAACTCATTATTCTATCCTAAGTATTTTTTCCTAAATGCAACAAACAAGTTCCTGTTGTAATGAAACATATTTATGCAATAATTTGAACATTCTATTTATATATTTATTCATTATGGCCTGCAATTGTTTATAAAAAAGAGAAAGTGGTAGCCCTCTGCGTTAAAACGTCTGCCTACCCCTTATAGTTTGTTTATTTTTTGTTGTCATTTCTATTTTCATCCTCCTGCATTGCAGAAAAAGCGTCGGAGGCGCTATACTGAGGACGCAATTATCCCGACCCTCTTACGGAGATACCAAGGTTGAATTTTTTATTTTGGTTTTTAGTTTTGTAGAGATATGACTAAAATTTAGAACTGCTTGCCAAGACCGCCGTAAAGCGTCTTTCCCAAGGGTCTAACGGAAATGCACGAGTAGTTTTTCAACAACGGCCGTTTTGATCATGATCACCACACTCTCACCACGCTGTCTAGGACCCGTTTAACAACCGGTTAAAAAGTTGTGACCAATGAATCTATAGACGTATCCGCAGAAGGGGAAGGGTTGGGGCTTAAAAATCTTCCATGAAGAATGATGTTAAAAGTTCATAGTAGCACTAAAATAGCTTAAAAACTGTTAAAAATAAAGTGAAGAATTTATTTAATTAAAAGAAAATTAAGGCTAGAAAAAAATTAAGAGCAAAAAAAAGATCTTCACCTTTATTTTAAATTTGTCGGCAGCGTGTTTAAGTAGTTAATAGCGCTGTGATTGATGGCAAACGTGATTGAAACCGTCGCGGTTCAAAGCTTACTCTCGCCATTCTGTTATGTTCTTGAGGAAAACACTTTACGGCACTTTCCCCTGCTTGGTAGCTTCAGTAAGCAGTTCTAAACTTTGATCATAAAGATAAAAAATATCTAAAAAGAATTTCTACCGGACAGCAATATCTTGGCATCTCCAAAAGTAGGTCAATGTAATAGCGTTTCGCTATGTATAGTGGCACAGACAATTTCCTGTATGTCATGGAGTCAGAAGGATAAAAATAAAGATAAAATAATAATATCAAAGATAAATAAATAATTTTAGTTGTTTTTTTAAGTGAATATTTGAAAGTGGCTTCTTTTTTTATTGCTCCAGGCCTTCCTTTTGTAAAAGACATCATAAATAATAGTGGTTATGTTTTCGGCTCTCAACCGCCACCCCCCTCCCTCAAATAACTAATTTCTGCAAACATCATTGTATGAATCTAATTGCTGAAAACAAAATACCAAATTGCTAATAAGACAAGGTAGAAAAGGAGAAAAATGACTAAAAACTACTTCAATTAACCTACCCAAAGATAGACAGAAAACAAACAGGAGTGATATAGAAAGAAAAACCAGCGAGTTGTTAAGCAGTTTGTATAATTTGTCATTATTTCTAATCTTTTTTATGTGATTAATTAGACTAATTCTATTTTATGTAAACCAAACATAGCCAACAAATACAACACGCCAACACAGATCACCGTACTAATCAAATACATGTATTTGGATGACGTTTAGGTTTAAGGAAGTGGTCACCAAACTACGGCTCGCGAGGTAATTTTATCTGGCCCGCTGCAAGTTGTCAATAGTGTTTTTGTCACTAAAATTTAGTGTTTTAAACTCCAAACTATGATCGGCGGGCCAAATTCGGCCCGCTAAGACTTTTTTTATCCGGCCCGCGGAGCTCTTTTTAAAAAACATATACACTCACTTTGAGCCACAGTTGAATAGAATTATGTTGGGAATAGCCCAGTTTTAGTTTTTTACCTTCTTATGTTTTTAGAGAACACACCAAGATTTTGGGAGAAAAACAGTGAAACACGAGATCGAATTGAGGAAGCCCTTTTTTTTCTTTTTTATGTTTTTTTTAGAGATCGCTATCAATTTGGGAGAAAAACAGTGAAATTAGAGATAGAATCAAAATGAAGTCCTTTTTTTTTTTTAGAGAATGCTGTCATTTTGGATAACATCTTGATTGGTAGAACAATTTGAGAAAGTCTTTGGCTTTGACCCGAGGAGGCTCAATAATATCTACATGCGGCCCCCTGCGAGAAAAGTTTGGAGACCACTGGTTTAAGGTATATTCCATTACGGTAAATTCCACCTTGGCACATTCCAGCGCGGTACATAGATAAATTCCACCACAGTAGCCTATATTTCATCACGGTATACTCCACCACGTTATCACACTATATTGATTGTTCATTTTATTTGCTGATTGTTGTTGGATTATAACGCTATAAGTTGCCAAGTACAGAGTACATACAGAGTGATACAAATATATTTACTACCCTAGCTCTAACCGTAATGCTCTCTAACCCTAGCCCCTAATCCTAACTCTAACTTTAACCCTAACACCTAACCTTAACTCTAACTTAGCCTCCAACCCTAACTCTAACCCCAATTCCCTAAACCTAACAAAGCCCCGAGGTAGAATATAGTGTGTTAGAATTTACATATGATGGAATACGCCGGGGTGGAATTTACCGGTCACCCAAGTTTCAACTATTTTCATGATGAGCGTGCCTTCAGCATTTTTGAGTTTTGAAAAATTTTTAATAAATATTCATAAAATTTTTTTTTTATTGCTTTTTTTAATATCGTTAACCAGCGTGCTTTGTATGTTTCGGCTTTCTTCTGCTCTAGTTGAGTGGATTTTCAAAGCGGGCTGCTTTATGATGCAATCACATTTGAGTAAAGCTCTTTTCAACATGATACAGATGCTTTTTTATATAAAATGTGATCTTAGATTACTATTTAAAGAATAGAAATTTATTGTTTTTGGAATAATTAAAAACGGACTATATTTTGGTAAAATTTTTTGGTCTCAATCTCGGTCTCGATTGTTTCTGGTCTCGGTCTCGAACCTTAGGTCTCGAAATTTTTCGGTCTCGATCTCGGTCTCGGAAAAATTATCGGGTCTCGGTCTTGGTCTTGACGTTTGTGGTCTCGACTACATTATTGGTCTGTAGAGGACAAAAGAGCGATCGACCTATATCCCTTTTTGGTGTCTTTAATTAGATCCTTAATAGAATTATCCTCACTGGTCTTAAACGAATTATCAGTTCATTTGTTTCTTAGAACTATTTGACGCGGAAAGTCTACCGTGGATCCAATCGTTTTACTTGCAGAAAACATAGTGGATTTTACTAAGTTTAAGAAGAAGGTTGGTGCTGTTTTTGTAGATCGAACAGCTGTATATGACACTGGTTTTTTCCTTGGTTTTAGCTACCATCTCTTGAAATTTCTGTCGGAAAGAAACATTGTGCAAATGAAAATGAAAGTTGTCTATAAAAAAGGCATCACTCTTATACCGGTGACAGCAACCGTCTAAACACAACATTTCTTAAAAATCCGTCGTGGCTGCTATCTTTTCAACTTCCATATACGCACAATCTTCCACAATCTTCAAAAACTATGTTCGTGCCGATTATGTGGTACTACTGCGTTTTCTGGAGATTAAAAGGTCAAGAGGAAACTTTCAGTCAGAACACGACTATCTTCAGACTTGGAAGAAGCTAACGGCAACCTTTTATTCAAACAATTGGGAAGCCTGTGCTCAAAGTTTACAAACAAGAAAAAAATTTCTGACATTCTCTCCAATTCTGACCTATCTTGATTGCTTACGGTCCATAAATATCTTTAGGTATTACGTAAAAGATTGTCTACAGCAAACATGCTAAGGCAACTTGCTAACCCGAAATTGGAGACTTGTACCACCAGACTGCAGTGTGATACCGCAAGCGGATAGTCGCCTCATAAAAGCTCAAGACCAAAACACAGCGAATTGTCAATTTTTCAGCTACCTTTGCCTCCTGTTTTCGTCTTTTTTTCCCTTCAGCTCCACTCTCTTTTTTCTGAAGTATAGTACGTTTCATGGTACGAATGTTTATAAATTTTTACTTCAGTACGACAGTAAAGCAAATATTAAATATGATGTACAGTTAGTGCAGTACAGCATTAATTTAACAGTTTAATTTATGTTGAATTATAACGTCACTGTCAATTGCGCTCAGTGACAGAATAAATGGCATTGATGGTTGGCTAACAATTTTTAACGACTGTGGTTCAATTGAGATACTTGTAGGCTACGTTATTATTTAAGTAAAAATACGAATTTCAATTATTTACAAGTTGAAATCATTTTATTGAAACATTTTACGATTAAAACTTTTCGCCCTTTTTGCGCCCCTGTCCAAACGGCGCCCATGGCACGAGCCATGGCTGCCATACCCTGGATACGCCACTGGATGCGATTAAGTTCTTCCTTTGTTTCTCTCACTTAAATAATTTTTAATTTGAGCAAATATGACTGTTTGTTTCGATTGAAAGCTGTTTATATATATTTTGGCAATTTTACAACGTCTTCGTGTCAGAACTTTAAAGCAAGTAAGCCTGATAATATTGAAGACAAAGTACAATTATACTGGTCATGACGTAATATTATTTAAAATATCTGTTTAGTCATATAAATTAAATCTAGTTTTTACAAACTCATTTAAATTTCCAACGCGTGACATAATATCACTCAAAAATAACCTTGATTCTCGGTGATGCAATGATTCTGTTAGTAGAAATGGTTACATGAAATTGTTTGAACTCTCAAAAGGACTAAGAAATATTATTTTTAAAACATTGATACCAAGAAAATTGTCATAAGTTTGAGGGTAAACAAAAGGGAAATTACGTGATTTTTGGTGTCATGAACCGAAAATGCTCTTGAGACAATTGTTATTTGACAAGCTCTTGGTAAATCTTCGTAATGGTTTTAAATTGACGTAATTCTTGACAGATTTATAAAGTCCATGATTAAAACAATCCGTGATCTGGTTTGCTCCTGAAGGGTCACAAGGGTTTGGATAAAAAGGTCAATAATTTTTTTAGGAAAAGATTTCGGCTACTGCACTGTGATTTTTTTGAACGAGTGCTTCATTTTTGAAATTGGCAAAGATTTATTTCTAGAAAAAAGTCTAAAAGTTAAAGAAATTTTTTCAGTCTTAACAATTTTTTTAAAATCGAAAAAACACAAAATTGAAGTTTTTTCTTTGCACTGTTGCCCAAAGCTTGATAATCACAAAGATTCCTAAAATTTTTCTTGGGTTTTTAAATAAAAATACAAAAGCAATATTCACATTATTCAGTAGTTAAATTTCTTTATCATTAAGCATCACTAATTTTTTGAAATAATGTACAGAAAAAATTTCATTGCAATATAAACATAAAAACCGCTGTTTCTGCTTTTTTAAAATCTCATAAACCATCAAGTTATTTCATAAAAGATTAAACGTCTCCACATTTTGATCTGAGCACACTTTTTGTCAAATCTTGAATCTTTTGTAATTGGTTTTAAACAAGTTGATGCATTATTGCGAATTAAGGGTGGTCACGTTAACTGTTTTTATCATTATGTTAACATGAGAATGAGTTCTACGTTTGTAGCACAAATACAAAGATTTTCTAAATTTTAACTTCTTTTTTGATTGAGGCTACTGAAGCCAAACAAAGACTATCAATTATAGTTTATCTTTCAAATTTATCGAAACAATATAGGCTGGAAACAACGTTGTTCTATAAAAAAATCTAAAAAATTTACGTCTCTTTAAAACAAGAGGGTTGTTCTTTTTAAAGCAGTTTCTTTACGCTTTGTCTAGTGCTGTTTGCAAGTTAAGAGCAAAAGCTTCGTCATAGTCTAGTTTTCTTGGTGAAAGTACACTTGGATATATTTTGTTTAAGAAGCGTGTGCACGACATAAGCACAACCTAAGTACTGAACTTGTGTCCTTCTGGCTACATGTCGACGCTCATCGGCCTACGTTGATCTAGCGCCTAATAAGCTGCTTAACAATAAATCTTATCAACACGCTGCACCAGCACCTGCATTGAAGTCTTAATTCAAAAGCACAGTTGGTCGCGTGCCCAGGGGGTATAGCACCCTTAGGTGATTGTGGCCATTGAAATGTTTTTGATTGAATTCTTGATCAAAATTAATTGACTGTTGCTTTAATCAAGTCTACTCTTAACCCCTATCTATTGTAGCCCCTATCTGCGATCAAAAAGTTAAATAGCTTATAACAGGGTGGTCCAACTTCTGCACTCTTGTGGGCCACTTTTCAAAATTATTCGAGTTTGCGGGCCTCAGTCGGCTAAAAATTCCTATTTTCGTTCCAAAATCAGGGTGTTCTCTAAAAAAAAAAAAAAAAAAGGTCTTCACTTGGAATCGGTCTCCAAAATTCCTATTTTGGCGCAAAATCATGCGGCATGCGGCCCGCGAGCCCGTAGTTGGACCACGCTGTTATAGAAGATTGCCGCTACTTATGATCGACAAGACTTGAATTGTGCAAAATTGTTCCGCGGGCCGCACAAAATTGTTTCGCGGGCCTGTAGTTGGACCACGCTGGCTTATAAGATGATGATGATTGATGATCGATGATGATAATTTGGCTAAAGCAAGTTAAAGTAGTTCGGTGCGCGGAGTGACAGGTTCGTAATTAGAAGGGCGCGAGTTCATTGTTTGGGTCGAGACTGTGCTTTCAAACGTGCTTTAAGTGATGCCTTCAATAACATTACCAGACAACACTATTGCTTTAAATAAAAATGACTTTAACTTTCGCACCTAATTGAGTCTTCCATCACTTTCAATCACTTTGAAAAAAATTTTGAAAGTTTTATTCTTTCAAGGCTTTATTAACAAGACACTCAGTCACAGCTTTATGTGCACGCATGTTGTTGTTACGCGTCAGTTCTGTTAACAATGTTCAAAAGAATCATTTATAAATGTTAATTATTTTCGACTAGCGCAAAATTGCTTTTATAATGAAAAAGACATTTGTTTCATAGCACACCTACATTTAATTAATTAAATCAGTCCCTTCGACACGATACTTTCGTCAAAGTAATAAAGTCTTAACAACGCTTACTTTCTTTGACGACAAAGGACAATTCATCTACGTTTTCTCAGCAATTAAGAAGCGATAAACCGTGCTTTGCTGCGTTTTTTCTTTGTCTCAGTATGGTTTTGACTTGTTGCCGCAACAGAAAGGATTTAAGTAGTAATTATAACGTCCTACAAAAAATTTGTCTTTCTTACTGCTGAATTAATTTAATCATTTCCATTTCCATAGCCGTACAAGCCGGGGAAAGGAGGGAGGCAAGTGCCTGGCCAAGACTCAAAAAACGTAGGCAAAAACGATAATTTTTGGGCACCGACAATGAATTATTTATGTAAAATCAGATTTTTTTGGACATTGACAATGAATTATTTGGAAAAGATAAAGTTATCCAATTTAAAACGATCCAGGTTAGGGAGTAAATACAAATACGATTTATGTGATGATCTTTTTTTTTATTATTTTTTAGTTGCTACTAGTTTTTTTAGACGTAAGTTGAGAATTATCACGTAGATTTAAAATGAAGACTTTTTTTGGTCTTTCCTATTTTTTTTAGAGAAAAACTGTATTTTCAACCACAAAATCTTTGAAGTTCAAAAAAAGATCTTTATGTTAACTTTGTGTAACATTTCTCTAATTACATCCAAAAAAAATTATGAAGACCCAAAAAAAGGTCTTCACATTAACTCCGTGTGACGTTCCGGCATCTCCGTAAAATGCTACAAGATTAGGATTCGGGAAATCCTCGATAAAATTAAAATTTTTTGGTTGGTACGGCTATGCCCATATCTGATGTCAATCTCTGATATCTGACTTATTTTCATCAAATGAATTCATTTGCTTCCCTTTTATCGAAGCTTACTCTGGTTTCTCCAGCTAGAATTTTTACTTTAAAGTGCTTTGCGTATTTTAAAATTCAATTAAGTTATAAATAATTTACATTGGTGTCCAATTTAAAGAGTGAGTGTTTCTTTCACAGAATTTTTGTAGGGTGTGTGGTTATACCGTGGTAGTATTTGTTGGTAAGATTAAAATAGTGATAATCTATTTTTAATTTACTTAATTAATTGAACAATTAAAAACAGAACAGTTCTTGAGTATAAACAAGTTAATTAAAGCAAAGGTCGAGAACATCGCTTTTGTCTTTTTATGGGGACGTCATGAGAAAAAGATTTTGCGTCACAAGCAAGTGGCTTTTTACGTAGAAATTGTACAGCATCACGAACACGTGTGTCGCGACCGCAAAAAAGAAAAAAATTCGTCCACATCAGAAAAACTCGCTTTGTTCGTATTTAAATCTGCTAAACACTTGCTTTGCAATTCATAATCTTTAACGCCTTGACTTCGTTGGGTTCTAATTTAAAATGATGTTCAAGTCCACTAAACAGATTTAGTCAAAAAATTTCTTGGCCTTATTCTGTTTTGACTTTGCGTTGAAAGTAATTAAGCAATCAAAAGGCGAATTTTTAACTTTAATAAACTTCAGTTTACGATCCTGTAAAATTAAAAGTAGCAGTTTTTTTAAAAACTTTGCTTTCTAAAAAATGTTTTTAATCTAATTCTTCAGCTAATTTTCTGCTGTATTAGTAGTAGATAGTCTAAAAAATTGTTTATAATCATGAAATTAATATTTCCTTTGTATTTGCTCTTTTTACTATCAACAATCAACGCATTGGGAAAACATTTAACCAAAAGAACAGCGGGAAACTCTGTTAAACAAACTACTTTTCCAAGCGGCGCATTCGAAAATCAAGTTCAACGTAAGTAAAATTTTCTGCAAGATCTTAAACCGTCTTCTTTGATTTAATTTTTTAAATATCTGTACTATTTTACAACATTTTAAACTTTAAATTTTAGTTTTGAATTTAATTTTTCTTGGTCTTCTTTGTCTAACCGTTAGAAAAATATTTCTATCCCCCATTCAACGAAAAGAATGATTAGATAAATGAAAATAGAAAAGCTTTGCGGAAAATCATCATATCACAGTTCGTTTTTCTTTCCAAAAAACATCGGACCGTAAGATGCCGGTATACTTTATTGTCAAGGACACTGGCACCGTTTTAAGCATTAGAAATTCTCTAGAACAGCTATTTTTCCAAAAAAATTTTTCAAGTTCAGTAAACCAATGAATTTTTGATTAAAGAAAATATTAAAGATAATTTACTTCGAACTGCAGGAATGTTTTTTTTTGTGAATGAAATAAACTTTGATTTATTTAAAAATTACCTTGTAATTGTGCTGTACTTTATTTACAATTAAGCGCTTTAAAAGAATTAAAAAGCTTTCAACTCTTGTACAATTTGATCATATAATAAATATTGACCCGACTTTAACTGGTGGAGACTAATACATTTATTATTGATCTCGCATCACCAGAAACAGCCACGTGCACATCCAGGTATGGAGACATTCTTAATCGGGAAGCACTTGTTTATAACTAAAGAAAGTAAACGTTGTTTCATTAGTCTAAATAATGCTAAAATAAGCAAAGTTATCTCCAGCAAAGGCAAGAGAATATGCTTTCACTAGCCTTTATTGAGAAATTTATGCTTTATGAAGAAGCAACAGACTTTACTATTTTTTAACATTTTTATAAAGAAGTCTATGAAAAAAAATTTTTTGCAGATCACAAAAAATTGCAACCGCAAGAACTATTAAGAAAAAAAATTTTTTTTAAATATTAAAAGTAGATAATTTAGTATTGTAACAAACAAATAGGTTAATCATTTAATAGGTTTTACAAAAACATTCTATTTATTATTTGTAACACAAAATTTTGTGTGAACAAATGTTAGATATCTCCCAGGTTAGAGCAAAAATATAAACAAAATGCTTTGTAAAACTGAAATAGCGTTCGGTAAAAAAATTCAAAAATTAAAAGTTTTAAAGCCAAATACAGAACGAAATAGTTCATCGTCAGCCGAATTGTTTAAATACTAACACCGACTTGCTAGCAGTAAGACGTGAGTTCGATGCTCAGTTTAACTGAGTAAATTCTGTTGTGCCCTAGGGAAAGATACTTCTTGACAAATTTTTCAATGGAGGCACACGCGGCTTACCTACAATGGTCGCTATGCTTGATGCAGAAAGCAGGAACTAAGCCAACGTGGCCATACCAAGAAGAAAAACTCTTTAACTTTAGATTTTCAGTAAATTAAAGACTTATTTGTAACAAAATAGTTGTCATAATTAAAGCATCATAAAATCATGTTCAAATATATAATAAACTTGATCAAGTAAACTTATGCCAATAGCGCCTTGACCAAAGTTTTATGATAATCTAACGAAATAAAAAAAACCATTTGTTTAGTTTACGTCGATACACGCCCCTTTCATTTTGTTGAAAAAACTGAAGTGTTAATTGTAATTAGGCTTACCATACGTTTCGTTTCGGTCGGGACAGTCCCAATTTTTAAGCCTTGTCCAGGTGCCCCGCCCGGTTCATCAGTATGTCCCGGTATTTCCAATTTTAAGTAAAGAATTTTTTTTAAAGATCACTACCTTTTAGGGACAAAAATAAAAAAATCCATGATAGATTCAAAATGAAGATCTTTTTTTTAGGGATCACTACTTTTTAGGGACGAAAATCAAGAAATTCGAGACAAATTCAAAACGAAGACCTTTTTTATAGAGAAATCACTACTTTTTTATGACAAATTTTTTTCCTTTAATGAACGTCCCGATTCACCACTTCGGAAATATGGTATGTCTAATAATAATATACATTTATATAGCGCTTTTTACAGAAATTGGTTTGATCAAAGGCTCTTTATAACAAAGCAAATTCGAAATCATGAGGCATTATAACAATACCACAAGATTAATTGAAAAGCAAGAATGTAGAGATGAGTTTTTATTAATTCTAAAATAAAACAAACAGCCAATATTGTAGTTATCCTTTTGTTAATTTTGACGTTTCGAGTACATAACTTTACTCATTTTTAAAATAATCTTTGTTTCGCAAATAACCGTTACTTAAAAAATGAATTAAGTTACGTACTCGAAACGTCAAAATTAAGAAAATGATAACTACAGTATTGAGATTTTGTTTTATTTTAAAATTACTAAAACGTTCCAGCCATTATGCTCCGAGGTTTTTATCAAGATTTTAAATTGGGAGAGGGATTGAGCTATTTTACATGAGAGGCAAATTATTCCATAGTAAAGGACGACAAACGCTAAATCTGCAATCATCAAATTTAGAAAAGGTACAAGGGACAGAAAGAAGGTCAGCTTCAAATCAACGTACAGAGCGAAAAGGTACATCCTTACAAATTAAATCATCATGGTACGAGGGCGAAACACTATTTACCACCTTAAATACATGCAATAAAATTTTAAATACGAGGCCGAAACGCACAGGTAACTAGTATAATTTCGTACGAATGGGAGTTACGTTAATGGATTTACGGGTACAAAAAATAAGCCGAGCTGAGTTAATTTTTTTAACGGCTAAATAAAAACAGAAAAAACATGCACAAGCAAAATTACCAAACAATAAAACAAATCCAAACCCTAAAATGAAGTGACAAACCAATATCAATTGTCAATGAAGTGGCAAACCAATATTAATAGGCAATTTTGTTTTGCCAAAAAAAGCGTGAGCTGAAAAAAGCTAAAAATAAAACTTGTGTTATTATAGCAAATTGCAAGGTGATTGGCACTTACATTAAGCTGTTAAAAAAATCCTTCTGTTAATGGTTTTCTTTTTGTTAGATTTTCGACAGCTTAAAGAAACCTTTACAAAGTTCTCATTAGGCACAAAAAGATTTTACCAGTTCTGACGCAATAAGCTTTCCCGAAAGTTCATTAGGGATTCTGGCTCTGCTGAATCAAGTGGGTGGCCTTATGTTTCCAAAAAATCTAGAAATTATTTCGAAAAATACCAAACAGGTACATTTTAAAAACTTAAACAAATAAAAGAAATTTTGTCGTTTCATGATTGTCTCATTGCTAACGTTTTTTCATTATAATTACAACACTTAAAGTTGTAATCAATTGATTTAAACCGATTTCTGAACAATTAGTGAAACAATAATAAAAAGCACCTTTAATTGGTAAAAGGTAATGCGCAATAAAACTATTTTCGTAGAAGCAAATATTGACCAGACACGTAACATTTAAAAAGTAATATTTAATCGTCTTTCCGTTTTTGCTTTTCGCTCTTTAAGTTTATAATAAAAAATAAACTTTGTATCAGAGATTGCGTCAATATTGCAGATTAATTATTTTAAGTATATTTAATATTGCTTCAATCTTAAAAAAACCTTAAAACTTAAAAAACTTAAAAAAACTGAAATATTTTTCCTCGTAATAATGTACACCTTTAATTGTGTCATCAAAGCAACAAAAAAGGATTTAAGAATTAAACGAATTAATCCATTTATTCACGAACGAAACAAATAAGTGTTTCCGGTCATAAATTTTCAAACGTGTCGAAGCAACTCGCAAGAAGCAATGCAATATTGAGTTGCTTTTGAGATTTATCTTTAAAGCAAATTATCTAGCAAATACTAATTTGGAAGCGGATTCTTACCAAACCGGGCTCGTGTACAGTTCTGCTTTGTCATTTGAGTCGTGACCCTTGGGCGATGAATTGTTTTAAGCTTGATTGCACCTTTGCGTCTTCGTTAGATTCAATTTCTAGTGCTTGTTAGATTATATAGGCACTTGACTGCTCTCTTCTCTAGCCTTTTTGCGTGATCGCGTGTAAAGAAAAGGATGAAAAGGTGACCTGACAATTACAGCTGTATCTATGCTTTAATTGAATAATCGATAAAGAAAATGTTATTAAGAAGATCACTCCTTGCATTGGAGTGAATACAATGAGTGCTGTCTTTTCAAAACTCCTTCAAAAGTTGGTAAATTATTTTTTGTCACTTGATGACGAAAAAAGGCATGATTTTTTACTAAATTTTTATATTATAAATATTCATCATACATGTTAAGTATAGTAAAAGACGAAAACTTACATAACCGCAATGGCATCAAAAAACAATAATTACGAAACTTCCAGGATTCATTAAGAGTATAGCTTAAACTGTGTGTTTTAAAGAAAAAATTTTACTTTTTAGCACCATTGATTTTGTTTTCCTGCATATTAATGCACCATTGGTCCAAGCAATTTGAAATTCCTGTCTTAAATGGAAACCTAACCATCACGTGTCTGAACAACCAATCGGAAATTAATAATACGGTCACTCGGTTGTTTGCAGCGAATAATTATTCCGACAATGTTTTACGTGATTTACAGGTAAATTTTAACTCCAAATTTTGTATTTTAACTTTGACTCTTTATTATAATATCTACTTTTTTTATTTTTTTAAGAAAAGCTGATAAATTTTTATTTAGTTTATTTTAAGAGTCGTTTTATCTAAATCCAAACCAATTCAAAAAACGCTTATTTGTTAAGAAATAATTGTAAATAAAACAAAGATGAATTTACCTCAGAACGCCACAATATTTATAAGCTTAAATTTCCAACCGGCAACTCTGCAGCAAAGTACAACAGCAGCAGCTTTTCTCTCCACAGTGTTTGCAACTTACATTTATCGCTGTCGTAACGTCGGTTCGTTTTTCTTTAGAAAAAAGGACAATGGTTACTGGCAAAAAATTCAATTTTGACTGTTTGTTCGCTTCGCTGTGCTCGAGGTCGACCTGTCCGAAGAAACCGAATTTTGCCGGACTCTCAAGGTTACGAGCCGGATGACGTAAATTTTGGTTGTGACGATTACAAGAGGATGAAATGTAAAGGTATTTCAACTAATTTAAACAAATTGACGGAATGAAATCGAACTTTAAACAATTGGAAAACTTGTCTCATGGATACAAGTTTCAGTACTTCGAACTAAAAGCTTAATCATAAATAATTTTTTTTTTCTTTTTCTTGAAATCATTACTAGTCTGTTTTCGTTACACAACTGAAAAAATCTAACACCTTTCAGAGTTTTGTTGAAGCCAATTATAGAGAATATTTTTATGTATTTACAAAACATGCCTTTTTTTGCAGAACTTACAAGCAAGAAAACCATCTTGTCCGAATTGAGAAAAATTTTTAATTTACAAAAAAGTGAGAAAAAAAGTAACTTTGCTTAGTTTTTTAAAAAGTGTTTACATTAACCCGAATTATCCCAATGACTACATTTGTAGTCATTTGTAGTCATTATTTCAAATGCATTTTCTAACTAAAAATAACTGTTTTTTTTATTATTTTAGATTATGAATAGCTTTGAGATATATAAAAGTTGTAAAATATCTTTACAAACACTGTTTTAAGTTGTGCCATAGAATTGTACAGCCTATCAAAGTTTTTAGTTTTTAGTTTTTTAGTTCTACCCTTGGGTTAATATGGGTTAAGAATAGTTTCGATTATTGATCTTTAATTTCTTTGCACATTTTAAAAGAGGTAACTTCAATTTCGAGGTTTTGAATTTGAAATAGCTTTTATTGTAAACGTTTTATTTTAAATACTATACTGTATATGAATTTGCAACATGTGATAATTTCGTCATAGAAAAAAACATCACCATTAAAAGTGCGGCCAGATGCAACAGGATTATTCCTTACAATCGCCGTGTTCCGTGTTTATACGTTCATACAAAGTTCGAATGCTACAGACAAGGATGTTGTTGGGATTCTTTTCTCAAACGTTCGGCCAATGTAAGTCTTAATTTTCAATTAGAACTGGGGTGTTCAGCCCGTGGTCCGTGGGCGACATTTGGTCCACGTAAAAGTTTTTAGTGGCCCTCGTGGCATTTTCTGAATTGACATAAACTAAATAGGGCAAAGCCTGCAAATTCTTTTATTTCATAGCGGGTCAAATTTTTGTCACCAAGTTCATCGCGGACTGTAATTGGTACAGTAATTAAAGTGAAACACAAAAAAGGCTTCACTTCAATTCTATTTCTTTTGTTTCTTTAAAAACAAAGTAAAGATCTTTTTTTAGGTTTTCACTTTGTAGCTAAAGGAAATAATTTCATGTGATTATTTTTGGTTAATCTGCTAAATTACCCGAGTTGGAGCCATTAATTCAGTTGCAGACAAAAAAAGTTTAATTCGGTCGCACTGTTTTATACGCTTTGCCAGCGAATATTTTTGATCAGCCAAAATGGCGCTGGCAAAACGTCGGAGATTTCTAGGTTAAAATATAATGGTTAATACCCTGGTTAATCCTATCACTACGCACAATGTTTATTTTCTTTGGGCTAGAACTGATCTAATTGCGCTGTTTTTTTTGTATGGCCAATATTTATCGTCTTAGCACGGGCGTGGTTTTGAGAGGAGTCACCATTGTTGGTGAAGTAGCATGATCCGATTAAGGAATTCGTTGTAAAGCGTCTTTTACAAAGATACAACAAAATGATTTCTGAGGACATGAGCATCGAACTCGCGTACTTCTGCTTGCTAATCCAAGTGTAGCATCCTGAGTTATCCTAATACCTTGTGATGATGAGGTAGTAACGTAACAGAAAACATTTAACTGAATAAAACTTTACCTTTATACTAGTTTTTTTTATAAAACAATATTTGTAGAAGTTTGTGAGCTATTACAGTGCATTGCGAAAATCTTTAAAATGGTATTGAACGTTACTATCAGTAGTTGCAATAATTTCTATTGGTCAAATTTGTCTTCTTTTCTCTTTAACAGTTAGTTTCACAAATATATCAGCATCAATTGATATCTACTGTGTACAGCACTTATTAGCATCGTTATCTTTTTATTTAGATCAAGAAATTTCGATGCTACAAATCAGAATATCTTTTGTCGCAGGTAATTTCATATCATATTTTTTTAATACTTGTATAAAGTTTTCTACTTCTTTTGGCTTAATGTATATAAACAAATACATTTAAAAAAGCAATCAAAGCTTACAGTTGTTTATTTGCTAGGGGTTTACCATTTTCAAAAATCTAATTTTTTTATTTATTAGTCACAAACGTGCAAGTTCAGCGTGTAATCTCAGTCCCTGCATGATTTTGGAAAATTAGTTACCAAATTTGGATTTCAATTTCTCATTGTGAAAAATAAGATATTGTGACCCCATAATAGGAAAAAAGTGATTGTTTTTTTTGAAAATACTCTTGACCTCGTTTTAAATAATAAAGTAGAGGGGGATTGAATTTTCAAATCGTTAGTCGGAGTGCGTGCCTCCTTTTTATCAAAACTCTTGCTTTCAGACTATCCGGAGACAGATCGAAACTTTGCTGAGAGCAAGAAGTGCGATTGCCGAAAAGAAATTCTTGGTTTATAAAAGCCATTAGCAGTACTATAATCGCGCGATAAATATGAAGAATGCACCAAAAACTAGCACCTATACTAAATTTTCTATTTCAAGCAACTACATCAATTGTTAAAAAACAAACTTTTAGTTGTGTAAGGCTAATCAACGAAGAGTAACTTTATTGTTTGCTGCAGGCCTCTGCATTAGCGGACATGATTAATCGCTTCACTCCACGACCATCCACTTCTGGTGCTGCGGCGCGTAACGTAACTGGCCGTCATCCAACAAGTAAGAGTTGACAGAGTATTTTTTCGACTTACCTCACTGTAGCATTTTAAACTAAGTAAAAAAAAACAGAAATAAATATATTCGATAAATAACGATCTTTCCTCTGCTTTGCGGTCTAGGTAAGCACCTCTGAATTTCAGTCATATCCCTAAACATAAACTAAAAAAACAAAAAAAAAATCTTAACGGGACAGCCTGTCTGAAAACCGGTCGGGGTAATTGCTTGACATTTGACAGTTTCCCTATGCACAGCGCTTGGGAAAGTATCCTCCGACATTAGAAGGATAAATATAGAGATGAAATATTAAAAATATAAAAAGCAGTAACTATTTGCAGTCGAAAACTTTACTGGTCATTTTCTCAGGTAAAATCTACACAACAAGGCGACTGTCACCGAAAGGACCCACGAAGTGCGGTTGCAAGCCAACGCCAGGAGGTTCGCGTCGCTGTCCGAACAGCGTAAGTTAGACAAAGTTCTCGATATCTCTGCTGAGATATTAACAATGGACCGTGGCTCCATATTTTTTAGAATTTAATCGACTGAGATTTATTGTAATTAAAAAAAGTCCTGTTGAAAGTCGGTCTGTTATATATGTTTTTATCGCATATCGCCTTTATTTACGCTCTCAGGTTTTCTCTTATAGATTCCGTCTCGTACCAACGAAAGCATTCAATTGATAGTTTCAAAACCTTTGGCACTAAAGCGTTTGCTTCCGCCCCTCAAACGTATTTATCGCGGATGGGGTGTGGAAGAGAAAGAGTGGCCTTGGCAAGCGATGATCTACTTCAATCAATATTTGTGCGGAGGAACTCTAATCAGCGACCGTTACATCATCACAGCTGCACATTGTGTCACGTGAGTAAGCCCTTTGGCATCAGAACTTCAATTTAATCATTGAACTTTAATTTACGAAGCGCCAACTACTTCAACAGGTTGCAAAACGGTTCGGTAGCAAATACCGGTTATGTTCTTCTCGGCGTTACCAACATGAGCAATACTAACAGTGAAAACCGACAAATCAGACGAGCAGCCAAAGTGTTGCGACATGAACATTTTTCGTGAGTTTTATTTTGAGCCATAGTACGTACAAAAAGCGAGAAAAAGGCCGCAAGATTCTTATTAATTCGAGACTTTTGATTAATACAAAAGCAAACCGAAATCTTTAATTTTACATTACTTGCTCAATACACCGAAATGTGTAACGCAGTTGCAATGAACTTCTCAACAACATTGCCACTTTTGTGATACTGTCGCATGATAGTGATTTAAAATTTTGACTTATTTAAAACTGCAGGTTGGTTTCAAATATTTATCCACGAAACGACTTGGCCATAATCAAACTGGATAGTAAAGTCGACTTAAGTGGAAAAGCGGTTCAACCCCTCTGCCTGCCAGGGCCTCGCATTCCTCGAACATCAGATCAATGTTTTGTGACCGGGTTCGGGAGGACGTGTAAGTTTTTAAGAAATTAATCTGCACTGTTCGTAATTTAAATAGTTCCAAGATTTTCTTGGATTTTTTCCTTTTAATCAATTATTAACTACAAACAAAATAGTCTTCAGTGGAGTATTTTTTTCAATTTTGGTGTCTGCAATAAAAGCTTTTTTTAAAAAACAGCTAGTTACGGAGGGCCCGCCAAGGTTCTGCAGCAAGCATGTGTACCCTTGGTTCCAGTGGTGAAATGTCAAGGTTACTACCAAAGTGGCGTACTTTCCGGCCAAAACATATGCGCTGGAAAAGAAAAAGCAAATTCCCCTGATACTTGTGCTGTAAGTTAAACAAGCTTGACATCTTTGATTTTTTATCATTTTTTGGTATTACTCAAATCATAAATTTCTTTACTTTTTTTTTAACTTACAAAGCCCAATTTTTAGGGGGACTCCGGTGGTCCATTGGTGTGCCGCCGTTCTGGCGAGTATGGATCATGCGGATGGTACTTGGCCGGTGTGACGTCATTTGGTCGATCACCTTGTGGAAGCGGGGCTCCAAGCGTCTACGTCAACGTCTTCCGGTATCAATCGTGGATTTATCAAACAATAGACAGATTAAATAGACAAAGAGGTTGAAGCAAACCAAAAACTTATTATTTCATGCTGGGATCAAGTGGCCAATATCTTTTAATTGTCTGCAATGTGTAATGATGTATGAGGAATGTAGCAAATTATTGCTGATCAAGGCTTAGGACAAGCTGCTGCAAAGAATTGTTCCGAGCCAAACTTTTTCAGCAAAAGGTGATTTTCAAAATGGCAACCTTCAATTAACACTTTTGTACACGTTTTTTAAACGTGAGCACTTCAAGAATAATAATAGGTTTTACAAAACGTTGCCAACAAGCGATGTATCTTTCCTTTTTTTGGCAATTTTTGTCGTTATTTTTTGTATTGCATAAAAAAGTCGAATCACAATATTTTTCAACCAAACTCTGATTACGTAATTTTTAGTCGAGAAAAATGCAAGATAAAATTATGCAGAAAGAAAACATGATAATTTCAAAACATTCAATGCAAAACCGTTTTTTATTTTATTTATTCGTATGATTCTGAACAATTTTCTTGACAAGTAAGAGTTATTTTTGTATCTTATAAAGACATTAGGCTTAATTACGTGATGATGAGCCTACAATCCGGTTTCATGTATTTGCTTTTGTGTCGATCGAAGAGCTCTTGCAACTTGGTAATGTAGAGTTGATGAAGCTCTTGTATTTCTTCCCTTGTTGGGTTTGGGTTTTTCTTCACTTCAATTGGTTCTCCCACTATAAAAGATTTATTTTTACGCTGGGTTTGATTTTACTTGTTGAGCAAAAACAGCATCACTGAAAATTTTATTGTCTCTAAAAAAATTAATCTTTTGTCAAGACATTCAATACCGCAATCATAGTCTATAAATAGTGTGTGCTTATTTCTTGTTTCTTTTATTCACTTTGTTTTTTGATCGAGTTATTGGTAGGCCAAATGACCAAACACCTTTTTAATCTCTTTTTTTAAACATTTTTCAAATGATGATTTCGACAACGTTTCGAATGATAAAAATTAAACATCCGAAAAACTTCTTACTTACTGTACACTGTGTTTGATTATTTCAGAAAAATATTGTATTTTGAGCTGTAAGTATACTTTTTCAACGATAAAAAAATGATTCAGTACAGAAAAACACCCAAAAAATACTGTGAGCCTGTGATGGTTCCCAAATTATTTAACTGGCAACCTTTTTTGCTTCTTTGAAATAATAATTAACCTCCGTTAATTTTTAAAACAAAGGAAATTTAAAAATGCTGTACAAATCTGAAATAAAACCGTCAACGACCTATTGTCGTCAATTCTTTGATACAGCATACTTGCGTTAGCACATTTTTTAAGTCAATAAATACGTAATACAAAACAAAAAAAATTAAACTGCAGTTTCAAAACAAACGATTTTGTGCGGATCCTTTTAAAGTTATTTAACAAGAAACAAAGCAATTCTAATTAAAATTTTAAAGTAATTATTTTGCTTAGTATTAAAGTGCTCGAGTTCCACTATACTCGTATTTATTGGCTATATATTTATTTTTTTGTATATTGATTTAAAATATTTGTACTCTTTCAGTTCATTTTTAAAAAATAAAATAATTATGCATCAAGATTTTATATTAATGAGTAGTTTTTTGCAACACGTTAAAAAGTAATGTAAGTTTGTTCTGAATTCTGTAGGAACGATGTTCCGCTTCTCATAGTTTCAACTAATTTAAATTTACATAAAAACCTGCGAAAAGGCTTAAAAGGTAAAATTTGAGACTGAATAATCTAAAAGTAACCGAAACTTTATTTGAATCAAAACAAGAACCACTAATTGCTTTACAAAGCATCTAAATATAATAATTATGAAATGGAAGATTTTCATGACGTTATGGTTTCTATGGTTACATTATATGCAACAACAAAAGTTTAATTGTTAATAAGAAAATATAAACAATAATGAAAAACGTTATCTCGTGCGGTTATTGTTCTAGAAAAGCCGCGTATTCAGCACCGCCGAAAAAATTTCACAGCAGTTTTTTCAAAAAGCCGGAACATTTTCCAGCACGTCCCCAAACAGAAAAATTGAGCAAGAGTTCATTTTGATCATGTTGCGAATTAGCGCTCGGTTTGCAGCCGACCAGCTATGATCCTTCAACTTGATTTCTAAGCTTCCAACGCAAAAAAAACAAGGTACCCTTTTTGCAAGTTATTTATCAAGTCTCGAAAACGCTTTAATAGCCAGCAACCTTAGAATTAAAAATAAAACAGGTTTCGTAATTAATGTCAAATCACTTACCAAATGTATTAATAGGCTTTCGAAATGGCATCAGACCGTAATTATACTGAAAAATTCCACGTCCATGAAAAAGAGGAAGAGCAAAAGTAAACAACTTTTGTGATTTGTCCTGAAATGCACGAATTAGAGATCCTTCAGGATTTTCTTCCTGTTCCCACAACTCGTTATCACCGAAAGAAAACACAGGCACTAATGGAACACTGCAAATATATTTCAAATTAAGCGTTTTTTATTGAATATTTTATTGAAGTTGGTTAATTAAACAAAATAGGTTTTCTTTTTCTTGCAGTAGAAGAGCAATCATCTAGGATTAATAATGAGTTAGTGCTGGAGAAGAGAGTTTACTCCTTTAATTTAAGAAAAAATTGGACAAAGAATCTGGATTTATCTTTTTAGTACTCTTGGCTGCTGCATTATTTGGATTACACTGCCAGCAATGTTTTACCCAGCATCACAAATTATTACATTTGTAAGGTACTCAGACTTCGCTTTTTTAATCGTTGTATAAAACTTAAAAAAACAATGTAGTATGTGGTTTGCTCAAAGCTGTAAAACACAGAAGAGCAAAATTAGCCATATACTAATGGGGACCCTCAAAAAGCAGGATAAACTGAATACCAAATGGAAAAAGTCTTTGCATGGTATTCCACTTCCCCCCTTGAAAAGCAAACGTTTTGATCAGTGTTTCTCAACCACCTGCCCTTGTTAACTTTCCTGTCGGTCCGCTGCAATTTCTTTCAATTTCATAGTTTAATTGCAAGAGCTTCCAGGCGCTTTAAGTTTAGATTTAAAACAACTGATTTAGTAAAATTAATGAAAACTGTAGAGCGTTTTTGATAAATTTTACATGACTACTGGGCCGCAAAAGTTGTTTTAAAATGCTACCGGTCCGCAAGCTTAAAAAGGTTAAAAAACATTGATTTTAGACAATATTTACTGTGGTTTTAAGTTGAATGCAAGCACTTACCCATGAACCATAGCCATTTTAATGAATCCTTTTTTCGCTTTCAGCATCAAAACTACATTGCCAGGTCGTGCCACCAATGCTTCAGGAGCGCCACCTAAACAAGTAAATGACCTCAGTTGTACTAATTTGACAGTAAACAAGTTATATCTGTTGTTATGTAACCTTTGATGTAATCCTAAGGAGCAGTGTTAACTTTGTTATGTTGGGTGTTTTCCACTTGGCCAAGTTTATGGCAATGTTCAACTTTTATAAAAAGGGCAAACGTTACTTTTCTTTTTCTGAATTTTTCAAACACATGATTTATGGCAGAGGCGTGCAACATACGGCCCGCTTTTAGTAAACAAAGAAGCAGAATTATAAACACGGGTTAAACAAAATTGTTAAAAAGAGAATTTTTTGGGGTAAATTAAGAAGCAATTTTAAAGTCGAATAAATAAACCATATTTTATAACTATTGTTTTTAACGTTTAATTACTATTTTTGTTTTGATTTAAGTCACAGTCTAATTAAATTCAGATTACGAACTTTGGCAATTTGTTCTTATTACCTCATAGTGCATGTTGAACGGCTAGTTAAATACAGGGTCAGCTAAAGATTCAATCGCTATCAGCAGCGTGGTCGAGTGGTTGGAGCGCCGTAAATTTGATTGACATGGTCTTGGTTCAAAACCTACTCCCGCCATTTTGTTGTGTCCTTCGGACACTTTACGGCACATTCCAATGCTTGTTTGTCTTGGCAAGCAGTTCTAAATTTCGGTCATATCTTTATTAAATTTCAAGCAGACAGCAATATCTTGGCATCTCCGGAAGCAGGTCGGGGTAATTGCTTCTACGTATTAGCGCCTCCGTCGCTTTCCTGCGAGTCAGGAAAATAAATATAAAGACAAAATAAAAACATAAAAAATTTACTTTTAAAATTAGCCTAAAAGCTCAAAATGTCAAAAATGAGAAAAGGAAGGTCGACTGCGGAAGAAAAAGGTTCAACAAAGAATGGTGCAAAAAGTATTAAGAATCCCTAATTCACTTTCCTTGCCTAGAAAGCAGAAAAAATAAAACGCAAAATATCAATTGTGAAAAGCAAGTTGAAATAGTTGAAAAATTCTGCATTTGCAACACGCTTTGAAGATTTTTTAAATCGCAAAAGTCGACTTTCAAATTTTTGCTCATCCATTCGACTTGGCTGTTGAAAAATTTCCAGATTGCTTTCCTTTAAAAATAAAGGTCGATTTTAAAGGGCTTATAATGAAAATGATTTGTTCACCTTTTCAGACATTATGTGTAGGGGAATTGCAAAAATTTAGAAAACCAGGCAGAAAATGATCTCTCTTTTCGGGAGCACATACTGCTGCGAGCAGTTCTTTTGTAAAATAAGGTTGTTTAAGACAAAATGTCGGAATCAACTAACTGATGGACACCTGTCTAGTTAACTGATGGACATCTGTCTAGTCAACTTCGAGTTGCTACTTCTTTAGTGAAAGCAAACATTGACAAGATAAGTAAAAATAGAAGATTTTAGTTATCTCATTAATATTAATGATATTTTAATGCCATGTGTATATTGAGTGAGAAATTTTTTTTACAATAAAAGGATTAATAAAAAGAACTGCATTTGCTTGTTACTAAAACGTCCGGTTCGCAGCATTATGTTGATATTGTACGTTTACTATTGTACGTTCTGGCCCATTGAGATAAATAGTTGCACGCCCCTAATTCATGGCTTAGTTTTAAAAATATGATCACCTTAATTCCGCTCGGTTTATCAGAATTGACTCAGCTCCAATAATCTTGACTATGAATGAAAACGTTGCTTCGGTCAAGTTCACATTGCAACAAACTTTTAGCAAGCCAAAAGCTTGCAGCTTCTTTACCAAAATAGTATTCTAATGCAATTAGTTTTAAAACTTTTTTGCCAAAGGTAATCAAATTTGTATATTTCCGCAATCAAATAGGAACTTACATGAACAAGTTTTGAAAATCACTTAACCTATTTAAAAAGTTTAACCACAATTGGAAATTTTGTTTAAAAATAGGTGTACCGTGCTTACATTGGCATTTGACAATGTTATAGCTGTGCTAATAAATCATTAATTTACTTATTGCGCCTTAGTTAACGATAGTGTCAGAAAAATAACTACAATGATCTTAATGTTTTATAAATTTTGATATGACGAGCGCGATTGATGACGTTGAAAGCATTTCGGCCTACTTTAGTCGCGTCAGACAATCAACAAGGAGCATCATGTTAAGTTACAATCTGTTAAAACCAAATTCCATCAAGCCAATTGAGAACCACAGACTTTTACTGAAATGCATTGACCATCCAAAGTACAGTGCAATTAGAAAAGCTTTTACAGCTTTTACAGCAATTCAGGTTTTCTACGACCTGTAAAGCCCGTTTCCACAACCAACGTTAGCGGGATTATTCTTTGCTTTTTTTGGATTTTTTTACTTCTCTCTACGCTTAAGCGTAAAAAAATCTAAAAACAAGCAAAAAATAATCCTGCCAATACTCGTAGTGGAAACGGGCCTTGATAATCACAAAGCATTGAAAAAATAAATGCAAGTCTTCTCTTGCATAACTTTCACTACCTTCACTTTTTCTCTAGCATTACCGAGAAAAGACATTTAAACTAGACTATTTGGCAATAGTAGAAAATTGCTCTTAAATATTAATTATAGGGACGAGGTAATTGAAAACACACGTACAAAGGCGGTAACAAATATACCAGAAGTGGGGAGCCTGCAGCCCTCATGAGTTTTTTGTGCGACCTCCATGAATTACGTGTTAATGATTACGTATTAATGACTACTACTGATAATAGAGACGAAAGTCAAGAAATTCAAGACAATTTCAAAGTGAAGATGTTCTTTTTTAGAGATCACTTCATTTTCGAGACGGAAATTTAAAAATTTGAGACAATTTCAAAGTGAAGACTTTTTTAAAAAGAGATCATTACTTTTTAGGGTCAAAAATTAGTAAATCTGAGATAGATTCAAGTGACGACGCTTTTTTCTTGAGTATTTCAACTTATGCAGTCCCCTTTGTTACTGCCTAATATAAATTAGCCTCCAATAATAAAAAGGTTTTCTACCTTTAAAATATACCATCAAATCTGTTATGCGCGCTTAGTCTAATTGTTATACCAGCCCTGAAGGCGTTATATCTGACTCAATGTTGCGCACCTCATGTATCGCCACCGCCACCTCTATGTCAGTAATTTAGATACCCATCTCGTGTGTGTTGCTTTAACACAGGGATTCTTAAACTTTTTGAGGCGCGCCCCTTTTTTTTTTCACGCAAACAAAACTTGCCTTCCCTCCTCTTGAAGTACCAACCAATAAACAAAACCCAAGCTCTATTATCATCTTCTCCATGTCTGACGGTTTTGGATGACGAAACTCGATGCTGGGTTAATGACGTCACTGCCAGCATCTGATCCAGACAGTGCAGCAGTCTGGGGTAGTAAAAAGATAAACCCTCGGCCCCAGGCCTGTTTTTGTCTGGCCTGGAGTGGATGCCCTTCAAACGACGACGAAACGACGACGATCTTCTCCATCTTCGTCCGCAATTGAAGGTGCAGACTAAAAAATAGCTCTTCACTTTCCATCAGCGTCCAAAATGTCTATATTCGTTTCAAACTAGACGTGAAGCCAAAAAAATTGCCATTGCAGCTATCAATTCAGTTCTTGCTCCCCTCTGATGAACTTTCTCGCCCCTCAGTTTAAAAACTCCATCTTTAACACAATGTCGCTGAAATGAGTTTTGCGTACTGGTGACACACTTAGGCGTAGAAAAAAGAGTGTAATAAAAGTCTTGTTTTTTTAGCTTGTGATGAGCAAAACTAGCAAAAAAATGTACATAGAAATAAGTTACACAAGCAAATAAAAGATAGGTTTTTTACATCTGTTCTTCTTGTAAAACAATCTTTTTTAGTCCTTCTATGATTTAAAAAAACGATGCAAATAATTTAAAAACTCGATGTAAAACCTACAAAAACGTGTACATTCATCAACTCACCCACGTGTTAAAAGAAAAAAATACCGTTGTTGTTCTTAATTTACAAAGGAATTTTAGAGCAAAGCAACAAAACTTCATACGCAAGATCTTGTATTGAAAGCAAAACTTAACTCAAAACAATATAATTCGCAGAAAACCCTCTTATGTGTATTTTTTTAAAATTAGCTCTTGATTATCCTGGAATTGCAGTTGGCTATGGTTTAACCTAACGAAATAATGTGCTGACCTTTTTTGACTATTGTTTTATTTAGAGACCAAAAAGGGTAAAATTAGTTTGATTGTCATTGATAAACAAAGGCACAGTAACATTAAAAGTAGTTGAGAAACCCCGCAAATGCGGCAAATATTGATTTCAGATGAAAGTAACTATATTCGTTTTATTATAGTTAAATTTCAACTGAAAAAACCAGTGACTTTATCTGATTTACTGTAAAAATTATGTTCATTCACTAGATTAACAATGAACTAAAAAGAACAATATCAACGACAATATACCTGTACACCAATAACGACAATTGAAATAAACGAAATAGACAATTTTATCAAACATTTATTAATAACTTATAACTAAGACTTGAAAGCACTATCAGACCAAATTTAGATATTAAATGCTTTCCAATTAGATCGCTAAAAACTTTTTTGCCAGCGGGGATAAATTTTAAAAGGTCACTGAAGATACTTTGTTTCTTTATTTGACATGGCATTGACATTTGTCAGATTTTCAATGGAGTTTAGGGTGGGATCATTGAACTTGTTCTTAGGGATAGAAGAGCAGATCAACTCTGCTGAGTCCCAATAATGGGGCTGGCCTTTAGGGGCGAACTCAAAGGTCTAGAATAGCGAGAGAATGATCATAAACCTATGTTAGATATTTTCGCCCGGAAAACAAACTCGGAATTTCTACGGCAAAAGCAGGAACACTAACCACTATGCCAACTGATCGGTAAGATATTGCTGACAATTTACCAAATTATTTATTGCTTAGGTAACGTCAAAATCATTCAGTGCAAAGCAGGTAATTTCCGCAAGTGCGATATAAATAAAAGTTGTGCAACTGATGAAAATTCAATGGGTTTATTTGACATTATCAAAAAATTTGTCACAAACAAAAAAAATTTTTTTGCCATTATTTTCAACTCATTATTTGACAATGCCAGTTGGCAAATCTATATTTGACCGTGTCATTTAAAGACAATGAAATAAAGTTGAAGTTGAAAGTGCAAACAGATTCAAACGGCTTTTTATGGAAGTGGCTTTGATTGGTTGCTTGAGTTTTTAATCAAAGAAAAGGTTGAAATTTTATCAAAATGGAGCAGTTTCAACAAGAGAAAGCAGACTTTATTTCTCTCGTTTTGTACAACACGGTTGGCGCTGGTATAGTATATGGCCCACCAGATTAAACGTGGTCTACAATATTATCTGATTGGTATAGTCAGTGATTGCTTGAATAGGGTGCAAACAGTGCAGTCGCACCGAGCCTTTTTTAAAATGTATTAAAAAGTGGCCCCCTCCAACACAAGAAATTGCTCTATTTCTTCATAGTAGCACCAGGACGTCGATGTCATGTCAAAAATAAAATAAAGAAATTTTGAGCAAAAAAAAACCAGCAGCATGCACGGCTTCTGCCCGTTTGGTTGTGTCACTTGTGCTTGTTAAAGTGAAGAGTTCTTTTTTTTGGATCACATTGGTTTGGGACACTAAAAAGTGGTTCTGCATGCTTGGGATGACTCAATAGTGGACTAAATTGAAGACTTTTTTTTAGAAATCACTTTGTTTTCAAACACTAAAAATGGCTTCGGCTACCTTTTTTTAGTACACTAAATAGTGCCCCCCCCTTACTTTTCTTGCACCGGGCCCCCTTTTTTGTAAAGCCATCACTGGGTATAGTAGAGAGGTCTTTTTTTGGTGCCGATCTAGTAGATGAGTAAGGTTTAGGATTAGTTTTTTTGTTTATTTTTTGTAATATGATTTAAAATTGATTTAAAAATTTTTGTAATATGATTTAAAAATGATTATTTAATGATTTAAAATCCGAAAAATATTTTAATGATTTTTGATTATTAAGTAAGATTTTTAGATAATGTGGTGGGCTACATTTATTGAATAATTTGATCATTCAATAAATGTAGCCCACCACATTATCTAAAAATCTTACTTAATAATCAAAAATCATTAAAATATTTTTCGGATTTTAAATCATTAAATAATCTGGTAGGCCATATACTATACCAAAATCAAAGCGGTAAGCCACATACTATACCGGTACCAAACATCTCCATATAGGTATTGTTTTCAAAACACCTGACTTCATAGCCGAATTTCGACTTTTCTGGAGAATCGAACAGCAGTGCTGCCAGCATGATTGCTCTGCGTCTGCGTATATTCATAAATTCAGAGTCTTTCAATTTGTCTTGGCAAAGAATCGAACGCATTAATACCACAACAACACTTCACCAATCGCTTAATCTGCCCAAGGCCAGTTGTCGAACCAGATCGAATTTGGTTGACATTTTTTGATCGAATCAGTCAAACGTTTCATTGAATTGGTAATTGTCATTACTTTTATAAATTAAGACTTTGAAAAAATGCAATTTTCTTTTAGAAAACTTGCTTATAAAACTTTAAAATTTTTAACAATTACAATTTGAACAGAAATGCATCGATGCTGAAACCGTATTTCGGGTCATTATTCTAAATCGGCGCTTGCTCTTTTCGCAAACCCATTTACGTAAATTCATTCACGTGTTTTTGTGGAAAGATCGTTTCAAACTAAAAGCGGACGCGGAAAAAACAAGGGGAAAGCGTAATTTTTGAAAGCCTGGCGGAAAATTTCGCTTTTTACTGCTTTTTTCCGACCGCTTTTCGGTCAGAATTAAGTAAAAATTTGAAATATTTTAACTTCAATCGTTTTCCGCCAGGCACAAAGAATTTCCGTTTTGTCAATTTATTTACCCTTTCTGTTCTTAGTTTAAACGGTCTGTTCGCTTTCTTTTTTGACATTTTCAGCCTCAAGCTTTTCTTTTTTCAGGTCCGATTTCTGCAAAACAGACCTTAAGTAGTGGAAACGTAAATAGTGGAACAATCTTTTTCAAAAAATAATATTGGAAAGTGGTTCACGCCGTTCTTTTGCACAAACAACTAAAAGAAGCTACGTTTTATTCATAACTGTATTTATTTATTTTAATAAAAAAAGAGCATTTTCGGATATTCGCTATTCAATTAAAAAACTAAGCGACTGACATTCAAATGTGGTCGTTTTATAAAGCAAAAAGTATTGTTTTACAACAACCGTAACAACTTTTAGAGAGCTATTTCATCAGATAGAAAAGACAGTTACATAAAGATAAGTTGATTGTTATTTGCATTATTTTCTTGATTACGGTAACTACGTTTAATAGTCTACATTTATTTAGAAAAACAAGCTATTTTAAAAACAAGCAGAAGGTATATCACAGTCCTTGTGTTTTGCTCAGCAAATAGGATGGTGAAAAAAAACTTGAATGGTCTTCAAGTGCAATAAAATATCAAATTGATGGATAATAGACTAAGTAATGACATAAAGTTTAACAAATCCAACAAAATTTTATTTGGCATAACCATAGCACTACATATTAACAACTAAAACCAAGAAAAAAGAATTGATGAGTTTAAAGTTTTCTGAATGAAACGTTAGGCTACATTAATAACAACAAGTTTCATACTGCTGTACAATTTAATATTAAATCTTCTCAGTCAATCTTGCAATTATTATATGCTGATAATATTACCTGGTAAAATGCAACAAATTCTTCCACCCTCTGGATTTGTAATAATATTCTCTATGCTTTTTTTTGTTGATGGAATCAAACCTGGAATCAGAAATAACAGAATAAATTAAAACAAAGTAAACAAGCAGATAATTCATCAGAACTATTTGTTCAATTAGAATATTTTCCTTTGACAATGATGAGAAGACATATGATTTGTTGCCGATGTTGTTGCTTTAGTATCAAAAAAGCTTTCTAGATTTTTTTGGTTTGTGACTGAATTTGAAAAAAGCGTATTATGGCTATTTGTGGAAAATTAATTAGTTCTATAACAGTAGATCCATGTTCTTTATATACGTGCTGACATTCCTTTTGTTTCTACATTTATACTTCTCACTCGCGGAAGCGCTATACATAGGTCAACAATTACCCCGATCTGCTTCCGGAGATGCCAAGATTTATTTATTTTATCTCTATATCTATCCTCCTGACTCGCACAAAAACGACGGAGGCGCTGATACATAAGGTAAGCAATTACTCCGATCTGCTTCCGGATATGCCAAGATTTATTTATTCATTTTATCTTTATATTTATCCTCCTGACTTGCACAAAAACGACGGAGACGCTAATACATAAGGTAAGCAATTACTCCGACCTGCTTCCGGAGATGCCAAGATTTATTTATTTATTTATTTTATCTTTATATTTATCCTCCTGATCCGCAGGAAAGCGACGAAGGCGCTAATACATAAGGTAAGCAATTACCCCAACCTGCTTCCGGAGATCCCAAGATATTGCTGTCCGCTTGAAATTTAATAGAGATATGACTGAAATTTGGTACTGCTTGCGAAGACAACCAAGCATTGGAATGTGCCGTAAAATGTCTTTCCCAGGGACACAACAGAATGGCCCGAGTAGGTTTTGAATAGAGACCATGTTGGTCACAATCCCGGGGCTCTAACATCTCGACCACGCTGCCGACCTCTAGGAAGATATTGCTGTCCGGTTGAAATTTTTTATTTGGTTTTAGTTTTGTAGAGATAAGACTAAAATTTAGAGCCAAGCAAGGAAACTGCAGTAAAGTATCTTTCCAAGGACACAACAGAATGACGCGAGTAGGTTTTGAACGGAGACCATTTAGATCACGATCACGGTTCTCTTATCCAGTTGACCATGCTGCCGACGTTTAATGATTTAAAAGGGAGAGATGCAACCCACATGTACAAAAGTAAATAAGGCAGTAATGCATGGATACAAGGACATTTAGAATTATAAAATGCAATAATCATTGCCAGATATTTTCAATCGGTATCCGTAAAAAATATCGTTATAGAAAACTTTGCATTTTTCGATTGTTTTAGTTGAATTTCACTCATTCACACAAAAGAAATACGACAAAATATTTTTTATATGTGAACACATTAGTCGTTCTTTTGCTAGTTTATAGGTACTTTACAAATCGATGAGCAAGCAACCATAATATGTTTAAAAAATGTTTTAAATTGGTTTTTCCAAAAAAGCTTTTGATTTCAGTAATGCTCGTTTAATCAATTATCGTTTTACTTACTATTTTTTGTTTGAAGCAACAAGTACTGTTTACTATACATACTCTACATGTTTGTCAATACACGAACCATCCACACAATCATTTGACTTATCATCTAAAATAGACACTTATAACCTAAAATGGGTATAAAACCTAGGGTTTTGATTCGAGTTTTAGTCAATTCATCTTCAGTGAAATACATGCTCTCAAATTTCAATGATGCCATCAATTTGCGTCTTAATGATAAAAAAATCAATTATAGGCAATCGAAAAAATTTAAAGTGTAGGAGATGTAATTAATTCGCCAGTTGTGTAACATAAAACGGACTTTGAGTATGAGCTGGGTCCCATTAAATTAAGTGAATTTAAGTCTGCTAAAAAATATAATTTTACTGTAATTGATTGTAACAGAAAAGCGTTGAATGTGTGTTTCTACAGTATGGCCTAAAACGAAAATGTTAATAACTTCTATCGGATATTGACTGAAGCCAAGGGTTCTTCCTTTCTTGAAAAAGCCTTTAAACTGCGAACCTCCATAGCCTCTCACAAACTCATCGACTTCAAATGCAAACAATCAATGTTGCAAAGAATCTGCTATAAAGCAACAGGCCAACTCACAGTTGAATAGATGTAAAAACCACCTTAACCGAGGTAGTAACAAAGGTTAACAAAGTACGGCTGTGAGGTGGTTTGTCCAGCACGCGGCGCTTTGCTGGAAATAGGTTGAATGGTTGATCAAACGACGAGGACGACGACGACGTTGAATCATGTTAGAAATACCAAAGTGAAATTCAGTAGATGCTAAACTTCTTCCCGCCTCATGCTGCCTTAAAAAACTATGATCAACAGAAAATATTTTTGTAATTAATGCAAACAAGGTGCTTTTTAATTTTGTAATTTTATAAAAATAGATACTTCCAAAAGTTGCTGTTATAAAACCTTGATTCGAAGTAATTTTTGGTCTTCAGTACGTTTTTTCAAATTACTTAAAAATTTGGCCTGCATTTATTAGGCTTTATTAAAACTACTACTACTATAGCGAGGTCTACCAGTACTACAATACTATAATGTTAGATCCACTCACCGTTAGTACCATAGCGTAAAGTCTAACAGTGTATTATTCTTATTTATTGCAAATTGCAAGGAAACCTGATTCTGTGTAAAACATTGTTCCCCTTTGTCTGCACTGAAGTAGACAAGATATGGCGGTAGAACTTACGCTAAGATAGTACTAAATTGCTATTTTTATTATTTTGTTTTACAAATAGATGTTATAGATACTAAGAGAAATGGTGGCAAAGCTTCAAAAACTTTCGACAAAAGTCAGAAAAAATAGCCTTCGGAAAAGATCTAATTAAAGATGTAGGTTTGGTAGATCGAAGTAAGATTAAAGTGAATATTTACGCTGGGCGTAAAATTAAAATTTATTGAATGAGAAAAACTATAGTACGCGAGCGTATACCGCAGGTATAGATCAAGCCTTAACTCCAATTTCGACCAAATATTTGTTTATTTATTTTTAAAGGTAAAATTGCGAAATATTTTGAAGCATTTTTTGATATTTATTTTTTTGATGAAAGAAGCGACGCACACGTGACGCAAACAAAACAAATTTACATTCACCAAAAAGTAGTCACTATTCTTCAAATATTTTTAAATGAATTGTTTCCAATCGTTATTTGCTGTTAAAAAAATTC
The DNA here is from genome assembly GCA_963680785.1 of Diplosoma virens. Classification (NCBI taxonomy): domain Eukaryota; kingdom Metazoa; phylum Chordata; class Ascidiacea; order Aplousobranchia; family Didemnidae; genus Diplosoma; species Diplosoma virens. Next base: position 15,343,253 of record OY796893.1, read on the forward strand.
TACCAAGTTCAAGTACATCTAATAATATTTATAAATTTTTGTCAAAAAACATCATCACAATGAATCCAGCGGTTAAGACCTAACTCAATTGGTGGCATCCAAAAGGTGGATCGTCGCCGGAATTCGGATTTCCAAAAAGTTTTAAGTGAAGAAATAATTATATTTTAAACACAATACTCAAAGTAAACCGAAAAGCTTACGTTATAATTCGTTTTTAGTTTGTAATTCCTTAACATTAAAATTCATTAAGTCCTGTTCGGATTCTGGTTAAATAAGCGTCTAAGTCCTGGTTGAATAAGTTCCTATCCTCCTGCATGCGCCACCTCAAGTTTTTAAAAATCTGGAGACGAGCGACAGTGGTTGCAATCCCAAAGCCGATGAAGCCATTAGGGCAAGGTTGGGCAAACTAAGGCCCGCGAAAGCCTAAAGCAAATAACTCTACTCTCTTTTTGCTTTCAATCGTAGTGATCTCTAAAAAATGTCCATAATTGGGGATCACTACGTTGTTGGGATGAAAACGGAAGTTTTGGACATTGAATTCAAAAGTTTTGGAAGTATATTCAAAGATTATATGTATGTCTCAAAAAACAATTCGATCAACTTCTCTGGTACGGGACCCATTTAAGCACAGCTTAAGTTAAAACCTCCTCTTACAAATGTGATCGGGGATTAATCGGAAAAATTATCATCTATCTAGATAGCTCCTGACAAATAAATTAAACTTCAAAACAAAAGTCTGAAACGATCGATGGTGCAAAAAAAAAGTATTGTCATTTAATTGAGTGTTCCCTGAAGTGCATCGTTGCTCAAAAATGCCATAATTGTTACAGCTACTGATTGATTAAAAAATTCATTGAAATATTTCGAGACAGTCGTAGCTTCATAATAATCTAGAAAGTGAATAAAAGTAATGATTTTACAGGTATGTTCTGCTGAGGATAGGCGTAGACAATAGTTAAGATTTAACTTTAAATTGCTGAGTAAAAGAGAAAATTTGAACTTAATCATTTGTTTTTTCTTTTTAATTTGATAAGAAATAACTCTAACAACAAGCTTATTATTAAATCGCCCATTTGTAGCCGCTACTTAGTCTAATTAAACATTTAATTAAGCAAGAATAAGTTATATTTATGTTTTATTAAATCACTACCTAAAAAGTAAAGTTAATCACCGGAGTAAAAGTTTAGGATTGTTTTTGTAAGGGGAATTGACACTACTCTTCGTTTTTACAATGACCCCTTTTAATAGTCTCCGTAAAACAATTTATTTCGTTTGTTGCTTTTACAAGTTTTTAAATAAAAGCAAAAGATAAATTTTTCTCAGCCTAAAGCAAAAATACTATTCCTTTTCATTCACAACAATTTTTTTCAAAATTTAACTTTCTGCAAGTTTTGTTAATTTGAGTAAATATGCTGCTTTCAATATTTTTGTTGAGTGAAGTGTAGTGTTTACGACAGTTTTGCTTCAAAACCAATTATGTTTTAATTTATGTAAAAACTAACCAATACGTTCATTGTTTAATGATAAAAACATTAAACGTTTTATATAAAATCTTTTGTTTAGTTTTTCTGACTTTCATTAGTTTTTCGTGCTGGACCAATGTTATAGAAATTCCTGAGGGCCTAATTTAATAATTATTATATTGATAACAGGACGCTTACTTAATGAGTATTTTGTATAACTTAGCTTTAATACATTATTGCGTCTCTGGGACAGGGCCGGCGTAACTTTATCCAAAGTCCCATCGGAGCGTTTATGAGACGGTTACGTCCTACTCCACAATAACTTGAGCTCGGGCCCAATTTAACTAAGTCGTCAAATTGGCTTAAAATCAGCCCTGATTTATCAAAAAAAAACAATAATAACGCACCACTGCAAAAAAAGGAATAAATCTAAATTAATAGCCTGAGGCGTTTGCAAAAAAACGTAAAGAAGAATGTTGCGTGCTGAAGGATCAAGCGAAGTACGGAAGACTAGCCGCAAAAAACAAATTCATTAAGCTTTTTTAGTCGTAAAAATAAGAAATCACTGTTACACATACAATGCTTTACTACGTCGCATTTGACTAGATTTTGTTCCTTGTTCGAAATTCGTGTCCAACAATCAAAATAACGTGGTCGAGTGGTTAAAAGCGCCTTGATTGTGATTGACATGGTCTTGGTTCAAAACCTACACGCCCCATTCTGTTGCATCCTTGGAAAAGACATTTTACGAGACATTTTCCTGCTTCGCGGTCTTAGCAATCAGTCTTAAATTTCAGTCATATCTCTAAGACACTAAAAAAACAAAATAAAAAGTTTCAACCGGACAGCAATATCTGGGCATCTTCGAAAGCAGGTCGGCTCTGACGTTTTCCTGGAGTCAGGAGAATAAATATAGAGATTAAATGTAATGAAATAAAATAATGAGATTAGCTGTTTTAAGTACAGTACTTGTGCTTTTTTGCATCTAATGAAAATGAAAAACTTATAAAGGTTAGTAAGTTTGAAAATAAAATGCTGTTCTATATATTCCATGCAGCTACAATATGAATTAATTAACGCATCTCTTAAAGCAATTTACATAAAATTTTTGTTGGACTTAAAAATGGGGCGGCCAAAAGTTTTTTTATGGCTGCCGAGATCATCTAAATATTTGAAAATCGATGCTCGTATTCACATACAAAAGAAATGCTCGTACGGTGACATTTATTTTCAAGTTGTGTCAAACTACATTGGACAACAACCCGAACATGCGAGTTGGAAGTACCTGCATTCAAATTTCCCTAGAAAAACTCTAAAATTATTAATTGAAAAAACTACTGCTATTCTTCCGCATAACTCGGTTCTTAAACACCTTCTTTTTATAGTTAATGAGGAAATTGTAATTAAATATTGCGTAATTCTTAAAAATCTCATTTTTTAGCGCCGTTAGTGGACAAAAACCCCGTCTTTGAAGAGTTAAAGCGACCGACTCGTTACATGACGGATACGGGTTCAATTCTGAGGATGAGTAGCCTATGTTTTTTTTTCACATGCATCAAGCAAAAACAGCAGCGTCTAAATCAGTTGATAACAAATACTGTGTCCTAGTGTTTTATTTTGTTCATTTCAAGCGGTTGATCTTGTAATTTTCTATTAAAAATCGATTTTAAAAATTGACAATTTTTATTAATTGAAATACAGTATTTTCATTGCTGCTGCTCCGTAACTTAAAAAAATGTAAATGTGAGGTCTTAAAAATAAACAAATCGTTGTGCAAGAAATCAGACAATTTAAATTTCGGTTAATAAAAGGAAAAAATAATAAGTTTTTTTCAAAATGCGGTAATAGCAGGATAAATTCTATTTCAATTACTTTCAATTTTTTTTATCGGCTTTGGTGTTTTTTAGCCATCAATAATCTCTAGACCAGGTTTGTTTTTTTAAGTATCTGATGGACCATTTTTCATATAAAGAATATATATATATATTATACACCTTAGCTGCCAATTTCAATCTTTAAAAAGTAGATGTTCGTTAAATGAATAGGGCAAAAAAATAATTCAGTTACAATAGCCCTCTTTCTAAACGTTCCTTGTACTGTCCAATCCAATTTTTTATATGTACTGTATATAAAGAATTAAATGTACTGTACATAAAAAAAAACAGTAAAGTAAATCTACAGAAAAATTAAATAAAAAAGTTCATACTGGCTGCCATGATATAGTCACGATATATAGGAATGTAAAACCAAAGAGGAAGCATGGTGATAAAACTTTTAAACCCCGGAAAAATTGAATCAAATCCTGTTCCATTTAAGGCAAAATTATTAAAGGCACCAATGCACAACACTCCGTGAGGATGCACAGCAAACAAATAATTCCGCTTTGGATCAAGGTCAACTGTTTTATGAAGCTGCAAAAAAAAAAGATAATTAAGAGTTTAAACTTTATCAGTGCTTAATTTCTTATCGATTCTAAGCCTTCGACTACAATTTGAACCTAAAATGACTTAAACCAAAAAAATGACACAATTATCTTAAATTTTTAAAAACTTGAAAAAATTTATTCAAAAACAATTTCTTATGCCAATTGTCGCATAATCATTCAAAATATAATTCAATTGAATAATTGCGTTAACTTCTAGGTAGCTGCCAGGCTGCATACAGTACCTTTATATCATTTAACTTTTGAAATAATAAAAAAACTGACACTTTTTTAAACCTGAGTCATAGTTGTGCACATCATACAAAATAACATCGTTGTTATCGTTAATTTTATAACAAAGTTACTACACACCATACGAATTTTAACCATACACTTCTTTTAAACAGACCTATTTTTTGTTTCGAAGTTTTTGTAAGTATGAGTCTGTATAAGCCCACCTTTGAGACTGCCTGGATTAGGTAAAAGTTTATTACTTTATTGTACAGTATATCACCCTAATGCTCGAGGTATGAAATATAAACCACGTTGGATGTTAATTTTTAATTAAAAAAAATTCTTGAAATTGCAACCACTTTCAAGATTTGTAGGCAAAACTTGTTTGCGGCACCCAGCGGTTATTTTTGCAGGAATCTGATAAATTGAAAACCTAAGCTACAGTTTCGGTAGAATAATTATTTTTTGTGTTACAGTGATACTTGCATAAAATCTCGTGCTTTTTGTGAAAGCTTTTGATTAAACCAATGGAACTGCAAAGTTGTCAATTAGAAAGCTTGAAAAAAATTTTACATCAGACTATAGAAAATTTAGGGAAAACATAAAACAAACCAATAAATCTCAAAAATCAGTTAATTACAAGAAGTACTACTTACGGTAATAGGAAAATAATTAGCCATGTGTTTCCAAAAGTTCATTTTCCTAAGAAAGTCCGACTGTCGGCCACCTTTCTCCGGTGTGTTAGAGTCGAGATACAAATAAACTAGATAAAGTGCGAGAACATACCAGTAACTGGTGAAGAAGACCAGGTACACGCATACAAAGATCGTTGTTAAAGCTGAAATTTAGAAAAAAGTTGTTTTCTTAAAGTTTGGTTAATGAAAAATATTTTAGCTAAAAAAAAAAAGACTTGTTTCAGTTTGTGAACAAATTTTTAAAATGAAAATGTGTAAAAGTGGCAAGCACGCCCTAAATGACAAATGGCCTATTTCACTGATCAAAACGTAGATATTGGGGACAAACCAAAGGTCGGGAATCTTTTTGTTATTGGAGAAAATACTTTGAAATTTTGAATTAAGAAGACCGCATAAGTTGAAATGCCAGAGAAAATTGCGAAATCACTTTGAATCTGTCTCGGTTTTTTTGATTTACGACGCCAAAAAAAGGTGATCTCTGAAAAAAAGTCATCACTTTTAATTTGTCCCGATTACTAAGGTCACCAATATCAGCTCACGATTATTTATACCATGCCTTAAAAAGGTCAGACACCCCTGGCATAGATAAATTAAAATAAAAATTCGTTAAATCAAGTTTGATAAGTTATAAGTGAATCTTTTCTGTAAAAAATTGTAGAAACCTAAACATATGATTAATAGAACTTGGCTAATTGCGCGCTTCTGTATTATTATTATCATTATTATTGCTTTTTTTGAAAAAAAATAATACAAAATAAAAATATCAATGAAAAACGCAAACTTGAAAAATAGAAAAGCTTTAAGTTTAATTAGGCTATATTAACTTGCATGGGCGTAATACTTTGTTTATTTACGGGAATTAAACAAAAGCTGACGTTTTATCTCTAAAAGTGAAGTGAAAACTAAAAAAAAATAAAATCACTTAAATCTGGAGTTTGTTACAAATTGTTTGAAGGCTTTTTAGGGAACAAAAGGGTTGACAATTTTTTTTTTAGCTTCAGAGCTGACAAAACAAAAGGGCTGACAGTTTTTCGGTAGATATTAGTCAATACTTTTACGATTTTTTTAATCTTATCATTCATTAGCGTGAAAGCATTATTTTAAGCATAAGTTTTTTATTTTTGAAACTTTTATTTTATTTATAGTTGGTTTCTTTTTAGTTGGTTTCTTCGATTTATTACAAAGCTTATGCAAAATATAATTGTTCTGTTTTAACTTTACCCAAACCTTCTAAATTACCAGTCGTAATATTTCATAAAATAGTATTTTATTTATAATATCGATATCGTAAATATTTTATAAAACAGCACAATCTTACCAAATCCAAGAAAACAGAAAACAAAATGAGAAACGATCAAAGTTTGAAGTCTTCTTGTAAAACTAATACAAATTGGAGCGAATTCGACCATGGTTTTGTCTTGTTAACGAATTCTGCAAGCCTTAATTAAAACCTTATTGTATTTTGAAAGCACTGAATAGTTTTGTCCTCAGACACCTTGCAAGAAACCACCTTGTTTCACTCAACACGATCTGCACAGCATTGTGTACAAATTGTGACCCAACTGCATTCGTGAGATGTTCGCTGAGCGGCATACAATGACAGAAGAAAGCAGTGAATGGTGAACTTTGAACCATAGCAAACCACCTTCGTTTCAAAAAACTAACAATTGTGTAAAAGTGCTGATTCTTCACAGTCGAATGAAAACAGTAGCGAAATAAATTTAACAACTGACCGTTTCGTGCATACATTAATTATATTTTTTTCTCAAAATACTTGACAAAGTTTTCAGTTTAGGTTGGATTAAACAGTGTTATTTTTTGAAGTTACTTATTAACACCGTCGCCCGACAGAACTAATCAAACAAAATAAGAAAACTCTTGCCAAAACAAGTTTTTGAAGCAAACATATTTGCTTCAATCCGCAAAAGAAAGACAACTACAGTAGTTAACAGGACAACAAATATGGGCTAAGCTTATTCAGAAAAAAGTTGTGGGCACGTTTTTTTGTGTGTTAAAAGCATTTTAAGTAAGTTTAAGTCCTGGGTCTTTTCTACTCGACTCGAGACCTTTTGCGCTAAAGTCAGTAAATAGAGGCTTTTTACCAACCAATTAATACTGTTTTAAATCTAATGTACATTATGTCTTAAAGTATAACAAAAGCATTTTAATTGTACAACATGCCTTTAAATATCTTCAAAACTTTATTAAGATTTTTATTCATGCTTTGAATCCATGTTCGGCTTCGTTTTTGTTTAGCTATCTGACTAATACAACCCACCTAATAAAAAAGTTTGCATTTATTTATCTAATAAAGTAAAATGCTTGCTACTTAATAGATAAGCAGGTGCAAACTTTACCATAGACCAAGGGATGGGCAAATTGCCCTCGCTAAACTTTTTTTGCGGCTCTTCCGACGAAACAGTGAGTTTTTTTATTTTTTTATTTATTTTATCTGTGTATTTATCCTTCTGACTCGCAGGAAAGCGACGGAGGCGCTAATACATAGGGTAGGCAATTACCCCCACCTGCTTCCGGAGATGCCAAGATATTGTTGTCCGCTTGTAATTTAATAGAGATATGACTGTAATTTAGAACTGCTTGTCAGGACCACCAAGCAGGGGAATGTGCCGTAAAGTATCTTTCCCAAGGACACAACAGAATGGCGCGGATGGGTTTTGAACCGAGACCGTGTTGGTTACGAGCCCAGCACTTTAACCACTCGACCACGCTGCAAACAAAACTGCTGAGTTATGACGTATTTTCAAAAACCCAAATAATATACCTCATCTAACCCAAAAAAAGGCACCACTTTTATTCCTTAAACAGTTTCGAGGGAAAATGAAGTTTGTTTTGGGGTGATAACCTTCTTTTTTTGGTTTTCAGCTAAATTTATTGACCGAAATCTAAGTAAAAAAAAGTCATCACTCGTAAACAACCTTTATTTCCGCCAGATAATGTTTAAAAAATCAAAGTGAAAACCTTTTTTTGGTCTTCTCTTAGATTTTAAACGTTAAATTTATTTGAAGATTAAAAAAGGTCATGATTTCATTTTTGTTATCGTCATCATTTTTGACCGAGGAAGCAAAGTAACAATGTTTTTGGTATTTTATAAATGGCTCTTACACGGAGCTAATTGGTCTACCCCTGCCACAGACTGATTATACCACAAAAGAGCTAGTTACAAAACAGCTAGGCACAAAAGAGCTGGTACAAAAGAGCTAGTACCAAAAAATAGGATTAGGGTTAGATAATGCCTTTTATTTTTTGTCTAATGTCTTTTTTCTTTTACCTTATGCCTTTTAATAAAGTTAAAATAATTCAAAAGTTGTTTCTATAATTTTTTAAACTACAGTGATTTGTCAAAGTCCGATTTAGTTTACAGTAATCAGTTGAAAATAAATGGATCCCAATGTCCCGATTGATTTGAAGCTTCAAGTTTTTGTGACTTTGACAGCCTTGGGCCTTGGGTAAGGGTGCGTTTACACTATTAGCGTAGAATGGAGTATTCTTTGTTTCTTTTATTAAATTTTTTTGCTTCGCTTAGCGCTCGCTTAGATTATAAGCACGCAAAGATCAATAAAACAGTGGACCAGTTAAATTTAAAAGTCAAATAATCTTGTTTTAAGTAAGCAATGTAGTTTAGTTTATGTATGTCTATACAATTAGCCAGGTAAAATTTGTGGGTGAATAAGGGTGTTAATTTATGTATCAGGTAGATCACACAAAATTTTTGAAATCAAAGCATGTTTTGGTGCCTTGAATTTTAGATACAGCCCTATTTTTTATTAAATTTTAGAGAGCAACTAATTTTTGTGTCATCTGCGCTTTGATTACAAGTTCTGTTTATACACATTAAAAAGTTGTTGTGAATTATTTATGAGTGATGTTTGCTTATTTATCACTGAACCTTTATTGCAAGTGCATTGTGATATCACATGTTACTGTATAGTTTACTTGCAAATAATAACTGCATTGCTTGGTTTTATGTCTTATTCTGCCTTTTTTGCTTGTCTCGTATTAATATGATTTTTATTGTATTATTTTCTTCGGAATAAGACTGAGTTATTGACAAACTCGATTGATGCCGATGGATTACATTTTGTATTTTAGCATCATATTTTTCGTCGCACGATAAGACATTGCTTTGAGAGTTTTTAATAAATAAATTCATGCATCTTAGAGAAAGCACTTTTAATTTTTTAATTTTTATAATTAGTTTCAAATTACGTCACTTCCGGTTGGGGTCTTTATTACAAGCACAGTTTTTAAAGTGGACCCGTTTATCTAAAAAGTTTGGAGGGTCATCACAGCTTACACAAAACAATTTACAGACTGGTATTTAGATAAAAAAAAGTCTAGATTAAGGACATTATGTCCAAAAAATATTGCGTTTCAAAAATTGAAAATAAAATTTTTACGAAAATTTTTAGTGAAAGATTGCATAATACCCGACTTTCTCCTATACTGTATTTTAGGATTACATAAAAATAAACAAAACCGCCTGGTTGAATCAGAGAAAATTTCCTTCATATTCCTGCCGCTAATAGTCTTGATTTGATTTCCCGGCTGACTTGATACAGTGTTTTAACGGCGCAAAACCTTTTAGACTAGTGATTTCCAATTAATCTTTGCGGACTTTTAATAAATCAGAACATCTTTTGCGGTCTGGCACTGCCTACTCAAGAGAACGACGAAAAGCAGGCTTGTCCATGGGACATATTTTTCTGTTCCATCCCATCCCATCCCATCCCATCCCATCCCATCCCATCCCATCCCAGCCCATCCTACGGGATTCTCATTATAATATTGATATGGAATACAGCTCAATTAAAATTATTAAATTTATGAAAGCCACAAAAATAAAACAGGAAATAAAGTATGACGTCACTGCTCCGAATGCGCATCAAGTTAAAATCGCGCCACTTTTTCATAAATTACCAACAACAGGTAAAGACATAATGTTAACTTTGGTGACGCACCAAAACGTAATCTTATATTAAAAAAAGCTATGTGTACTTATTTATTTATCCGGTTTCCCATCACAAATAAATAATAGACACAAGTACCTGTATGTAAAGAAAGAAGGAGAGGAAAAAGCTCTTAAAAGGTAAAAAGTATAAAAACTAGGGTAGCTCTGACGTAAACAAGTTGCTATCACATGGCTACTGTCTCATGGGAAATACAAATATGTGCTGTCCCATCCCATTCCATGGGAATGACATTCCTATGGACAAGCCTGCCGAAAAGTCTTCATTCTATCTTCATTTTTCTTTATCTTAACTTTTACAAATATCTTTTTTTCTTTCAAAATCAAATACCGACCATTTTTTGACCTGCACTTAATAATTAGCTACCACTAATCGGGTGTGTTGCGCCGGAAAAAGGTTTTTCGATTATGGGTTTGCGAACTCGAGACCCATCACGACATTGAGAAAAAAGGTTTGACTTTTGAGTTTTGAAAATTCACAGGGCAATAGCCTAAACCACAGATTTTGCTAATGTGTTATGCCTATGAAGCGGTCATTGTTGTACAAGCAAGCTTGTAAACGTCAGCAGCGTGGTCGAGTGGTTAAAGCACCGGGCTGCAATTTTCAATTTTGTACCCAAGGAATCGTAATCTACATATTTTCAATCTATCAAAAATCTAAATTTTTTTCTTTGCTCAAAAAATTCTCATTCAATTCTTTACAGTTCAATCATATTTATCTTTCGGTACGTTTGCGAATCAATCGTATTTATTTTTCGGTACATTTGCAAACGCTATATATGAAACAGATTGGTTTGTTTATCATCTCAAAAAGACGCTAAAAAAAGCTTTGCCATGACAACTAACATGAAGTGCTCCTTGATCGCTTCAAGACCTGAGTGATAGAATTTTTATGAGCAGAGAAAAAAATTTTGGATTTTTGATCGGTTGAAAATATGTAAATTACGATTTCTTGGGTACAAAATTAAAAATTGCCACCGGGCTCGTGACCAACATGGTCTCAGTTCAAAACTCACTCGCGCCATTCTGTTGTATCCTTGGGAAAGATACTTTATGGCACTTTCCCCTGCTTGATGGTCTTGGCAAGCAGTTCTAAATTACAAGCGGACAGCAATATCTTGGCATCTCCGGAAGCAGGTCGGGGTAATTGCCTACCCTATGTATTAGCGCCTCCGTCGCTTTCCTGCGAGTCAGAAGGATAAATATAGAGATAAAAATAAAACAAAATAAAGTTTAATTAATCAAAATAATTCCGTATAAACATTTTTACCTTATCTAACCGGGCTGGTTAAACAGTTTTTTGCTATCATTTAGTACAAAAGCTGCCGTTTTGTCTGAGTAATTAAATCGCATATTTTTTAAAGTTAAAGTTATCGAAATAGCAAAAAAACAAATTTAAAAGTATTTCATTATCTTTTAGCAAGATGCAAGAAAAGTTTTTTTAAAACTTTTCTTGCATCTTTTTAAAGTTTTTTTAAAAGAAAAGTTTTTTTAAAACTTTTCTTGCATCTTGGTTAGTCTTGGTTAGTCTAGACCAGGAATGTCCAACCCGGAGCCCACGTAATGTTTTTATGCGGTCCACTGCTTAAGCAAATTTTTAGTTATGTTTTCATAACTGCATCAAATTCGATGCCACTGCTGTCATAGTGACGTATATGGAAACAAAGTGAATACGTCAGTTGGTTGCTGCGTCAAGTGACGTCCAATAAACTGATCTCTAAAAACTTTTGTGGGCAGAGTTTATCATAAAGACGCTTGCTTCAAGCATCATTTTCAGTATTCACATTGTTTTGCGATTAAATTAATATTGAATATGTTATTTCCAAACATTTTTTACAATATCAAGTGATAGTTGTTAATGACTTTAATGGAAGTAAAGATAATAGCTTTGAACCAATGCGGAGTGGTTTGAAATGAAATTACTGTAGTAGCAGCGACGTTGCTTGTAGTAAAAAAGGGTGGTTGTAGTTGCTTGTAGTAAAAAAAATTGTCGTCAGCGTGGTCGAGTGGTTAAAGTACCGAACTGATGATCAACATGGTCTCGGTTCAAAACCCACTTGCACCATTCTGTTGTGTCCTTGGGAAAGACACTTTACGGCACTTTCCTCTGCTTGATGGTCTTGGCAAGCAGTTCTAAATTACAATAATATCTCTACTAAATTACTAGCGGACAGCAATATCTTGGCATCTCCGGAAGTAGGTCGGGGTAATTGCTTATCCTATGTATAGCGGTTCCATTGCTTTCCTGCGAGTCAGAAGGATAAATAAAGAGATAAAATTAAAAATAAAAAATAAAGAAACTTGATCCACGGTTGACTTTCGCATCGAAATTCAGCCTGCTCCTTAGGAACAAATGGATCAATAATTGTTTCGACGCGTTCGTAGATAAGCCTCTCGAAGATCTTGTAGGAGACACAGAGCAAAAATATTGGTCGATAACTTTTTGGGTCTTCTACTGGTTCATCAACTTTGTGATTGCGACTATAAGCGCTCTTCTTCAGATCTTGGAAATTTTGAGTCGGTGAAAGGAACTCACGTAACTGGGACTTCAAAGCAGCTCCAGTGTGGCCATTTTCAGCATTAATTATGTAATTATTTTAATAGTTTTACATTCACTTAGATTCCTGATTAGTTAATTAATTTTAATTTTATGTTTCAATACTCGTCATTTCGTCATAGTATCTAATACTAAAAAGATGAAATTTTATAGACATTTACTTTTGCGGTCCGCAGAATGTACTTAAATTTATAGTTTGACCCATTATGAAAAAAGGTTGGACACCCCTGGTCTAGCCCGTAGGTGGGGAACGTGCTTCCCCCATGAGTTTTTGTGCGGCCTCCATAACAATTTAAAAGTAATCAAATTATGTCGCAATGACTAGTACTGATAATAGAAAACTCATTATTGCTACTTTTTGGTCTCAAAATTTTTTCTGTTCAGGTTAGTAACAAAGGCATTTTTAACAAAAGTCTTTATCAGCAACTCTAAATTACAGTTTATAAAAACTGGAGTGCCCAATAAAAGATTTTTTAAACAACAATATTCTAATATTTGTGAATATTTACATTTATTTATTTATCACTAAACATTTACAAATATTCGCATAATATATAATTGAGATTAATTGTAGGACAACATGACTGGGAAGTAACCATAAAGGTGTCCAAGTCAAGCAGTTACTTTTATTATGTCATTTAAAATGACAACAAAATTATAATAAAATAATAGTTTGAAAAACAAGCAGCGATAAGGCAAAAAAGTAATTAACGAGTAAAAACCTAAAAGCAAAACTAGAAAATAAGCAAATCTGGGTAACAAAAATAGATATATTTTTTATTTTGCTATATGAAAAGTGTCGAATGGAATACGGGATAAAATAACACACTTTGGCTCCAATATGTGCAATTGAAAAGTGCGTTTTTTTGTTTTACACAGGGAAAGATTAGATTAATCATCTTCAGAAGATATTGATTACCACAAGGCCTCTCCAAGATAACTTCAAAAAGGAGATGTTAAGCTGTAAAGACCCTTTTTTTAACATTATGTAAAATAGGGCAAATCTACGCCGAAATTGTTGTAGCATGTAAAAGCAGCCACTTCAAGTAAAACACACCAATAGGACAGGCTCTCGTGCTTAATTTTTTTACTGCAAATTGCTATTGTATTCGCTGGATTAAATGCTGTTAGCAATGCACCAAGCCACAACCGTTTATATTTTCATCCAAAACTGTCCAACACGTGTTCCTTGTAATCCCTAATGCATGTGACACTGCGATACAACGATATCTCCGGTTTGTGCAATGGCGCCGCATTTGCAGGGAGAGAAAGAAACGAGACCCCATTTTTCCATGCACAAATGAAAACGCGCAACTACAGTCTGCAGGCGAAATGAGCCAACTGGCCGCAACCAACTGAACGTAACCCAACTAGACGAAGTCGACTTGTTAATTTAGCTGCGGCCAGTTGTCTTTAACCCGTCTGAAGGCGTTTAAGCATAACTCAAACTGTTTTGAGTACGCTATTTTGAACGAGTAAGGCCAGCCGCTGATATAATGAAAACACGAGGCCGGATGTACTTTCCCAGTATTCTGTGTTCGATCTATGATTCACGTACTGGATGCCTAATTGATGTACTAGTTTCGATACCTAATTGATTTCGATCTACAGTTCATGTACTGACTCATGTACTGGATCTATGATTCATGTATTGGATACAGAACGGACGCCTAATTCAGAAGATTGTTTATGTTTTTGCGCAGCAGGCACAAACAAGCGTTTAGACCAGTGGTTCTCAAACTTTTTCGCTTTATGGCACACAAACAATCTATAACTTTTTTTGCGGCACACTTAATAGACTAAACACAAAAAAGCAGTTTTAATGAATTAAGGGTCGTTTCTTATAAGTTTATGCTTTTGATTTTTGTCTAAGCTGAAAATTTATATTCGCAGAGCTATAAAGATGAGAATGAAAAGATTGCTTGAATGGATTTTTGCTAATCAACGATAAGATATTTAGAGCAAAAATTATTCAAGTTTTATCGAAAAATGTTGATTCGAAAAAGGGTCTCCTTTTGTAAATCAATAAGTTGCATTTCTTCTTTGACAGTAATGTTGGAGTGGCAGCTGCTGTTGGAAAAGATCATCAGTCAATTTTTATTTTAGAAATTCATTAACAGACTTTCTTTAAAATTTGTTTAGTCATAAAATCACCTTTTTATCGATAGAATATAGTTTTGCTGTTACTCCAGCAATTATATTTGCCAATGGTTTATCGGACAAAGAAGAAAAAAACATGACTGCAGCAACCAAAAATCATTTTGAAAACTCAACTTAGCGTTTTAACATTTTCATTTTCAAAACCCAAAAAGCTAAAATTTTTGACCACTATAGCACAAGTTACCGCGGTCATAATATTAAATTTTTTAATTTTCTCAAGCCGACAATTCAAAATTGCTACAACACCTACGTCTGCTAAGTTTGCAGCAAAACAGGCGTAAATCAATAAAATAATGGGTTTTAATAATTTATTTTAATTTAATATTTTAACTTGGTTTTTTCAACAAACAAAAGCAATAAAAACATAGATGCAAAATGGAACCCCTACAAAATTTAAGAAAACAAAAGCGTTTTAAAACTTGAAACGACCGGTGATGCTAACTCGTGAAATATTTCCACTTAAGGAAAATTCTTCCTGATCTGATGCAGTGGAAATGACCTCAATACCTAAGGAAGTCAATCGGATTATAAAGTGACAAAATTATTTATTTAGACTAACATTTACCAGTCCAAAAGCATATTTTTGGAACTATTATGTTTATTTAAAAAGTCACAACCGAATAAAGAAACGTTTCACTTTAAATATTTTTCATCTCAATAATTATCTTCCTGCCTTACCAAAAAGTACAAAGGCGCCATACTTAGGTCGACGTCAGTGGATTATTCCGACCAGGGCCGATCTGCTTCCGGAGATACCAAGACATCAGTTTTCTGCCCAGTTGAAATTTTTTATTTGCTATTTTGATTTTATTTTGTGATGAGATGCGACTGAAATTTAAAGCTGCTTGCTAAGACCGTCAAGGAGAGGAAAGCGCCGTAAAGTGTCTTTCCGAAAGGCATAACAGAATGACGTGAGTAGGTTTAGAAGCACAACTGTGTCGTTTGCGTGCACCATCAATATGGCACTGTTAGTTGCTTGGCCACACAGCCGACTGATATTAAAAGTAGCCACGGTCGCTAAAGTAGGCAATTTTACCGTATTAACGGTTAAGAAAAACAATATGTAAAAAAGCTGATTTTAGTTAATTAAAGTTAAATTGAAGTTACATTTCGATGAAGGCTAAGTTATGTTATTTGTTAGATCAAAAACAAAGTTAAAAATGGCTCCAAACATACAATTTTTAGCGTTAAGATGTGCCATTCTACTTTTTAAGAAGTCATAATTTTTTGTTGACATCTAGTGTGAAGCAAAAATGTGTAGTTACTTGCACTGCTCGCTTTCAACCGCAAATCTTTACATCGAGATCTTTACGAAAAGAAACCAATCGCAAAAATTAAATTTAAACGAGCACTTACTTTTATTGTTGATGCGATAAGATATAAACGAATGAAATCTTTTTAATTGGTATGTTTATTATGCAAAGCCTATAAGCTACACTACAGAGCTAATAGTCAACATTGGCTAAATTGTGTCCCACAAAATATTGTCACTAAAAATATCAAGAACGTAATTCGAATTTGATCATTGGATTTAGTGGAAAATTTAACCGAAAAGGTTAAGAACGATTTATCTAAAGACTCGTATTTTTTAAAACGTTTCGCGGCACACTTGAAAATCTCTCACGGCGCACTAGTGTGCCGCGGCACACAGTTTGAGAATCACTGGTTTAGACCTTCGTGTTTATTGGCAGGCATTTGATAACCGATGAATACACCATAGTCAGGATCTAGAGCAATGCTCTGCAACTCGTGTGCTGCGGAAAAATTACTAACATACTTTTTGAAAGAGAGATACAGTTATGTTTCTCTGAAGTAGCAACCAAAAAACTTAAAAAATTCATTATACAGTAGGCCTAAATCTCATTGTGTAATGTTAAGACCTTTTTTTGGTCTTTACTAAATTTTGAAAGGTTTTCTTTAAATGAAGATTTTTTTAGTGAACATGAAAACTCTCTACAAATAAATTGATAACTTTCTTTGATCAATTTTCAGCCAGACTCGAGTGTGCACGATATGCGCAAATTGGTAACTTCAGATGAAAATAAAGTTATCACTATATTTTTAGAGTTTAGATTGAAATTTTTTAGTTTTTTTAAGAAAGATAAATGAAACTTCAGGTAACGAAAAGCGTTCAAAGTTTAGTTCTTCACCTGGTCCAGGTGTTCTGCTAATTTTTGAAATTTTTCAAAATGTGCTGCAGGTCGAAAAAGTAGCGGAGCACAGGTCTAGAGTACCACCTTTAGCAAAAACAAGTGTCGCTCCTAGTTTTAAAACTCAGATGGCTGGAGGTTTGAAAAAACTGGCAAGTGATCCGTTGGAGAGATACGGAGGCATACAGTGACTACGCGCAAAGCGTTATTCAAAACACTATATATAAAACAAGTACTACGAGAACAAACGAGACTCCAGTACTCGGCTGTTGAATAAACTAAAAATAAGAGAGTTGTATCTGATGTTTTGGCACCAGTATCCACCCTGAGGCCGGCCGCAAGTTACCTCAGCCGCGGGACACGCAAACAGAATTTTTTGTGCTATGCAAAACGGTGGTGAGTGATTTGTCTAGTTTTACTTCAAGATAAATCGGAACTAAACATAATGGTGAATGTTGGTTATTCTAAACTTTTAACCCACATTTTTTCTTAATCTGGATATTATGGAAAGCAGATTATACATCTAGATGTTAAAAAAGTTGTGATTGATTTCGGAAGAACACTGTTTCTTTAACACCCGAGATTATTTTGCTTACTGTCGCCTTTAGAGTGAAACTTTACTTGCGAACTAGTTTTATAATAATTTGAACCATGCATTTATCCAACAGGAACTTCAGCAGCTTGTAGTTAAGCCAAGTTAGTATGAAATAACAGTGTTATATACAACTGTCAGATTGACGATTGGCATTGGCCTTCTTCTTAGCCTCGAGAAAATCGTAGATGATGATTTGTACTAACAGAACGACTTGATACACGATTGACTTTTTGCATCAAAACCATCAATTAGCTTGTTGCGGACGTAGGTAAGCGTCTCAAATTTTTTTCAGGGTACGTAAAGTTGATAAATTTGTCAATAACTTTTTGGATCTTCAACCGTCTTCTTTGTCTTTCAAACTGCTACTACAAGCGCTCTTCCGTAGATTTTCGAAATTGGAGTTAACGCATGCAGGAAAAGAGAAAGTTATGTAATCAAAAATTCAAAGTATCTCTAACATGGTATATAAGCTCTGTGCACCTAAAATTAGGGCCCGAAGCTTTACCTGGTTTTACGTGGAAGAACTCTTGTAAACAGCCCAGGTCATCCGTAACTAAGATATCTAAGTTGATTTTATTCAAAGGTTTTCAATTAGCGGGTCATTTTAAAAATACAAAAACGTGTGAATATAATAGGATAATCATATTAGACCAGGAGCCATATCAAATTTTTTTTTTAATGACATTTTGAGTTCAAACATAAAATTAATTGCGAAAGACAAATGATGGCCAAAAATGGTTTTTACGTTTATATAAAAAAAATTCTTTTTGAATTTCCTGAGTAGAGCTTTTTTGGTTTTCATTTAACTTTTGAAGCAAATTTATCAAACAGTTTGCAATAAATAAGAATTGATTTTTTAAACTTTGGCTTTAAAAATTTTCGGAGGAAAGAAGTCATTTGTGTAAATCTCAGACTGTAGAACCGTCATAAATTGAAATCCAATCATATCAAACGCCTTGTTTTTATTCTATGTTTTCTGTTTGCAAAACTCATATCCAAAAGCTATAAATTTTAACAAAACTATTTCAAACAAGTAAAATTATACATAAAAAATACGTCGGATTTTTTATTGTAAGGAAAATTTTAACATAAAAACGGCCTGTTATCTTCGAATGCAAAGTGAAATGCAATTATAAAAAGTCAGATATTGTTTGATCAGGGCCGGCGGAACCGCCCCCCGAACCCCCCGGTCGGGGGGGGCCCAGGCCTGGTCAGGGGCCCCGCCCATTGAATACCAACCAAAGACCAATATTCAAGTTTCGACGTTGAGTATTTTGATCTACTGTTTCATGTTTCGATTCTGATTGCTTTCGACGCTTTGACTCATTTGTATCGTATAAGATAAGTCAAATTTTCTTAACGAGTGCTTTTGCCTTTAAAAGTAACTTTACAACCATTTAGTCAGTCAGAAGCCGTATAGTTACGTCATAGTCAGATGATGAATTTTTGAAGCTAATTGCCAAAAAGCTGACCAGTTCGTTGGTTGCAGCTACTGTGAAGGAAACAGAGTACAGTAAATAGATTACTGCATTTTTAGATTAAGAAAGATATGGAGTTAGTTTTTCAATATTTATAGTTTAATTGTGACAATGCTTAGAGTTAATTCGAAGTTGAAAATATATTAAAATATATTAATCGATTTTAGAGTTAATTCGAAGTTAAAATAGCCAATTACGTGCATATATAATTTAGAAGCTATTTTTTAAAAATAGTCTATCGGAAACATGAAACGCCAGAAAAGTGGAGCACAGAAAAGAAAAGAAGCAGCTGCTGCTCAGGAATCAGTTAAAAAGCTTACCAAATTAACACAGTTTTTTTCCGTTAGCAGAGCAGAAACTGAAACAGATAGTGCTACTTTGCCAGCCGTCCCTATCAGCGATACTTTGAGCTTAGTTTCAGCAGCAGCAGCGTCAACTGCAGAATCAGAAAATGTCTTGTGTGAATCGGTTGAACTAAATCTACCATCAGTGCCATGTACGTCTATGGGGGCAAAAAATGCGGCCATCGATACTTCATCGTCACTTCCCCACAGTTCGTTTGACCCTCTCCATAGGGACCCAGCGAAGTGGCCTGACGTCATATCAGATCCGCAACGGGTTGACATCATCAGAAGAGGACCTCGGCAAGTTGTAACAAATTTTCCATACAACGCAGCTAGAAGACGATTTTCTTCTATTCATTACAAACGCATTTTGAGTAATGGCGAGGCTGTTCCTCGGTCATGGCTGATGTACTCTGAAGATTCTGACAAAGCATTCTGCTTCAGCTGCAAACTTTTTGGCAACTTAGCTAGTCCGTTTAGTAGGGGCATCAATACATGGGAAGGGTTTTCCAAGAAGTTAAAGGATCATGAAAACGGTGCTTCTCATAAAAAGAGTTTTAACCAATGGCTTTTGCTTAAGGAGGGTATTAACACTCAATCTACGGTGGATAAACAAGCAATGAAGATTTTTCTTGCAGAAAGAACATTTTGGAGGAATGTTTTGGAGCGTCTAATAGACATCGTAATATTTTTGGGTGAAAGAAATTTGGCTTTTAGAGGATCCGACGAAACACTGGGATCATCGCAAAATGGAAATTTTTTGGGTTTATTTGAACTACTGGCGAAGAGAGATCCCGTCTTGAATGAGTTGCAAAATAGGATTATCCGGCACAAAACTAACCAACACTATTTGAGCAAAAGTATTCAGAACGAGCTGATAAATTTAGTTGCAAAAGAAACTGAAAACGCACTTCTCACGCAGCTGAAACAAGCCAAATATTACTCTATAATTCTTGATTGTACTCCGGATATATCACATCAAGAACAAATGACCGTCATTTTTCGTTTCGTTCAATGTGATGATGAACACGGTGCAAGAGTAAAAGAGGCATTTTTTGGCTATTTGAGTGTCAATAACAGCACTGGCGAAGGTTTGCTCAATGTCTTTTTAAAGCGCTCCGAAGAATTAAGACTAGATCTTGCTGACTGTCGAGGCCAGTGCTACGATAATGGGGCGAACATGAAAGGAAAAGAAGCTGGTTTTCAAGCGAGATTACTGAAAATCAATCCAAAAGCGCTGTATGTTCCGTGTGCTAATCATTCGCTTAATTTAGTTGTAGTCGACAGTGTGAAATCTTCTACTGAAGCATTGGTATTTTTTGTTGTGTTAACGCAATTGTATTCACTGTTTTCCTCTTCAACGCAACGATGGACGATACTAAAAAAGAATGTTCCGCTCTCACTCAAATCCCAATCAGCTACTCGCTGGGAGAGTCGCATCAATTGCATCTCACCTTTACGATACCATTTGGCTGAAGTGATAAAAGCATTGAAGGAATTGGAAAACTACTGCTTCGAAAAAAAAGATGGTCAAACAATCAATGATGTTCGTTCATTGATACTTCGAATTGAAACATGGAGCTTCATTTTGTCAATTGTAGTTTGGCATGATATTCTTTTTCACATCAACAAGACGAGCAAAGTTATGCAAACCACTGGTGTTTCTATGGAAGTAGTTGAAAAAGAAATCAAAGCAACTGAGGAAGTTTTAAAGAAATATCGCGAAGACGGGTACAGCGGCGCGGTAGCCACGGCACGTGAAATTGCTGAAGGTTTGCAAATTGAGAGGAGTTTCGCTGAGAGTAGAACCAGAAGAAGAAGGAGGCTGTTCGAATACGAAGCAGAAGATGAAGGTAGCGAGATGTCGCCAGAAGAAAAATTCAAAGCAAATTTTTTTTTGCCACTAATGGATCATGCTCTATCTTCTTTAAAAGAACGCTTCGAGCAAATGCACACTGTCGGTGCAATTTTTAATTTTCTTTATAATCAAGAAAGTTTATTGCAAGTATACGGGCACAATCGTTTACTTAATGCATGCCAAAAATTTTATGAAACAATGGGCGATATTGACCCTGTGGAAATGAATGAGGAGTTGGAACGGTTCGTGGTCATCGTGAAAGAAAATAAAGAAGATCCCAAAACAGCCAACGATTTTCTGAGCTATATCTATCGAAAGCATATGCTGGAAGTATATCCAAATTTGTCCATAGCTCTTCGAGTTTTGTTGACCTGCCCGGTCTCAGTAGCTGGCGCTGAGAGAAGTTTCAGCAAACTGAAGCTAATCAAAACCTTCCATCGATCCACCATGATGGACGAAAGGCTAACATCTCTAGCTACAATTTCGATAGAAAGCTCTTGCGTACGAGATTTAGATCTCGACCGCATAATTGATGTGTTTGCTGCTGAAAAGGCTCGCCGAAAAACATTTTGAAACCTGTATTAAATATACGTTATCTTCTTTGTGTTGTAGATTAATGTTAAGAATCAATTGCACAGAAATTTATTTTCATTAGACGAGTCAGAGTCAGTTTCTTCATCGACCAGCGATTGGCTTAAGGACTTAAGGAGGCTTTACACAGAATACGATGCGATTTACGTACGAAAATGTCGTATCAAATTACGTACGTAGATTTCAAACTAGGGTACGTAGACGCAAAATTGGACGCAATCGCATTTTGTATAATTTTTACGGTTCACTTTGTTTGCGGATAAAGGGGCCCACGTATAGTTTTCGGGGGGAGCCTCAGCTGGCCTAGCGCCGGCACTGTGTTTGATTTTCTAAAGGCGTCAGCATAAGAGCTAAAATGTGAACGAGTTAATTTAATTTTTTTTCCACAAATGAATAGTTATAAGAAAGTGTTATAAAAAATGCTTGTGTAAAGATTGAATTGTGTCCGTTTGGTTGGTATTCAAGCAGTTCAACAGCAATTGTTTTATACAAAAGATTGTATATGTGTAAAGTGTTTTCAAGCAATCGCCAAAATCTCAAAAAAAAATGCTATTTACATGAAGTAAGTTTTGCATCGCCTAAGGCAGGGGTGTGCAAACTGCGGCTAGCGGAGAGTAGCGGATTTTGAATAGAGTGCGGCCGGCAAACGTTTCACACGTTTTTTTGAGGTGCTTGATAAAAGCAATGTCACAAAATAAGGGTTTTGGTTTGGATTAGAATGAATATCAAAACTATTGTTATAAGTCAATGTTATAGCTTGGTTTGGTTTCAGTATGAAAAGTAAAATATTAGAGAAATATTTCCAGCGAAGGTCTTTTTTTTTAGAGAACAGCTTCGTTTCAGTATGAAAAGCAGAAAATTAAAGAATTATATCCAGCAAAGACCTTTTTTTTAAAGAAGACCTCGATTTTAGGAGGAACTAAAAAATTCGAGACAAATCCATAAAGAAGATCAATATTTTTAGAGATTACTAAAACGCGGCCCGCAAATAAATTCAACTTTCGAATTCGACCCTCGAGCTAAAAAGTTTGCACACCCCTGACCTAAGGCATATGGACCTCTGGCAAACGACGTAATTCCCTTCGTCACGCAAAACCAATTCTTGGTAAAATTCATGTCACTTAATAAAAGGGTGAAATTGAAATTCCCCGCTCTGCTTGCAAAAACAAGCAAAAATTCATAAATTTGTTGAAAATTGTCTATTTTTTCCGTTGACCCTCGTTGGGGGCATCTAGAAATAGTAGGCTACCATCTTATTCAGCAATTCAAATTAGGAAAAGTCAAGAAACTCTAGAATATTATCTAAAAAACTGAAGTAATTACAAACGTTTTTGCAAAAGAGAATAGGGTTAAAATAGCTCCTCAACAAACAAGTAAATTCACTATCGCGGAGCATAAAATTTGGAACGCTTAACTACTTTCAGAATAAAAAGTAAAGTTAACATATTTTGAAACATTGTTTTAGTCAGGACGTTTCGGAATTAGGCCTATAACTCATGGAAAACACTAACACCAACGAAAACTGTTTAATCCTTTCGATCCGACTTTTGTACAATAAAGTTATTAATTTAACTCTTATTTACTATTTGCCATCTTTAGTTAATTGTTTTTAATTTTAGGGAAATCCCCAAAGCTTGTAGGGTTAGTAACGGTTAACAATATATGAGACCCCGTTCTTGGACGTAAATCTACATCCTTTCGACTAAACCGACGCTTAACAGATTGATTAATTATGATAGTTTTTTTTGCATGGGATTACTCTTGGGCTTCGAGAATCCTCAGAGTCCTGAATTATCCCATCCCAATGCATTTTCAATGGTAAAAATTTGATTTAGGTTTATAGCGCAAATTTTTGGGACACATATATCCCAACAGGATCGAAAGAGTTAACGCAGTTAATAATGAAATGAGTTATAACTCCGAAACGTCCTGAATAAAGCAATGTTTCAAAATATATTGGCTTTACTTTTTATTCTAAACTTGCTATAATTCCAAATTGCATTCCAATTTTTTAGCTCAATTTTATAATCAACAATATCGAAAGCTTTTGGTATAAAGTGCAAAAAACAAAAAACAAATAGGCCTAATGCTTTTGATCAACACTTTAAGCAAGTTTTCATAGGCAAAAGCGTACCAGCCCAAAAAATTTGGAGGGGCTATAGAGTTTTGCCCAAACTTTTTTTACTGGGGGGAGAGCAAAATTCAAAAAAGGGCACTTTGTTTATTGAAAAGACACTCCCAACAAAAGCAAATATTATAGAAATTATAGGAATAGTATTTTATAAGAACTTCGTTCATAACAAGACAAGGTAATATTTCATCCTTTTTTACCGCTTTGAAGAAATTAGAAGGAATGACATAGCTGTGTTTTCAGGTCTCTTGGTAACGCTAGAGAGTTTCTTGTGATGTTAATTGACAACAGCATTTTGCCTAGTTAGCATAAGTTGGTTAGTTACTATCAGAACATTGTATGCATCTGTTTTTAATAGACTACCTAATTTAAACTGTATTAATGCACTTTTTTTAAAGTTTTTTTAATTTAAGTTGATAGCAAATAAAACGAAATGAATGAATGAAGTTTATCTCTCGATCGATTTTCTCACTCAACTCAATTACTATTTTATGTAGTTATTAATACAGTAACTTTATTGCTGATAAAAAAAGAAAGTTATTGGCTAAAGAAAAGTTTACTTTTAATCTTCACCTGATTAATAAAGTACAATAAAATTAAAGTCATTTCTGGCTTATTGTAAATAAAAATACTATCCTAACCATCCTATTTGACCATTGTTAGATTAATTTTAAAGAATCGTGTAATATTATTTAACTAAAAACTGCAGTTTTATTAATGTTGTATTTATATAGGTTGTAAGTCCTATAACTTCTTAAAATTTTTATTATGTGTAAAAAATACCAGGTCTCTTCAAGAAGTCACCATAAATAATTTTTGTTCATATAACCAACCCAGATCCCCCAGCAGTTATTATCACTTCTCGAAAGACCCTTTTTTTGGTTTCTTCTTTATTCCATCCTGGTGCTGAATGGGGGATTCTGGGTTAATTTCACCGAAAAAAATTACTTACAGTGACTTCTTAAAGAGACCCAAAATTCCTTTATAATATACCAAAAAAAAAACCAAACCAATTATTGTTATCTATATCTAGAATGACTATTCTTAAATAATTGTAACATTGCATTTTCACCAAGTAGCAAAGCAGATGTCAGAAAAATCTGAACATAACTGAATTGACATGATATCTTGGATTAATTTAAATTTTTTTATTTTTAAAAAAGCCGTTGAATATCAAATTTTTATCAGTATGTCAAATTTGTTTTAATATGCAAATATGATATACTTTTGAAAAAAAGCAAGTGATTATAATGTAATTTTAACAAGATAGAGCAATTTATATGCTTTTTGGAATTTTTAAATAGAATTATTAGTTTGCAATCATTAATTAGCATGCTTGACTTTGTTGTAGTCTTTATAGCTATATATTTGTTGCTTTTTCTTAACTTTGTTGTAGTGTCTATATGTTTATAATATATTAGCAAAACTTTTAAATATTATTAAAAATGTCTGGTTCTCATTCATTGTTTGTTGACTTTAGTTCATTATCTTTGAAATTATAAAAAATCGCCAAAGCCTTGAAACATAGTAATGGTGAATAGTGAACAAGACACAAATATCTTAAAGCAATAAAAACTAGTCTTCATTTCACCTCAACCATAAAAATATATAAATTATCGTAAGTATTGATTAATAGACAAAAACAACCAAAAAATGACTAAAGAACATTATAACATCTGATCAAAGTAAAAACAGAATTTTTTAAGAAGTATTTACAGTTTCAGCATTTTTTATGGTAAAAGAAAGCTAACAATAAAGAAACAAGTGAAGTTCTAAACTGTTTTATAGAATACGTTGCTCTTTAAAGACAACTAAAGGTGGAATAGTGGAATACAATACAAGCTGCCAGCAAAAATAGGCTCACAAGCAAAAATAGCCTAAATATATAAATCTTGTTCATTATTTGTAGTTTTAACTATTTGGGAAATCTCGAAAGACTGTGAGGTTAATAACAATGAACAGTGACTGAGACCAAAAAAATATAGCTTAGGTCAAAGAAAATGTTTTTGTCATATGTTGAGCCAAAAAAATTTGATCTGGTTAATTGTTTGCTGTTGTTAACCACACAGGCTTTGCAGATTTCTCAAAATTTAATAGATACTGAATTACACATAGTGATTAGTGAATGAGAACCAAAAAATAACAGTTGCAACTAGAATAAGCAGTTGAAAATGAAAACACAAATGCAATTCAAAGTTCAGTTCATTTTCAGTTCAGTTCAGTTTCTTTTATTTCTGCTTTGCCACATGAACAAAATATTACAAAATGTTGAAAATTTTGTGAGTTGTTGAAAGACGGGGTTAGAAAAAGGAAGAAGCAACAAAACAAGTTGACGTTGTGACTTGCTAATTAGCGATGAAAAGTGAGACTAAAAATGTTATATATATATAACATTTGTAGTTGTCGTCATATTAAAAAATATATATATAACATTTGAATATCAGTTGTATGAATCAAGGTCATTTAAGGTGTTGTGAACCTTTATGAATTATTTATATGGATCAAGGCCATTAAAGAGTTTAGGGTCATAAATGTTTGATTGGGTTTATTTTAAAAATTCACTTAAGTTTTAAAACTTTAAGCTTTACATTGATTTACTGTTTTATTAAAGATGTCTTAAAAACTTATATAATTAAAAAAAGTTGTAGCAAAACAAAAAAGTTTAAAAAAGCTATGGTCCAGAGAACTGTTTTTATTTCATTGTGGCAAAGACAAAAAGTTATTAAAAAATGTCTCAGAAAAGTCAATGGATAACCAAAAAAATAAGTTTTAAAATAGATCATATTGTTGTTTTATTTTTTTTTTCAATTTATTGAAAAGAACTTTGTGACTTGCTGATTGAAAAAAAGATCTAAAGTAGGCGGTTTTTTAAAAAAAAATTCCTGGTTTATTATTCATTGAGTTTATTTAATTGTTTAAATTTTGAGAAAGCTCCAAAGTATGCAAGGTTAGTAAAGGCAAAAAGTGAATGAGACCCAAACAAAATAAAGGAATAATTACCAGAATGCATATCTGTTTTAGTGAATTAAAAATAAATTTAGTAGATTCTGCATGTCTTGTTTATAGATATTGTTTATTATTAAATTTTTTAAAAAATTTTTTATGTTGGATTATTTCTGAAAGCAATAACTAATAATTTAATTATTGTTTATCTTAACAAATGTATTAAATTAAAGTATTGTGTTTTTATTATGATAATAAATGTTTTTATAGTATTTGTATTATTATATAAATGTGTATGTTGTTTTTTATTTTTAAATAATCAGTATGGCCAAGTAGTTGGGAAGGCTGTATTGATGGCAAATGTGATCAACACAGTCATGATTCAAACCTGATTTCTGTTATTTTTGCATCAATTCCAATGGTACGTTAAAAGATTTTGTTTAAAAGCAGTTATGTATTTTATATCACTCTATAAAAACTAAAAATTCAAAACTTTAAACCAGACAGCAATAATTTGGCCTTTCCAAAAGCAGGTCAGGGTAATCACTTGACAATTGCTTTACTTTTAATTCTTTCAAATTGTCCTGCAACTCAAGAGGATAAATAAAGATGATGATAATATGTTTTCTTATTTTATTATGTTTCAATAGTATTTTTACAAAACTACTGCCATTATTTTTTTGTGTCTTTGGAAAAATATTTATTATACTTTCTTCCACACAGTGGTCTTAACAAGCAGCTCTTAACAAGTTTGGTCATATCTCTAAATATAAAACTAAAAAAAACAAAAATTTTAACCAGACAGCAATTTCTTGCTATCTTAAAAAGCAGTTTAAAGTTATTGCTTGATGATTGCTTAAAGTATTGTACCTCTGATGATTTCCTGTGAATCAAAAGGATAAATAGCCTAGAGATGAAAATGACAATGAAAAACATTTGCATCAAATTTACCATAGCAGATGCAGGAAATTATTTTTCTGAATCCATGTTGAAGTTTTTATTTGAATTATTGTTATGCAAAAGAACCCTTTTAGTAATATTTTTTATTGTTGATTAGTTAATACTAAAATAAACTGAGAATTTTTTTGTAAAAATTTTCTATTCAAAACTGATGTAAATTAGTGTTTTTGCAACTATTTAACAAAAATTTGTTCATAAAAATTTCTTCAACAGACCAAAATTGTTAAATCAAAATAAAGTCAAAGTGTCACAAAAATAAAGACAAAAAATTTTTTTCTTAGAAAAAGATGCTCCTAGTCATAAGTTGAAACAACTGATTATTTTAATAATTTTTAAAAAATTTAAACATTAAAACTTGTGATTAAATATAAAATCTTTCTGTTGCTTGGTACTTTTAAAAATAGAATTTAAAAAATATTAAACTTTAATGGAAATATCAAATCAGTGCTTTGTAATGATGGCCAGCTCAAAGCAATCCTTTATTTATTTTTATTTTGAAAATACAACACCATGGTGCTTTGTATACACACCAGCACACTAATAGATGAGGAAAAAAAAAGATTTTACAAACAAAGTGTAATACTCAGTAGACAAGTGAAGTAATACAGTGGAGGTCAAATTTTTTAACACGGATTTTAAAACTAGATAGGCTTGGAGCAGATACAATATCTTGAGGGAGTTTATTCCAAACATCCAGTATATGGTTAGTGAAGAAATTTTTGAACTGATTGTGTTTAGGATGAGTGAGAGACTGAATGGTCCAGTCATGTTGACACAGATTATAACCAGAGTTTCGATATGAAAAAAATTATGAAAATTTAAATCTGACAAATTGTGACATATTTTGTACATCAAAAAAAGGTCATATTCAACTCTATGATA
Source organism: Diplosoma virens (assembly GCA_963680785.1). Lineage (NCBI taxonomy): Eukaryota > Metazoa > Chordata > Ascidiacea > Aplousobranchia > Didemnidae > Diplosoma > Diplosoma virens. The sequence continues at coordinate 15,371,703 of OY796893.1, forward strand.
TTTTAAAGATTTTATGTTAAGCTTTTCTAGGCGGCCATAGTAAGAACAAAAAGAAATGTTACAATGAGTACAAATTTGACAAGTAAAATGGTGCTGAACAGATTCAATGGTAATAATGTCTTTCTTTAAGTATGGAGACCAAGCAGGTGTATTGTATTCAAGCTTAGATCTAACATAAGTAAAGTAAGCTCTTAATAGGGTCCAAACATTTTTTGAAGAAAAGCAGTGTGATGCACGATAAGCACAGAGTGAAGCTGTATGCTGAATGCGACAAATGTGGTGATACCATTTTAAATTGTACGAAATATTAATGCCAAGGTCAATTACAGTGTCAGCGCAAGAAACATCCTCAATACCTATAAAAATTTACTTGGTGCATTACACAAATTTTTAGCTATAGCCAGAAGTTGACATTTAGAAGGTGATAAAGAAAGTTGACAATGAAGTAGCCATGATGCTATACTGTCAAGATCACATTGCAACTGAGCTGCATTGTGACTAAACAGCTTTGCATCATCAGCATATAAAAGCACATCACTAGTATTAGCAGAACTAGACATACATCCAAGGTTAACAATGTCATCAATATATACAACAAACAACAATGGGCCAAGGACACTTCCTTGGGGAACACCACTAATAACTGGCAAGGTATCAGAGAAACTACCGTTAACACACACTTTTTGAACACGATTACTAAAAAAAGATCTAATCCAATTGAGCACATTGCACTGAATACCATATGAGTTTAGCACCAATATCAACTTAGAATGTGAAACACTGTCGAAAGCTTTAGCAATGTCAGTATACACAATGTCAGTCATAATATTAGAATCATAATTACAGAACCAGTTATTTAACACAGTGAACAGTTGAGAGCAGGTGGATCTACCAGGAAAGCCAAATTGATTTGAAGAAAGAAGATTGAAAGAGTGAAGACGAGAACATAATATTTCAGCAATAATGTACTCCAGAACACAGCACAAAACACAAGTCAAAGAAATAGGATGATAGTTACAAGGAAGATCTCGAGAACCTTTCTTGTGTATGGGAACAATGATGGCAGAACACCATTGCAAGATTAAATAAGCGTAAAAGTATGTTTTTATTAAATAAGCATAAAAGTTTAAAAGCATTAATTTTTCAAAGTCATTTTGCTGACAACAATAAAGACTATGAATACACATCAATAAAATTGCAGCAGTATTAATACAATATGTTGTTTTTTTGTACCTATAACGTGTTTTTCCTTAGACCTACAGTACATTACTTTTTAGTTACAAAGGACCAATTTTTGATATGATATCTTTATACAGTATTATGTAATGTGATTTTTGTTTTGTAAATTTGAAAACAATCAGAAGAAGTACAACAAAGTACCAATGGATGATTTAGGTAATTTTACTTACTTTTTCCTACTTGTTAATGACCTTAAATTGTTCTTTTGTTATATAAAGTTTAGCCAAAAACTTCAAATTTATCTTCTTGAATAACTTTTAATAAATGTACTCTAGACCTTGGTTAATCCACTCGGTTAATGTGGAATTTTGCTTAACCTGAATAAAACTGAAAGTACAAAATAATTTCTTACATATTGTAATTCTTAGTAAAAAGCTTTGGATTATCTGGATTTTCACCTAATTTGGATGATTTTGTTTGTCAAATCAAATCCAGATTAACCAAAGTCTACTGTATTTCAAAAAGGTTGAAAAATTCTTCTGTAGGCACACCTGATTTTTAAGAGATTTTGCATTAACCCAGATAACAACTTAATTTTAATTATTATTACAGCTTCTTTATTGTGAATTTGTTAAATTGTGTATGCAAGATGTTTAAAATACAATTGAACATTAGTATCTTTCTATATTTGTAAGTTTTTGTTGGATATTCATGAAAAATATTAAGTTTTTATGTAACTGCATTTTTCAGCAATTGCATTTGCCAATGTCAGTACAATACTTAACAAAAATTTTGTTCTAGAATCACATTAAGAAAAATAAATTTGGTCCTTATTATTTTTCATAAGATTTTCTGTTAAAAGACTTAATATGTTTTCCATAAGTTAACAGCCAAAAGAATTTTTTTCTTTAATGCAAAGCTTTTATAAATCTTTTATTTCATGTTTTGCTTCAAAGTATAATTGAGATAACTGTACCAGGAGTTAAGTTTTTAGTTTTAGTGTTGTTATATGCTAAAAATAAAGTGATCTTGATCTTTGGTCTGCAGTGCGTGCAGTAGCATAGCTTTTGCATTAATCTAAGTTTGCTGGATAGTTTAGTGTCCTAACTTATTTGCAAGCATATGGAAATAAGTTTGATGCTCAATCTACCTAGAAAATTTCTGTTGTGTTTTGGAAAAGTTTTACAGCACAGTCAAGTTATTAAGAGCGCAGTTTTGATGGCACATAGAATTGACACGGTCCCAGTTCAAAACCTACTTGCGTCATTTGGTTGTGCCATGGAAAAGACACTTTACGCCACTTTTTTTGCTTAGCGATTTTAACAAATAGCACTAATTTTAGTCATAAAAAAAATTTAAAAATTTCAATCCGACAGCAATATCTGGCAAATTGAATAAAAGGCCAGGATTACCACTTGACGTTTGTCATATGTACAAAAGGAGTCCTGCTGCTCACCAACAATGGTGACTCTGCTTAAAACAAAAAGCTTTATATGACTGGGCGAGTCTGGCCATACAAAGAAGCATTGATTTCAATTTTGAATTACTATTTTTGCTCCCTTTTTTCAACCGAAGTTTTTTATTTAGAAAAATGCATAAATATTTAAGATCTATATGTGCATATATTTAACAATGTTGGAAAATCAGTTCTTATAAAGTGCTCAATAACAAAGTTAGAGCTTGAATTGAAATTAACACTGGCGAAATCACGGAAATAAAAACAAAGCTAAAACCAATAGACTATTTCACCCATAAAAGAGATCATCAGGGGTATCTAATTTATTTTATTTTATTTTCCTTTTTAGATACCCCTGATGATCCCTTTTTGGGTGAAACAGTCTGTTGGGTTTTAGCTTTGTTTTTATTTCCGTGATTTCGCCTGTGTGCATATATTTATGTATAAATAGAAAAGAAAGCAAAAAGGAGTTAAAAAGCTATTTAGTTTTATAAGGAGTCCTAAATCAAAAAAGATTGAGAAACAAAATAATTCGAAAATGGTTTTTTAATAAATTTAGCTTATGTAGCTTCTAGTCATAAACGTTGATAAGTTGCTGTTCAGTAAGTAAATTTGTAACAGAAAGCCATTTCGTTATTGTTGGACTTCCACGCATGTGCTATGATAAAGCACTTGAAGCAATTGTATATACTGGATATTACATGCAAATACAATAAAAGGATTGCGGTTGTGTAGGCACTTAAAACCCAACTCAAAACCGTACATTGTTATTCAATTGCTGTTTGTATCATATTAATGGCCGTTCAATTGTCTTCTAGATTTGAATTTTTAACTAACAAGTTTTTGCTAGCATATCTGACGGAGTGTCAGTATTCAATGGTGAAACTGCTTCGATTCGCACCTTGCAGTCGTCGCGGTTTTCCGTCCGTTTGCTCAGCAATTATTTCCTATTTTAACAACCGCGTATTTTTTTGCTTCACTGCTCCTAAGTTATTGCGTGCGTGAATGCGTAACTCAAACAATACTTAAACCTAGTTCGACGTACATTTGTTTCAAGTTTTTTTTTTTTTTTTCCGTTGATCACCTTGATTAGTGAAAATGTTTTTTAAATCGTTATTTTTACAAATCTATCTTTTAAGCAATCTCCTGATTGATGTTCAGAATTCCTGGAAATGCATGTACGACTGTGGTTTTGACACGGATCGCGTGGACGTCCTTTTATGGTATTTTGCGTCGTTCCGTCAGCGAATCTTAGCATAGCGCACATGTGATGTCACTCTTCGAGCTTATCTGACGAGAAAACGTAACAAACTTGAATAAAAAAAGTCTGCGTTTTTGCTTGTTTTTAACTAGAAGCTGGACGGTATTTTGAATGGTTAAGCATGCGTGCATTGAATCTACTTTGATTTGACGAGTTATATCAAAATAGTCGAGTAGTTTATCCTAAATCAAGTTATTTAACTTGTTTCAGTCAGTGTTAGTAAATATTGTTTGCATTTTACTTTATTATATTTATTTTTCTCGGAATTAAAAATAAAAAGTGTTTTCGAGCGTAGATAAACTTTGATTGTTTTTAAACAGTTAGAGGTTAAGTGGATTTTCTTAAAACTTTTTCCGTTTAACAGCAAGGATGTTAACCGTTTTTAGTTCGTACAAGATATTTAGGATTTGCTTTTATTCCAAATCTTTTCCATGTCACAAAATAAATTTTAGTACGATTTTTAAATAAATTTCTTTCAAACTTGTTTCTTTAAAATGTTCGTTTTTTTCAAGGAACCCACGCGTTTCGGCTTTTGTTTCACTTTCGTCACATTCTTTTTTGCTACACACAAAAGAATCGAATCTTTAATTTCTACAACAAAATCGAAATATTTTTGTTTTTAGTTTGTATATCGAGTCCGTATTAGAAAAATATTCAATTAATTTTTTATATTAAAATTGCGCCTGGCTTTTGCCTGGATTGGTGTGTTCTTCAGTTACTCTTTATTTATTCCGTAATTTGATAGATCCTTGTTCTGTTACAAAGTTTGAGGCGAGGATTCTCAAACTTTTTTTAGCTAAGTACCTCTTTGCTGAACCTAAATGTATGGCGTATCCTTTTAAAAGAATTTAACAAAAAAATGAATACGATTGAATATACAAAACACAAAAAATATCTTTTAACTGCTTTAATCATCTCTTCATAAATTTAATGAGATGGATGAGCTTGGCTTTGCTTCACAAGTAAATCAATTCTTGGAAGCGTTTTAAGAAGGCACACGCGTGAGTTATGTTCGACTGAAAGCCTTGTGCGAAACTTGTTTTTCATTATACACATACTTGAGAAACCTTGCTCACAGCAGTAAGTTGATGAAAAGAGCAAAAGACTTTCCAAACACTTTTATGACACCAATGGATATGACTTTGCTATTGACGACTAAAATTTCTGAGCGATGACGATTTAAAAATATTTTTGGCTGTTGAATCATTTAAAAGTTGAACAAATTTGTTAATTTTCAAACTCTGTGGAAAAAGTCTGGGATCAACCTCAAGGATATTGCAAATCAGTTTATTATCAATCTTATTATCAGTTTATTTTCAAAATCTTTAATCGGGGAAATAATTTCCTAACAGATTACGTAACGACTGCAAGTGGTTTTGCACCAATTTGCTAATATCAGTAATTTCGTCTTTCTGCAGTAAACAAAGTTTTTGCTCATATTTTCGAAGATGTATTGACCGCATATTATTTTTTCTTTCCACAAGATTAGTTTCGTTTCAAATGCTTTTAATTTGTCTAGGATGGAAGCTGAATTACCTTGTAAGGATATGTTATTTGTAAAAGAAACAAGACCTAAAAAGTGACGATGCTGATGAGATTGCTGTCTAAATGCAGTCGTTGAAGTGCAAATATAAGAAACTTGTTCGCGCAAACCAGGGTTTGCCAGAATTGTTACTTTTCGGCTGCAAGTCTGAAATTTGTTACGTTTGTTACGACGCTACCAAAAGTTGTTACTATTTCACATCAATAGGAAAATATATTTGTTTTAATGGACGAGTTAAACGAAACATATTAAACTATGCAGAGCAACAATTTCATATAAAATTCGAGACGAAATGGAAGTAAAGACTTTTTTTTTTAGAGATCACCATGATTTTGGAAAAAAAAATAGAGAAATATGTACTGTTGGGCCTTCAATAATTTCTATAGATAGAATTTGGGCCGTCATAAAAAAAAAAAGGTTTCCGATCACTGGTTTAAAACTTAAAAATTGTTACTTTTTCAACTGATTTGTTACTTTTTGGCCATATTATTTGTTACTTTTTAAAAAATCCTTCTGGCAACCCTGGCGTAAACGCGTACTCCAGTTTGAGAACCCCTAGTTTAAGGCAACCAAAAGAGGAACTAAACTTCAAAACTTATGATATTGCTTATTTGATAATAATTCTTTCTCTAACCGAAAAATTTTCTTCAGATAAAAGGCTCATTTCGCATTTGCTTATAAAGAAAAAGGCTGAACTTGCGTGACTTGAATTACTTAGGTTGTTGTTGAAACAAGTTTAAACACGTAAACTACGCTGTTTATTCATAAGCTGCTTACCTGAAACTAACTCTTACTCGATATATTTCATGATCTATTTTTATTCATAAAAATTTAAACTTGTTTTATTTTTGCGTCTCTTCTTTTTTTTGACATCTTTTATTTAGAACATAGCTGTCAATTTGGCAAAGCCCAAAGCTCTTGATTTCACAGTCAAAATTGATAATATATAGTATATTTGATATAACTCTAGTTCAGTACTTTTCAGCCTTTTTCTAAATTGTTGCGGCTTACTATTGCTATATGCAAAGTGAAGGCTTTTTTTTCGTCATCACGTCCCCGAATAAAGTCACAAGTTATAGTTATGACGTTTGTATTTGCAATCTGTACCCGGTCTTTTCAAAATTGTTTATCATTGATTCATCGAGATGCTGAAGCACAATTAGGAGTAGTATTCTCGGCGTTGATTTTTATATCGTGCTCTGTTTGGAACCGGTCGCGAAAACTTGGCGAACGAACGCCGGGCACATGTGGCCCGCGACGTGAGTTTTTACGACCCACTAAACAATTTTGAACATTTAATCTCTTTTTGATTAGGGGCAACGCCAACTTTTTCTAACACCCAAGCAAACGACTCTTTTGTCTTTAAAATTCAAATGAAAACTAAGAAATAAGTCAGCATTTGCTTTTAAAAATTTTTTTGCTTTTCAAAAATGTTTTTTGACGTTGAACGTCAAAAGGTCTTCAAAAATCTTTTGACGTTGAACGTCAAAAAACATCTCTCTTTGGCCTTTTATGAAGACAATTTCGAGCCAACTGCGGCCCGCGAGTTCTAAAAATTTTGAAAAGTGGTTTGAAGTAGCAAGAACTTTATCAGTTTTTTTTCTTCTGGCCTTTTTAAAAAGTGTCGTTTTTGACTTAATTAAATTTTATTTTGTAAACTGATGAGTAGCATTTGCTTGTCTTGTATATACAAGATTAAATAATTTTTTCAATGAAAAATTCAATAAATTTCGTTTTTGTTGTAATACTAAATTTGAAGCAATCACATTAGCAGCAGTTATTACTTGTTCTTTCACACGCTTAAATTTTAGTCTTTTTAAAGGTTTTGTAATGTGGTCATCTTTCAATTGAATTTGCTGATTATATAGTTTGCATCAAAGCTTACAATCCTTTTTAAACCTCTTCATTTGAAGTAGCAAATCATGTAATTATGTGCTTGAAACCGACCGGTAAATAAATTCAATAAAAAGTTGTCTTTAAGTAGTATTTATTTAAAAGTGTTTTATTATTTCTTTTGTTTGAATGCGGTGTATCACTAGTTATCCGTGAAATCCGACGATTACGAACCAAAACAAGCGCCACGATTCCTAATATTAAGGCTAGAGATTAAATTACATACAGTAGATTTCGGTTAATGCGGAATTTTGCTTAATTTGCATAAAATTCAACGTACAAATGATTTCTTATACATGTAATTCTTAATAAAAAACTTCGGATTATCCGGACTTCGCCTAATTCAGATAAATTTGTCTGTCAAATCGAATCCGGATTAACCGAGGTCTACTGTATATATAACAAGCGAATAAAAAAACTAAAGGCAATCTTTGAAACTTAGCTCAGATAGTCATTGAACAGTTTTACAGAGTATTTGTTTTTATCGCTTTTTCGAGTTGGAAAGAACGCGGATTTCAAAACGCATCACGAGAAACTTCAGTACGCAACCCCGAGCTTGCAATCGTTTCATTCGTTGTTCATATAATCTTGTTGATTGCTTAGATGCGCTGCTAAAAGATCTAGAAGCTACCATCCCTCCTGTTATTACCTGCGGTCCGAAAGCCACAACTGGCACCGGCCCAAGCGAAGAGGAGATCATTGAAATGGCACCGGAAATAAATGGGGATCAGGTTTGTGTTGCTTCGGCATTATTTTCTTATCGTTATTTTACTTGCCGCGGAGGAAATTTGTTTGTTTGTGAGCTTAGTCAACCAAAGTAAAAAAATAAATCGATTTTCTTAATAAATACTGAATATGATTTACTCTGCGTAATATGTCTGCATCTGCATTGTTTTCACTTTTGCAAATAATTAGCTTGTACTTGTTAAAATGAGAATTCTATATGTACAGCATTTTTTTCGTTGTTTAGAATTTAGCTTAATAGATTCTATTGACTATTTTTTTGTTCATTGATAATTATTAAATTTCTATTTATGGTTTCTGTATTCTTCAAATTCAAACGTTTTACTTTTACTTTGTACGTAATAGCATTAAGCCCAATAGCTGTATGTTTGATCTTTTTAAACAAATTATTCAAAAACCAATATTTTTATCAGCCAAACTTTAGTATTTTAATCTTTTAGTTTTTCTACTACCCTTTCGTGTTATTTTTCTGAATCAAATTATATATTTTAATCATTTAGTATTTCTACTATCGTTTCGTGTTGCCTTTTTTCATTGTTGCGAAGTTGGTTTTGTGGCTTGCTGTTGCTCCTTTTTCATATTTTCATTTCGCGGCTTAAGAGTTGAAGCATTGATTTCAAAGACTCTTTGCAGTTTTCTATGTGTTTAGAAGACTCGTGAAAAATCTACGAAAATATATATTACTTACACTAGTGGATATATACAGGGTGAGTCACAGGAAACGGATGTTTTTAAGGAAGATAAAACTCTGCGAATATATTAACAAAAAATTTTATAATGTACATAAAAATATTCACTAAACTATGCCATTATGGAATATTTAGGAGCGAAAAATTATGTCTGACAAATGATGGCCATTTTCACGAGCACAAATTTGAAGCCGCTTTCTAAAGTTAGCTTTCACTTTCACTAAAGTTTCTTCACCTATTTCTTGGATATTTTCACGTATTGCAGTCTTCAATTCTCCAAGTGTGCGGGGTTTCCCAGCATAAACGCATGATTTCAGTCGCTGATTCACCATTTTTCACGTAGCTGTCATAAGCAAACACACGGTGTTTAAGACTCCACGGTAGCATGAGAGAAAGCAATTTAAAATTAAAAGGAAAACTAAAAAGAAAAGCAATTCAAAATTAATGACTAACAAATACAAAAATTAACGTAAAGGATAAACAAATAACAACAAACTAAACGGCATCTTAAGCAGGTTTAAAGACTACCTTCCTCACTCCCTAACCACTTTAGAAGAGCAAGGGGCGTCCTAAAAACATCCATTTCCCGTGACTCACCCTATATTTTATGTGCTACTGTCTCGCTTTAAGAACACATTTTAACATGACCGAAAACAAACAAAACAATCATAAAAGCCATTATCGTTAACTGCCTAAATCAGGAATGTCCAACCGTTTTTTGAAGTTGGGCCAAATTTCATATCGAACCGAAGTCGGTGGGCCGCAAAAAGCTGTTTGCGCAGATTCTTTGTCCAATTTCTTAAGTTTTGTCCCAAAACTCAGGTGTTCTCTAAAAAAAAAAAGTCTTCATCTATTTTCTTGCTCCGATTTCTTAAGTTTCGTCCCAAAATTCAGATGTTTTCTAAAAAAAAAGGTCTTCTAGAATCTTTTTTTATTTATCGATTTCCGCCTCAAATGTCTTTCAGCAATCTCGCGGAACTCTTCTTCGTAACCTTCATTATAGCCAGAAAACTGGAAATAGTTGCTGGGCCGCACCAGAATCTTAACCCTATATGGACCGATTTAATTTTGTGCACAATAAAAATTATTTCAACTGTTTTTTGGTGACAGTAACTTTCTATTATGCAATATTTGACAAAATACGAGGGTCAGTCAATAAGTAATGAGACTTTCTCAATTACTTTGGTGTTCTTGGAGTTATGCAACTGAAATTTTATGTGATGATTATGAATGGAGTTGTCATCTTATTTACAACAAAACTTGTTTATTTTCAGATTACTGTAGGTGTGACGATAAATTGAAATGACTACTAGGCTAGGAAACAGCTCATGCTTGGAACAAAGAGGAGTCATCAGATTTCTGTTGGCAGAGAGTGTAAAATCATGTGAGATTCTGTCTAGAATGCAAAGACAATATGGTCCTTCCTGTATGTCTAGAGCAAACTTCTACAAATGGGTGCAAGCATTCAAAGATGGACGCGAAAGCATTACTGATGATCTGAGAAGTGGAAGACCTGTGGATGTCTCTACCCCAGAAGCAGTACAGGCAGTTGAAGACCTGATCAAATCTGATAGAAGGGTCACTTTAGATGAAATTGCTACAAACTTGGACATCTCCCATGGCACAGTGTACGCAATTGTGCGTGAGAAGCTGCGTTTTTCAAAAGTCAGCTGTCGCTGGGTTCCAAAGATGTTAACGGATGATCACAAAATGCAGCGCCTGATGGCTTCCAGAGCATCACTACGCAGATACAGAAAGGAGGGAGATGTATTTCTATCGAGAATAGTGACAACTGATGAGACCTGGGTCTTTCATTATGAACCTGAATCGAAACGACGATCAATGGAGTGGAAGCATGTTTCTTCCCCAGTGAAGAAAAAATTCAAATCTCAGAAAAGTTTAAGGAAAGTCATGCTCACTGTGTTCTGGGACAGAAATGGGCTGATCACTATCAGTTTCTTGGAAAGGGGCAATACTGTGAACTCAGAGAACTACTGTGAGCTGCTAACTCAAGTGAAAAAAGACATTAAGAACAAACGGAGAGGACTTCAATCAAGAGGTGTGATTCTCCTTCAGGATAATGCAAGGCCCCACACAGCAGCAAGAACCCTAGCCAAAATTGAAGATTTAGGCTGGAAACTTCTAACACACCCACCCTACAGCCCAGACCTTGCACCATCTGATTTTCACCTCTTCGGCCCACTCAAAGAGAGTATGAGGGGAATTCACTTCCAGACTGATGAAGAAGTGAAGGCTGCTGTGAGCAACTGGCTAAGGACCCAGTCCACGGAATTCTATGCCAAAGGAATAGACAATCTAATATCAAGATGGAACAAGTGTGTTGCAAAGGAGGGAGACTATGTTGAAAAATAAAAAAGCATTTTTTGATTACCAGTCATTGCAAACTTGAGTTATTAAAAAAGTCTCATTACTTATTGACTGACCCTCGTATAAAAAAATTTTTATGTATCTTTGATATTTTTAAACGTGCCAGATCTGTCCCACTCGTCCATAGTACGAAAAATCAAACATTATATATCATGCAATAACAGAACCATAAAAGTTAAAAACGAGTACACAATTAATTTCACATTACAATTTAAATACTTTTAGCTTTTGTGAAATGTTTTAAAGTTTTTCTTTTTGGTCAGGCAAAGAAACGTTTCGCATTTTATGCAAAAGTATAGATTTTGCTTGTGTACCCAGGCAGTTTGCATCTGGCTATTTTCTCTGTAATCTGGATGCTTTCTTCACATTGAGGGTTGTTGTAACTGGATTCACAACAAACATATTCATCTTCAGAGCCACTTTCTCCAAGAAATTTATCTTCACTAGCAATAGCTGCCTAATTCCAGTAATAGCTGCCCAATTCTTTATGCCATAAATTTTTTGAACATTCATAATTAATTTATTATCAAACTATATTTACTCAAAATGTTCAAAAAAATTGCAGTATAACACTCAGATTATGTACACTGTATTTAGATCTTTAGCATATAAATCAAACTTTATGGACGAGGTGGACAGATCTGTCACGTTTAAACTAATCGATGCCAGATTAATCACAATTAACCAACATTAAAAATTTATCATTGATATGATAGAACTACTTTTATTCGACACAAAAAAATTTCATTTAGTCAAAAAATTTGCTTGCTTATCAAGAACTACTTAATACAAAATAGTAAGTATCAGCACTTTTCACTAACCTTGCCAAACAAGCGAAGAACTGACTATTACTTTCACACTGGTTGAAGTTTTAGGGTCTCCAACTCAAAACTACACCAACTGGGTATGACAAATCTAAGGAAGTCGTTTATTTAAAAAAATTTCTAAAAAGCTTCACTGAACACCGTTTTTTTGAAACGTGCCAGATCTGTCCCATTTGTCCATATAGGGTTAAGTGGGCCGCAGGTCGGACATCCCTGGCCTAAATTGATTCTTTTTTAATACCTGTAAACTGATTTACCTTGTTTTATTATATTTGCGTTAAATTGAAAAACAGTTCAATGCAACGGTTTTGACGTAAATCGGAAAAGAATTGTTGTTGCTTAGGAAAATACAATTATTTTTTGAAATTTAAAAAAATTTATGAAAGTCAGCAGAAACTAACCTTAAAAAGAAAGTAACCTTATGCTCCCACTTTAATTAACTTCTTTGTTGCGATGAATTCTATTGACTTACTAATCATCAAATTACAGAAACGTTGCTAATTTGTTACGTTTACGTTGGTCTTGAAATACATTTCATAATCATCATACAATTTGCGTCGTTTGAAGTCTCTAGTCTTTCAATTGTGCTGTTAAGTGTCTGTCTTGGAATACGTGGCACGTTGAACCGAAATCCATTAATAAAGAAAATAATCAATCCAAACTACTACACCTTTATAGTGTCGTTTTACTTTGTTTCGAGTTAAAGATACAAGAATCGTTTTTTGTTTTAATGTGAGTTTACGTGTTTAATACTGTAGCTGGTATGATATTTTATTCGTATTCGTTCATTCACATGGCGACCTTTTTTCAAAATCTGTTGCAACGTTTAGCAAAGCAATAATATGTAATGCCATAACAAAAAAATAAATATAAATTTTTTTTGTGTTCGCACAAAAAGTTTTCCGTACAATTTTAGCTTCTGTTCTATTTATTTATCTGACTGATAGAATAGCATCGAATGTGTTATATTCAGGGCTGGGGAGCCAGCCTAATTTAGGTTATCCAAGGGCTTAATATTACCCAAGGGTTCAATAGGTGGAGTTATATATATTATTCAAGGATCCTATCGATTATATATCTCAAAACAAAAGAAGACTCAATGTATCCAGCACATTTACATACAAAACAAATCGTCCAAACACAATAGTCACAGCAGATGTCAATGCTCACTAGCAATTATGGTGCGCACCGACCAAGGGCCATAGAGGAAAACTGATTGAATAACTCAAGTCACATCAAATTAATCACAAACACTCAACACGTCGACCATCCAATGAAACACAACGGCCTACTTCATCAGGACTGTCCCCTCCCTCGCATCAGATCGTTTATTGTTACTCTCTGCCCTCAGTATACGTCACAAGACCGAAACAACGCCATCCCACTTCACTAAACAATAACAAATTACCAAAAATCCAATTGGATATCATTTAAATATCATGTTAAAGATCTTATCTTCCACAGACCCCATTTCACAATAATCGTGAGAAATATATTGTGAAATGGGGTCTATAAGTGTCCATTGGGCAAACAAACATTTTGTCGAGGCAATACCGGATGTTGACAGACTCTTCATCTTTAAAGAAAATTAAAACAGTATAAATTGCACTGCACTTGCCAAGGCATATCCGCAAGCTCATCCAGCAATGTGATCACACTTGCAAACAAAACAGATCACCCCAAATCATTACTATAACAATCACATAAAAAAAACAAATACATGAACACAAAACAAACACCCGAAAACAACCGTGGTAAAATTTACCTATGGTGGAATTTGCCCAGGTAAAAATTAAAGGCCATCCCTGAAACACCTGGGATCACTTTCTATCAAATATCTCACAAATATGTACAACACTTCACCCAACACGAACACAATATTACATCTTGGAAAAGGTGTCCAAAGCATTTTCACTTTAAAACTAAACAAGGACCCCAACATTGGCACAAGCTACCGACCCATATCACTTTTATCACCCATGTTGCCTAAGCACTGGAGACAGCGCTTCTACCATAAATAACAGAAAACATTCCAGTTATTTCTTATCAATATGAATTCTAATATAAACACTCAACATACACTGCTTTGCATAACATCTTCCAGCAAATCAGAAAAGGTTCAACAATTCAAGGAAACCTCACACTGTAGCTGTAGCTTTGGACATGAGCAAGGCGTTTGATATTGTGAACAAAAACAAACTTATACTAACAAACATTACAAACATCATTAAGTTCATAGCCACCTACATTTAAGGACAACATAAGCATGCACTCAATACAATGGCACACTCTCAAAATTCAAATAAATCAACATCTGGAGTACCACAAGTTGGAATTCGGTCTCCAACGTTATTTAAAATTTACATCTTTGAAATTAACTTCCTCCCAAACGACGTACAAATCTCAACATAGGCCGATGACATAACAGTCACAGTATCTCACATCAATCACCATTTAAGCCCAACAATTTATTCAAAAATATTTTTACAAAGTATTACACTTTTTACACCAGACACAGCTGAATATGGCACAACTCTATCATTTAAATTAAATAATCAAACACCAACAACAATAAAAACACCCCAAAACTCTTGGAATTAGTTTTGACCCAAAATTAACATTTTCACAATACATAAATCTCACCGTCATTAAAGCAAAACAAACGCTTAACATTCGCAAAGCACTTCAAACAAACAGGGTAAACAAAACAGGCTAATCATCTCTACATTTAAAGCCAACATTCGCCCATATTGGAATATGCAAACACCATATGGAGCCCTACCATATCAAACACCAACATCAAGAAACTGTAACCATTCAGAACACAGTTTTGTTCATTGCTACTGGCTGCACACAAATATTGAAGACCTGCAAGACAAAACTAGTGTCCTACCAATGGGCACTCATCTCAAACTCAATGCTACTGATCTTAAACAAATGACTCGAACACAAACACACTTTTTACAGTACTTTAACGCACGTTTAGATCCACGAATTAATTAAATGACTTTTAAATGTAAAAAAATATATTGTTAAGAGCTGGAGCCAGCAAAAATTTTGATGGCTCCGGCTCCAGCTCCGGCTCCTTCAAAATTGACTGGCTCCGAGGCTCCGGCTCCGGCTCCCCAGCCCTGGCTATATTTAGAGCAGCCTCAAATGATTTTCTAAACTTCTTATACAGTTTTCAAGAGTTTTGGTGCGAAATTTGCCGGTTGAAAATTTTTAACAAAAATATACGACTCTAATTTGAAAGTTTGTGAAGTTTGCCAGACAAAAGAATCGTTATAGGTGCCCTATGACGAAGTTTAGATTTGAATTTCCACCGTGTCGATTACGGTTATCTTAGAAATGGCGTTTCTAGGTAGCTCTCAGACGCGTTAACAATAATTAAACATAGACTTTCAAACAATACAGTTCAACATTGGGTTGAGGCATTTGCGGAAAAAAATTTCTGAAAATACAGTAAATTTCACAGTAAAATTTTCATAATTTAGTCCATAAGAATCCATAGATTTAAAGCGAGTTACTAAGAAAACAACAAAATTAGCAATTTTTACTGAAATCTTTATTTCTGATTATTATGAAGTTTTTAACCGTTAAACTGCGTACTACCTCATTTCCCCATTGTTTCTTTATTACCCAGGAGAGAAGGGCTAAACAAAAAATAGCAATAAACACAATTGCATTACTTCTCTGCTTGTTGCGCTTTATGTACTTCTCGCGTATGTCGTACTTGGTCTCAGCGTTCTGGTTTGAAACTCTATTGCATTAAAAAAAACACGAATTGAAGGTTTTGGAAATGTCTAACTTGGTCCTTAAAATTTGCAAATAAAGCGATTCCCTTGATTAGTTTTGAACGCTTCTGTCCTGTCGATGTTTGCTTGAATCGTGGATGACGAGCAGAGTCTGCCGTACGTTGATTACCAATGTTTCTTGTAGAATTGCCATTAAAACCATATTAGCAAACCTATCGGCAAGAATGTTTTGTCCGCATTTTTTCACCAAAATTCTATTACGTATTAATTTTTAAAATAATATATTATGATGCCGTTCTGTAACTTTGACTGATGAATTTTAATTTAATCTTGCGCATTACTCGCTTAGTACAAGCCTGTTGGTTTTTGTAAAGCTGTAAATCATATTTGTAAATGAAAGGTTAGTATTTTTATCCATTGGTCATAATGCGATCTTGCTGCTGTTATTTGTTTCAACTAATAGATGCTTTGTAAAAAATTTTCAAGTCATCGTTTTAAGGGTATCCACTCTAGGTCAGACACAAACAGGACTGGGGCCGAGGGTTTATCCTTTTACTACCCCAGACTGCTGCACTGCCTGAATCAGAATCAGATTCTGGCAGTGGTGTCATTAAGCCGGCATCGAGTTTCGTCATCCAAAACCGTCAGACATCGTGCTCCATGTGGTGCCCGATGTATAGGGTATACTGTTAGAACATGGTCTGCGGTTTGCTCAGAGGCGCCACACTCGCAATTCGGTGAAGGAGCGAGACCCCCATTTGTGCATGGACGAATGGAATCGCCCAACACCAGTCCGCACGCGGTTGAGCTTAACCCAAGCTGCTCGAGGTAAGTCAATCCCAACAGGCCTGCACCGGTCCCGGGCACAAAAGCACGAAGCCTGGAAGCATTTTCACAATACTCCGTTTTCCATTTGTGGTTTGTCCATTCAGAAACGCAGATGCCAAATCTGGCAAGGTTGTCCAAAAGATTCCGCGCAGTTCGGCACAAACGGGCGTCTGGATCTTAGTCTCACTTGGCGAGTATCTGAGGACCCACTTAAAAGACCATACAAGATATGATCGGGATGCAGAGATCCACGGTAAGCCAAGGAGAGTGTCGCTCCTAGTCGGCGAAGCTCAGCTGGCTGGATGCCTGAGAGTACAGGTAGGTGGTCCGTTGGAGTGGGGCGCAGGCATCCAGTAACTATGCGCAAGGCGTCATTCAAGACACTGTCGATGAGGCGAGTGTGAGCACTGCGACACCAGACTGGCGCACAGTACTCAGCTGTTGAGTAGACTAGAGATAATGTGGCTATGCGTAGTGTTTTAGCACCAGCACCCCATCCCGAGCCCACGAGTCGCCTCAGCAGTGTGACGCGCGAGGATAGTTTTTTGTGCAATGCCACTAAGTGGTGACGAAACGTGAGCGATCTGCCCAGTTTTACTCCAAGATAAGTAGGGGTTGGACAGAACAGTAAAAGTCTACCGTTGTTTTAGACCTTTAGCTCACGTTTGGCCTCTCGGTTATTTAAGTGAAAGGCTGTCGTAACCTCTTAGTGTGACTGAGCTTCAACCTCCAAGTCTGGAGATACGCTGAAAGTGTAGACATGTCTTGGCTTAATTTCCCCTCCAAGTCCTTCCAGTTTCCAGAAAAGTGCAACAATGCTAGATCATCAGCATAAGCAAGCTTTCTGAAAATCGTGGAAGGAAGATCGTACGTATAGATGTTAAATAGGAGGGGAGCCAAGATCGATCCCTGAGGAACGCCGTTTTTAAGACGGCGTAGCCTGCTTTGCTTACTGTCACCGATGGTAAGGGTGAAACTTCGACTTCGGACAAGCTCCATAATCATTCTGACCATGTGCTTATCCGGAAATAGTCTTAGCAGCTTGCAGGTAAGGCCACGGTGCCAGACAGTGTCATAAGCAGCTGTCAGATTGATAAATACGGCCCCAGCCTTCTTTTTAGCCTCAAAAGAATCCTCGATGTTCTGGGTTAGCAGAACAACTTGATCAACGGTTGACTTCCCGCGTCGGAACCCAGCCTGCTCTTTAGGGAGCAATGGATCGATTGATGGTTCAACGCGGGCGTAGATAAGCCTCTCGAGGATCTTGTAGGGGACACAGAGCAGAAATATCGGTCGATAACTCTTTAGGTCCCCCACGGGCTTTGCTGGTTTTGCGACCACAAGCAATCTTCTCCAGATCTTGGAGAAATTTGGGTCGGCGCAAACAGGAAGAAAGGAAGTCACGTAACCAGAATTTCAGAGCAGCCCCAGCATGGAGTATAAGCTCTGAGCAGGGGAATCGAATTTGCTGCTGCTGCTGCTGCAAATTCTCTCTGTGAAAAATTGTCAGAGATATTTACTGCGTCTGATGTTGTGGCCCTCCGAAGGTCAGACACTTCTTGAGAGACAAGTCGAGATGACTTGCGGTCAACAGCTTCGTATTTCCCATTTCTAACCAGCTGAGATGCAATAGCATCGGCTGAAACGGGACAGTGACTAAAAGAGTATCGTGACCTACCAGTAAGATTGTTCAAAATACTCCATGCTTTTCGATTAGAGTGTGAGAAGTCAATGCTCCGAACTGCCTCGGACCATCGATCCCTCCGCTTTCTGTCAAGCTTGGCAAGCAGAGCTGTAGCAACTAAACTTGAGTCGTCTCCCTGAGGAGACTGCAAAAAGGTTTTATAGAGGGATTCACACTCTGCATCCCAACACGGAATATAGTTATTTCGATACCCGCGTGGGATAGTCTTTTTTGCTGCTTTCTTAATGGTGTTACAGAAGTCCTGGTAAGCCGCATCCACATCAAGTGAATCAGGCGGCAACAAAGTCTTTGCGAATTTATTCTTCAAAGCAATGTAGTGACTCCATTTGGCCTTGCGGAAGTTTCATCGCTTAACAGGCATGCTTGGCACTGCCATAGCAAACCTTGGTGGTGTAATAAGCGAAAGTCGATGTTGTGACCTGGGAAACTTTTAAAGGACACGTCTATCCGGTAAGCGACTGTTTGGACCTACGCTAGAGAAAGCTACGACCCGAATAAAGGCCCGTTTCCACTACGAGCGTGGAAAAAAGCATTCTTTGTTTGTTTTATTGCTTTTTTTTTTGCGCTCGCTTTAATTTTAACCGCTCGCTTCAATCGAAGATCAATAAGAGACAAAGAATGCTCTTTTCCACGCTCGTAGTGGAAACGGGCCTTAAAAACTGGCGGCGTCCTTGGCATTATATAGGAGGGCAAGACAATTAATACTTGCCCAGCCAGCCAAGCACTCACAGTCCGGACTGTTGTCATCGTAACCCCAGTCAACATGACGACAGTTAAATTCGCCAGCGTAAAGACAGGGGTGAGGAAACACTGGGAGATCCAGGGTTCGCCATCGCGTTGGCGGTGGTTTGTAGACGTTGACTATTTTATAGCCATCAACGTCCACACACAGCCACTCGATCTCCGATGTCGGTGGAGATTGGTCCAAACGCGTGTATCTCAGTCGCTCGTGGACAAACGTGGCAAGGCCATGCTTCCTGCTTAAATAAGACCCAGCTAGTTGGTAGTTCGGAAGTACCAACTTCTCTGCATCAGTGCAGTGGGTCTCCTGCAGTAGGATGACGAGGGCCTCAGACTGCATAGCGAGGTGATAAAGAACGTTCATCTTGCTTGCAGTGAGGCCTTCGATGTTCAGCTAAAGAATAGTGGGTCTTCGGAACTTGTTGGCAATGTGCCCTGAAAAGGGCAGTTTTATCCTGGCATTGCCCCGTCCTGAAAAGGACGTTTGCCGAGTAGCAGACCCACACTGAACATCGGAATGGGTGGATACCCTTTCGTTTTGGTAGGTTCGGTTTCGGTCTGTCATTTTTAACACCAATGAATAGACTTACTCACGACCCAGGCTGCGAGAAAGCACCTACCATCTGGGCCAAAAATTTTCAAGTAATTGTCTTCAACTAGTTCATAGCCATACTTATTTTTATTTATTTTATTTCTTTATTTATCCTCCTGACTCGCAGGAAATAAGGTAGGCAATTACCCCAACCTGCTTCCGGAGATACCAAGATATTGCTGTCCGCTTGTAATTTAATAGAGATATGACTGTAATTTAGAACTGCTTGCCAGGACCACCAAGCAGGGGAATGTGCCGTAAAGTGTCTTTCCCAAGGACACAACAGAATGGCGCGAGTGGGTTTTGAACCGAGACCGTGTTGGTCACGAGCCCGGCGCTTTAACCACTCGACCACGCTGCCGACATATCTTAATTTAAAAAACTTCATAATTTAAAAAGTTGTTTATGATCCGATTTTTAACCTAATCATCTTTCTTTCATTTGAATTCACTTTCAGTCACGTCAATTCTGCAAATGCTGTCGCAATGTTGTTGTTCAATCAAATTCTCACACAAAAAATATACTTTAATACCTTTAAGTGTGCATTTTGCGCGCATTGACTTAAGCTGTCACCGTATATTTCGTCCTTTTGCTGCCTCTTCATCTACACCCTGCAGCTGACTGTTGTGTGTTTGTGACGAAAAAGGAAACTGTTGTTATGTCAGCTGACATCATCAGCGTCTTGTTTTATATTCTTTGTTTTGATGTGGAAATTTAGTGTGAAGTCAACCTGATAGCAGCTAAGTGAAAACTGTTTAAGCCTAATCTGGTTTTACTTGAACGCAACGGAATTTTGTTAAATTTTAAACAACGGTATATAATAGTCTTCAGTTCTATTTAACTTTCTTAATTTTACCGGTGAGCTCTGTAAGAAGCCGTTTTTTCAATTTGATGTGAGGAATTGTAGCAAAAGGTGTAACAAGGAGTTATTCTATTTTTAGACGACTGTCAAGCCAAACATGGCGTTAAATGAAAACCTGAGCGAACTTGACTCCTTGTTGGAAGACTTGTATACACAGGACGTGCCTGTCAAAAGTAAGTAGATAAAAAGTCACCGGGCAACGCCAACTTGTCGGTGTTGAGTAGAGACGCGATCGGTTCCCATTAACGCGAAACGCTCTGTTCGTGTTTGCAGAAGAAGCGCCTGTTCCGCAGTTTCCTCCGACCGAGCCCGAGATTTCCCGGAAATCATCGTTACCCAAAGCCAACGACGTCAATATCGATAGTCTTCTTGAAGAGTTGGATAATGATGGGGATTCCATGCAAAAGTCAGTGCCGGTTTGCGCATCATTCGAAAAAATCGATGTAGATTTTCTTAAATAGATATGAATGTGGTTTGAGCTGGTTAATGGTGAACCATAAGAAAACCACCAAATTCCTACTCAACTCTTTCTAACCCATTACTACTTCAGTTCCTAATGCTAGTTGTGACCATTATACGGATGTTTGCATGGCGTAATAGCATACGCAAAAAAACAATTTACTGTAATAAACCTTTTTAATTAATTTACTGTACTTTAAATGAAAACTTTTTTAATTAGTTTTGATTTTCTACCAACACTATTTTAAGCGTTTAACTCTGTATTTGGTTTATTTGCAACTCCTATAATAAAACAAGTGATGTGCCTAAAGTATGATGCCTGAAATAATCCTTGTCTAGAGTTTGTCATATTTTTACAAATTAAGGGTTTTTAATCTTGCAAAACCAACTTTTCTTATGTTTCTGTAGTGGTAGTCAAAAATCCAGTGTTAAATCCAGTTCAGACCGGCACTCGCCAGTTTCAGCGACTTGTGCTGCTCAGCAGTTGGACGATTTGATGGCCTCGCTAGTCGGATTTCAAGTTGATCAAAGGGTAAGCAACTTCTTGAATTCAAATTGTAAGAGTTTTGAAGTTTCAATGATTGAACAATATAATGAAAGCAAACCTATTTCCTTGCATCACTTCCGCTGAAACTACCCAAGTAGAGATAGTAAACCAGTTGCTTCTTTTAACTGAATATAAAGCAAACGGCAAAATTCTTCGATCAATCGCTTGAACTACTTGTGGCTTAGCAAATTTGGTGTTTAATAAGGTCTTTTCTGCAGCCGGCTTTTATCCGGCTTACACGCCAGATGTAAAAGTTCTCGAAATTTCGTGTGAAACGAGAAAGTTTTTAACTTTTGATGATCCTTACAAAGTATTTAAAAAATATATAGTTGTGCCGCGATGGGCTGCGCCAGATTCGCCTTTACGACAAACGAGAACCGACTCGGTTGCTGTCTGTCACGTCATGGGACAACTGGCGGTTATTCGTCGTAATCGACCTATTCACGTTCGAGTTGTTTCGTTCAGGATTCAACTGGAAGCGCTTCGAGTGAAAAGAGCGATCCTCCGTACGCGAAACCGGACAAATCGCGATCGAAGCCGACTTCTCCGACGGACGACGTCTTGAAACCTACCGCGTTGTCAGTGTCTGAGCCTGCCGCTAACCGTGAGTTGCGGAATGTATAGGATCAGCGATTAGTGTGAGTGTGTTCGGACGAAAAAATGTTGCGCCTTTAATATCGCCGTGCTAGATCAAAATTAGGAGATTCTCTAGCCTCGAAAAAGCAAGAAAGTAACGTTGGCGAAGTGCTGACGAAGTCAAGTTCCCCCCAGTTTTTTGAAAAAAAAAAATTCTTTCGTCTTTTTGCTAAACTGCTTCACGTGACGATTGCTCAGAGAATGACCTCGATGCGATGCTGAAGAACATGAACACGGACTTGTCGAAGCAAGGAATTCGCGCCGCCTCGAAGGGAATCTGTGGAGCTTGCGGCAAACCCGTCATGGGAGAGGTACGTCATCGGTTGCCGTGGCCGATCAAGAATTTGGCAACCTGTTGTTCCTATGCTAATGCAGCAAAAGCCCCGTCACACTACATGATCGCGTTTTCTCATTATCTTTATCCCTTATCTTCTTCATTATCAGCGTGAAATATCAACCTCCTCAGTCACGGTTTAAAAAATGATATAGTTCGTACAGATTTGTTTTTATTTTAAATAAAATGAAGATAAAACACACACATTTTGATTATTATTTTAAAAAATTTAGGCACACTTAAGTAAAAATGCGTGTCTCTTGTATTGGACACTGTGACTTAATTAACACAAATTTATCTACTGATAATATTTTAAAACGGGCCTGAAAAAATTGTCGAATGTATTGGACAAAGTGACGGGGGAGGATTGGTACTAAATAAATGGCAAACTTTTTATTGATTGAGAATAAAATGAAATGAATGAATGAATTAAGTTCATAGAAAATCTGTTGCGTTTTTAATGCACTTCCAACTCAAGTTAGTGAATTGCATTCAATCCTGTTATTTGCATAATCAACTTGCCTAGCTTTTTATTATTCGATCAACCAAAGTATGTGTTTATTAAAATTAGCATTCCAAGCATTTTACCCAAAGGTAGGGATTTAAAATCCTTACGCAATTATCTGTTTTGTAATTAACTTGATTCGTTTGCATCAATTTTTCTTCATAGTTTTGTTTTCTGTCCCTTTAAAGTCGCATTCCTGTGAAAAGCTAATATCCTCTTATTGCTCTTGCTAAACTTTAATTCAGTAAAAGTGAAAAACGCCGTGTTAAATATAGTTCATCATCGTAAATTCTGGTTTCCGTTACCTAACCCGCTCAGAAATTATAAGCTTTGCTTTATTGATCCGTAAATAGTTGCAAGATTAACATGTTGCTGATCTTGAAATGTGCTATTTTTTGAGGCGTTTAAGAAAATGCATTTTACTTCACCGTTTTTAATTGCTCGTCTGAAATTATTTGACAGATTTTACTAAGCGAATCAAGACCAAACTATACTTGAAGGATTGTGAAATTTGAAGACCTAGAAAAAAACATCAATTGTAATACTTTAAAAAATGCGTTTTGCCCTTGAAGAATAAAGTGCATATATGTATTGTCGTCGAAGTAGGTGCTTCCCCTAACACACCTATTCCTGGTCCAGGTCACAACTGCCCTTGGCAAGGTCTGGCATCCGGAACACTTTGTCTGTGCCGTGTGCGATGAAGAGATAGGATCAAAGACCTTTTTTGAAAGAGAAGGAAAACCTTATTGTGAAAACTGCTACCACAAGCTCTTCTCCCCGACTTGCGCGTATTGCAACAAACCTATTCTCGGGGTGAGTCTTTTTGATGGCGTCTAGTCGATTCAATCATTCACTTCAGGTTTCAATCGCTTGATTTCCGGGAAAATAGTGTTTTGTTACGTTGCTTTAATCAAATCAAAACGATTTTCACCGGCAAATCGCGATCGTTGCACAAATTCATTTTTCGTACTATTTACGGTCGTCGCCAGGTCAAAAAATATGTCAAGCTCCCGCAATTAGCTACATTTTGTTATTTTAGTCTATTTGCAATCTGCTTTACTTGTTATGCTTTTGGTTTTAAGTCAGCTGAACCACGACCGAAAAAAGAAGCTTCGCACTTTATCGAAATAATTACATCAAAGTCCATACTTAGTTACCACTATTTACAGCGCAAACTATTCGAGTGATGTAATGCAATTTGACGTTGCATTGCATTCATCTGCGTCTTAAGTAAATGTATCAGACTATACAATAGGAAACTACGTATTTTCATTAACACTTTTATATCTGCGCCTCATTTTAGTAAGTGATAAATCACCTTTTATTACAAGCTTGAAGCATAAAAAATTTATAAAGATTATTTTAAACTCGCTATGCTTTTGTAACTATTTCCCTAAAATAGTCTTTTCATCCGTAATTATCTATATAAAGTGATTTTAATAAATCTTTTTATAGTAAGATGTTCGTTGCATGCAAAGCAAAACACGTAGTTTGTGCTTGCGTGACAAACAAGTGACAAACAAGCTTTCTAAAATGCTCGAAAAATCGAATGAAGTTGCTTTAAAAACTGTTCATGCGTTGAACCCGGAATCACTTTTCAGCAATGCGTGACCGCCCTCAACAAGACCTGGCATCCGGAACATTTCTTCTGCGCCATGTGCAGCAACTTCTTCGGCGACGAGGGCTTCCACGAGCACGACGGAAAGCCCTACTGCCGCGCGGACTTTTACAACCTGTTCGCCCCCAAGTGCGGAGGCTGTCTGAAGCCGATCCTCGCCAACTACATCTCTGCTCTCAACGCTCAGTGGCATCCAGAGTGCTTCGTGTGTCGGGTGAGTCGCGTCTCCTCTGTTGCTTCTCCCGGACCTTTTGAGTTCGTTTGTAGCAGTCTTTATTGTTCTTTGTATTTATATCGACAGTATTAAGTTTTCGTTTTTCAACGGCCGACCGCAGACCGGTGTTGATGATGATTACGCGGGACTTTGGCGAAAAGAGATTCGAAAGCATTCCATTGCTTCCTGAACGCCTTTAACTTCTTTCTTTGTAGAAATGTCTCGCGCCTTTTACAAACGGCAGCTTCTTCGAGTCGGAAGGTCAGCCTTACTGCGAGACTCATTATCACCTGCTGCGAGGCTCGCTCTGCTCTGGTTGCCAGAAGCCAATCAAAGGCGAGTCGGTCGTGAACGCATGCGTTTGTTTGTAATCCATTTTTGCGATTGCGTTTTATTTGTTGATGTCGAGGCTTCATTCATGATCGCGATTGATGATTTCTATCAAATAATCATGATGCGCGTCCGGCGTTTTGTACGTGTCGCTCTCCTTTGTTTGCTTTTTGAAACGAAGCAAATTTTCACTAAAGCAGCCTCATTTTGCAATAAGGTCTCTACCGGGAATCGAACTCAGTTTTTGTTACGATGTTTAACCAAACAGCGTCTTTATTTTAACGGTTCGTTTAGGTCGATGCATCACGGCGATGGGCAAGAAGTTCCATCCCGAGCACTTTGTTTGCGCCTTCTGCCTCAAGCAGCTCAACAAAGGAACATTCAAAGAGCAAAACGAGAAGCCGTACTGCCACCAGTGCTTCGCCAAGCTCTTCGGTGCTCCTACTAACGCCTGATACCGACACGTAGCGCCTCCTGATTGGTCCAAAGCAATTTAGTTTTAGAATCCAACGCTCACTTTAAAATGTCGTATAAGATGCAAGCCCCATTGAAACGTCATCGTATCATTACGTATCGCTTACATAGCTCCTTTACTTACCTCTATTTTTTCCTGAGGTTAAGTGATTTTATTTCGATGAGTTTTGGCAGTAAATTGTTGTGAATAACGCCTTTTAGTTGTTTTTTCAACTGCGGGATAACTAAGAAGTTTAATTGTTTAAGTTTGTTCATCGAATTTTGTTTTTTATGCTCTGTAAATACACGCGTGCTCGTAATATTATTATTATTATTATCATTAATCATTTTTCCCCATTATTTTAATTCTATTAGCAAAACATTTCGTCTCTGTCTGAGTAACGCATTTGCACTTGAAGATCGTGGATAATAATTTGTGCTAAACGCAGCGGAAACAGCGGCGCTCTCATATTCTTCCGCGCTTTTATTTCTGTACGGACCGCAGTAATTTTCTGCGGCAGTTCGTGTTGTTGGTGTTTTTTTTTTTAATTACAAGCTCGGTTTTTTATTAGTAGCTATATATACATGTGTCGGCGCTTTTATTGTGGTGCCCGATTGTGTTTGCTCGAAAATGTCTCGCTTCGTGCTCGAATTGATGTTTGATCAAAAAATCTTTTTATTTTCTGTGCTGCTTTGCTATCTTAAGTATTTGGTTTGTTGGAAATTCAAGAACACTTCGCGCAATTTGTCTGCATGTAGTGCAGGTTTGTTTTTGAGGTGCAAGTTGTGTTTTTAGTAATTTGAAAAAGATTACTTCTAAAACCGTTTCTTTTTTAATTAGAAAGAAAAATTGGATTTGCTTCGATGTTTTGTGATAAATTTTTGTTTATGAAGTGGCATTTCTTTATAAAGTTCGACATCAAATAGCCCATGGTCAAGTACAGTTTGTTCAAAAGCACTGTTGCACTCATAGGCTGTTGCAATGTTACTGTCTCAGGTCTGTAACAAATTACGGTAGGCATTGGCTCATTGGTGGCCAACCAGTCGGATGCCAAAAGCCACATTTCTTACTGTGGTACCGCAAAAAGCCACATCATTACATATGGGCACACACGAAGACATTACTCAGCTTCAATACATTCAACCACAAATTGATTATTTAGTCAAACTAATACACCGTAAAACACTATAAACGTTAGAGCTGCGGATTTACCAGGCCAGCAATAATCATTAATTCCTTTTTGCCTTAAAAAAAGTCCATGTCAAACTCAAAACCATAAAAATCAGGGAAAAGAGGGATTATTAAAAAACATTTCATGTTGCATTGTGGCAACAGTTAACCTTATCATTGATATCAGATTAAAGGAAAAGTTGAGGCAAATTTTCAACTATTAATGTAAAATTGTACTTTATCCTTAATTAAATCAACTGAATAATAGATACGTCTGCAGTGTTTTTTTATAGTAGATAAGAAAGAAGCAACTAAATGTCATAGACTTTGTTCGGGAACCTAAAGGATCAGTTGAGCTAGGTAACCCGAATACCTGCGCTGAAACAAAG
This sequence comes from Diplosoma virens, assembly GCA_963680785.1. NCBI lineage: Eukaryota > Metazoa > Chordata > Ascidiacea > Aplousobranchia > Didemnidae > Diplosoma > Diplosoma virens. The sequence continues at coordinate 15,398,819 of OY796893.1, forward strand.
CTCAAGAAGTAGTCTGCTATGAGCTTGACGGTTTTATACAGTTGGTTTGAACGAAAGCTCGGATAGATCCGTTGAAGACAAACAAACAGAGACCACTGTCTCTAATAAGAACGAATGTATTACAAAAGTCACGACTGACGAAATTTCTATTCCACGCTTTGCCACACTGCAAAGCGAAATCAACGCTACAACTTGATTCAATCAACACAAAATGGTTCTACCTCCGCAGAACACAACTCCAAAACACTGGCGCAAAATAAATTCAACACTCGCCCCAAATTCTACTTTCAAAGCTTCAAAAAGCAGCCAATTAGGAATAGAAAAGGAAAAAAACGAAAGTGCGTCTGATTGGTTGTCTGACTTGACCAATCAGACGCAATCTCGTTTTCTTTCCTTTTCTTTTCTGTTCCTGATTGGCTGCTTTTTTTAACCAATCAGACTCATCCTCCTTGCCTATATAACCACGATCGGATTGCTCTCAGTTCATTCTGACGATTCCTCCCAATAATTGTCAGATAAAAAGTCTTCGACGAATGAACAGGCTTTTCAAAGTTTTGTACCGCTGATCGACTCTTTGTAAAAATTGTTTCGCTCCCCAAAATGTTTTGTTCTGATATAGCTGTGGGCTCTAACACTGACATTTGAAGCTAGCAGATCACGTTCTAAACAAATAATAAAACACAGAAATAAATTTGACGTCGTAAAAAAATCGTACACTTGGCTAGCTAATACCCGAATGTTAAGATTTACCAACTGGATCATGAACACGAAATGTAATGTAAATGTGCTCACACGAGCTACTTTCTCACGCTATCACAAGCTGGATAGGTTTTACGCTTTGTGAGAGAAATGAACAATGATCAAGCAATTTTGGATTGACCTGATTTTGTCGAAGAGAAAGAGAGAAAGCACTTTTAACTGTCTTTGCAAATGCTAAAACGCTAAGAGCCTGTAATATGTTAATTCAATTTAACAAGCATTTAACCTTTATAAAGACATTAAAAGCCTATTTTATGAGAATCTAAAAATATAATACGTTAATTTACAACACACAAAATTATACCACTTCTTTGTAAGAATTGAAAAAGTATTTTTAAAAACTCATTCCAATGACAATCACGACATACATTAATGTGAATTGAAGTGCGCGCTCAACGAATAATCGATAGAATTGACAAGCAAATGCAGAGTTCGAAACTCATGACGAACGATTACTTTCTCGCGCTGTCACGAGATAGGAAGGTACTACGCTTCGTGAAAGAAACGAACAATGATCAAGCAATTTCGGATTGACCTGATTTTGTCGAAGAGAAAGAGATAAAAACAGTTTTGGTTATCTTTACAAGGGCTAAAAAGCTAAGAGTCCAAACTTCTTCAATCTTTTAGCTTCGCAACTTTCTCCGTTTATTTTGATAAAGAATGCCATTGTTGTTGTCCTATGAAAGAGCATTCATTTGAGATCAGATACGGACTTTGACTAGAGCCGAACTCTATCCTTTTACCATCTCAGGATTTTATGCTACCCGGATCTGATGCTACCAGCGATGGTGTTGAGTTAGCATTGGGTTTTGTCACGCAAAACTGTCAGACCTCGTGTTCTATGTGGTGGCCGATGAGGCACGCTGAAAAAATATGGTCTGAGTGTGTTCATTGGTTCCACATTTGCAATTAGGTAAAGGAGCAAGACCTCATTAGTGCATGGACGAACGGAGCCGCCCAACACCAGTTAGTAGGCGATTGAGCTTAACTCAAACTGATGTGCTGTACATACTCGTTGCAACAGACCTAGTACTGGAAATAAAATCATGGAGCCTGGATGTACTTTCGCATTCTTCCTGTTTCCTTTATAATTCTTCCACTGGGCCACTCTTAGTCAACAAAGCTCAGCTGACTGGATGCCTGAAAGAGTCATTGTAGTCTAGTGGGGAGCACTAACGTTGTGCAAGGCGTTAGTCACCACATTGTCCATGAGGCAAGTTTGTGCGCTACGACACCAGATCTGGTACACATAGGCTAAAAGTGTGATAGCTTGATGCAAATATTCCAGAATAAAATTGCAATGCGAGTTGAATAGCAATAATCTGGGTGTTATAACGCAAGAAAAATGTTCGCAATGTATTTTTCTGCATTACTTTGAAACACTTTTCGCCGCATTAATGTAGCGAGGAATCAGAACAGGGAGTCATTTGACCATTTCCTGTATCGTTTGTTGCTTAACTTGGAAATAGCACCATTAAGTTAGGTGCTTCTAAAGCTTTCTTTTAAACAAGACTTAGTTTTAAATCATGTTCATGTAATTAAATGCGCGTGATCAAGCCAGCTGATCCTTTCTTATAAATCAAGAGAACAAACGGCAGCCTTTGTTAACAGTTGTTTAAAAACAATTAACTTCTATGGCTTAGCTTGCTTTCAAAAGATATTTGTTGAGCATATTTCTTGTTTATTTATACTGTAGTAGAATTATTTTAATTGCTTATTCCTTTTTTACATATCTTTTTTTCTTGTCTTGATTCAGCAATATCATTCATAATCGCAGCATATGTATGTATAAGCTACAGAAAAATAAATCGAAACGCAATTTTACTTTGCTTTGGTTTGATTTCTTCCCAGGCGTTAATGGTTAAATGTTAGTTAATCAAGTCAAAGGTTACAAAATGTTCTTTAGATATTCTTTAAGATTTTTTTGGGCTACCCGAAAGCTTGTTTAATCTTTGTTTTATATGCTGTTGTTTTTTAAAGATAAATTTAGCCTGATGCACATCTAATCTGTAAAAATAAAATAAAGTAATATAAATAAAAATTATGGCCGAGAACAAGAAACAATTAAATTTCTAAATCAGACTCAGAATCAGCTTTATTTTTTGGCGCAAAAATACAGTAAATCTAACAACAACAAATTACAAAGTAACAACAAACAGCAGGTTGGGTTTTTTAGAGATGTTTAAAATCGATTATTTTATTTTTCTGCTGTGGCAACAGGCAAGCTTAGTCGATCTGAGGTCTTTATTTTAGCACAATATTTAAATGAAGATTCGAAATATATTGATGAAGTTTATCCACGTCATATTAATTTCTATCTTTGTCGGCGTAAGGTCAGTTAAAGGTAAGTAAATGATGAATATTACAACATTTAACCTGCGGCCTGCGGCGAGTTTCTGTGCGTCTCGTGAAATCCTCGAGCAAATAAATAAATAATTAATTAGAATTTTTTCTGTTTCCAACCATATTCCTAGTAACTATTTTAAGATTTAAGGTGAAGACCTTTTCTCTTAGAAATCACTACATTTTAAAGTTGAATGACGTTTCATAATGTCCCATAATTGTTAAAATTTACCAATGTGAGTTAGTGTGCGGTCCGCGAATCATTCCAAAAGCCCTAATGTGGCCCGAGGTTGAAAATTTTTGCCCACCCTTGATTTAACCTCAATAAAAAAGCGAAAACAGAGGCTTTTTTAAAGCTATGCTTGTACTTTTGTGTTAATGTGTGTTAATGTTTATCTAATTTCGTGCTAGTGGGGTAACGCTTTCCGAGTTGCAAATATTTATCTGGCAACCTGTTTATTGAGTGAACAAAACAGATCAGGGATGGGCAAACTACGGCCCACGGCGACCTTCTGTGCGGCCCACCAAGACTTCAAACAAATAATTTAAAAATTATTCATTGTCTTTTGTCTTTAACCAAATTCTTGGTTATTGCTTTTAGCGATCACTGATTTTTAGGTACGAAAACAAGAAATTTATGCATACTAAAATTCGTAAAGACTAAAATTTTTTGAGACAATATTTATAAAACTATGTACAAAAATGGTAGAAATGAGCACAAAATAGTAATCCTGCTTATATTTCAGAAGCACACCCTTCATCAGAAAGACTTTGTTCGACGGAAAATTATATTTCCAAAAGAACATTTATCGTTTCTTCAATTTCCAAAAACCAAAAGTAAGTTACAAAACCGAAGTTACATCATTGTTTGATGCGTAATGCGACGTAAATAAAACTTAATTAAAACCTTTTTAGTGCCTATAATTACTATAGTTACCATTTAAATTGAAAACTAAGAAGCTCTTTAACGATATTCTTTTATTACTATAAAAAAAGTAAGATTGTAAATACAAACTTTTTACTCAAAATAAGGTTCAAAGTTTTTGGGTCAAAATCCACAACCTTTAAAGATATTTGGTCGAAACTTGGTTTTCTATCTGTCTCGGTTCGTGATCACAATGCGATAGTCATGTTGTAATCACAAATATATAGAACTCTAACACAATCATGTCCCGTTTTTCTTTTCGCCGAAAAACAAAAAATTATAAAAGTAGGAGGTAATGGCAACACGTGTTCTCAAGTAGGCTAAGCCTACTTTTGTAATCACGATTCTAATAAAGTTATTGACGATTATAAATTACAAAAAACTAGTAGACATGCTCTTCGATTTGAGCAATAAAACATACACTCTTATAAGTGTGAATCTGCCGAAACGTACATTATTAGATCAGTTATTAATTAAAAATATTTAGCTAAAAATACGTTTAGCTGGTGACAAAATACCAATAAACTATCAGGAAAAGCAATCTTTGTAATATTAACCGGTTTAAATTAGTCTCGTAACTATATTGCAACTTCAAACCACTCATTGCACATGACCCTTCTCATGAGCTTTTAAAAACCTATCTACACATAAAATAAAACTTAAATCACATTCAAAGTTTTGTTAGAGCACACTGTTTTATTCTATTTACTGTTAAATCTATCTTTACGCAAAACTTTCAAGATTTAAAGCATTTACATTTAATTAGAAAAATGGGGAAACACAGTTTTTGGTAATCAAAGAAATCTGCAAAAAAGGCTACTTTTAATTTTTTTTACTTTGATAAACTACTTATTTAATTAAATCAGTTTTATGAAAAAAAATCGAAATCGAAAATAAGTAAGCATAGCTGCACGAGCTGAGAGACAGAAAAGAAATTGCCCCAAAGTCTCAAAAATTAAGCAAAATCTCAAAAATTGGCATACCGATAACGATTATATTTTATTGACATTGCGCGGGACAAAACTTACAAATCTAAAAACTTGATTACGATATGAGGTGAAGACTTTTTGTAGTCTTTACCAGAAATTCGGGGCAAAAATATGTGACATTTTCTTTCGTCTTTTGCAAAGCAACAAGATCATGATTCAGGAAAATGTCCATAAAATTTAAACAAAACTGTATCGCCCCCTCCCAACATTTTTTGGCTAGTATGACTATGTATATAAGCTTTGGTTAAGAGACAAAGCTAAACTTTCAACCCAGGAGAAGACAAGTCTGCGGAGGAGTATTGAGAACCGAGCCTTATAAGTATTGGGAAGGCCTATTTGCTAATTGGATTCGGGCACCCCAGGTTGTACTTTTTCAATATTAAACTTAACCCATCATACCCATGGCAGAAATTTTTATAAAGCCTGTTTAGGATGCATTTCTTTTTTATTTTTCTTTTATACTTTCTTTACAGGACTACTTTAGGTCGTCTTAATTTTTTTGGCGATTCAAGTGATCTGCGTTTTATTGTGGAAGATACAGAAGGAACAATGTCTCCCGGTGTGTCGTACTCCTCACTCTTTATCTTTGATCAAAAATCTCAAGAACTTTCTATTAATAACCTTGACTTTGTTGGAATAAGTGTTGGTGTAAGTCAGTTGGTTATTAAGTAGGTTTCTTCAACCTTTTTTGTACTCTGATTATTTCCATAGTAATTACTAGTTAGTTGGAAATGTGAGATAAAGCATTGTGTTAGATCCGATTGTCTTAAGAAAACGAAGTAAATATTTATTCTTGCTCTATTTGTGATATGGTTTACTCACGCTTCATCACGCGATATTTCATCACCGACTGTTAATCACGGACATTAAACCACTAGACATTTAATCATGTAGACCTATTAACACTACGAGATTTCATCACTTAGACATTTTAGTGCCACACAGATGAGCGCAATGAATGTTATCGGTCTGCTATCTTTTTTATTTTTTTTATTTATCTCTATATTTATTCTCCTGACTTGCAGGAAAGCGACGGAGGCGCTAATACATAGGGTAAGCAATCACCCGGATCTGCTTCCGGAGATACCAAGATATTGCTGTCCGCTTGTAGTTTTAATAGAGATATGACTTGAATTTGGAACTGCTTGCCAGAACCACCAAACAGGGGAATTTCCAGAACTAGAACAGCTTGCCAGAACCACAAACCAAAACCACCAAGCAGAACTATCGATCCCATAAAAATATGAAATCATTTTGAAAGTGCATTGGAAGGAATTGCTAGAACTACAAACTCAATCGAAGGTTCACATTACGGACTGCAAGCAATATTTCAGTGTCATCACCCAACGCTATGGACTTTTATTGAAGGCTTGAAAAAGATATGCAAATGCAACACGCAACATTTGTGCAAGGCGTTTCTGGATTACAGCCATTTGTCCCAAAGCGGTATCAATTGGTGAAACTGTATGTTGCAAATGCAATAGCTCAATTTTCGCGCAGTGAGATTTTTTTAATGTATTTGCGTGGTATTGCGTATTTATGACATAAAAAAAATAATGTCGTTATAACTTTTTTTTTCGTGATTAAGTGTCTGTGTGATTAGTTTTTAATTGGTTAAACGTCTGATGGTTAAATGTCCGTGATTAACAGTCGGTAAATAAACGTTAGGTGATGAAATATCTGTGCACCATTTGTGATATAACTTGCTCTCATCTTTAATTGTGTCAAAAGGCTCTTAGCACAAAAAGTGAGCTGCGTTTTCTTCTTTTCGAATTTTTCTGTTGTTGATGCGTGATGAAAATCAAGTTTGTTTCTTTTTGGTATTTTTTTAATATTTATCAATTTTTTGTCAAATAGCGTGAAATGTGAAGTTGTCTTATACAAAAATTACCTGTAGAGAAAAAATAGTTTTAAAAATTCTGCTTTCATGAAACGTACATAGAAATCTTTTATTTTTAATTTTTTAAAGTAATTAGTGGCAAAAAAGAAATCAGACGTGATTTTAAATTCTTGGCTATTTTGAAGTACGTGGATTTTCAAACAGTCATTTCACATGCAGCTGAAATGTTAAAGTACGAAATTCATGAAGACTAGGCCAACTACTTTGCGTGGAAAATTTTTAAAACAAAATTTTTTAGTCTTTTCAAATCATCTAATTTTGTTGAAATACAAAAGCGTTTTTATTATTTGTCGACATTAGTTCAAGCTACTTTTAATTTTTCCTTCAATTTCATTGCAGGATCTTATCAAGGCAAAAACGTTTCAGTTTGCTGTTACATGTCATGCTCTATCTTCATTAGCGCACGGAAAAATGATTATCTCAGTAATTTTTGAGCCGGTAAGTCGAAATGCCTTTTTAATAAGTTAAACTATTTTTGGTTGAAATATTGCTTATGGCTCATTTACTATATTTAACTTTAAGCTTGCCTTTGAAAATTATTTCCAAAAAGATGAAGATTATTTTCTTTCGCAAATTGAGTTTGGCGACTCGTTAAGCAAGGTAGGTTTGTGAAATCACAAAAATTTAACAAATAGCTAGTAAAGATTACTCAAGCTCTGCGTGATAAACAAAAGTACCTCGACTTGTTTTACGTGATTTCGGAGATGCCAAGATATTGCTGTTTTGTTGAAATTTTTTATTTGTTTTTAAGTTTTTATTTTGAGAACCGGTAGACAAATTTAGAGCTGCTTTCTAAGACCGTCAAGTACAGAAAAGTACCTTAAAGTGTCTGTCACAAGGACACAACAGAATGACAAGACTCGGTTTAGAACCGCCACATTGTCCATCGGGTCGGTCATCAATACAACGTCTCATCCACTCGGTCACACTACCCACTGAATTAGATGCAATACGCCTTAAAGCCACTACGTAAAAAGGGCTGCAATTTAAAAATTTGCTCAATAAAATTTGCTTTTTATGCAACCATATGTTAACCACCAACAAATAATTAATTTATTTCAGATCAGACAAAAATTCGCGATAACTCAAAATCGACGCAAAGTTTCACAACCATATGAAAAATTGCCAACCTCAAACCAACAACTAGAAAACAGAGCAATTTTACATTCCTTGATTTCAAATCGTGTTAAACGAAAAACAGACCTCGCCAAGAACGATACAAATCAACCTGTAAGATCAACATTGTGCTTGTAAACTATTTTGAATATAGAGAGGCAAATTTTTTTGGGACAGATCAAGAGGCTAATTTTATTTTCAGACTCGAAGTACAAAATCTTTGTCGAGTGAAAGTACTAATTTGTTTCCAAGATTTTCAACGCCCAAAGAAAGCATTAGAAACAAAAGTACGTTAAAAAATGAAATTCAAATTTAGAGATCAATATTAGTATAGAATTGTGTTTTAATAGCTTTTTGAAAAAATTTTTCATGAGTATTTTCACATACTTATAGAAAAATAATTAATTTTTAAAAAGATCATTAGATTTTTCAAATAATAAAAGGCCCATTTGTTCTATGCCTAACTTGTAATACCTCATAATAATCTTGTATATTTTTCATTTCACTGATGATTTTTTTCAGTTACTCCTACTCTTAATGATTCTCAACAAAATTTTCTTTGGGCTTTTGTCCTATTTTTGGTTTTATTTCTACTCTCTCTGTTGGTTATTGGATACTTGATTTATAGATTGCTAAGAATCAAAAAACAATCAAAAAGCAAAGCATTGTCTCAACCATATTGGGTAAAAGAGAAGTGGTAGTTTTTGTTGCTTTAATAATTATTTGTATGTTCATGTGGTTGGCTTTGTTGCTGCCGTTTTTTTAATAAAAGCAATCGCTTCAAGTAACGTTATTCGGTTTATCATTTTTAAGCCTTTTTTTTACAGTCCGACAAAAAGTCCAGCGTTAGAATAGTTAACATTGTTCTAAAAAGTTGGCATTTGTATCAATTTTCAAACTTACTAAAGCTTAAATTAAATTTTTTCTTTATATTTTATTATACTCATTTTTAGTCTGATACGTACTGCACCTCAGCAACACAGCCACTTAAGTAAGCCTAACATTGTCTGGAATTTAGCCAGCTCGGAAATCAAACACGACTTCCCGCGCTAGAGGGAGCAACGTTGTGTCAAAATGAAATACTTATTTTCGAAAATAAAAATTTAAAGTGCAGCAATTCATTCTTTTTTGCTAATTTTGCTTTTTATTTTTAGCCATCTTTGTCACCCACAAAAACACTTGATTTTATAAAATCTCCTACTAATAAATATGACGCTGCATCTCTCGCCAGTTCTTTTTCAATTTCATCTACGAGCAACGTTCGGTCAACTCCACGAAAACCAGAAATACCCCACATAATCCCGCTTGAACCTCAAAGTTTAAAAAGTAAGTGATTGGGCAAAAACTTTGTTTTCATGATCTTGTCTGTATGCTCAGCAGTTTAAATGACTGACTAAAAAAAATTGTTGAAATAGCTTTACCTATAATAATTTACAAAAAAACTATATACTGTATATTGTTTTAAGCTTAAATAAACTTGTTTGGCTGTCAACTGTGAGTTATGTTGTGTTTAACCGCATAACCGTACCTGCGGGGGCAGGGTAAAAATTTCCCCTTGTAATTTCAAAAATTTGGGCAGAATTAGAATTTTTCGGGCACCGAAAAGGAAATATTTGGGCAAAACCGGAATTTTTCGAGCAGGAATAAGAAAATTTGGGCAAAATCAGGAGTTCTAGGACGTTGACAAGGATCAGAAAAAAGTTTTTGTGCTAATTACAGAAAAAAGTTTACGACTTTAGGTGAAGACTTTTTATTTTCAAGAACAATGTGTTTTTGAGACGAAAATAGAGAAATCAGAGACCGATTCTAAGTAAAGATCTTTTTTTAGTGATCACTATGATTTTCGGAAGAAAATCGAGAAATCAGAGACATATATTAAGTGAAGATCCTTTTTTTTTGGTCTTCACTCTAAATTTTAGAAAAATTTTCTTCTCATGTCCGTAAAGTTCTAAAAAACCAAGTCGAACAAACGTCACAAAATTCGGGCAAAATTTTATTGCCCCTCCCCCAAATTTTTTTTGGCTGGTACGTTTATGTGTCTAACTATTAAATTTATTATATTTAAAATGTGCCTGATTTTATAAGTTGTAAAAAAATGTTAATAAGACCTGAATTTTAAAAAATTATTTACACTCTAGGATACGAAGCACCTATTCACGAAGAACTGCCTCAAGTAATTCCTTATCATTCCGCTCCATTAGTACAGCAGTGGAATGTTGATGAAATATTTGTAAGTTTATGTTTGCAGATAAATTATGAAGTTATTATGCTTTGTTTTTTTTTCAGGAAACTTTGACTTTTACGCAAATCCATATAGAAAATTGGCTTTATGAAACAGAAGAAAAGAAATGTGGGTTTGGAAAAGTCGATCTGGAAGATCCAACTCCTTGTTTTGTTAAAATTTTAAAAAGTAAACTCAATGATTAAGCAACTTTTAATCAACAGAGTAGTTAATCAACTTCAAAAAATTTAAACGCTATATTAAGAATGCTTAACCTTTTACCCACAGTGGGCCAAATTTTTGTCTACAAGTTTATCGCGGGCCCCTATGCGATGACTTTCTTTGGTCTTCATTTTAGTTACAATAAGTAGTTTTTGAATTAACCTCCTTGATAACCGAAATTTAAAGCATAAATTTAGTTAAAGAGTACAAAACTGTCATTCTTTGCAGTCTAATATCTTTAAATAAAGCAAAGTGGGACCAAAATCAACGTTTTTCAAGTTTTCTGCCTGCCATTGGATTGGCTCAAAGGCAGAACAAAAATTCAAGTTGATTGAAGATCTGATTAAAAATTTCTTCACGGCCGCACCAAAAGGGTTTTGCGGGCCACGGATTGAGCAGTCGCAGCCTAAAGTTATTTATTTCAAAAACTGTTTAAATCTTAATCGTAATTTTTAATCTAAGTACACCTGTTGTATAAATTTTCGATACAGACAGAGTTAAAATCAGTTTTCCAAAAGAGTTTCAAAAGAATTCGCCATTGCTTTCAAGCTGTTAAAATCTGGAAAAGCTCCGGGTCCTGACTCTAAATGTCCAGAGTTAATACTCCATGCTGGCTCTGCTTTAAAGTCATGGTTAAACAAGTTTTTATCTTCCTGCATGCGCAAACTCAAGTACAAAAATTTGGAGGAGAGGATTCGTGATTGCCATCCCGGAGCTGAACAAGCTATTAGGGAATCCATAAAGTACAGACATATCTCTTTGCTTTTTGTCCCCTTCAAGATTTTAGAGAGATTTATTTATCCTACCGTCGAACTAATTATTGATCCACTGCTACCTAGAGAGCAAGCCAAGTTTTGGCGCGAAAGGTCGACCGTAGATCAAGTCACTCTTCCGACTCAAAAAATTGAGGATAGCTTTTTGGCCAAAAAGAAGGCCGCCGCTGTGTTTGTCAATCTCACATGTCAATACGATACTGTATGGCACCGCGGCCTCATCTGCAAGCTACTCCGTCTTCTTCCGTCGGGAAGATGGTTTCATTGATTATGAAATTTATTCGTAATTGAAGTTTTACCCTCACCACCGATACCGAAAAACAAAGCAGGTTTTAACGCCTAAAGAATAGCGTCCACAAGTATCGTTCTGGCTCCCCTTTTGTTTAATATCTGTACTGTTTATATGAAATGCCTGTAACAGTTGGCAGAAAATTTGCTTATGCAGATGACCTGGCTATCTTGCACTATGCAAGCAACTGGCAGACATAAGAGGGAACTCTTACTCCGGACATGGCAACTACAGTATATCTTTCTACTTTTACAAATATAAGCTCAAACTCAGTACAATAAAGACTGAGTGGGTACCCTTCCATCTTTACAACAAGGAGGCACGACGTGAGCTTAACATTTTTGTCAACGGACAGGCTCTACCGTTTTGTGCTAAACCCACTTATCTCAGCATAAAGTTGGATAGGGCGCTTTCGTTTCGCCGACACTTGGAGCCATTGTGCAAGAAGTTAACATTTCGCGTTGAGCTTCTAAAGCGATTAGCTGGATCAAGCTGGGGTGCAGATGCCACAGTACTCCGCACAGCCACCTTTGCCTTGATCCATTACTTGGCTGAGTACTGCGCGCCTGTTCGGTGTTGCAGTGCTTGCACTCGCCTTATCGACGAACCCATTTCGCATAGTGACCAGATGCCTGTGTTCTACATCAACGGACAACCTTTTTATCTTATCGGCATCCAACCAATTGAGCTTCGCCGCCAAAAAGCCGCACCGTCTCTAGCTTGCCGCGCTCAGGAACCAGAACAACTTCTATATGAAAGGCTCCTGTCTCCACTTTGTGGACAGCTGCGGCAACTTAAATATAGACACCCAATTATGCCTGCTGCACTGGAGCCTCTGAACGACCCCGCCCAGTCAGGCAACAGTGTAGCACGATTGGTGGAATATAAATGAAGCATGGAGTGGAGAGAAAACGCCTCCAGACTCCATGCATTTATTAAAGATGTTAGCATAAGGCAAACTGAATTTAACTTTCCCAGACCTGTATGGGTCAGGCTTAATCGCCTCCGAACCGGCGTTGGTCTATTCCGCTCAGAAATATACAAATGCAGCATGGCTTCTACGGCGTCCTGTGAGTGTGGCGCAAAGGAGCTGAGTACGTAATAACATCTTGCCCCATTTATCACCATGCAAATGGAGCCCGTGCTCTCTCAGATGTCAACAAGAACATGGCGACCTGGCTGATGAAAGCATGTCTGGCTATTTGGTGGAATATCCAACTACCATCCATCTTTCCCATACGAAGAACAACAGTGTTACATAAATCAGAACTGCTTGCAAATAGTAATAAGGAAAAATTTGAAGCATTTCAAAAAAAGGCAACTAAATGCAATTTAAACAGCTGGTTATATTTTGATACTTTAATCATCACAACTATGGTATCTAAGCTATCACTGATAGATTCTGAGAAAAATTTTGTTTTTAAGGTAACTTTCAGGACAAACTATCTGCTTCTGATGATCTTGCATCAATGAATCAAGTCCTTCACTACAAGTCATGCGATCACCCAAACTTAGTCAAGTTCTACGGATTTTATTTGTCGAAAGGTTAGTAGAATTTAAGTAAAAAACTTAACAACATCCTTTTATATATTTAGATCTAAGTGCAACACAGTTATCGATAACTTTCGTACAATATTGTAAACAATTTTAAACAGTTTCACAGTTTTTTTAAATATGCAAATTTTTTACAATTAACCTTGAAATAAAAAGAGAAAGCTGTTCCACTTTTTTATCAATTGATGTTGATGAAATGTCTATATTGACAAAAACGGTATCTATAAAAAAATTTACCAAAAAATTGTCAGCCCCACATATATACAAACTGTACAAACTGAAACTAATGCCTATGTAAATTGAAAGAAAGTTTGTTTAAAAAAATGAAAATGCAAAGTAAAGTTTATTTAGTAAGACGACGCAGTAGCGCGCGTAGTTCCGAAGTGATGGCAACTGTAATCGCCTTGATCCGGTATAATTTTAACCTTGTTCATATGTTTCTGTGCCCCTATTAGATACAGCACTTCACAAAAATTTCTTCTGCTTTATGGCCTTGACAATCAGTTTGATTTAAAAAATTTAACAAAAAGAATGTTTTGGCATTTTTAAAGATTGCGGTAATCGCTTGACGTTCCCTTCTAAGTATGACGTTTGCCGCTGTCTTGCAATCAGAAGGATAAATAATATGATAAAATAGGTTTAAATCTTTTTTACTTTCTTCTGTTATATTAAGAAAGTTTTGTAGAAGCAGAAGTTTTAAATGCATAGAAGCCCAGACACACAAAAAATGTCACAACTCACAAACGTTCAGGTACTACGCAAATAGCGGTAAAAATATGAATCTAATACATAAGGTTTAACCACCTTATTCATGCTTTAAATTTTGTCTTTCAAACTTTTAAATAAGCCTAAGTATTTACAATTTACAAATCTTTACAATGCATTTTATTTGCCAAAGCAAGACAAAAATATTTCCCAAAACAAATTTAATTCTATTGAAGTAAGATATACCGCAAACTTAAAAAAGTTATAATTAATGTAGTTACGTTCTCCACCACTTTAATAGCTGCATTTGTGACTCTCTTGTTTAGAGATTGCTCATTGAAAAAATTGCAAGCCACCAGCTTCAATTTTTTCTTTTTTACCTGATTCAGATAATTCTCTCGTTTTGGCCAGCGAGTTCGTCCCGTCGCAAAGCTTGCTGAACGTGCTCGTGAGCAGCAGGACAATCGATCATTCCGCTGTCATCTCAACAATGTCCGGAGCACAGTTGATGAACTTTGCTATAGGTCAGCTCTTAAATTCCTTCATGAACTCTTCAGTTTTCAAGGTTTCATGATCGATGAATGCAATCACGATAGAATTTTTTGTGCAGTCTGTGTGGTCCAAACTTTTGATTTCTACCGGCCACTTTTCAGAATTGTTAGAGCTTTCGGACCGCAGCCGAGCCGAAAATGCTGGCTGTTTTAAAGTGACAACCTTGTTTTTTTCTTCATTTAGATTTCAACGTTAAATTTTTGCATTCAGTTTCCTGGCAACTAGAATTCGAACTTTAATTTTAGTTAAACACTGAAAAAAGGTTATCACATCAAGTCAATCAATATTTTTGCCTTTTGGGTCATTAATTCGCCACAGCCTCTAAATGACAAGGTTCAGGGGTGCCGGAACGTCGGAAGGGCAAGGGGGGGCAGCTTTTTCAAAGGGCACTTTCAATACTGTAAGTACAGTCATTACCACAAACATTGCTTTCTAATATTGTCAAACAATTAAACACTTCAACAAAGCCAGAGTACTGCGCGTACGTCGCATAAACACTAAAAAATAACAAAAAACAAATTACCAATTACGTAAGGGCAGGTTCAAGAATGTGACACCCAAACTTTAAACTTCGTAAAAATGGTTAAAAAAAATATGAGCAATATGATATAAGAAGAATACGATGTTACTGTTGAGATATTACAAAAAGGATTTTGAAGTACAAGGTATAGCTTTACTTTTTAACACTTCTACAACAAAACCAAAAGATGCAATATTTAGGTATAAAAATCATTATTTATATGATCCTGACTATAGTGTTTTTTCAGCTAAATATAATTGGCAGTTATTAGCTGGGGGCAAAAGAAACAATTGTTCCCCCCCCCCCGAAAGGCGAAAGGTCTGAAAAACAGCAATTTTTTTCTACAAAATGCAAAATTTTCTTACCAGCGGCAAAAGTTTCGCCCCGCACTGCTAATTTGGGGAGTCAATACTTGTAATTTAGCAAAATTAGGCCAAAAAAGAACAATTTTCAAACGTCTTTTTAATAAATAGCAAAAGTTACAAAGAGTGAAATGCTATAGTAAAGAATCAGCATTCAATCTTTTTCAAAATTAATCACAGTCAGTGTTTTTAAGAAAGTCCGAAATAATGCAAGCGAGAATCATTAACTTTGACAAATTCGTTTGTGATTGCTTTTAAATCCATTTGATCCATTAGCTTTGGGTGAATTGAAGCAAACATTGCATTGTTTAAATGATCTGATCTTGAGGTAGAGCGCAAATAGTTTTTTACTCTTAAGATTACGGATAAAAAACATTAAGGCAATAAAAAAGACTGAGTCAACCAAATCTTCATTCTACAATTTTAAGAGATAAATTTACGACGTAACAATCATGCAAAAATTGAACCAAATAAAAAATTTAAGTTATCCAATTCTCACAACTTACATTATGTTTTAGTCATATTAAATTTTTATACTTATTTACTCTTAATCATTGAGTGTTTAAATTAGTGATGGGATGATGCCAATTTTTTTTTTTTACTCCAATGCCGATTTCAACAACATTTTTTGATTCCGATTCTTTCACGAGCTAGCTAAAAAAAACGTACAGTGTAGTATAGCCTACTGCAAGTTGCTACTAACTTTTTACTGTGCTAACTGCTGTCGTACACAATCGGGTCATTTGTTAGGTCTATTGTTCATAAACAATTAAATTATTTGTTAGGTCTATTGTTCATAAACGATTAATTTTTTTTGCACTGGATAGACCAGGATAGGCCAGTTTTGAGATTTCATGCTTAACCCTTTGAGGGATATAAGAATTTGATATTAAAATAAAATGACAATGGATCAATAATGATGTCACAAATAACTAAAAATTAGAATTATAATGCCTTCACAAAAGTGCTTTTGTTACATTACAATTACAATCATGGTACACATATGTACCACTGTCCTTTAAAGGATTAAGTAACTGCGGACAATGGTTACAATGGAAGTGAAACTATTGATATCTTCGGTATACTGTGATACAGGTAAACAGAGATATATACTAGGGTTACCAACTTTTTGCTTCGCCATTCCGGGACACCTTAATACAGGGGCGTCAAACCTTTTTAAGCCGAGGGCTATTTTGGCTCATCAAAAATATTGGCAGGCCAAACAAATGAAACACCTCAATTTTTGTCCCAAACTCATAGTGATCTCTCAAAAAAAAAAGGTCCTCACTTGAAATCAGTCTCGGATTTCATTATTTTTCTCTGAAAACTAGTGATGTCGGAAAAAACAAGAGAAAAAGAAGTTTTTACATAAAATCTGTCTTCGATTTCCTGCGAAATTTTTGCCAAAATAGGCAGGACAGAGCCCCAAAAAGTTGCCCCAAAACAATCCAAAGAGCTGTCAGTAAATTCCGGGACAAAAGTGACCCAGCCCGGGACAAGGGACGCCAGAAGTCAATTCCAGGACTGTCCCGGCCATTCCGGGACGGTTGGCAACCCTAATATATACACACTTAGAGGTTACAGAGCAGGCGTTTTGCTTCGTTACTATCGTACTGGAATGCAAAGGGCAGTACTGCCCCCGTTGCCCCCCTTGGCAAAAGGGCACGGGGGGCAGCTGCCCCCTGCCCCCCCTGTTCCGGCACCACTGACAAGGTTTGAAATGTTTAAAAATTGTTTGTTGAGGCCGGAGAAAATTCTGCGCTCGAATTTTACAAGTGAGGAATTTTTTTATGTTTTCACCAAGTTTTTAAAGTAAAATTTTTTGTTTTCTCTAAAATTTGTGTTTGTTAAGAGTGCTTTTTCAACCAAAAAAGTGCCCTTTTTATAAATTTTGCCTCTCACGTCAAAAAACCTTCCGGCGCCTTTGATTCCCGCAAATGCTAGCATCAAAGGTAAAAAATTTGCTTCAGCATTAGGTCAAAGATCTCCAAACATATGCCGATATCAAAACTGCGGCTTAGTAGATAATATTATAAATTCTAATGTTAATCATTGCCATCAGTAGATCCTTAATTAAAGATTTAGTCCTCATGCAATAATTTATTTTTACAACTGAGTGAGCTCAATTTTTTTGAAAACAATAATGACGTCTAGCAAAAAGCTAGCTAACGATACAAAATTTTAGTTTAATTAAAACTTTTCAAAAGTGTTGCAGCAGTTTCTATAGTGAAAAATTACAAGTCTTCATTCATTACGTTTGGAAAAAATCATTTACACGATATTTCAACTATTACTTGATTTCAAAAAAAAAAATTAGTTCATGCTAATACACAAAAACTAAATTACAGTCAAATAAACTTTTTAAAATGCTATCGTTTGTATAAAGTAACCATTTGTTTATTAGGCCTGCACAACTCAAAACAATAGACCGACAAGGGAAAAGAGAAAAAATAAATTTTTGAGGGCCCTTGGGATAGATTTCGAACTACACTACTTTGGCAATCCGAATTGAAATGAATATTTTTTTATCTTTTCTTGAGTTTTGTTAGTACTTCTATATCCCTTGTTGAGCGACCTCTTGCTTTTTTCCCATCGATTTGCATAGAAAAAGAATATCTTTTTCTCGGCATTGCATTTAACCTCTGCCTTCCGAATGTTTTGCAGGCCTTGATTATATTTATATTTTTAAGAAACCATAATCGTTACAATTTCTACTTATTAAAACCAGTGGCGTATCTAGGGTATGCCAGCCATGGCTCGTGCCATGAGCGCCGTTTGGACAGGGGCGCAAAAAGGCGAAAAGTTTTAATCGTAAAATGTTTCAGTAAAATAATTTCAACTTAGAAATATTGGAACTCGTATTTTTACTTAAATAATAATGTACAAATATCTCAATTTAAGAACAGTCGTTAAAAATTGTCAGTCAACGATCAATGTCATTTATTTTATCACTGAGCGCAATTGAGTGTGACGTTATAATTCAACATAAATTAAACTGTTAAATTAATACTGTACTGGACTAACTGTACCTCATAGTTAATATTTGCTGTGCTGTTGTACTGAAGTGAAAATTTATAAACATTCGCACCATGAAACGTACTATACATAAGAAAAAAGAGAGTGGGGCTGAAGGGAGAAAAAGACGAAAACAGAAGGCAAAGGAAGCTGAAAAATTGAAAAAGTTCTTTGTAGGCTACCTTTCTTTACGAGATGTTCTTCTGCTAACACCGCTGATAATCCAATCTCAAAAGTGCAAAGTGATCAATCTGAGCAAGAACCTAAAAAAAGTTGGCCAATCTAAGCAAGAAAGTGAAGAAATTGGCCAATCTGAGAAAGAAATTGAAAAGTTTTGAATGTGAACGAAGAACTTGAAAACTCTGATAAAAATATTAGAAAACCTATTTTGTCAAATAGGATGAGAGCAGAAATTACCAAGCTTGGTTCAAAATATTTTCAGAACAGTCATGGGTCTTTTTTACCTAAAAACAATCGTGCAATGAGCAGTAACTGGTTCAAAAGAAAATTAGCAAATGGTGAAAAAGTAATGCGTTCTTGGCTGACGTATTCGCCTTCTAAAAAAGCCGCTTATTCCATTTGCTGTCTGCTCTATTGTCGATTAGATCACCAATCTTCATTGCAACAGGAAGCTGGATTTAGTCAATGGAAAGCACCCGAAAGGATGATCGTTCACAAAAATGCTAAACATCACAGAGAGTGTTTTGAGACGTGAAAAGAGCTGGAAAGAAATTTGAGCAATAAAACCGGAATTATTGACGCCGAATTTCATGTACAAATTGAAAAAGGAAAGCAAAAATGGCGTGAGATTCTTAAAAGAATATTGCATGGAATAAAGTATCTGGCAGAACAAAATCTCGCTTTGCGAGGGGACAGGGAATCACTTCAAGCAGATAGTGATTCAAATGTTGGTAATTTTCTTGGCTAAATGAAATTCCTTGACGTCTTTGATCGTGTGGTGCGAAAGCGTCTCGGTTTTATTGAAAACCATTCACATTCAACCTTTTACCTTTCTCCAGGTGTTCAAAATGAATTTATTCACCACATGGCATCTCATGTTTGCAAAGACTTAACAGGAAAAATTATAAAAGTCAAGTACTATGGTCTTATATTTGACTCAACCCCTGACCAGGCGCATCGCGAGCAGGTTTCAGAAGTTGTAAGATATGTTGATATTGACTTTGATAAGAAAACAGTGTGTGTTTAAAACTTCTTTTTGGGCTTCCTTCAACTTTATCAAAAAGATGCTAGAAGCTTTGTTGAAGTTATTATGTAACATCTACAGAAGGATGAGATAAAAACAGAAAATTGTCGCTCGCAGTATTATGACAATGCTGTTGTAATGGCGGGACATCGGAATGGTGTACAGCAAAGAATATACGAAAAAAACAAACAAACAGGCTGTTTGTTAGCTGTGAAGTCATTCACTTCACCTGGTGGGTGTTCATGCCGCTAGACAAGACACAGAAATGGTTTCTTTTTTTGGGACCATTAACTCATTGTACAATTTCTTTTTCCGTTCTACGCAGCGTTGGGAAAAGCTAAAGGATGCCGTTCCGTTGGTTTTAAAAGCTGAGGCCGAAACTTGTTGGAGTTCTAGAACAATAGAGTTATATCTTGAAAAAATAGTTCTTTTGCTTGAGAACATAGTAGAAAATGACAGTCAAAGAATCGACACTCAGAGCAATGGACAACAAATACTAAATCGTATTCTGCCATACGACTTGGGTTTTGGAAAAGGCTACTTATACCAATTGATGGAGTTCAAAAACGATTACAGGATAAAACAATGAATTTTCACAACGCAGCCCTCGATTTAAAAGGCCTGAGAGATCATTTTAATGATGAAAGAGAGAGAATAGTTGATGCATGTTTGGAAAATGGGAAGATTCTTTGCGACAAATGGGGCGTTGAATTTGAAAGAAGGCTGAGACGCAAAAAAGAATTGGCTGGTGAGAATGTTCGGGATGAAGGTTTATCGGCAACAGATCAAATAAAGCGCGTCATGAAAGGAGCCCTCGACCGTCTTCACAAAGAAATGAATGACCGTTTCTCTCGGTTATTTGACATCGATGTCAAGTTTGGCTTTTTGCTTAATGTCCAAAGACTTTGTTACAGTCGTGACTGTGGAAACTTAGAGTCGCTGTGTGATAATTTAGCTTCTGTTTACAGTGACGACCTTGACGGCAAGCAATCATATGGAGAAATTATTGATTGCAAAATGTTGGTATCAAGTGGTATCGACGTTAGGTTATCGCGACCTGAAGATCTTCTTACATTCATAGTCGAATATGGGGATGAAAGTGTATTTCCCAATCTCCGGATAGCTTTGCAAATTCTGCTGGCAGTGGCAGTATCCACAGCAAGTTCGGAGCAATCTTTCAGTAAACTAAAACTAATTCTGTCGTACCTTCGATCTTCAATGAGTCAGGAAAGGTTGTGTGATCCAGCTTTATTAAGTATAGAAAGGGATGAAACAAAGAAAACTAATTTTGATGCAATCATTGACGAATTTGCGTCAAGAAAGGCACGAAAAGTACTGTTGTAAGACCCTGTTATTAAGCGACCGTCCAAATTTTTTGTTGCTTATTGTTTGGTGTCGTCATTAAATTGCTTGTTACCTAATTATATTTCGTGGTTAAAAAAAAGCAATTTAATATAAATTGGAAAAAGAAACAAGTGAAATAGGGGGAGCATTTTTAGACTTTGCCATGGGCGCCATTTTACGTAGATACGCCACTGATTGAAACCGTCTGTTAAAAAGCTTTTTTTTCGCTCTGCGGTTTAATTCAAATTGCTTTAACTGAAGAGTTTGCAGCTTAAAATGTCGAAAACCACTTTTGCAGTGGGCATACTGATAATCTTTCATGCAGGAATAAGTGAAGCTATATTTTATCTTCATGGAAACCAAGTTGTTCATGGAGCATTGAATGCCAGTCACGTCAAATTAAATGATTGTTTCACTCCTAAACTGTACGACTGCTGTGGAGAAAATTCGAAACGCCTAAGATTGGTAATTTTGTTTCGATTTATAATTTTTTTTACGGCCAGTAATATAAGTAAGCTACAATAATAAGGTAAAATGGACCCAATTTTGACAAATTAGGTAACAAATCTGTAATTCATGTCTTTTTTTGAAGAAAACTTGCCGATGGTCTGCACCCGAAGTGCAAAGGATTCAACAGTACACAGAAAAAGCTGACGTGTAAGTAATCTGCGAGCAGAACTTGATGCCAACGAGATTTTTTTTGTCTTGGTATTGTTGTCAAGTGCTGATCATGTGCATGCATGTGCGCGTGCACATACATTTTCACACCTTGCTTGGACATTTCTCGATCAAAGTTGTCGAACAATTTCATGTATTGCAGTACGGGCCTTATAACAAACGACACTTCTATAAGCTCTACTCTTCTGAGTTACAAACATAATTGCAATGGCATTGTTCTCCCAGTAATGCAACTGTCACCCTTGATTCATAATTTTAAGCAAAACAGTATAACTCTGTACTTGATTTTCAGTTTTTACAGTAATTTTTAAGCTTTTGGTTATGACACATCTTTTTCGTTGTTACGTAGCGATTGCGTAATCGGTACACTAACCCCATTTAATTTATTTTGCTTGAAACTTCTTTTTTTATATGATATTTATTTTTATTAAGTACCACAACATTCGTGGTTCTAATTAAAAAAAAACAATAATACGGCAAACAAACGCAGTTGCTTTGAACTTAATTCATAAATTAACTGAGAGAGATTTTCACTGAACAAAAGAGTTTTAACATCGAACGTCCGGCTGCCAGCATAAAACTTCTACAAAAATTACCAAGAATGATCGATTACTTTAGCGCTTTAAAACGCAAAAATATCAATTTGGTTTTTGGGTTCTGCACTTCCAAACTTGGCGTAAGCGATCAACAATTCATTACGTACATTCTTATAAGTAATTTTAAAGACTCGCTTTGCCGTTTCAATTGTTAGCACACTGACTGAAGTCTTATGGGATTGTGACGTTTGCGGCAGTATTACGTAATTTCTGTCTTAAACATTCAAGAAAGAATTGACTAGAATCATCTACAAATGCTAAGCTGATTCATTATTATAAGTTACATAATTTGTTTACAGTACAATGAATTCTCAAAGAGGGGACAATATAACCGATTAAATGTAGTTTCAATGAGTAAAATAGGAACGTAAAAAAGCGACTAAAACAAATTAACAGAGAGGACAATGATTATGCAACAGGTCTGTTTCGGTCTTATGGATTTCATCAGGCATAACTTATCGTATCCTCTAAGGCGAAAAGGCAGGGCGAAAAGTTAAAATGAGATTCCATGAAATAAATCTTTTGGGAATGGAAATTCCCTTGAGTTTTTTTGGGAATGGAAACGGAAAATCCCTTGAATGGAAATTTGATTCTCAGTGATTCTCGATGACTTGTTTACTACTGTATCTTTTGGTTGTATTGTGACGTCACAGACTGATTTATCCAATTGTAACGTAATGTAGTCGCTCCTATGCTATTGTTGCGAAATTGATTTTTATCGATTTTAAAATTTATTGCTCGCGTAAAATCTCGTTTTTGACTCAAATCTTATATTAACTTTTGTAGAAATATTGCGTTTAGTTTTTGAAATATTGCAACTTTTTCATTTTCGCTTATCTTTTTTGAATAACTTTTTTCTGTACTATAGTTACCACCTTAAGTGTTAATTAAATAGTTCAATTAAATAATTGAAATGTTGCACATACCAAATAGTAGATTTTGAATATTTTAGCAAAAATTTTAGAAAACTTTAAAGAAATCATACTAATACATACATTTATAAAAATCGCTTTATCTCCAAACTACAAAGATGCAGATACGCGACTATAGCATTGGAGTGACAATGTAAAAATTAATCTAAAAAATCTGGCCAGCGCTAGTAGCTTCGGTTGTTATCTGGTAACGTCAGCTGATTTGTGTAAATAGGGTCGTAACTTTTTTCATTCATTCTAGTTAAAGTGGTAAGATTCGTTTGTGTTACTATCGCCTGTGTAGGCGTGGTTAAGTTGTTTGGGGGTGAGTGTTGATGCCTTGGAAGTTAATTCTGTAGTGAGATAGAATTGTTTTAATCAATCTAGCGAACTATTAAGTTTCACATTATACTTTGGGGTGCTAATTTACTCTAATTAATTAGTCAGTACGAACTTGTCGAGTGATTATTCGCACTTGTTGGCGCTGTGAATTGCTTTGAAGATTTTTGAAGATTGAGAGTCAAGTTTTACGAAAGTTGATCAAGTTCGTTTGATTTTCTGGATAATCTATTCTTTATAGTCAGAAATCGTGTTTTTTTCTATTTGCAAAAATTTTTCCAGCAAATTCAATAGAAGGCCTATTTAGCCAGAACCAACTGTTTTAAGAACTTTAGTCTCGCAGCAAACTGTTTCTAGAGCCAGAGGCGCCGGAGTTTTTTGCGGTAGGAGAAAATTAAAAAAAAAGCGTCTTATATTTTATAAAGACATCTTTATTTTAAAAAAAAAGGTTTAACAGAGCTCCCACTTCGTATTGCGACCGTTTCCGGCGCAAAAATCCAGTAATGACAGAAAAAGGTCATCACGTTCAATCAAAGTCCAAATTTTCTATTTTCATCCCAAAAACATGGTGGTCTCTATATAAAAACGTATTACTTTCCACCGAGTCGATCATCCCTACTTTTCTTAATTTTGAGGTGCAGGCAAAAGGCAAGAGAGCAATTGAAGAGGTTAAAAAGGAAGAGAAGGCAATTTCCTACTTCCCCTGCTTTTGGCGCTCCTGTCTAGAGCCAACGTAAATAAAAAATAGACACTGGTTTACTTCAGCACAGGTATTGGGTCACCTAGTTCAACTGGTCTTTTTGGATTTTCGAGTAAAGTCGTGACAGTGACCTTTAAGCAAGAGGTTCAAACTGATGCGTCGCAACGCTTCAGTGCGTCATTTTAAAAGTGGCCAACGGGGGCATTACAATATAGTAAAATGAACATGTTAGACTGGGAATCATCAAAAAAATTTTGAAAGGGATATATAGAATTTATTTCTCTTCCAAAAGTTAAGTGAAGACCAAGAAAAAGATTGGTGGCATATCTGAAATAATTTTTCGTTTTTTTTATCGAGATAACTTTGTTTCGAACACTAAAAAGTGGCCACTCCTAAAGCAATGACTATTTTTTAGAGACCACACTGATTTTGAACACTTAACATTGCCCTCCCTAAAATGAAGACCTTTAAAGATAACTTTGTTTTGATACACCAAAAAGTGGTCCACCAAAGAAAACGACAACAATTTTTTAGAGATCACAATGCTTTGGAACACTCAACAGTGGCCCCCCTAAATTGAGGACCTTTTTTTTAGAGATCGCTTTGTTTTCATACACTAAAAATGGCTCCCAGTATGACAATGACCTTTTCTTAGAGATTGCTTTGCCTTGGAACTCTAAACAGTGCCCCCCTTACTTTTGGTAAAGCCATCCAGTACTTAATCAGAAGTCGCAACAAACCTTAACATAATATTTTTTAATCGTAGCTTAATATCCAGAAAAAAAAAGTGGAAAGAGGTCACAAACTGTATGAAAATCCGAAGAGGCCATAAATTGCAAAAGGTCACAAGTTGAGAAACATTGGCTGAGAAGAGCAACATTTTTTACTATTATCTCTTTGGATACGAATTTAGCATAACGTAGGCTTTCAACTTGACTTTCATAAGCAACAAAGTGGCATTTTTGCCCTTGATTTGATACGAAAGGGTCCACAACGCTTATCAACATTTATTTTGCGGCCCCTACACATAAAAGATTGGGCATCACTAAAATATTTTATGCTATGATAATCAAGTCAAATTTTTACCACTTGTTTTCAAACAACAGTGAAAATGCACGAAGTAGATTTTTTAAAATTACACCAGCTTTCGTGAGCTATCCGTGTTCACTTTTTCTGGTGTAACGGAATTAGAGTCTTGGACTCAGATAGTTCGGTATTGCGACCTCGCGTCTCTGGTAAAAACAATATCTATGGTTCGTATTGCTCAGCACTTCTCACTTCTGCGGTTGTTTTGAATAATCAAGTCATACTTGCTTTCACCGTTGTTTTAGTTATTTGCTTTACACCAAAAATTGAAATTTCTATAAAACTTTGAATTTTTGCGTCAGTAAAACTGTAGTTTGAATTAACTTTTTTTAGTTTTTAAAAGGGGAGGGATAAAAAATTCTTGTAAGCTGGGTCGACGCCGTTTTTTAATATTTTTGTTTTAAACTTCAGGTGGTCATTCGGTGTGCTTCTGTGGGAAATTTTATCACTAGGAGGTCTTCCATTTAACGACAAACGAGATGAAAATGTAGAAGTTTATATTCGAAAGCAATTACAATCCGGAGGATCGATTCTTCCTACAACGAGGTAAGTTAATGACATATTGTTTGTGTTATGGAAATTACAAAATGTGGTAGACTTACCCTTGGAGTTTGTCCCCCTAATTATAGGGAAAAACCTAGTTAATACTGATTTTAAGATGCTTTGACATGGGCAGTATTGTTCGCCGTAATGTGTAGTTTCATCAGAATGCTCCTATAACCTGTATTGATGTCATTCCAAAAATAGAAGCCAATTATTTCTACGATCTGTTCTCAATAAATACTTTTTTCTACTAAAACCGTTGCGAGTTTTAGGACACGACTTAGAAATGGAAGTCAGCAAAAGTAAAATTGACATAATCAGTCGGTAGCGTGGTCGAGTGGTTAAAGTAACGGGCTGATGATCACCATGGCCTCGGTTCAAAACCCACTCGCGCCATTCTGTTGTGTTCTTGGGAAAGACACTTTACGGCACTTTCCCCTGCTTGGTGGTCTTGGCAAGCAGTTCTAAATTACAGTAATATCTCTATTAAATTACTAGCAGACAGCAATATCTTGGCATCTCCGGAAGCAGGTCGGGGTAATTGCCTACCCTATGTATAGCGCCTCCGTCGCTTTCCTGCGAGTCAGGAGGATAAATATAGAGATAAAGAAAAAAAAAATTACACAGGAGTTCTATTTTAACTACTAGGAATTCGACAAAACGTTTGTGGCTGCTCCTGCAATCTTGCTGGTCACGTAACCCAAGCAGCCGGCCTGATATATCCGAAGTTAAATCAAAGTTAAAGCGAATGAAAGACGCAACGGTGAGTAATTAACTTTGTGTCTCTATCAAATTCAACTTGATTAGTCGACTATTGATAAACTTATTTTTAGAACGCAATCACTGTCCGAAAAGTACCAGGTTATTCATTTTTTCCAACCAGTGTCCAGTCAAGCCAGCTTGAAAATTACTGAAAAACTTAAAAAACCAAAAACGAGCTGAATGACAAGATAGTAAAGGGAGAAAATGAATGCAAAAATGATATGACTACAGCATAACGAAGTTGTCGCACTGAAACTGGCAAAAAACAAACGCACAATTTACAAGGATTTTTTATTGTTCCAAGCATTAACTTCATCTGATATGCAACAAACCGGGGCTATCAAGTCGTAACGGTAGAAAATGCTATGAGTTGTGTATAAACTTTTTTATTAACGTTTATCACAAAATTTATGATTTTTTTTATGCTATCTTGAGTTTGCTTTTTATCTTAGTATTAGATCAAAGAAGCAGAAGCTACTGACAGAAACACTTTGCTTTGGGATCAAAATCGCTTAGACGCAGATTTGAACAGGGAGATCGAACCAGCAAACTGGCTGCCATTCGTTTAGTAACAAATTAAGTTCGTTTCACAAAAGCAACTATTATCGCAGAGGCCGTAATATCAACGATGACGTCACGAAAAGTTCAGCCACTTCGACTTCTTCAGCGTGAGGACGGTTCTAGCGGTTTCGTCGCGGTCGCTGCGTCGGGAAACAGCGAATGATAGTTGACGATCGGAACATAGGCGGCAGTGATCATATTTCCAGAGAAATAGCGACCGTGAAGAGCGGCGACTGACTTGGTCGCGGCGTCGATCGTGTCGCACTTAACGTAAACGTTGCCTTGCGACTGCTTGTCGACGTAGACGTGCATGACCTTGCCGTGACGTTGGCACTCTTGAATGACATCATCGCGAATTTCGGTGTCCCAACCAGAGCCAGATTCACGGGCGGGGTCAAACATATTTGAAAGCTGAAAGCAGGTGGTCGTGATTGGAGGAGCAGCACTTCCATTTCCAGTGTCCACTGCTTGGCTTTGGGGCAGTCCCATGCCCATCGACTGACCCAACATCAAAGCCTGCTGAGCAGCTGATGGAACTTGCAATCCAGTTCCTTCAGCGAGTTTCGCCATTAACTGGAGCCTTCCGGTGGTGCCAAGATCGATACCAGCCCTTTCAACAGCCTCGTTATCGAGAAACGAAGGGCCCGACGCCATCAAACCCATCTCAAGAGAAGGAGCAATGCTGTTTAGCTTCATCGCTTTTCCAGCAATTTCAAAGCCGTTTAGCTGATCAAGTGCGCGTTTCGCACTATCAGATTCAACAAACGTGACAAAAGCGGATCCTTTCGACTCGCCCGTCATCGCATCTTTAATGATTTGAACTTGCTCAATTCTTCCAAACGGACTAAAAATGCCTTTAAGCATGTCTTCCGTGATATTCTCGTGTAGGGAGGAAACGTACAATTTCGTCGGACCCATGGCGGCTCTTTGAAGCGACATTTGGGCTGCCGCAACTTTATTCTTTTCAGCTTGTGTCGGCTGGACTATGATGGGAACGCCTAAAAGCCTTTGACCAGACAAGCCCAGCGCTAAAGGAATGGATTCCAGCTGCTTAAACTCGACGTACGCGATTCCTTTGGACCGTTTCGAATGACGATCCTGAATCAATTTGACTTCGCGCACTTCACCAACGGACGAGAAGAACTCTTCGAGATCGCGAGAGCGGATGCGCTGGGCCAACTGCATGCAAAAAACAGTTCGGGCGTCGCGGTCGGGAGGACTCGGAGATCGAGGTTTCGGCGGAGGCGTCGGTGTCTTCGGCCGTCGGGCTTCGGTTCGTCTTCTTCGAGGACTTCTACTTCTCGATCTGCGGCGATGACGATCGCGCGAACGACT
The DNA here is from genome assembly GCA_963680785.1 of Diplosoma virens. Lineage (NCBI taxonomy): Eukaryota > Metazoa > Chordata > Ascidiacea > Aplousobranchia > Didemnidae > Diplosoma > Diplosoma virens. The sequence goes on from OY796893.1 coordinate 15,427,123, forward strand.
GCGCCGTCGATCGCCGCCGCGGCGGCGACGATCCCGACTTCGCGACCTCGATCGCCTTCGTCGATGAGAGCGCGAGTGACTTCGGCTTCGACTTCTCCTCGATTTCTTTTCGCTTTTTTCGCTTTTCTTTTTCTCTTCGGTCGAAGTTTTCTCGTTTTTAAATGGGGCTTCTAACATCGCTTCAACGTCAAGATCGTCAGCCATGTTTTCACGGGTGTTCGAGAATTTTAAACTTTGCAATTTCTCACCAAGGTTGTCAAGGTTCGCGAGCAAATCAACAGTTAAACTTGCAGTATAAAAATCTACCTGTTAAAATACCTAACATAAAACAAAAAGTCAAGTTACAATAGCTCTTAAATAGAAATATAGAAACTAGCTTATCACTTACGAGGCTTCAAGACACGAATGGATTAAAGCCTGGTGTGATGAACTTCTTATTACCTATATCCTAATTGCAAATACAAAAAACTCGTTATTTAGAAATTCAAAAGAGAACGTCAAAACAGAAAAAGACTTTACACATCACAACCTGCGGTCATCTCGCGATTTGATGGTGGCGCTGCAGAGCCATAGCACTTACTGACCGGCCTGCAATTCATAGAATAATTAAGCAATTAAAACTTCTGCAATCATTATTTCAATTCAAAGATACAACTTGTAGCAACTTTGAATAACGTGTTTTAAATTTGCCGCTCACTAATTTAATTATTTTTAAAAGATTAACGAAAGTACTTACGAACCAGCAAAAAAATTCAAGATGACAAAAACAAACAGTGATATTAAATTTGTAGTATTTGATATAAACATACTATTAGACTACAAATACTAGCAAAAAAAGCGACAAAAGTAAATCTACCACTAACAAATCAAAATGCTTGTTAAGACTCAAACTTAAAACTATGTAATTTGTCAATAAATTAAGATGAGAGTGTGAAGCAGTAAAGCAGAAAGGCATAGTTATATATATTTAAAAAACAACAAATATTAGTTTTATTAAAAATTAAAAATAGGCAAATGCTTGTCTATTTTAAATATGACAACTAAATATGCGTGAAGCTTTAAGAGTATACATTATCATTGAAAATGTACCTAATGTTAGAAGAAAATACGGAATATCAGCCAGCGTTTTTGTCATTTCAAGGTTCAGATAACTGCAAAATAGATTTAGATGAATTTATATATTTTAAGAATTTTTATAAAAGGGGGCATAAGGATTAGTTGAGGTAAGATTTTTAGATTAAGTTAGAACAAAATAAAATTTTTAGGGGGAATCAAACCTTGTAATGGAATAAACATACAAACAAGCAGGAAATTTTTTCTCAAAGCCCTAAAACACCACTTGAAGACTGGCTATTTGATGGTGATGAAGTTTTTACCGCGCCATGGTGACCTACTATGGTGGTGACACTGTTATGGTATATAAATTTCTAGAGGCTGTTTTTCAATTTTTAAGGTGTTAGATTTTGAATTTTTTTATATACATGTTTATACTAAACTTTCACTTGGCTAGTTTCTTGTAATGAATTTTTAAATATTATTAATGAAGCCAAGACTATTCGGCAGGATAAATTCATCAGCGAGCCAATTCCGCCAAAAAATAATTACGGTAATTCTGATTTAGCTTCAGTAGTTTCTGCTTTGCTGTTATTATGGGTAATGATTTTGACGCTGTGGGTAAACACAAAAAGCTATTGCCACTGCACTAAACATTTGAAATTCGAATGGTGTCGTATTGAAAATCATCTGATGAACAAGCTTTTCTACTCCAAATTTTATACTCGTTATATTACAAAATGATTCTGACATTAAAGCGACAACAAAAAAGTTTTGCTTTGTCCCTAATGCAATGTTATACTACAATTTATTTTTAATATGCAAAACTTACAGTCGTCATTGTCGCATACTTAAACCACAGATAGATAACAAATAAGCATTGCGAGTTCAATTTCGCATTACAAATTGCTTTGTACAATTTTATTATAAAGCGATTAATTCACATATAAAAGCGATTCTCCAGCCGAATTTCGCCATTTATATTTACGCACAGCACTACAATCATTTGCCATGATAGCAGCAAAACAAAAACTAGTAAAATTAAATCAAATTAATTGTTTTTCCGCCAAACTGACAAATTTGTCCCGTGAATAGTGACGTACCGTTATTAATGTATTCAAATATTTAAATGATTCATGATTAAGAGGTGAGCTTTTTGGTACCAATATCAGAATATAAAATAGTTCTTACAAATTGTACCAAAAACTGTACGGCAATGCTTTTTTTTTTTTTTTTTCTAAAATTCGGTATGGCAATTTAGCTTTGCAACACTTTTCTTACTATTTTTGAAAACGTTGATGAAAACAAAACAACAGCGTTTTGGCAATTTTTTTTAAGTAGGCTTGGGTAGGCCAACAAATTTTTTGTATAATCGGTTGCTTTTTGCTGAACAGTGGATAGGAGATTTCAGGCCTGTAGAATTCAATTAAGTCATGAGTTAATTTCTATTTCAATGCTTATAGCAATAAATTTTCGCCTGACATCAGCCAACCTAATGTCTCACTAAATACTGGTAAGCCTAAAAAAATCAATAGCAATGTAGTGATTCATTAGTTACTAAGCCTTGTAACTATGGACATCTGTTGCAGTAACAAGAGCTGCCTGCCTAAATTACGAGGGTCAGTCAAAAAGTAATGAGCCCTGTTAATTTTAACCGCTTTAACCTTCATATTTTTTCTAGAAATTTTAAGGATGTTTAGTAAATTTACTGCTTTAAAGATAAATTGTAAAAAAAAATTGTTTCAACGTGTCCACTTTTGGTATTGTGTTTTGGAAATGACGTCATCACTGGATGTCCGTCAGAAGCAGAGAGCTGTGATTGAATTTCTTGTTTCGGAAGGGGATCCACCAAAACAAATTTTCGAAAGATTGGTAAATGTTTATGGAGATGCTTCATTAGCCTACAGCACTGTGAAAAAGTGGGTATCCAGGATTAAACACGAAGAAGATGATCCAAGTTTGAGTAGCCTCCAGGACAGACCAAGAAGTGGAAGACCATCTTCTGTAGTCAATCCTGGAAACAATGATAAGGTTGAGAAATTGATTAGAGATGATCGCAGAATCACTATTGATGACATTGCGGAACGTGTTGGAGTTAGCCATGGAAGTGCTGTGAATATTGTTAATGAGCTAGGCTTTGCAAAGGTTTGCGCCAGATGGGTTCCGAGGCAACTTTTGGATTTTCACAAGCAAGCCCGTTTTGAAGCTTGTTCGGAGCTTATTGAGTGTCACAGAAGTGACAAAACTTTTCTCAGCCGTATAGTGACAGGAGATGAAACCTGGGTTCATCACTATGAACCTCAGTCGAAAAGATCATCCATGGAATGGCGTCACCCCACGTCCCCAAGAGCCAAGAAATTCAAAAGTCAACGTTCAGCTGGAAAAATTATGGCGACTGTGTTTTGGGACATTGAAGGAGTGATATTGGTAGATTTTATGCCTAAAGGTACTACCATCAACTCAGATGCTTACATTGACACTTTACGCAAACTGAAAGCGAAACTGAGAAGAGTACGACCTCACCTGGACATGTCTAAAGTCTTGCTGCAACACGATAACGCCAAGCCCCATACCAGTCTCAAAACTCGTGAAGTGATTGCTTCTTTTGGATGGACGACGGTAACCCATCCCCCATACTCACCCGACCTGGCACCATCTGACTATCATCTTTTTGGACCATTGAAAGAAGGAGTTAGGGGGCAGCACTTCACTAGTGATCAAGAAGTCAAGCACGCTGTAAGAAACTGGTTAAAAATGCAGCCTGCTGACTTTTACAAGGCTGGCATAGTGTCCCTTGTTCATCGATGGACAGTTGGAATTGAAAAGTGCGGAGATTACATTGAAAAGTAGAACTGAGATCTCCTATCCCTGGGCTTTCTTTTGATGTATGACTTTTGATTTTATTGCAACAAATATGGCCAGGAGAGACTTGGGCTCATTATTTTTTGACTGACCCTCGTATCAAATTTTTCTAAATAAAAATTTTAGGATTAAAATACTTTTTTTGCACTTGAAAGTTGCATGCAAAATTTTTTTTTATAAACTTGAAAACTTTATGATCAAACATTTGTCTTAAATAACAAAAATATATGTGTTTGTCTCACAATGATGCAACCAGTTTAAAAAAGGGGGCAGACACAACTACAACATCTTTCCGAATATGAAAAAGCATTTTTCCTTCCTTTACACTTTTGTATAACTATCTAATACAGTGGTTTTTAAACTTTCAGCTGGATATGTTTGGCAGCAAGCATTTTAGCATTTGTTTTTTTTGTTAGTTTATGTGAATTTGGATGCCACGTTTGTTCAAGAGTTAAGACAGCAATTTTCATTTTATGCCTTTTTTTGATGTGCTGTAGCTGTTTAAGTTATAGCCAATTAACACGATTGAGATTTCCTTGATGTTAAGAGATAACTTTTCACATCTATGGTTTACATCTCGACATTTGTGAAAGTTGTAACCAACAGTACAGATTCTCAATTAATGCCTATGAGATTATCCTTTTCACATGGCACAAGCATATCACTATTCTGGTGCCACAATCCATTGTTACTCAGATGTTACAAGATGGTTGTAATTGTAAGCAGGGCTGGGGAGCCAGCCTTATTTAGGTTAGGCTCATCTCCAGAGCCAATGCTTGACTCTAGCTTGGCTCCAGCTCCAGCTCCAACTTGATAATACATATATAAATATTGGTTAATAAGGGATAACTAGATGATATATCGATCATCAAAAATTTACTAACTTGCACTTTGCTACTACCTTAAAATCAATTATATATTATCCAAGGGTCCTATCAATTATATATCTCAAACAAAAAAAGACTCGATATATCCAGCACATTTACATACAAAACAAATCATCCAAACACAATCATTACCACAAATATCAATGCTTACTAGCAATTATGGTACACACCAACCAAAGACCATAAAGAACTGAGTGAATAACTCAAATCACATCACACTAAACACAAATACTCAACATGTCAACCACCCAATCAAACACAACAGCCTACTTCACCAGACATCACTGCTTTAGCAGACTTGTGTGATTGCACTAGCTGAAAGACCATCCCCTCCCTCACATCAAATTATTTGTTGTTATTCACTGCCCTCAGCATACATCACAAGACCAAAGCAACTACATCTCACTTCACTAAAACAATAACGAACTACCAAAAAACCAAATGGACATCATTTAAACATCATGTTGAAGATCTTATATTCTATAGACCCCATTCCACAAATGTCCATAAGGCATCCATGAGGAAACTAACATTTTTTCAAGGCAATACTGGATGCCAACAGACTTTAATCATAAAAGAAAATCAAAACAGCATAAATTACACTCACTTGCCAAGGCATATCTGCAAGCTCATTCAACAACGTAATCACACTTGCAAACAAAACAGATACCCCAAATCATTACTTTAACAATCACATAAACAAACAAATTCATGAACACAAAAAAACAACCGTGGTAAAATTTATCTATAGAGGAATTTACTAGTCACCCCTGAAACACCTAAGTTCACTTTCCATCAAATACCTCACAAATATGTACAACACTGCCCCCAACACTAACACAATATTACATCTGGGAAAGGTGCCCAACCATTTTCATTTTAAAACCAAATAGGGACCACAACATTGGCACAAGCTACCAATCCTTATCACTTTTATCACCCATTGCCAAAGCACTAGAGAAAGCGCTATTACCATAAATAAGAGAAAACATTCCAGTTATTTCTCATCAATATGGATTCAAATATACTCATAAAAACTCAACATACACTGCTTTGCATAACATCTATCACCAAATCAAAAAAAGGTTTCAATAATCCAAGGCAACATCACACTGTACCAGTAGCTTTAAACATGAGCAAGGCATTTGATACAGTGAATAAAAACAAACTTATACTAACAAACATTCAGAATACCATCATTAAGTTCAAAGCCAACTACATTTAAGGGACAACAAGCATGCACTCAATACAATGGCACACTCCCAAAATTCAAATAAATCCACAAGGTGGAATTCAGTCTCCAACATTATTTAAAATTTACATATCTGAGATTATCCTCCTCCCAAAATATGTACTGTACAAATCTCAACATAAGCCAATGACATAACAATCATAGCATCTCACACCAATCACCATTTAAGGCCCAACAACTCATTCAACAATATATTTGCAAGGTATTACACTTTTTACACCAGATCCAGCTGAATATGGCATAACTCTGTCACTTAATTTTAACAATGAAACACTACCAACAACAAAGCACCCAAAAACTCTTGGGATTACTTTTGACCCAAAATTAACATTTTCACAATACATAAATCTCATTGTCATTAAAGCAAAACAAACACTTAAAATTCTCAAAGAACTTAATTCAAATAAATGGGTTAAATAAAACAAACTAATCATCTCTACATTTAAAGCTATCATTTGCCCATATTGAAATATGTAAACAACATATGGATCCTATCATATCAAAAATTAACATCAAGAAACTGTAAACCATTTAGAACACAGCTTTGTTCATTGCTACAAGACACAAACATTCAGGGCCTGCAAGACAAAATTAGTGTCCTACCAATGGGCCCCCATCTTAAATTCCATGCTACTCATCTTAAACAAATGATTCAAACACAAACACACCCTTTACATTATCATAATGCACATTTAGATGCACGAATTAATTAAGTGACTTTCAAATTAAAAAAAAATTGTTAGGGGCTGGAGCCAGCAAAAGTTTTGATGCTCTGACTACTCCAAAACTGGCTGGCTCCATAGCTCTGACTCCCCAGCCCTGATTGTAAGCATACCTTTACTCCAGCTGCTGAATTGTCATGCCATCAAAATGGCACAACGTTGAAAGCGTTCCATTGAAAAGTTGTCCACCAATTTGGTGATACCAAATGTTGAAAGTGTCGTTACAAAAAGTTACTGTTGAACCTACCTTTGCTAAATTTCAATGATTCTATCATGGTGCTTATCATTGACATTTGCTTTCTAAACACTAAATGTAAAGGGGCTGTCTTACCCATGCTGGACATGAATTTTTGGTAAGAAAGTATGTCAAGAGACTGTACAAGCTAGTGTGTGTGAAAATAGCTTGTTTTACTTTTCTGGAAACAGAAATGTCCCCCTTTTTAAATACATTTTCAATTTTACTAACACACGAATCCAGCAGAGGAAAGTTTGCAAAAATTTTGTTTTCTGTAATGCCTTTTAATACTATATTCTTCTGCTTCAATAATGTTGACTCCACTACACTGCATCCATTAATAGAGAGTATATAAGATATCAGTCGTATATGCCAAAATGTAAATGAACTCAAGAGTTTTTGAAGCAATTTGCATGACAATGTCAATTCTCTCACAAAAGTAGGGCTACTGGTAATTTCACATGCAAAAAACACATGATTTAAAATGATTTGCAGGATCACCACTAAATGTTAGAATAGTACAGGAGTACCTAGGGGCTGTTGGTGTGTGTGTGTGTGTGTGTGTGTGTGTGTGTGTGTGTGTGTGTGTGTGTGTGTGTGTATTTCTATACCACAGGCTTTTAGATTTTGGATTGGTGCTATAACATGCACCAGGTTTTAAAACTATGTAGAGCAGTGGTTCCCAACATTTTTTTTAAAAAATCACAACAGACCCCTTGCAATTTTTTTGATGTTTGGCGGCCTTCTCTGAAAGACTAAAAAATTAAACGATCACAGCCACAACATCAAAGTACCATATAGTGAAAAAGAGGCCTACACAGAGCAAAAATATACAGTAATTGACAAAGATTAATGCGATGGGTTCACTTACTTTGCGGCAATCAATTCATCTATTTTGGGACTAGTTTTACATAGGGCAACTCTCATGTCATTTGTGACATCCAGCCTGTTTTGGTATTTGGTTTTGATATGGAGCAAAATCGAAAAAGCTGCCTCACACTCGTAGGTTGTTGTGAATGGTATGAGCACTTTTAGAGCCATCTTTGCAAGATCTGGATAAGTGTGTGCCATTGCTATCCAGAAGTCACTGCAACACATTTCACGGTGAAGATTTTTTGCACTTCCATCATTAGCCATATCAATAAACTGTTCTTGAATTTGATTGTTAGATGAAGGCAAATTGTTCAATTTGAGTCCAAACGGAGAGTTGATGAAACAATAAAGTTTATCAAATTCTTGTAAATTCAGAAAATAGTGGGAAATTTCTTCACTGAGAATAGAAACGTGCCGCTTCATCACTTCAAGGATCACATCACTCATTTGAAGTTCATTTTCATTCAAAAATTCATTGAGGTATGGAAAAGCAAAATTTTTTTGTCCAGTTTGGAATGCCACAGTGAGAGTTTCATGTTAAAAGCCTTCAACTTTTCATGGCAGTGGAGCACGTTTACTTCTTTGCCTTGCAGTGCCAGGTTTAGAGTTAACGGATTCAAAGATGTCCACCAAAAATGACAGAAACATCAAGAAACAATCATCAGAAAAGTTTTTGTGCATGTCTGGTTTTACATCGCGTAGAAATTCGTGTATTTCTTTTCACAAAATGAAAACTCTCTTCAGCACTTTCCCTTTTGACAGCCATCTAACGCGTGTATGCAACAAAAAGGTTTTCGAACACGGAATCGCTTTCTTTGCACAATTCCGCAAAAAGGCAAGAATTAAGTGCATTTGCTTTTATAATTACCTTGTCAAGAACATGGGATAATTCATTGAGCATTGTTTTGACCAATAAAGCCTGATGGTGAATGATACAATGAGTACAAACAACGTTTGGGGACTTTTCTTTCACCAACCAAGCGACAACCGAGCATTGCAGGAGCGCCATCGGTGCAAACACCAATAACGTGCTTCCATTGGATATCGTGCTCCTCAAAAAATCTATCAACTTTGTTAAATATGTCTTTTACCATTGTTCTTGTGTCAAGCCTTTCGCAAAACAAGAATTCATCTTCCAAATGTTCTTCATGAATGTAGCGTACATATACGCAAACTTGAGCTAGATTAGCAACATCTGTTGTTTCATCAAGTTGAATTGTGAAAAAGTTAAACTTTGAATTTTGTATCTTTGAAACTTCTTGTGACAAAATGTTGTTGGACAGCTCAGTAATTCGCCTACTTACAATATTATTTGAAAGAGATACTCGTTTCAATTTCTCCACTTCAGAATTGCTTAGTAAATTTGACATAATAATTTTGCAACAAGGCATGATCAATTGTTCACCGATGCTGTAGGGCTTTTTGGCAACTGCAATTTCTCTTGCAATTTCATAGGAAGCTTTTAAAGCAGCTGTATTTTCTTTAAAAAACTTTCCCATACTATCAAGTCAAGCATTTTCTAAATTTCGACCGTGACGTTTAAAGTCTACGCCTTTGTTTGTTGAGTTGGGATGATGCGTTTCCAAGTGCCTCTTCAATTTGCAGGGCTTTAATGACGAGCTTGCCAACACTTTGTGGCATAAAATGCACTGTGGTTTCTCTTCTCCACCTGTATTAATCACGATGAACCCAAACTGTACAAATGACTCGTCGTATCTGAATTTCTTTTTAGGAGGCATTTTAAAATTCTTACAGAGCTGAAAATACAAACTCAATATATGCAAGACACTAAATTTGATAGCTAAAATATATGATTTAGTGCTTGTGTGGGTAGGCTACATTTTACTTACAAAACACTAACGCTACCTTCCAGAATTTATCTACTTTAACACAAAAATATAAAACAGCAATTTAGAAAAGTGCAAAACTGCAACTGGCATATTTATTTTTTTATTTTTTTTATTTTAATCTCTATATTTATCCTCCTGACTCGCAGGAAAGCGACGGAGGTGCTATACATAGGGTAAGCAATTACCCCGACCTGCTTCTGGAGATGCCAAGATATTGCTGTCCGCTAGTAAGTTAGTAGAGATATTATTGCAATTTAGTACTGCTTGTCAAGACCACCAAGCAGGGGAAAGTGCCGTAAAGTGTCTTTCCCACGGACACAACAGAATGGCGTAAGTGGGTTTTGAACCTAGACCATGCTGATCATCAGTCCGGTGCTTTAACCACTCGACCACGCTGCCGACAAATATCTTCATAACCTGCCTACTGATACCAGTAACCTACTCCTTTCTTTACCAACACATGTACAAAAAGACTTAGTAACGGCCGATTTTCTCTGTGACGCCATAGGGGGTATTGTGATCACATGAATGCACAGGAAGCAAAAAATGAATCTTGCAAGCATAGATTGTGTAGAGGTAAAAAGGTGGCAAAATGTGTGTTTGCAATTGCAACCACTTTATTTATATTTACAAAGAGTTTTAGTACATATTGCTGTACTGAAATTATTAAGCTATGAGTAAAGTAAGGCCTGTACCAAATTTCTTTCGCAGACCTCCTGAAAGTGCTTCACGGACCCTAAAAGGTCTGCAGACCCCACTTTGAAAACCACTGATGTAGAGTGAAGATGAATGAATTTCAATTGCAACTATCTATACTTCTATTTAAGAAAAAATTTTTACTGCAAAATTAAATTGAATCAAATTGCTCTAAAGTTAAAATTTTGTTTCAACCAAACCAATATGGCATTGCTTAATTGAGATTCTATTGTTGCACATTACAAACAGCTAAGTCAATTAAAATTCTTTACAATTGTCAAGGACAATGCAAGGAAATTTTTGAAATAAAGCACTCTTCTGCATTAAAAAGTGCTTGTCTTTACTTTTTTGAGGAAAAACAAACTCTGCTTTAAAGTTTAGTGGCCACAAAGTATCAAGTTACATTCAAGGCAAAAGTTTTATATAACTCATATTCAGCCACAGCTTTGTTGCATATCAACATGCAAAGGGGACTGACATCTCATAAAAAAAGTTTGATACAACCTCCAAATCATCCCCATGATAGTGCCTCCAATGCCTTATACAATCAACCTATGGTCTAAAGCAGTGTTCGTCAAACTGTGGGTCGCAACCCCAAATGGGGTTGCCTGAATATTTTGTGGGGTCGCTTTATTACTGGAATTCTGCACTTGAAATTCCTGAGCTAAAATGTGTACAGGATGTTCTCTACACATTAGCCTGAGCTAAAATGTGTAGAGAACATCCTGATTTTGGGATGGAAATAGGGAAATCAGAGATGAAATTGAAGTGAAAACTTTTTTTTTTTTTAGAGAACACCTTGATTTTTGGAGAAAAATTGGGAAATCAGAGATGAAATCAAAGTGAAGACCTTTTTTTTTTTTTAGAGAACACTATAAGTTTCAGAGAAAAAAGATTGTTCAAAGAAGTAATTGAACTGAATACCTTTTTTTCATTACAGCACCGCGAGTATTGTTAAGTTTTCAAAGGGCGCCATGAAAAAAAAAGTTTGGGAACTGCTGATCTATAGCTATTAACATTTTAAATTTGTAGTTGAACCATTTTGTATTTGCTTTGGGGTCATGTGTATTGGTATTGTTAATAAATTCTTTAACTTGGGTCGCTTTTTGTAAAGGTTGGAGAACACTGGTCTAGAGCAGCAGTTCTCAAACTATGGGTCACGACCCACTGGTGGTAACCAGAGTTGAAACTGAAGTGAAGACCTTTTTTTTTAGAGAATACCATGAGTTTTAGAGAAAAAAGTGAAAGTCAAGATCAAAACTCTTTTTGGGTCACCATAAGCTCTGGTCATAAATAGTGGGTCACAACTCTTAAAAGTTTGGGAACCACTGGTCTAGAGCTACTACTAAAAGATTTCTTGGCTATAGACATGTCAGCTGCAATTCAGGAGGGATGTAATACCCATACACACACAAGATATTCATAAGAAAGTTTATAGAAATGTTAGTAGCACTTAATACAAATAGTTCAGAAAACTTGATATTAATAAATATTTAAAGTCAAAAAAAATTATTCTATTGCTATTGATTGAAATATGCAAAGTTGGTTTGATAGCTTGCAGGTAAATTGTTTAGTGTTTAAAAATTTTTTAAAGTGTTCCAAGATTGGCTTCCCTTTAAAATTTTTTGATTATGTTGCTGTTTGTCACCTGGAAACATTTCAACAGACACCCACGCTTCCAGCTCATAAAAATATCATTGACTGCGAAATTATTGCATCTGATTTATCTCCAGTTATAGATCCACCAACTGACAAACCATGGTCATCATATATGTACTTTAAATTTTTGATTTAGTGACTTAAGAAACATTAATTACAAAAGTCCTATATTTCTTTGATTAAAATGCACCCTCATTTAGAAAGCAAACAAGTTTTCCCAAAAAAAATAGAATGCACCCTTGAATGCAGTTTACATAAATAAACTCACCAAGTCAAAGTTTTATTTTTTGCAGATAGTGCTAAACTAGTGCAGCTTGCCTGCTACATGAGTTCTTGTTCTGTATAAAAAACTCATTGTTTTGATGTCTTTGGGGTTTTCTTTTGCAGATCAGTAATAATTGGTTAAATACACTCAATCAACAAAAATGGCTAGACCTTGCATGGTAAAAAAGTAAGCAGTCTTTTTTAAGTCTGCTACTTCTTTAAAAATGTAATTCTTACTGCAATCTGTTTTTGATCAAGGCTATTTTTAAAGTTGATAAAAAGATTTGTATTCAAAAAATAAATGCACTCTTGTTTAGAATGTGTATAAATTTGGGATAAAAAAAAATAGAATGTGTACATTCTGTTTGAAAAAACATGGTAGTATACCAATTACCAAGATTATGTTGTTGTCAATAATATATTTTAACAAAAATACCTGCATTAGCAGCACAGTATTCTTGAAAAGTATTGATCCCACATCTGTTTACACAACTAGATTGATTATATTAATACCACAAATATTAATTTTGAAAATAAAAGTTTCTAAATCATTTTGATGAATATTGTACTAGAATGATACACCCAGTAAAGTTTCAAATATTGTTGTGAAAATATAATTGTTTAACATGTATAACAAGTGACATGACAGTAAAAAGGTAAAGTCATAGTTTACGTTCATAAAATAAGATATTTAAATTTTTTAAAAGTTTAAATACTTAAAATTAAGGTACCAAAATTAATTATGCCTCGTGGATGTCCTCCAGTACCCTGTTCTATTGTCAACATTAATGAAGTCTTCACTGCTTCCCAGATTATCCAAGAAAACTATACTATAACTCTTCTTGCTCAGTCAATACCAATACTTGGGAAGCTATTCGGTGGTGTGCTCATCGTCATTTAATATGGAATTCATAGCTGTACTCCGTATTTCTTTGTTATGAATTACTTTTAATAAACCTATCTTTCATTTTCTAAAATATTTTATTTTACAAATGTACATTTTTTAAAATATTTTATTTTATAAATGTAAACTATGACTTTACCTAGCAAAAATTTATAAAAAGCAAAAAAATTGATTAAACATCAACTTTTTGATAAACATATATCAGACAGATATATAATATAAAAAAATTAGAAGCAAACAGGATTAATAAATAAATTTATTGAAATTGCACAAAATTCATTTATTTTGAAAAAATTTCAAAGCCTTAATTATATTACATATTTTAATAAGCTAATTGAATTTTCGTTCACTTTTCACCAAGCTTATTCCCTAAGCATTTAACTTTTGAGAAATCCACAATGCCTATTATGTCAGTAACAAGAAATAATAAACAACACTTGTTAATGGTATTAGATTTGAAATAAAGGTTGTTTTTTAATAACAAAATTAAATAAATATAATATATAAACTTAAGAGTAAAATTATAAAATAAATTAGGGTCTTATTTACTGTTACTAACCTTACAGGCTTTGGAGATTTTTCAAAATTTAAAAGTTAATCAAATAAACTCAGCAAATAGTAAATGAGAACCATAAAATACAGGGTTAGCAATTAAAAAACCTAACAAATGCAAAAAATGTAAAATAGTTACACACAGTTAATTTTTTAACTAATGAAATAAATTGTATATAAAAACTAAACATATTTATTTTTAGGTTTAGCAGTTCACATTTATTATCAACTGATAAACATAATTTAATCACGTAAAGTATTTAAAATTAAAATGTAGTGATTGATCTCGCATTTACTAATTGTAGCAAGAAATTGCACACCCCATAACAATATTGTTCATAAATTTATTTTATGTAAAAATTATTCCATGCCAATAACACCGACAAATTTAAATAAATAATTCAAAAATCTAAAAAAAAATTGAGATCACAGCTTAACTACCTTAGTAATTATAGCGTTAAAACGACTGTAGGGTAAGTTAATTCCATAGAAAAATATTTTAAATTGCTGTAATACTGTGATAATATAATTTTAAATTAGCTTACTATAAAACTTACTGCTCACCTGTTCACTAGTTAGCTTTCGCTAATTATATTTAGACCAGGGGTGGGGAACCTGATTCCACTGGCGGGCTGTATCTCAAAATTAAAAAACTAGGTGCTGACCGTAATAAATTTTTTGTGGAATTAAGAAAAAAGGTAGTAACCCAAGACCACGCTTTTTCATCAGGTTCGTCATGTCAAGGTTTTTTTATTATTTTATTTGCAATAAACAAGTTTCTCCTTGAAGTCGAGCGTAGCTCAAAAAAAGGCATTCACACCACGAAAAAGATGAAGAAGTGCGTGGTTTGTCTGTTCACGAGTTTTTTTGGTATTCACTCAATATTAATATTTTTTTCTGGTGGCCCATATTGAGCGAAAAAGTACCATTTTGATCAAGGAAATTGATATGCTTCTTTCCTACAACATACGGCCGACCGCAGATTCCCCACTCCTGTTTTCGATAAATATCTTGAAGAGGAATACACAAAAAAGGTAGAAAAGAAAAGCAAAAAACCGTGGGATTGAGCAAAAATATTAATGTAGTGTTGCCATTTAAATCCTCAACTATAAGTTTCTTCAACTTCATTTTCATCAATGCCATTATGTTTGCTGACAATACAACTGTTTGGACTAGCCATAAAAATACGTCAACTCTATTCCAACTCATGCAATCAGAGATGGAATTAATTGATCGGTGGCTAGTTTCTAATAAATTGTCAATAAATATTGAAAAAACTAAATTTATGCTTTTTAGTACTCCAAACTCAAATGTTGGAGGTAAACATTCTTTGTCAATAAGAAATAGACAAATTGATCAGGTAAATTCTTTAAAATTTCTGGGTGTATTCATTTACAATAATCTTTCCTGGAGTCTACACATGAAGTACTTGATTTCAAAGCTAAGAAGCTGTCACTACTCCTTCTGTATCATTTTCTAATTAACAGTCACCTCCAATATTGCATTTCAAACTGGTGTTTTGGTAATTCAACTCAATTACAAAGCTTCAGCAAATTTGTAACAAATTCTTGAGAATGGTATTTGAATTTCCCTACCCAGTAAACATTTATCATCGAGCCAACGTTCAATAAACATTTAATAAATTTAGATTTAGATTAGACTTTCTTTCCTGTTTTTCTAAAATAATTGAAAAACTTGTCTATATTCGTTTATATTCTTTTTTAAATAAGTTTAACTTGATTAGTGAAAATCAATTCGGTTTTAGACGAGGACACTCAACTTGTCATCTTACTTCCGTGCTTACTGATCAAATAGCAACATCATTTGAAGTAAAAATGAATAGCCTTGGAATTTTTCTTGGCCTGTCTAAAGCTTTTGACACTATTAATCATGAAATATTACTAAATAAATTGTATCATTATGGTGTGAGAGGCACAGTTCATGATTGGTTTAAAAGTTATTTATTTGGAAGAACCCAACAAGTTGATTATAATTCAAGTATTTCAAATATAGAACCTTTTTCTTCCTCGGTACCTCAAGGCTCAATACTTGGTTCACTCTTGTTTATAATTTACATTAATGACTTCTCAAAATGTCTCAAATATAGCAGCAACCTGTCTTTTGCTGATGATACAACGATCATCCTTAGTGCAAAAAACAACCATTTATTATTTCAAAAAGGAAATAAAGAACTCGAAAACATTGACAACTGGCTAATAGCAAATAAGCTTTCCCTTAATGTCAAAAAAACAAAATACATTTTATTTAGCTCTCGTACCACAAAAACATTGTCAAAAGAATCAGTTTTAACTATTAGAAAAAATCAAATTGAAAGAGTCACTTCAGTCAAATTGCTAGGTGTTATATTCAATGAACGCCTAACATGGAAAGACCACATGGCAATGCTAATCAGCAAACTAAAATCATCGCTATACGCAGTAATGAGAGTAAAGCCTTTTCTAACTCAAGAAGCTTTACTTACACTTTTTCATTCACTAATTCTGAGTCATATAAGGTATTGCATTACAACTTGGTGCTATGGACACTCAGTGTTACTTAATAAATTACAAAAAATCTGCAATAAGTTTATTAATATGATAATCTGCACTAATACCGCAAAAAAACGCAACAACGAAATAACAAAAGATAATATTCTTAATATACAACAACTCTATAAATTAAATATTTCAATTTTCACTTTACAAATCATTCCACAAGCAATTACCGTCAGCATTTAACAATATATTTCAAAGAAAAACGTCCACTGTAATTATTAGAAGTAACTCTCAATTCATACCTACATCATGCAAAAACACAGTAACAAAACAATCAATAAGATACATTGGCCCAAAAATTTGGAATGAATTACCTGAAAAAATAAAACTATGTAAATCCTTAAGTACATTTGCTAAAAAATCTAAAGCATTCTTCCTTGAACAACAATCAAACTTATATACTGTTACGTAGGTCATCATTTAATATCTTTTGCTGGTCTTCCTTGTGTTTCAGGAAAACAACTGAACAATTTGAAAATCTTCAACTCTACAATGGTCAAGAAAAGACTCAAGAAAAGTTCTTCAGGATCACTCTTGTTTCTACCTGAACAATTTTTTTTTAGCTATTGCATAAATTTTATTTTATTATTTATTGTTACTACTTTGCATCGGTTTTTGTAGATTTTTTTATTTTTTTTATTTTTTATTTTTAGTATGTTTTCTTATGTTGTTTTTTTTTTTTTTTTTTTTACTAATGGTGTAATGTTTTTGTTTTTGTATTTTTCTTACTGAGGTTTCTGTTCGAGAAATGATCTTTTGATCCGCAACAGGATTTCTTTCGGTGGGTTTGTTTGCCTGTTGGGCTGGTAGAATGTGTTCATGCTTTTACATATTTTTTAAGGACTGATCATATTCATCCAGCCGAACTCTGCTATGGTCCCACCATTGCACCGCCCCCATAGCAGTGTTTTATAAGCAAATAACCTCGGTCCTATACTTTTTTTTTTTTTCTTTTTCTCTTTCTATTTTTTTAAACAATTTTATAATGAGGTGAAGCAACCTGCTTCTATATTAAACAACAAGTCACACCTTTCATCGCTAATTAGCAAGACACAACGTCAACTTGTTTTGTTGCTTCTTCCTTTTTCTAACCCCGTCTTTAACAACACACAAACATTTTGTTATTTTGTTCATGTGGCGGTGCAGAAATAAAAGAAAACTGAACTGAACTGAACTGACTATTTTAGAAAATGTTAGGTTGTTTTATACTCTGACGCAGGGATGCTCAATCTTTTAACCATTATGGTCCAACTTTTGTCGAAAAGTTCATTGCGAGTCGCAATCGGTACGAAAATCAAAGTATCTTCTTTTTTGTTTTGACTTATTTTTAATGTGTTATTTTTTAATGAACCTCCTTGATAACAGGAATTCGGACTACAAATTTAGTTAAAGACCAAACAAAAAAGGTCACCAGTTTGATATATCTACGTGTTTTATTCTTATATAAAGCGAAAAATATCTAGTGGGACGAAAATTAGCCTATTTATTCTGATTTTTCTGCGAGTCATTGGATTGATTCAAAGCATTACAATAATTTGATCGATTATGTAATTACAAATTCTTT
Source organism: Diplosoma virens (assembly GCA_963680785.1). Classification (NCBI taxonomy): domain Eukaryota; kingdom Metazoa; phylum Chordata; class Ascidiacea; order Aplousobranchia; family Didemnidae; genus Diplosoma; species Diplosoma virens. The sequence continues at coordinate 15,445,051 of OY796893.1, forward strand.
GGTAGGCTTCAACAATAGACTTTCCGGGTCTCGGGTTGGGCAGCCCTGCTCTGACGAAATGTAAATAAATAATTCAATGTACGGTAAATTTAAAATCCAAAAATATACATCAGGGCATTAGTCAAGTTTAACTATAAAATATTCTACTATGTAAGCTAGACTAACCTACTAAAAAAGAAAAAAAACTTGCAAAAATCAAAAAAAATTTATTTCACCAAAGTAATCAATCCTAACTAAATTTTTAAAATTAGGCTTATTATAACATTTTGAAATAATTATAAAAAAGTACGATGTGACACTTAAAATTTCAAATTTTTCTTAGAATGAATTGTATTTCTTTTTATTATATGAAAAGTTTGTTTTTAAAATTTTTTAAAAAGTCCAGTGAATTTTGAAAACATTCGTTATTGCTAAGATCGAAGCATTTTAATAATGAAATCAGATTTTGCTGAAATAGAGTTTCTTCTTCCGTGAACTGCAGTAACTTCCCTAAGGGGATTCCAACTGTGAAAGAATTTTACTTTTAATCATACGATTAATCAAACCGCCGAAGTCGTTAACTTTCTGAAACCAATCTTTGCTTTTCGGCCAATTTACAAAAGTTGAGTACCTTTCGAAACCTTGCTATTTCAATCCGAAATAATATTTTATTACAACATTTAAGTACCGGTATCTCTATCCAAAGAGTATGAAATCTTTTTCTGTGCAACCTTAAATAACACTTTTGTTGACCCCAGCTGATTTCAGCTGGAGTCAACAACAAGCTGTACTGTTTTGACGAGTCCTAACAAGGACGAAACAGGTCTGTCGGCAATTGCTTGTTGATTGACTTGACCTTACTTAATGCTAGCAATGGAACTGCAGGGTTTAGCTTGACTTTATCCGATTCGTGTTAGCTGACTCGATGATGTGGTCAGCATATCGAAACCACCGTCAGTATGCCCTTGCGGCTTAGCCGTGTTTATCGTAGTTACGCTGGTACTGCATTGTTTTCATTAAACTATATACGCTATAACATGAACAAAAAGAAATTGTGCATGGTCACCGCACCAGTTGTCCAAAAAAAAGTGATTATCGTGTTTAATGTGCATATACGTAGTAATTATTGTGCAAAAAGACATTGTAGCTTTGGAAAAAGTAGCATTTTTTCGTGCAATTATGTCAAATCTTTAGCGCTTTCGGCGTTAAATATGGTATATCAGAAATTATAGGACTCAATCTTAGTGTAGTAAATATTTTCTGAAGGTATTGCATTTGCAAGGAACATTCTAGTTGTCTAATTATAAAACTGAAAATATTTTGCATAAAATCAAAAATCCACTGAACACCAGATTTTATATTTATACCAATGCAAAAGAGACTTGCTGAAATTTTAATTTTGTTGCTTTGCAAGCAAAAATATAAAAAGTTATCATAACAGTTAACGGCCAGCGAAGGTTGAGTAATTTTACTAAATTACCAAAACCAGAGTTTCCCAAAATGAGGTCCGTGATGAGCGCACAAGGGGTCCGCGACGATATGACAAAATTGTCAACATATATACCTGGTAAAGTAATCCATACCATGAAATCCGAGACAGATTCAAAGTGAAGACCTTTTTTTTAGAGAACACTTTTTTTAGGGACGAATTTTTGTCTATAAACGAGCGTCCAGGTTTGCCCCTACGGAAATATGGTATGCCTGTTTGTAAGCATTTATTTTTGAACGGATTTTGTGTCATTTATTTTTGGGTTTGTTTTATCTTTCCTCGTTGGTTGGGCAGAAAATTGATGTGACATAAGATTGGTGTCCATGATAAAAAAAGATTTGCAAATAGAGGTTTGTGACCCAAAAAGTTTGAGAATAACTTTGACTAAACCACTGTCCCAGCCAACAATGCTATGCAGGGCCCATGCGGGTCCTGCAAGGGCTGCCCGTACGGTACCCGTACCGATTTGGCCGCGGGCGCTGCAGTGGCCCCGCATGGGTTTACCGCATGAGCTTCATGTGGTTCAAACTATTTATGCAAAAATTCCTTTTTTAAATAGGCCCGTATGGGCCCTGCATAGCATTGTTGGCTGGGAGGTTATATGGAAATTATTACGATTTTTGACAAACTTTTTTTAATATAAAAAACAATGCAGAAGACAACGTATTCATTAGGCTTTTCATATATCCAAGGCATATTTTATGCAAAAAATCAAGTTAAAAACATATTCACGCATGTTTTTTACATCCAAAGCATAATTGATTTTTGAAAGTGAATAGGTGGATACGTACGATAGTGTTTTCGCTTTGTTAAATACAATTTTTAAATGTCAAATGAAATCCAATGTATGACAGAGTTTTAGTTTTTACCATTAATTCGTATTATTCAAAAGTACCGAGTACCGGTACCGAGTACTGGTACCGTGGTACAATTTTAGCAAAGTATCGAGTACCGGTACCGCGGTACTTTTAAGAAGTACTGTGCCCACCTCTGCAGACATGTGTGTTTTTCTACTCAAACAAGCAATCGTATTACTCGTGGTAGTCCAACTTTCTGTGTTTTTCTTGATGCTTCAAAGGCATTTGATCGGGTAAAACATTATTTGCTCTTTCAAAAACTAATTGTGCGCAATGTTCCAATATGTTTTGTTCGTTCATTAGTTTACTGGTATACTCAACAAAGTATGCAAATCAGATGGCGTAGATCAGGGGTTCTCAAACTTTTGGTGTTATGGAGCCCATGAAAAGGTTGACCATTATTTACGGAGCCCCACAATAAATTTATAAAAATAAAAACAAAAAAACAAATTGTTACTTACTAGGATTACCAACTTTTTGTTTCGCCATTCTGGGACACCTTTATACCAAGAATTCCAAGATTGATGCAACAGAAGCTTACGAAACACGATAGACATCAAAAGCAACAGCGCGTGCTGCGCGTCGTGGAGTTATGATTGTGCAGCTTTATCCTAACAACTTCTAAGGTCAGTGGTGGATATTCAAAGTTAGGGGCCCGAGACAAGGATTACCAAAACTTGATGTTCTCTAAAAAAAATATGGCTTTGATCTCGTATTTCCCTTTTTTCTCCCGAAATCATAGTGATCTCTGAAAAAAAAGTCTTCACTTCGAATCGATTTCGTATTTCCAACTTTTGTCCAAACTTCATATCCACCACTGCCTATAAGGCCCTAATTGATTTTATCATCATAGAAGAAACTTATGAAACGGTGAATCTTTAAGGCATAAATGCAAAAAACTACTAAAATAGGAAAAATGTACAATATGTAGTAAGTAGATTTATTTCTCTAACAAAAAGCACAAAAAATTTGTCCCTATCTTGCATTTAAATCTGTATTTTTCTTGCATTTAAATTATATTAACGCTGTGAATTTGACACTTGACAAACATACTAATAAGGTAGTGTCAAAATGTGGCAACAAGGCGGTAAATGAAATATGGTAATATCTATTGGAACTATACTAGGTAATGCTATATTTCAATTACGGCCATGTTGCCACATTTCGACGCTACCGTTGTCAAATTTCATTATTGCCGTTATTGCTCCTTTGAACAATTGCAAAATTAGCCAAGTCAGTATTTTAATAAGTAAACGAATAGCTCGCGGAGCCCCTAGGTTTCTCTCGCAGAGCACTTTGAGAGCCTATGGCGTAGATGATATTCTGCGTTATTTTCGGTAACTAATGGTGTTAGACAAGGTAGCATATTAAGTCCATATTTTTTTGTAGTCTACATAGATGATCCATCGAAAGAACTTAACAAAATGAAAGTAGGATGTTTTGTCGGAAAATCTCTTTTTAACCATTTATTTGCTGATGATTTGTGCTGTTTTTGCCCTAGCATTCATGACCTTCAACGTATCATTGATGTATGCCACTCGTATGCTTCCTCTCATAACATAACCCAGCCAACAATGCTATGCAGGGCCCTTGCGGGCCCTGCAAGGGCTGCCCGTACGGGAACCGTACCGATTTGGCCGCGGGCGCTGCAGTGGCCCCACACGGGCTTACCGCACGAGTTTCATTTGGTTCAAACTATTTATGCAAATTGTTCCTTTTTTTAAATAATTAAAAACGTTAGCTTATTTGCATGTTTTAATTTTTGATTATGGCTTAAAATTAAAAACTTAATTAAACCCGTGCGGTTAGCCCATGCGGGGCCACTGCAGCGCCCGCGGCCAAATCGGTACGGGTCCCGTACGGGCAGCCCTCGCAGGGCCTGCACGGGCCCTGCATAGCATTGTTGGCTGGGAATATTCAATGGTCAAAAAACACCAGGCTTATCTTTTGCATCTAGCAATTTTAAATTAAATATTAAACCTAATGTGGTACTTGGTGATTTCAAGATACGGTTTGTAAATGAAATTAAATAGGCCTACTGTTATAGTATGTGACGTCATAGCGCACGGCGCTACTGCCTTCTTCTCTCTGGTTTGATAAGTGTGGTTAACTGCGTGATAAACTATTAGTATAACTTACAGATTCAGTCGTATAACTATCGTGTAACTCCGTATAAATAAAAGAGCTAACTGCAGATACTAGTGGAACTCATAACATGGCGTCGTCGACAGTCAGCTTATAAATTTGTTTAAAGAAAATAAGCTTACGAACCATTATAAAAGTATACTGCAAGTTCGTGATCGGAGATTTGTAAAAGATTGAAGATAAAAGAGACATGGCAAAAAACAAGCGAGAGCTGCAAGCAGAATTAGAAGCAGCAAACAAACGTATAGCCGAATTATCTCAATCTAATCAAAACGCGAATAGTAATATTAATAATGATGAACCTCCTTCTTGGTTAAAAACTTTTTTAGAAGCACAGTTGTCAATGCAAAGACAAACACAAGAACAGAATGTCGAAAGTCAGCGACAATTGCAACAAATAATCGAAAAATTTTCGCCACAGCAGCTGGCCCAATGCGCGAACAGCGAGAGAAGCGAATCACGTGAGCAAACCATTGACGTCAACAATTCTAACAACGAGGCAAGGCGAACCAAAGCGGACGCACAAAAGCCTTCGACACTGCAGGTGGGAATTTCGTTAGCTGAATTTGCGAAATGGCGTAAATCGTACAACGATTATGCCACGGTCTCGCTTGCAACAGAGCTGCCATTGAGCAGTCAGTTGGCATTGCTTCGCGGTTTTTTTTCGATGGACATGCGAGAAGCCGTAGAACACGTACTTCTTATCCCGGATGATACGACACTTAAACCAGACGAAGTGTTAGACAAAATTAAAAATTACATCCGGAGTCAAAGAAATATAGCGTTAGATTGCGTCGCATTTGAAGAGAGAAAGCAAGCGGCTGTCGAAAACTTCGATTCGTTTTTAATCGCGATTAAAACTTTGGCAAGAGACGCAGACTTGTGCAATGAATGTTTAAATCGTCGTTTAGTCACAAAAATCATGTCGGGAATATATGACAAAGAGACTCGAACAAAGCTCCTAGCCATGTCCCCATTACCTGATCTTCAGACCGTCACTGATTTATGCAGATCGGAAGAGTCAGCAAAACTAGACGACGCGCGAATAAGCCGACAGCTGAATGAGAGAAGAGCGTACCAAAGCAAATTTCGCCGAAATTTCTCTAAATCTAAAGAGCGCACTAAAACGCTCTGTACAAAATGCGGTAAAAAGACCTGCCCACCAAAAGGTCAAACCCACTGTCCCGCAAAGGATACAGAGTGCTTAATATGTCGCAAAAAAGGTCACTTTACATCAGTGTGCTTTCACAACAAACCCGGGTTTAACAGACGCGAAGAAACGAAGAAAAAGTTAACCGGACAAATCAAGCGTAGATGCAATGCTAACGCAAATTTCGCTAACTCCGCGGCGCCCAAAATAACTGTTAATCTTTTTTCTCTTAAACATCGTAACCCGTTAGGTTCCACAGAAGCTACACCAGACACAGGTGCCGAAGCAAGTCTTGTTGGGGTAAACATCATTCAACGGCTCGGAATAGACCTTGCTAATCTAATGCCGCCAAATCAAGACACTCTTAGTGCAGTAAATCGGCAGACCGTAACATGCGTAGGGACTTTCCCATGCATCATCGAATACTGCGGCCGATTCGTGGAAGAAACCATTTACGTCTGTCCTGAGGTAGAAGATTTTTTGCTTGCTTGGTACGTATGTCAACAGGTTAACATTCTACCTGACACGTATCCTCAACCGATAAATTCATCAAAAACACCTCGAAAATTAGCAAGCATATTAAAAGCAGAGAACACAAGATTCATTATATCAGAGAACCCAACTGCAGCAGAAATTAATAAAATTGAGAACAAATTGATAAAATCGTACAGCGATGTGTTTTCTGAAGACACAACATTACGGGAAATGAACAGTAAACCCATGAAAATTTCCTTGAAAGATGATGCTGTTCCATTTGCTTTACCTGTTCCACGCCAAATACCTTTAGCTTTCAGAAGGATGGTGAAGACAGAGCTTGACCAACTCGTACAAGCCGGAGTCATTGCACCAGTAACAGAAGCAACTGATTGGGTGCACCCTATGGTCGTTGTACAAAAACCCAATGGTGGAATTCGTCTCTGTATTGATTTGCAGAAATTGAACAAATACGTACGCCGTCCATATCATCCATCTAAATCACCTGCCGAAGCTATTTCGAATATTTCTTCTTCGTCTAAATTTTTCTCAACATTAGACGCCACTAAAGGATACTGGCAAGTACCTTTAGAAAAAGAAAGTCAAGACTTTACCACATTCATTACGCCGTTCGGAAGATTTAAATTCCTTCGAGCTCCGATGGGACTAGCTTCTTCTCAAGACGAATATTGCGCAAGAGGCGATGAAGCTCTGCAAGGCATTGAAAAAGTCGAAAAAGTGGTAGATGACATTCTTATTCAAGGCGAAACTGCACAGGAGCACTTGAATACCGTAGTGGCTGTACTAAACAGATGTCGAGAACACGGTATTACTCTTAATCCGAAGAAAGTGCAGTTACTACAAAGTGCTGTGAGATATGTCGGATATATAGTGAGCAGCGACGGTATTAAAGCAGACCCCACAAAAATTGAAGCAATCTCTGAATTCCCTGCTCCAACAAACATAACTGAATTACGATCTTTTATAGGCATGGCAAACCAGCTGGGCGGATTTACTCACCTACTCAGTGAAGCAGCAGGCCCACTTCGGGACTTGCTCAAACCAAAAAATGCTTTTCTCTGGTCACCCCAGCATGAAGAAGCATTTACAAAGACAAAAGAAATTCTTTGTAGCCCCCATATTTTGGTTGCATTCGACCCCAATCTGGAAACGATGCTGCAAACAGATGCATCTCGGTTGAAAGGTCTAGGTTTTGCACTTTTGCAAAAACATCAAGAAACGTGGAAATTGGTTCAAGCAGGATCACGTTTTATAACTGAGACTGAGGCCAACTACGCTATGGTTGAACTGGAATTGCTCGCTGTTGTTTGGGCTATGCGTAAATGCCGCATATATCTGCAAGGCTTACCCAAATTCGAGCTGATAGTAGATCACAAGCCATTAGAGTCAATCCTGAATACCCAGACACTCGATATGGTGGATAATCCCAGGATTCAGAGACTTAAAGAAAAACTCAGCGCCTTTATATTCCACACCACCTGGAGAAAAGGCAAAGACCATGTGATCCCCGACGCGTTGTCACGAGCACCATGCCGCGACCCAGAACCAGAAGATATCATAAACGTAGACACAACCAGAATGATCTGCAAAAACGTTTCTACAATTCTGAGAGGAAAAGACCCAGAAGTCACAAAAGAAACATTTATCGATCCAATGCTGGAAGACTTAAAAGAAAGTACTCAGCAGGACGAAGCAGCACAACAATTAATCACTGCTATTAAAAGCAACTTTTCAAAAGGAAACGAATATCCATTAGCTCAACCTTTCAAAAAGCTGAAAGATCAGCTTACTTTCGAAGATGGATTAATTCTCCTGAACAGCCATCGCATTGTGGTGCCGGTACAGAAAAGAAAAGAAATACTGACAAAGCTACATGCCTCACATCAAGGCATCGAAAGAACAAAACAAAGAGCGCGTCAAATAGTGTACTGGCCAGGAATCAATAGCGACATCAAAAATACCGTTGAAGCCCGCACGAAATGCCAAGAGCACCAACCAAGCTTGCAACAGGAACCATTACAACGCGATCCCCTCCCATCAAGACCCTTTGAAGACGTATCTGCAGATTTATTTTATTATGCCGGTAAGACTTACCTGGTTTATGTAGACCGTCTGTCGGGATGGATTAAGCTCAGCGAGTTCTCTCATGACCCTGGTTCACATCAGATAATCAGCACTATAAGAAAATTTTTCGTGGACACAGGGGTACCAGTACGAATCAGAACTGACGGAGGACCGCAATTCACATCAAGCAAGTTTCAACAGTTTCTCAAGAAATGGGGAGTAACTTCCACCATAAGTACTCCACATTACCCACAGTCAAACGGACACGCAGAAGCAGCAGTGAAAGCCATGAAGCACCTTGTTGCCAAAACTGCTGAGCATGGTAGTCTCGACTGCGATGAATTTAGCAGCGGCCTAATCGAATGGGTTAACACACCCAAGGCCCATGGGTTATCACCAGCCGAAATTTTATACGGCGCCCCGCTACGTTCAATCGTCCCAGCTAAACTGAAGTATTTCAAGGAAGATTGGCAAAACAAATTCGACAAGTGGGACGCAGCTTTATCAAATCTACAAGTGGCTGCAGAAACCGAATACAATAAACGCGCAAAACACCTCAATCCACTAAAAATCGGACAACATGTTCGAATTCAAGACCATATTACAAAAAAATGGTTGCGATCGGGACTCATCATCGGCGTCGGGAGAAACCGCGACTACCACATAAAACTGCCGAGCGGTCGAGTCTGTTGGCGCAATAGACGTTTTATTCGCCCTCTCCCCACCGAAGGGGGAGACCCCAAAGAGGAAATGATGACATCAGACGAACGTCACGTCCATTTTGAAGATGAAGTCTTTCCATCATCTCCAACCTCGCGGCGAAGCGTGAGACAAAAACGCTTTCCTAATCATTTAAGAGATTTTGTATGAAGTAGCGTAAAACTCATAACGCTTGTGCCGTATTGTATATAGTTTGTTGCATGTTTATTAATCGGGCTTGTACAATGTACTATATTTTTCTTAGACAACCTTTTCGCTAAAAAGCTTCTTAAAAGGGGGTTGTTATAGTATGTGACGTCATAGCGCACGGCGCTACTGCCTTCTTCTCTCTGGTTTGATAAGTGTGGTTAACTGCGTGATAAACTATTAGTATAACTTACAGATTCAGTCGTATAACTATCGTGTAACTCCGTATAAATAAAAGAGCTAACTGCAGATACTAGTGGAACTCATAACACCTACCTTGGGGTATTTCTTTACTCCAAGTTACATGATGATGAAGATATAAATAAACAGGTTTGTTATTCATATGGAACTGCAAATAAGTTAAAGATATGCTTTTATAAGTGTTCGACAAAAATAAAAATATATTATTTCGCACATCTATGTATGCATGTCAATTATGGAATAAATTTTGTCCTCTAGTTTAAAAATTATACGTGTAGCCTACAATAATTATTTTCGATTTTTACATGGACTGGCTAGGTTTGTAAGTGCCCGTGAACAGCAGGTGTTGAATAACATTACAACATTTAATGCAATTCCAAGAAAAATGTCCTGCTCCTTTGTTTATCGTTGTTACGAATCTAATAATAAATTAATTTCTTTTTTTATGACCTCGGAATGTTTTATTAAATCATCATACTATAAACATAACAACGCATTAGTTTATTTGCAATATATAGTTGGTAACTTTTTTTTTTTTAGTTTATTTGCAATAGATAGTTGGTAACTTTTTTTTTAAATGTTGTTTTTTTGTATGTGTCTCTTATTCTGTGTAGTTTTTGTTGTTTTGTTTTGTTTTTGTTTTTTTTCTGTTATGGACCGTGAGTCTGATTTAAATGAATAAATATAAATAAAAAAATATTGTTTTTTAACCATTTGCGGTCCACCGTCACCCCTGGGATAATCATGCAGTTTATGTAATACGGTCCACCGTCATCCCCGGGATGAGTTTTTGCCACGGTAGCTTAACAAAGTCCATGTGCATGCTAGGAATGGTAATTCTGCAAGTTATCATCGCAACAAAAATTTTTTATGGATTTTATGTATATTAGATTATATTAAGTTGGGGTATTCCCCTTTTGTAAGCGTGACACAGGCTATGAAAATACGTTTGTTCATTCATGGCAGCAGTTTTCATATAATTTGAAATATTAGATTTAGTTTGAAATGTTTATAATGCAGAAAATGTAGTGTTGTTGCTTGCATCTAAGTTGAAAAGGCTCACTTCATAGGTTTCTCCTAGGCTGGCTAATAAACTTTTGGCGTGATTTAGCTAATGTAATGAACAGATGTCCAATGAGGCTACATTACATACCGCTTTAGTTTGCTTTAGAAGAGCCCAATAGCTTACTTAAAATCAGAAAAAGCATTTATGGTTATGAATTAGCTAAGCTGTATTGCACATTTTATAAAGCTCATGTAGGTGCTTGATAATTTTTCATTTCATGTGATGCTTGTTAGCTCATTTATTTATTGTTTAGCATATTTTTTTCATTCAATAAAGCACGCCTATGCCTGAGAAATTTAGATTTGAAGGTGTATCGGCATTCAGTAAATGCGATGGCACTTGGTTGGCAAGACTGGCCATTAATTTTGATGCTAAGTATGTGGTGCAACGGCAATACTGCAACCCACCATTGCTGGTGAAATGGAAGCCAAGAATATGTAGACAAGCCTGTCGTAATTAGCAATTACACTGCACATATGGGTGCTGTTGATGGCTCAGATCATTATTGCTCATCCTAATCATTCACCAGAAAAAGTTTGAGATGGTGGAGAAAGCTATTCTTCTAGCTGATAAAGGTGTCCCTGGTGAATTCATTTTTGATCTACAAAGAGATACACCACTTGTCTGAAGAAAGACATATATATTACAGAAACAATCTTATTGTTTGGCTGGTAGGAAACATTTTTAACCATAAAGTGAAATGTGGAAGACCAAATGGACATAATGTTGCTGAGCAACTAAAAAAAAATGCCTCATTTTATTGCCAAAGCATTAAGAGGTTGCAACAGGAACTGCCTTATGTGCAGCAGCAATGGAAATAGGAAAACTAAAACTAAGATATTTTTCTATGAGACTTGCCAAAGGAAACCAGGCCTTCACCCAAGAGATTGCTTCAAAAAATATCACACGATAATGAACTATAAATAATAAAAATATATGTTAAAAACGCCCAAAAATAAAAAAAAACTTGACAATGGCGTAATGCTTTTGTTTGGAACATTCTTATTTGTGTTTTTCTAAAATAATGAGCAAAATAAATGATGTGTGCATTTTGCTGTTATGCAGAAGCAATGGTTCAACTTCAAGCAAAGATCAAAAGAGCCAAAAACCTGTAAAAATAAACCCCCCAAAAAAATAAAATATATATTTTTGTCAACTAAAACTCTCAAAAACATCAATTACACATGCTAAACTAAAGAAAAATGTAATAAAAAAAATCAGACCTGTGGTGACTGCAATGGCAAAAAAAAGAGGACCACGAAAGGTTAAAAGAACATTCAAAATCTATCAGATAACATGTGGCTTTACACCAGTAATTTAGGATTTGTTTGATTAGATAGTATTTGGACTTGATTTAAACATTGTTTATAAAGGAATATTCAAAATTTAGTGGATTTATACTAGTAATTTGCGATTTTGTTTGATTAGATGGTATTTAATGTATGGTTTAGATTTATTTGATAATGAGTTTTATCCCTATAATCGATTTTGAAACTTGTTCTCTTTCAAAATCAAATAAAAGTTTAAACTCAAAAGACTTTGAAAGAATTGGAAATCAGTTGTTTAATGCTTTTAGAAGTGTTGGTTTTGTTTATTTAAAAAACAGTGGAATCAACAAGTATGTGAATAATAAGTATTTTGCTTTTTTTTTTGAGCAATTTTGTTAATATTAAGAACTAGGTTTTGGTAAACAAGATTTGTTTCCAACCATAATAGTTGTTCAACTGAATATGGACCATAAACTACTTTTTGCTATTTTAGTAGTAAGTTTTTATTTTTCAGACTAAAATCAACAGCTATTTTCATTTCAAGTTTATTTTATTAATGCTGATTTCAGCAAGATATTGCAAAAGTTATTTTAGCTGTCCATTAGCCAAAGCAGACATCAATAATGAAATATACAAAAAGAATATCTTGCTTTTGAACTAATTATTGATTTAAAAAGCATTTACTTCTACCAGTTTTAAAAGATGACAAGATATGCTGTCTGGTTGAAAGTAATAATTTGTTTTTTAAATTTTGTTTAAAATTGATTTGACATTGCTTATTTTACAAAGCTTTATAATAACAATAAAAAACATAAAAAATGATAATTGCTTTTTTAATGCATTACAACATAACATGTAAAAGTAGAATCAAGACCATTTTAATCACAGTCACCATTAAAACAAACCCAATGCTAATAACTTTTTTTATGTACACATTTAGTAGTTGAATAAATTCTTGGTTGCACAAAACTTTAAAATGACCAAAGGTATTGACAAGATCATTAACTCTTTTGATTTTGGTAATTTTTAAAAAGTATTTAAAATTATTTTGGCTAACTATCATGAGAAGAAATTGTTGGCAATTACAAACTGAAAGAAAACATTATAGAATCTCTTAAACCCTCTCTCTTGTTGCCAGAAAGAATTTGTATATTGACTGAAGCTTTCTTGCTTGCAGCACAACTGAGTTTGCAACCCATTATGGATTCTCTTTTCTAAACCAATCAGAGACACCATTACTTTTAATATTTTCCAACCTTTTTGTAAATCACATTTTCTTGCAGCTGGTCATTGCCAACAATTTTTTCTGACAAAAGTTGGCCAAAAGAATTCTATAGAAAACAGTCTTTTGAAGACTACCAAAATTGAAAAAGTTAATGGCTCTATCAATATGTTCAGTCATTTAACATTTAGTAGTCCTGCATTGTGATATGGTAATGATTTTTGCATCATTAAGTTGTAACTAATTAATTTAATTTATTATTTTTGAAAGAAAAGAGATTGATGATGTGAACAAAATTACTGAAGACTTTTTCAGTTGTTCATACCTTGAAAAAATGAAGTACTTGCGAAACAGTGAATTAAATTTTGGATACGTTGGAATAGAAGATGAAAGGTTAAAAAACTTCAATTTTTATCAGTTATTCTTTAATTTTTTTTAATACTTAATAATATTATTAAGCTTAAAAAATAATTTTATTACATTTGTTTCTGTGAGACAAAAGAAAATTAATTTTTCTGTACCTTACCTGCACAGTTCCAGGCTTCAACTTTTGTGTTTGGTTTTGACCCTGGAAAATTAATAAGATACAAAACAAATTTAGATGTCACAATAAGAATACCCAAGAAACTATTTAAAACACCAAAATTCACTAGATTTAATCAATGAATGCAGAAACATATTTAAATAAAATGTTAAAAGAAATCAAAGAAGGAAGCCCAGTAACAAAAATGTAATTGAAAATTTTTAATTGAATTTAAATTCCAACTTAAATTAAAAAGCTGATCTTAACTCGGTTGAAAACAAAAATTCTAAATTAAAGTACTATGCATATGATGAGGGTATTGTAGTTGCACTGCAGTCATTTGAAAATTACTTTACAAATTACATGCTGCAAGAAATGAAACAGGAAGAAGAAAACAATTATTATGATGAGTCTGATTACAATAAACAAAAGCTAAGCAACACAAGTTTTAAATACAAATGAAATAGTAAATTATAAAAATAATAAATAACATAAATCAGTACATTTAATAGTCTTTCTGTTAAGCTAGAGATTTTTCAGTTTTTCACTTTGACACAACTTCATAGCTTGGTGCTATTACACTATGGTGTGCATTGTTTATCACAAAAACACTAATAGTATTAATAAGTATAACTTATCTAAGATTAAACTTTTGATGCTCTATCTTGGTTGTCATTTCTTATTAATTATTTATAAAAAAGATTGTATTTTTTATTATTATTTATTGGTATTTTCTTACTATTAGGAAAGTTGTATTCCTAAAATATTTTTTTGTTTTTATACTTATTCAACATCCAAAATCATCTCACAAAATTTCTGCTTCCCCAATATTGTGCCTGTGCAGCACAGCTACGTCTCTGCTATGTACGTATGGATAACAAAGCAATGTGAATCCTCTGTTAATTTTGGCTGGCTTGGGAGTTGAAACTAGAAAAGCTTGTCAATTACAAAAAGATTTAATCAAGCTGCACTAGGAAACTTATTTCTTATGATTGTCCTTTAGAATACTATTTTATATGTTATAACTCAGGGGTGAGCAAACTTTTTAGCTTGCAGGCTGTATTCAGTAGTAGATTTTGTTTGAGGGCCACTAGTATTTATAACGTAAATTCATGCCTCAAACTTTACTCAAAGACAAAAAAAGGTCTTTGCTTTGGTTTGTGACACCACTCTGGGAGGTCAAGAAAAAAAGGTTGCATTCCTAGATATAGCATTTTAATTCTTGGCAGGCTGGATAAAATGGATTGGTAGGTTGTAGTTTGCCCATTATACCATATTAAAAGCTGTCAGAAAAGTTCATGCAAATAAATATTTTCATTTTAGCAAATTAAACAACTTCTTTAATAAAAAATTAAATCTTGTATTAAATGATTTATGGCTATTTTTAATTCTGCAGTCATACCATGAGGTCAAAATGACTCCATCCTTATACAACAGAAAATTTCCAAATTGTGTATGTTGTGGTTTATATACTGTTGGGCTGTATTTTTTTTAGCTTTTTGTAGTGACTTTTCCTCACTGTAACTTTGTGTCCATGTTCGTTTTTGATTAAAATTAAAGAAAATTAATAACTAAGGAAAAGCACATGCATGATTGCTAGAAGAATGCCAAAACAAAATATGGTAACAAGCCTTTTTTGGTCCAAAAGGTAAAAGCTGCAAAACAGACAGACCTTGAACTCATCAGCTTTTTTATTGATAAATGTTACGATATCAGAAATTATAGGATGAACCAATTGCATAACTGCAAATGTGAAAACGTCTTGTAAGAACAGAATTAATATATGATGCAAATTACATAATAGCTTTGATAGAATTTTTCTCTTTCAAGTACTACAAAAGTTTTAAAGAGAGGCTATGACAAACATTTGAGCCAAAAATGGTACTGAAAAACCGATATGCTTTGCTAGGATGAACAAAAAGGCTTTTTATGTTTCTTGTATTTTGCATACTATTTGATGATTTCACCACAAGAAGTTAATGCAGAAACAGTATTAACCTGTCATAAGAATCAGAAGTCGATGGGATGGCTCAGTGTGATAATATTCAAAGTTCCAAGCACAAGAGACACAAGTTTGATGCTCAGTTTACCTGAGTGATTTTTGTTGTGCTCTTTGGAAAGGCATTTTACGGCACTTTCCTCTACTTGGCAGTCTTAGCAACCAGTTCTAAATTTCAGTCATATCTCTATAAAACTAAATAACAAATAAAAAATTTAAACTGGGTAGCAATATCTTGGCATCTCTGAAAACAGGTCGGGGTAATTGCTTGCCCTGTGTATAGCGCCTCCATCGCTTTCCTACAAATCAGGAGAACAAATATAAAGATGAAATTAAATAAATGAGTAACTAATCGAGGAAAGGGTGTCAAAATTCTTGTGGATCAATTGCAATCATTTCGAGGTATTGATCTTGCTAAATTTCTATATATTACTATTTTTATAAAATAACAACAGGGTTAATGCAAAAGAAATGGTACATTGTACCAAAAACTTTTGAACATAGTTGTCGACAGTTTTATTGAAAGCGTTTTTTCATACGCCATGCTAAATTGAAGGTCAAACTTTGTAAGATTATGCTGTTAACTTGGATTATTTTTTTTAGAGCTAATCCAACAAGACCTGGTGATTACAAAGAGGCATTTGATATCAGTGGTGATGCTTGTTTTGTACCTGGCATTGAGTGGCCAGATAGATTGGTTCCTGAATTTTCTCTCACTATGAAAAACTTTATGAAAACTTGCAAACAATTGGCGTTACGAGTTTTAACTGCCCTTTCTTATGGCATGAAGTTAAAAGTCAGTGGTAAAATTTGGTTTTTTAGACTAAATTTGCATTTAAAGTTGTAGTAATTTATGAAATGATTGTCTGCATAACAGCAACCACAAATAATTGTTCAGGTGATGGATAAAATATTTAACTTTTGAGCTACACTTTGATTCAATATTAATGATATATTTATGAATCGTAATTCCAGGTTAGTTTTAAACGGAGACATTGCTGCACAAAAAAGCGGCATCGCCCACCTTGCTTTACCATTCGACAAGTTACTCGTCATTTCTCATCAAAGCAGATTGGTTGCTTGTGTGAAAATGTACAGCTGCTCTTATTGCAAAAAAAAGAAATTGTAGCACGGTTCATCTAATGGTATATTGCTGCCCTAGAAGAAAGCAGACTGTTTCAATTAAAAGTTCAAAACTCAAAATTATTGTTTGATATTAAGCATAACAGGGACGTGTTCGATCCACTATGCCTTTAGACAACATCTTCTGTGCTTTCCTACATAACTCGTAATATTTTTAAAAATCGAAAAGTTGTTTGAGGCTTCTTGGGCTGCCATATTGCGGGGAATTTTTTTGGTAGGCCTTGTTTGCAGCTAAAATATAATACAGAAGTAGAATGAAAACAAGATTAAAAATTATTTTATATGTGTTTTTTTGATTTTATTCGTAAAAGTTAAAAGAAGTAGATATATCTTAGAAAAAACAATAAAACCTCCACCTTGACTGGTTGGGTAACTTTGTTAAAGCCCCACAATCAAAAAAATTTTTTTAGCGTATTGTAGTTTTGCTTTGCGTAAATTAAACTTTAACAAATTTTTCACAGGAAGGCCACCATCTAACAGCCGTGCACGAGCTTATAAATCAGATAGGAAATGTTACAGCTTTGCGCAGTCTTTACTATCCTCCGATCCCAAGTGATTACAATATTAAAGAAGGTCAACTTCGACTTGGAGAGCATTCTGATTATGGCACTTTGACTCTTTTGTTTCAAGACAGTGTTGGTGGTTTGCAGGTGCGATTATAAGTTGCAGCGTTTAATTTATTTCCATTACAATTTATAGAAAGTTAAATTACAATTGAAAAACTGCTTGTTATATTTTCGCTTGGTTTGTTCGCGCAATTTTTTGTTTGAAAACTTTTTGTAGAGAGTAATACCTCTATTCACTTATAAATCTTTTTTTTGTATATAAGTACAAATCTTTTTTGAGTCAGCAAAACTTTTAATATTGTGGGTTTTTCGCTCAAAGGCTCGTTTCGTTTACGAGCGTGGAATCCAGTATTCTTTATTTGTTTTATTGATTGTTTTGGCTTTGCTTAGCGCTGGCTTAGATTTTAAGAGCGGAAAGATCAATAAAACAAATAAAGGAATGCTCTATTCTACGCTAGTAGTAAAAACGAGTCTAAAAGCGTCGCATCGGCTGTTAAATTCCATGTTTTTCAATTTTAAACAGTACCGACATCAGCATTTACAATAAATAATAATTATGATTAGTTGATATTTGGTAGATTAAAAACGGGTTCCCATGGAGACAAAAAAAACACAGTCTGGTTCGATATTTGATCGTTTGATAGGAAGAGTCACGTCTAGATATTTAATCAAATATAACTGTATTAATTTGAAGATCGGAATCATTCGCTACATCCATCGCCTAAAAGCTAGTAAAGACCAAAAAAATTTCACTTTTGTATCGGCAAAAGAGTAAAAATCACATTTTTTCAGTCACAACAAGTTCTATTGAAGCTGCATTTGCCCATTGCTGATATACAGTAGAATGTGCTTAATAGCATTAATTTTAGAAAACGTCACATTGATCAGGGCTTGTTTAAAAGTTGAAGTAATTGTTAAATAACTACTGTGTTAATTGAATCGCGTTCAAAGTCCTTTTTTTGTAGGTTCAAAATTCAAAAGGCGATTTTGTCGAAGCGCTCCCGATAGAAGATACAATTGTTGTAAACATTGGTGATATGCTTCAGTTCATGACCGGTGGGGAGCTGAAGTCAACGGTAAGTGATAAGTGCGATTTGATTTTAGTCGATCCCTTAGTTTTTCTAAGACGATTATTCAAGTTTCGTGTTTAGTTGAAAATTTTCGTTGTTGCTCAAGCCTAATTGCAAAAATAAATTGTTCAAATAGATTTTCACTTTTACCAAAGTAGCTTATTCTGCTTTGAGACATAATATCGATAACTTTAATCAAAACGCTTGGCCGTGTAAAAAATTTTAGAAGTCGTGAGCTATTTAGAACTAGGTGAGGTTTGTTTTTATCGTCATATCATTTTTACTTTAGTGACGTTTTTAAAGACATTTGCAATCAGACTAGAAGCCAGATCAAATAAAATCACCTAAAAGCCTAGATAAAGCTTTTTTTAAAAGTTTTTACTAAAATTACAGTGGACCGCTCTAAATTTAATGTAATTTAAAAAAAGACGTTTGTTACGCGCAGTGGTGACGCAGACCAGATTGTTAATTCCTAGAAGTAATCCTAGGAAAACATTTTCGAATAATGTCGCCGCGTGGTTTGGAACAAACATCATCAAATTCTATTTCAAAGATCAAAGATAAACTCTATTCTAATATCAACATTCGACTATTTTTTTTCGGTCATTTATTTTAAGTCAAAGGTTTAAATTAATGAGAAGTTTCTAAATCAAAAACTGGACTATGCTTGACATGAACAAACATGCAACGTTGCGTCTTTGTAACCAATTAAAGAAAATTAACTTCGGCCCGAAACTGTTTCAGATCCATCGCGTCCTGATGCCCCGGAATCAAAAGGAAAGTTCCCTCGTGAGACGATCTTTGGTTTATTTCGTCCATGCTGATCGCGACGCCGTCATCAATAAGCCGCTTGTTTATCAGGATGGAGTTGAGAAAGACTTTCAACACGCCCACGAAGATCAGCCCATAACCGCGTATCAGCACGCCCGTCGAAAGTGGGATAATACATACTGATTTATCCGAATTGAGTGCAATAAGCGATTTGTTGATTATCTTTATAATAATCTTTTTCCTATCATCATGATTTATCCTGTCAAATATTTGTCATTCCGATTTGGAGAACAATCGAAAAACGTCTGACATCAGAGCCAAAAATTAACCAGGCTGTATTCGACTATTTAGTTCTGTATATTTAGTTTAATTTTTTTTACTTGCTAAGATCTTCGAACAAAGGGAAGGGATGTAAACTTTTCCCAAGGTCAAAATAACATGACAAGAGCAAAATTTGAATCATAACTTAATTTATTCTATTGTTGCTCCACATTAGTTTTGGCAATGCTGTCGACTAAGCTATATGTTTTAAATTTTTTTATCTTTTAATCAATGCCTCAATGTGTTAAGATTTTGAAGAATGATTGCGTACTATTCTGTCTTTACTTAATGATTTGTCTTATTTTGTTTTGCAATATGTTGTAAAATGTTGATTATGCGTCCATTCCGTATATTTATTTTAAATACATATTTGATGCTTTAACAAAACAAGTCGAAAACTGCAATGACAGCTCAACTTTTGGCAAATTTCTTTTATATAATTAGTATTGTACCGAATAGAACTGATATCTAGTTTTCATCTATTGTCTTTACTTGGCGGTTTTACCTTAATCCTCATTATTTTTTAACAAGCTTGGTCGCCTTTAAACAAGAGCGAAACTGGTGCATTACATTCTTTGCACTCTGTCAAAAAAATAGAAATTACACAAAGTGTACGTCACGTGTCAAGCCAGCATGATCATACCTTGCCTAGTAGTTGAGAAAAAATTTGAGATAGTCTAGGCACGATAAAACTTTTTTTTGAAAAATTTGAAACTAAATGATAATAGCCAGTGATGATTTTAAAATTTCATTGAGCACATTTTTGAGCCACAACTTCAGTATTCTAAATTTCGACATAGTCTCGGTTCAAAACCTACCGGTGCTATTCTGCAGAAAGACACTTTCCGCTGCTTGGCGGTCTTGGCAATTCGTTCTAAATTTTAGTCATACCTCTATAAAACTTAAAAAAACAAAATAAAAAACTTCAACCAGAGAGCAATATCTTGGCATATCCGTAAAGCAGGTTGGGTCAATTGCTTGCCTTATGTATAGCGCCTCTTGACGCTGTTGCCATCAGAGTAAATATAAAGGAAATGAAAAAATGAAATTGAGGGCGGACAAGAAATCATACGCGTGAAGGCAAAGGTGCACAACCTAAAAGTTTAAAAATTCGTAATCTGACAGCAGAACGAATTAACCTTTTTGAAAATTTTTGTCTTAGAACTACATCTGCATATTAGCTATTACTGGACCAGTCAAAAAAGCACGCATTTTGAAGCCTTGCTTTTCATCAGTCGTACAAAGTTTTTGGGACATTTTGTAGTTTAGTCTGATTATTAGAATGCCTAAAATATTTTTTTTGTCTTTTATCACAATAAAAAAATTTAAAATTAAAATGAAGACCTTTTTTGCCCTTTAATCCTACTTTCAAATATACAGTTATGTTCGTTTAAAAGAAAAAACAAGTAAAGACAAAAAAAGATCCTCATTTTAATCATAGGCCTACTTTTTACACTTCATAGCATGATTTAAAACTAAAACCACAATTCATAATTAAGCAATATACTAATTACATTTGATTTTCATCTCTACATTTTTATCCTCTTGACTCGTAGGAAAGCGACGGAGGCGCTATACATAGAGCAAACAATTACTCCGACCTGCCAAGATATTTTTGTCCGGTTGAAATATAAAATATTAAAAAAATATTTTTGTTTTTTTAGTTTTATAGACTGAAATGTAGAATGGCTTGCTAAGGCCGACAAGCAGGGGAAAGTGCCGTAAAGTGTCTTTTTCAAGGATACAACAGAATGTCCCGAGTAGGTTTTGAGGCGACACCATGTGATTACAATTGCGGCGCTTTTAACCACTCGACCACGCTGCCGACTAAGTACACTACATAAATGCAAAAATTTGTAGGCTCGTGCTAGTTTCTCAACACCGTTACTTAATTTTTTATTTTATTTTATCTCTATATTTATCCTCCTGACTCGCAGGAAAGCGACGGAGGCGCTAATACATAGGGTAGGCAATTACCCCGACCTGCTTCCGGAGATACCAAGATATTGCTGTTCGGTTGAATTTTAATAGAGATATGACTTTAATTTGGAACTGCTTGCCAAGACCACCAAGCTGGGGAAAGTGCCGTAAAGTGTCTTTCCATAGGACACAACAGAATGATGCGAGTAGGTTTTGAACCAAGACCATGTTGATCAAGCACGGCGCTCTAACTATTCGACCACGCCGAATTTTAATACTAATACTATTTTAATACAATAATCTGTAATTCTAATACTGCAACTGTATTAAGAGACCAGGTTATACGTTCATTCAAAGAAATTCTGTTGATTACGACTTTAGTGTTACTTGCCTTAAAAAAATTTTTACGAATAAACTTTTTGTAAAAGGCCGTGATCAATATGGCTATTACTATGGTTCTAATTGCAAAACTCGTTCTTGTAGCGTCGTCTTGGTTGTACTAATTACGGTTGGTGAAAGAAACTACTAAGCTTGCAGAGAATTGCATTTGCTTTATTTTTTTCCAAACTCTGCTCCTTACGCATCATATTTATCTCGTGCATTATTTTGTAGAGCCCCTGTATTATTTTGCAGTCTCACGTATGTGCTATTCAAGCAGCTACATTTTTCTTGTGACTAATATCACCCAAGCCTACCGCACTGAAAAAATATAAAAAATTTTTAAAAAAATTTCTTCTTTTATTTGCAATTTTAACAAAAAAACTAGTCAACAAACTTAAGTAGGCCTACAGTCATTACGCCCGCTTTCGGTTGCAATTTAACAAATGTGCGTCACGAGACCATTTTGAGACCTTTGCTTTAGATCACAAACAGTCAAAACGATTCTCTTTAATTTTTTCTTTTTTAAAAAGAATTCACGATATCATGAAAAATTAAAATGCATCTTTTTAAAAATTTTTTTATATATATAACCTACATTAAAACAACAACATTGTCTTTTTTCAAATTTAGAATTTCTTAGCAGAATTCTGAAATTGCTTTTTTGAAAGTGTGTATAAAATTTCCTACTTCAGCCTATTTGTAATGCAGACTAACAGTTTAGAATATTTTCTCTATTAAAATTTCAAGCGGACAGCAATATCGTGGCATCTCCGGAAGCAGGTCGGGGTAATTGCTTACCCTATGTATAGCGTCTCCGTCGCTTTCCTGCGAGTCAGGAGGATAAATATAGAGATAAAAACAAAAATAATAAAAAAAGTTTTCTTGACGGTGTCTGCAAACTGGAAAAGAACAATTCTAATTTGATACTGATCAGTGGCACGCGATGAACAATCCTATTGTTTCTAATAATAACATTTCTTTGAAACTTATTTTATTTTAAAGTACTGCTTTAAGCAACTGATTAAAAACAAAAGAAAAAGAACGTAACATAACGGCAGCACTAACATGCACATATTGCAAAAATTAAAAACGGTCAAGATTATTTGACCCGCAAGGCACTTCAAATAAAGAATCAAAACTCATCGCAATTAAACGCTTGCCTAGGTTCAGAAAAAATATCGGTAAGCAAATTAAATTAAGGAAAAATGAAAGAAAGTTTTAAGATAAATCTCCTAACGCTTTGTCAAGACGATGTTCAAAAGATTCTTCGTGACTTGCGTCACTTCCGCAATTGATTGCAGCTGCTTCCTGCAATTTCAACATCATGTTTAAAAGAGGATCATTATTTTCTTCAGGTTCAGTAGGCGGATCAACTACCGGAAGATAGGAGTCAAGAGCAACGTCCTCAGCCCTTATTGGAAGCAAATCACAATCGCAGTTCCAAGGCCAGCTGAAAATAAAATGAACGCGATTAAAATAGTTCAAAATCGCACAATAACTCCAGTTAGCCAACCTTTCTTTAACCCATTCCAACGGATCTGTCCATACGAGTTTATTCTGTCGCTTTTTGTTGCAGCCTTGCTTGACAGCCGATATAATGTAAGGAACGATGCTGAAATTCCATAAATTTGTGAACCAGCAGAGAGACTGCTTGCTGTTCATTGGGCAAGCAGAAAATAAACGCGGTCCTGAAATGACGTCATTGGTTATACTGAAAATTTTCAAAAAACCTTTTTTTTGTTGACACTTTATTCTTTACCTAAAGTGACTTCCGCCGAGTTGAAGGTTTCAATACATTTATTTATGTATTTCCAGCATTCAGGAAGCCAGTCGACAACAGACGTCACTATCTCGTCAGCCGTTTCGTTACTTGTAACTTCCCAAGCGCACAACGACCGTCTACGAAAATATTCGTAAAAGTTAAAACAGAAAATATTCGAGTTTCTCGTTAACCTTTACCTCAAAGCTCGACTGAGATATTGGGAAACTGGAGGAGTGTGGTTGAAACACATGATCCATCGGAACTCTTGATGAAGTTCAAGACCGGATTCGGAGTCATGCTCCGCTACACCTAAAAATTACTAGCAGTCAATATGCAAGCAGTAAAATTTAAAACAATTCAAATTAAACTTCGTTGTAGCGCGATTTCTGTTACTCATAAAACAGTAAAACCTTGTAAAACTTTATGGCGTCTGAAAATGACGTTTTATCGATGCCGGCATTAAAGAGATTTAAATTTGTTGCTTTACCGATAAGGAACGGCAATTGAAAATGAGCTGCAGAGGTGAGGAGAGGGAGGATCGCTTCTTTTATCCTGGAGGATCGGTGGAGATCGTCAAGAACAAGGACGATGGGGATGTTCTTGCCGCTGCTCTCCGGTTTGCTGCAATCCTCGGACAATTGGAATAGGTAGTCCGCAATATCCTGCCAAGAAGTCGATTTGAATGAAACATTTTAAGTTATAAGTTTTATCCTAATAAAAGCAACTCAGTTAACTTGGACTAAAAGCATCAATAACTTTACCATAAACAAAAATGCAACAAGAGTCAATGCAATGACAAGAAATAATTTCAAAGCCATAAAAATCCAATATCGTCATGAAAAAAATTTAATTAGTAAAATTTATAAACAACTCCAACACCAAGTATTAGGAATACGAAGTCACAAAGAAAAAACAATGCTCCGTGTTCTTGCTGAAAAAAGATTTTCAACAGCACGTAGTAAAAGGTAGAGAGATCATACAAAAAAATTAGAGTGAATCCTAATGTTTAATCTTACTGCTTCACTGCGATGCTTAAGGTCAAGCCGAACGATTGCGTCACGATCGGGATGCTTCGGATTCATTCGGACAACGTGCTCGGCAAGTCTGCAAAAGCAAACGACAACCTATTATAATACAGTACAATTCGATGTAATTGGAGTCGACAGTCGGTTATATATCAAAGCGGCAAGGCTTCAAAAGGCTTCCGTAAACTTATCAACCATTTTAAAGAAGCAAAAAGAAATGCACATAACTTCTTAAAATACTGTAGATAATCGTAAAATAAATGCATTTAAAAACTCTACAAGAAAAACGACCAAGCGCTGAGCAGAGATCAAATGTACGGCCACCTGTTTGCAAGAGTTGACTTTCCAGTGCCGGCAGGCCCAGAAAGCATGACACGACCGTGCTCGAGTATCAGATTCACGTATCGCTGGACGGTGTCGCGGTCTATTAATAGCTCGAGAGCGAGTGAGTCAGCTGCGCTAACATTTCCGTCTGAAATTCAATTCAATCAAAGCTCGGTTTGGTCGTGCGATCGCATGCAATCGGGAAACGATTCTTGAATTAAGACAAGCAAATAAAATCGAACTGATACATTTGCTAAACGACACTGCGGCTTCTTGCCTTTTAACTTCACCGTCAAACTGTCCACGTTTCCGATTATGTAACCGCAAGGTAGCAAATCGGGGACTTCCCCGTCCATAACGCGACGTGCATCGCCGACTGTGTAGGAGAAAATCGAGTCCGCGTCGAGTTTCAAACAACAGTCCGGAGATACGTTGCGACAAAAATTCTGTTAAACCAAGCGATCAGGTTGAAAAACTTAGAAAAAATCACACTCGCGATTTAGCACGTGATTAAAAGGCAAACACGTGACCCAATGGCTACTTACAAGCTGCTGCTGTAAATCGGTAAAGATACCACAAGCAGTTTAAGTTTCGTTTTCGTTACAAAGTTTGAGACTTTTGTTTTTATTAATAGCGAAAAACTTGCTTGGGAATGCGAAGAAATTTTTATCTCGTTTGTGAGCAGTAAACGAAACAGGCCGGGACATTAAGGTAATCACACGATAAAGCGATTGGTTCTATCAAACCATGTCGTCACCTGAAAGATAAGTTGAACTTTTTTATCGAGTTCCTGCCAACTGATGGACCGGGATACGTAACAAGCGCCAATAATCACGTGACTAGTTCGCTCATCCGTATCTTCGTCAATCATGTGACTTAAAAATTCGACCTTAACCACGATCCTGCTGTCGTCGGGATTGACTCGTTCAAACACTAAAAGAAAATTCAACTTGAGTGGTGCCGACTGTTCAGCAGTTACTGATGCAAACAATGCCGTTAACTTACAAGAAAACGAAGATAGAGGTTTGTCTCGACCGGTTTTCGAGTCAGTATTTAGTGACATGGAGGAAAAACCAAGCTTGTTAAGACGTTTGTTTTCTTGCTGTAGGACTTCGATTTCACTCTGAAATAACGTCGTTGCTTTAATTAAGTAACAACTTTTTTGTATTTCCAAAAAGCTACAGAGATCAAAACAATTTTCATGAGCAAACTAGATTTTACTTAATTTTATCGGAAAAGATTATCATTTGTTTTCAAAGTTTAGCTCTAATGTTTCCGTGTGTTTTACTCTATTCAAATCATAAACAAAATCGGTCCAGGCTTTTTTAATTATAAAATTAAACAGAAACAACGGCCAACTTACTTTCATTTTCTGCATGGCGTCTTGCATTTGATGCAACTGATGTTGTGAGGTGAGGGCTTCCAACCTTATGTCTGTTAATTTCCTTTCTTTTCTAATCAATTCCTCCTTGAGCTGTGCAACGACATCAGAATTTTCTTCCTCCCTGAAGCAACAGTTTCTATTTAAGCCACAGAAAACGAAAGAACTCTTGAAAGTTGTTTAGACAAATAAATTATTTTTAATTGTTTTGCTCTCACTGAACAGAATGTCATTTGAAATTTTCAGTAATCAAATTATCGCACTTTGCAGTTCTAGGCAGAGCAAATTCGACTCCATGCAAATGGTCCTTAATTGACCCTAATCATTCCATAAAGATACCTTCCTAGTTAGATCGGTACTATATCAATTGGATATTTCAGCGTTGGATGAGAATCTTAGAAAATAATTTCTTTTTTTTAAGTTGAACAAATTTCTAAGTAATTACATTTGGCCATTCGAAAAAGATCAATGGATTGTTACACCGAAAGAAACGGGATTGTACACCAGGCACGCCGATGGCCAACTTGATGAGTCCAGAAACGATAAAAGTTTATATTGAAACTCGAAACTTATAATAGTACGTGGGCAGTGGTTGTAAACAAGGTCTACGATGAATTAAAAACTACGCCTGATCCAAATGCGCCATTTGAACGAGTAGATATCAAAAGATTCAAAAGTATTGAAGTTACTGTACAGTTATGTTAAGTTTATTAAAGATTAAATCATTGCGATTTTGCGTTTTTTTTTTTAATTACTTACTTTGGTTGCTTGCCGTCGGTTGATTCGTTTTCGTCGAGGTCGTTCAAATTCGTTCGAGATTTTCGCTTTCCAAAAGCCGTCTTCAATGATTCTCGTAACTGAGAAAGAAATCGTGAGAGCAACATCAACACTAGAGCAAGAAAAGTTAAAGACAGCCATGGTTTTGAGCAACCGATACAAACACAATCAACTACCTTTTCTCTGTTCTTCTTTTTTTTTCCAGAAAAAGCGAAAAGAAAACAAACGAATAAAAATCAAAGCTTTGAAAAATAACACGACGAGCTCACCCAGTGTTTCTTTTTCCTCTTCAGACCCTCCTCGGTGCTGCCGAGACTCGATGCACTGACCCCGGAATGAATGCTCGTTAGTGAACCGCAAGAAGGCTTTTTCTTCAGAGCCGAGTTCGAACGCGTCGCCGATAAAGCTGTTCAAAAGAAGCAATAGCGTATTTTCAATCTGTTGGAGCGTGAAATTCACGTCAAACTGCTCACTGCTCAAGCATAACAAAAGTTATTTTTGGCGAGCGATGACTTTTTTCTAGTTGTTACGAGTATTACATCATTTCCGTAAACGATTAAAGACAATTAACCGCATTTCCTCTGACAAATTCCGTTAACGAAACATTTAATTACAACACGAACAATCGGGAGAGCTGGTCTTCATTCGTATTTCAATGTTCTTTGGCTTTTGTAGTTCGGTGTCATTGTCGTGGACTTCCTTTGACAAGTTACGAAAATCGCTTCCAATTCCGCTCAAATTTTCGCGAAGCGTCGAAACTGAATGCGCCTGAAAGTCGCAAACATGCTTGTGCGATTCAAACCAAGGCACAGGGCAACAGACAAGCTCAACCAACCTGTGACTGAAGATGAGATTGGAAATTTTCTTCGGCTGACGGAGTTTCATTTGGTTTCTAAAAGAAAAATCAGTCGACGTGAAAAAGTTAAGCAGTTCTAATATTTGCAGACGAATTACAAATAAACTGCTTGATATATCAACTTTAGACATTCGCTCCTACCCCCTTCAAAAAAAAGACAAGCAATCGCACATCTACTAACCAATGAAGATAAGGATGAAGAAAAAGCCACCATAGATTTATCTGAAAAACAAATTTTGTCTCGGTGTTTGGCATTGAAATGATATTTCACACACACTCATTGACAAAAAAAAATTTGCCTCGGTGTTTGGCATTGAAATGATATTTCACTCACTCGCTTCAGAAAACGGTTGGAGGTGCGCCGCCTGTTGGCGAGATTTACCACTCGTCGAAGCCTGCAATCCAATACAAATCGTCAAAGGTTTTACAATCACTGATCAGGTTCAGCGGTTGAACTTCACGGTTAAAATCGAAAAGGTTAATTGCGACCATAAGACAATTACAGAAACAACGGCGTATTAGAACCCTGCGACGCACGGCAGAAAAAGCCACCCATAAAAAAGTGCTGGGGAAATGTGCGAGTTTTAAGTTTCCTTTACCTTCAACTTTTTTGTAATCCACTCATGTTTTCTATGAATTACTATTTTAAAATGTTTAAATGCAGAATTTAAATTACAATTTAGTCTTTTTTTTTCATTCCAAGACTCTAAAACCAATTGATAAACTTTCACTTACCATGTCCGTATTTGAACCGGCGACATTGGAAGACGAATGAAGTGTAGGAAGAGGCCAGTCACTGACCTCGCTGTGACATTGCATAATGTTTTGAGTAACAAACAAAAGCTAAAAATCGCATGAAAACCAACCGTTTGAAGATTTCGGGATCGGTATTTTTAAGGACGGAATTCGGATCGAAATAATTTATCGACTCTTTGTCGTCAATGTTGAGTGACGGCGCTTCTAGAAGATCCTGGCAAGGAAACAACATTGTTTAGCACTACGATGTCGTATCAATTAAACTTTAACACTGCGATGTCATAAGATTAAGATTTGACAGAAAGCAAACCATTGTAAACTGCTAAAGTTGTATCAGTGTTTAGTTTCGATTTCGAAAAGTTGTCACGGTTAGAAAAATTATGTCCGAAGAATCTCAAGAATTAATTTTTGTATGCGAGCTGTTTTTTAGACAAAAAAAGAACAACTCAAGTATCCTGTTCCTTGAGACAACTAATGTACAATTCGCAACTTACAAACGCAGGTGCGAACTGCACGCCTAGATGCCACTATATTTATTTTAAGTAAGAAAATAAAATCGAACAAGAGTCTTCTTCAAAAACATCAATGAAAAAAATGCAGACTGCAATCAAATTTTATTTCATCTCTACATTTATCTTCCTGTCTCGCAGGAGAGCGACAGAGTCGCTACATAGAACAAGCAATTATCCCGACCTGCCTCCAATATGCCAAGATATTGCTGTCCTATTAAAAATTTTTATTTTGCTTTTTTTTAGTTTTATAGAAATATGATTGAAATTTAGAACTGCTTTCAAAAACTGCCAAGCAGGGGAAAGTGCCGTAAAGTGTCTTTCCCAAGGATAACAGAATGTTCCGAGTAGGTTTTGAACCTATATCATGTCGATCGAATCACGGCGCTCTTAACCATTCGACCTCACTGGCGGCTGACTAGACAAATTTTGCCTGTAAATATTCTTAATAGAACTAAGTGGCTTCTGGTCAAACAGAGTTAAAAGTTGTTAACTATTAGTTGTTTACCGTAAAAGGATTCGAGGGTGTTGGCGTGATGCTGTATGCGCTGTTCGCGTTTGACCGTTTCTGCGGCGACCAGGTCATTAAGGTATTGACCGTTGTCGATTGACCAGCGGTCGTTGAAGTGTTAACGAATGGTCGAGAACGCGGTCTTCTCGGTAGGCTGAGATAGGAATAAGTAGAGTGATCCCTGGAGGTTTCTGTCAATAGGTCAAATAAAGATTGGCTTAAGCGTAACCACTTTTGATGCTTTACTCACTGTTAGGTCGGCCGAGGCTGTTGTAATGTGAAAAGTCCTTGCGAATAGTCGATGAGCTTGAATCTGAAAAAATTTGAGGTTGCTAAAATTTACTGGCGGCAAGCGGCTAAAGTCAAGTTGTGACCGGAAAGGTTTGAACTTGAGATTTCACTCAAAAGCTCTCGAAACGGACCGCCAAGCAAGCTCTCTTGCTTCGACCAAGCTTTTAATTCAATTGCGCAGTTGAAAAACTTCAATTAACAACCAATCGGCTGAAAAGCAAACGCACGTCAGCTATCAAGTTACTTTGCAGTGCCTCACCATTGGATGAAGAGATAGTCAGTCGTGCATGACCGAACGAAGTGCTTGGGCTGTTCGAAGTTGTTGAAGATTTGACCGACGGAGATGAGACGCGGGGATTGGAATATACGACGTTCGAATTTTCGAGATTGTTTTCCATAGTAACCTGTCAATCAAATTGAAAGCAAACGTGTTTTGAATTTTAAATAATATTGACAGGATGTTTGCTTCAACGTGAAGAGCTACAAAGACATTTTCAAAACTTCAACTATTGAAATAAAAGCAATTTTAATTAATAAATCTTTTCTTCGTGTGGAATGACATTATCTTTAACTTGTCCAAGTTTAAAGCAAATCAAATAAGCGATTGTCAATATTTACCAAATAAATTAACGAAAAGCTTAAATGCGCTATTACGGCGACACAAAGAAGCTTAAGTTTAAATGCGCAAGCTTACGATCGATTACAAATAGTATTTTTCCTAATCAAAAAGTTCTACTAACTTCCTTTGTTTTTCCCAACCCTAACAACTTTTGAAGCGAGGGGGAGCGTTTGAATGTCACATTGGACTTGTGGCCGTCTTGTGGTGTGCTGCTTTTACATCTTCCCTAAGTAAACCGCAAAGAGTATTTTTTAACTCGGTGTGCAATTCGAATCTTAACGAGACATTGAGAGAATTTTTAAAGCTAAAGCAAGAGATGTTCAAAGGCCAAAGCGAAGTTGATAAATATTCGCACCTTTTCTTCAAAGAGCCTTGACTTGCCCGGCCGAGGGAGACTTTTATACGAATTCAGACCACGTACGTCTGAAAAAGAGAAATTATCAACCGAGTTGAAAGAAATACAATGGAGGAAGTACCGACTTGAAACCGTTCGTTGAGACGGGCTCGGGCAGGGTGAGGAATCGTTGTTGTTCGCGGCGTTGCACGCGAGACGACTGCCGACCACACTCGATCCTGGGCCACGCAAACCTGTTAAAACGACACACACACAGTGTAAAAAAAAGACTTTAAAGAACGACAGGAACCTAATCAACGATATCACAGGAACCTGTTATTGATTTCGTGACTCCTTTCTTCTTAAATGGTAATGATTTGCTCGAACCGTCGATATCCTGAAAAACAGTGTGTGGTGATTTCTCATTTGAATGACAACATCAAGACGTTTAGCACGTCGAGACCAAGCCAAAGAGCACTGCATACCACAGTCGACTTGGACAAGCCGGAATTGAACTGCATACGCTCTAGTTCGTCCGGGTCCTGGCTCGGAGTCTTTAATCGATGCTGTGGGGAATTGTTAGTCGAGGATAAGTCATCGGTGCTAACGTCGCCGATGTAATCGCTCAAGTCTCCACTGCTAAAGCTCGCGTCGTCTGCAGATCTGCACGAAGTAGAGTCGGTCAGCACGGTGCGGAGCCAGCTCAATATATTGCTGCTTGATTGGGTCGAGAACGCTATCAAGTAGCAGAAAATCAATCGAATTTACTGTTCAATGTCATCGTGTCGCGGACGTGATGCGATTGTTCGAGATCAAACAACTGCTAGCGAACAATCGACGAAACCAAAGTAGCCGACACGGCCACAACGCCAGCTGACAAGAAAATCGAAAAGTTGCCAATGATTGCGGAGGCGAATAGCAAGCAACGCACTTGATCAAATTGACCCGTAAGAAAAAGTGTGCACTGACATTCTCACAGTCACAAAAATTGGCATTAAAAACTTCCTACAATATAATTAAAAAAACTGCAAACATTTGGTATTTTATTCTTACTCATTCTGTTGTGATTTTTCTAAGGTCATTAGACTTGCTATAAAATATTTTAAGAGTGCTTAACTTAAAAAAGCATATTGAAGTGGGCGTTTTTTGCAATGTAACATTTAACATAAAAAAAAGAGGTAAGGCATAAACTATTAATAGAAATGTACATTATAAACAATTGCTAGTTCGCAACTAAATTTCTTTTATTGAATCACAAAAAAGAAAGTTGAAAAACCAATTACGCGAAGCACTTTTGCAATTTATAACAAACCAAGCCTTTCATTAAACTTGGTTCTTATACCGAAGCAAGTAACAAGTTTTTTGCAATCATCTCGGCAACATTGTTGTGTCAGTGAGCAGATTTGGCCGACCTGACAACAATGTTTGACCAACATTATCTTTGAAAAATAAATGAAGACCAAAAAAGTCACGACATCTACTCGAAGACAAGATAGAACTTTGTCTTTAAAAGTCATGTAAAGAGTAAATCTGACTGGACTTGATAAAGAGAAAAACCTTTAAGAAAAAAGAGGCAGACAGAGTGGTAAAGCGCAGCAGTTTCCAGCCTCTCTATATGGTTAACTGGTGAAGAGGGGAGGAGTAAGTTATAACAAGACATTAAAATATTACAGGGTACTCAAAGTTTCTTTACAATTAATTATTTAAAATTACTACAAAAGCAGTTGATGAGATAGCTTAAACAAATTTGCTATATTTTATTCAGTATTTATTAACATTAAAATTTTCTATTTTAGATATTCTGTTAATTGGTATTAAATGTTTGACATTAAATATTCTGTTAAATAAACCCTGTAAAATGGCAACTCGTCAAGATAAAGCATATTGTGTATCCCGGTTTATTGAGACAAAAAACCAGATAAGCACGCTCAGCAAAGCTACAGAAATAAATATGAAAAAGATTTACCAAAAAATTCATGGAGACAGGGACGGGACTCCCACCATTGATGAGACTTTCTTACAGTGAACATGACAAGAAAACATGTGCCGTCTTGATGTGCTTCGTGCAACTAATACTGCCCATATTGATGTTGTACCCATATTAAATCAAACAAAAAACTTTAAGATTGATTAAATTACAGCAAATCTGTTTAAGCTATCTCATGAACTGCTTTTGTAAAAATTTTTTTTTAATTGTAAAGAAACTTCATGAACACCTTGTATAATCAAAAAGATTGATTGTCCTTACAATAAATCAATGGATACGGGTCGGTCAAGTGGCTATGCAATTAATACAAGCAAAATTCGATACTTCGAGACAAGAATCAAATGTTGATTAGACGAGATTCACTGATAGAAGTTTAACTGATGTTATCAGTTCATTTGATATTATTGCTCGACATCAAAGTTAATCTTGTTTCACATTATGAGCAAGAAGTCGGTTTTATCGTTGCTCGTAAAGACATAAACCGAAAAGAAACCGAGCAATGCCTTATTAAGTCGTTTTCAAAACAAAAATCTATTTGATAGACGAGTTACGCCAACAAATAGCATTTGATTTGAAAGAAACAGCATGGCTGAGCAACTTATTGGTTTTTCAATTCGCGAGAAAGCCAAGTTGCTGAGACATGCAGTTTATAATATTTTTTCATCTTACCTTACTCCGCAAAAAAAACGATTTAATCGGGACCAAAACCACTTTGCCATTATAGATTCATGGAAACGACAACAGTCTCGATCACTTTTGGACAATAGAAACAAACAACCTTAACTTTAACCTACTGCTATAATAGAATTATACCAGAAATAAAAGCTTATACAAACACCTGAATTGAAAGCTCGACTTAAAACGTACTTTTTTTATTAGAATTGAGAAAGCTGTTTACAAACTTTTCGCAAGTTTTACAAAGTGAAATCGCATCTTTCTGAACAGCACAGCCAAGGCTATCTTTTATTGGCTAAAGCAGCTGCAATAAATAAACATACTGATTGCGTACTGTCGCTAATCTTTTATCCGATTACGGGCTTGAACTTGCTCGATTTGAAATAACTGCGCTTGAAGTTGCTGCATAAATCTAAGGTTTCTTGTTCAAATTTTAACATTCTAGCCTGGTTGATTGCAAAATAATCACCTTTCATAAATCAATCACTCTTTTAAACGACTTCTAGTGACTTTCGCTTTTTTTGCGGAAAGCTTCCTTTAATTGGGTCATGAATAATTTAAATAAAGCTCAGGCATTGTCACAAGTTCCGTTCGTAAAAAAGCGAAACAATGTTGGTGATAAAGTTCTTTATTAGTTAGAACGATAAACAAGTCTTTCAAGCAGCGTTAATTCCTCATAAAATACAATTAAATAGATTAAGGGTTTGCGGAATGAGATTTTGGGAATGTAAATAAGTAAACATCGATAAAATTCATAGGTTAATATTGAAATTATTCCCTTTGGTTAACTTTAAATGTGGTCCTCACTAAAAAAATTATCACTGCAAAAAGTCATAGTTTAATGACAAAAAAACGAATATTAGCTAACTAAGCATGTGAAATTAGCTATTTCGGCATAATGGATTAAATTGAAATCGACTAAAAAACTAATGTTTTCAAATTAAACTGCAATTTTGGAACTATATTCCACTTTCATTTAAAACAACTACACTAAAAGTAATCGCTGGTAAAAAAAGAACTGCTTCCACCTTCAAGTCTCTAATGTAAAGCAATAAAGTTTCCAACACTCAACAAAATAAACACATTTCATTTCTTCAGAGTAGTACAAATATCGAAAAGTCATTTCTGGATATATTAAGCAAATTTAAACTTGAGCAATTTCAATGTCAGTAAAAAGACAATATATTGATTTTCTCAAACAATCATTGAAAAAAATCTATACGTTCTTTGTTTTCAAGGTCTTGCAGTCATCCGCAAACAACCATGCAGTAGTTCTAAATTCCGTCTAATAAGGCTACCAGCACGACATCGAGAAAAACAAGCAAATTTTCTCACATGCCTTACGTAATGACGAGTATAAGGATACAAACTATTAGTTCGATATATTCCTACCAGCCTACCCTGCTTTACAAAAACAGACATACGGATGTTTCACAATGCTCTCCGAATAAACAGCTAGATTATCGAGGAGCCTTTGTATAGCACGCATTTGCACTCTATTCTGGAACAAAATAATGCCAAGAGGTTCTACCTTCAGATTTGAATAAACCTTCTAAAATGATCGCACAAGTCACACATCAAAATAAATCCAATACATTTTACCCAAAAAATGCAGCACTTTTGCTAAGTTGTGCAATTACATTTCTCAACGTCATCCTCCGGAGTTTACATTTGATTGGCTCAGAATTCAATCGAGAACAAACAGATCAAACGAAGCTTAGAATAAAGAACTGTGCTATTGCCAGAGTAATCTTTAAAATTCTAAAGTTTTTTTATTATAAAGTTTTTATTATTATATAGGCGATTATTGCCGATATAAAATTGGCTTTGTAAATGCATGTAGTTCATTCTCGTGAACTACTAGTTTATGAGATAAATGGCGATTTTTACCTTACTGCTGACGACAAAATGCAAATTTGCTTACTTTATTAAACCAATGCAATATTTAAGCCGAAGTTTCACCATAAACTTTAACAATAGGCCAAAAGTTAAGTCAAAAACATTGATCGCGATAAGCATAACATAAGCAATAGATAGGGGGTTTAAAAATCTAAATTAATGTTTTTCATAATTCGCATTTTTTTAATTCAATATTTTGAAGGTATAAATACTTTTAATTAGATGAAAATTAAAAAGCTACGAAATCAAATCTAACCAGAGCGAATGTTAATAAGCGCTTTTAAAAAACAGGGTCTTATAAGTACACGGATCAAAAATAAAAAACGATCTGATGTGGCGATCCTTAAATCGGGAAAACGATGAAAAAAAACTGAGCCTTATTAAAGCCTTTTAAAATAATTGAAGTACATATCATGAGCACTTCAACTTAAACAACGTGAAACACAAGTTGAAAACTAAATCAAATCCAGAAACACGCAGTTATGTAACTACGGGAACTTGATGAGGGACCTTTTTCTTTGACTGACATTCAAAATGCAGGCCACTTCTAGATTATGTAAAATAGGCTGTGTTCTTCAAAGAGTTAGGCTTTGAGCGAAACCGTTATTGATATGCAAACTTAGTCAATCACGTGTCTTTAATTGAGAGCATACAGAAACACAAGCATTTCTGTTCAACCTTTCAATTCACCCTATTACTCTATTTCATTTCGCAAGATGAAATTTCAAGAAGCTTAGCCACTCTTTCTTACAGCGCTATAGCAACTGAGTCAACGATACAGCTATGAATCATCCTTTAAAAAACTTAAATAATCGATAAAACTTTTTCAAAAATAACATCAATTACACATTAAATTATTGATTAATTTCTTCACATATATATTTTATATCCTGGTACTATTTCATCTATCGCTTTTACTGAGGCTCTCCAGAAAATTTTTCGGTCCAATTTTTTCTCGTTATTCGCAACTGTCCTATGCGGCAGCGAAATCCAAACGTTAAACACTAGAGTTGGGTTTACTACACGAAGCATTTCAAGCCTTTTTTCTAACGAGAAACCAGAAAATAGCCTAATCAATATTTCATAAACAGCACTTGATCTTGTAAACCGACGTGCTTTCTATTGAATCGAACTTCAATTGACAATTGATCGAATTCAAATAAACCGCTAATAAATGAACCAAACTACTGTGTGACCAGACAACTGACTTGTTTATACAGTGCGCTTCTAATGCAGTTCAACTTAAGCCTTTTAAAATAGCTACGCCAAAATTCCGTTGGCATGACTCTAAAAAAAAGTTAAAGCTTATTTCTCAACTGCGGTATCACTGAAAATTTGACCAATTACATTTTTTCTATTTTATAATTCGATTCGTGGAAGGTTGGACAAGGCAACAAAATTTATTGCTAGCAGACTTGAAAATCCGCTAATTGTTCGCCAGTCAATTGAATATCAGTCTTTAAATATATTTTATTATTTTCGAGAACCAATCAAAAGCCTTAAAAGTATCTTTTGCAACTGATTCAACTAATTAATCAACGTTCTATAGCGACTGCAAATCAAAAAAGGCAATTCAACACCAAAGAGAACAATATTTAAAACAAGATTTTTATCAAAAAAAGTTATGAAATAAAATTTACCCTTTTCTTTTTATGCAGCTTTTTACTTGTTCGCGGTCAAGGTCACTTAAAATCTTTCCGTTGTTAATATAGCTAAAAGCATATAAACAATATTATCAACAAGCCTAAAAACAAATCCTTAATTAAAACTTAGAAAAAACATTATAAAATCAAATTTCTTCAATAAAATTAGCAGCAATATATAAAGGGTTTTAAATCAAATTCATGAGCAGCTTCTTATCAAGAGTACGGTACAGTACTAACTGTTTAAATATATTCTGCTGGCATTTTTTTAAATTTCCAATCCATTTTTCACTTCATAACAAATAGATCAAGGACCGCAAGAGTTTAAAACAATTTTGATTAACTGAAGTGCTTTGCTAAAGAGTTTCGCAAAAAAATTTTCGTATACCACAACTATGCACAAGTCAACTGGCAACCCAAATGCAACACACTATTCGAAAGAGATAATGCTTTCGATCTGCAAACGAGAGCTGAAAAAACTTTCTGCCTATTGTTAACAAACGAACTGAAAAGTCAACAATAACATTATTCTACAGTGAATAAAATTTCAGCAAAACCACACAGTAACATTTCATGCTGATCAAAAGAAGAGTTACGTGTGTATGTAATTTTTTAGTTACTTGATAAAGGCAATTAAAACGACAGCGACTCATAAAAGGATAGAACATTTTAACACTCAACTCAAAAAGACAAACGTACATCGCTTATCATGTGAGAGACACTCAATACAGCCTTGTTGAAGAAGCAAACACACAAGAGAAATGTTCAACGCAAACATTCTCAACAAGTTTGCAATCCGATGACGCCATTTTAAAAACCTTGCAAATGACATGAATAGGTGTCAAAAACTAACTGCACTAAAAATTATTAAAATTTTAAAAGCGATTAATAATCAGTTTACATTTAAAACGTAGTCAAAAAATGGCAGTTATTCTAGGTTTTTATTCAGCAAAAAAATTGTACACTCTTCAATTAGATTGCTGTATCAATGAAACAATGGTTACAATTTATTTATATTATTATATTCAAACAGAAACATAAAAACAATAATATCGAACGAATTTCATTCGGACTGAGGACGGCAAAAAAACTGTTAAAATAGCAAAAAGACTTATGGTTATTGTCTTAGTTTTACAAACTTTGACTCAAGCTAATTGACTTAGTTTTGCAAACTTCGACTCAACAATCAGTATAAGAACTCGCTACAGTCACTTTTGCTTGTAAACCTAGCTTTTCAATTGCAATGCAAACTTTTCTGTTACACCGATGCTATCTCGGTCAAAAGGTGAGCAAAGAAAAAATAATTAAAAGAGAAAAAGCGTGCTCTTCTAATCGACATTGTTTATTGTCCTTTTGTTTTCTACCGTTCCATCAAAACACCCAACTTGTCGAAAGTGGGCTGGAGCTGGAGACCGTGACGAGAGCGACTTCATCGAAGTCGAATTTGTTGCTTTTTGTTCACACTTTTAACGTTTTGGCGTCATGACGCCCTCGTAGTCACGCTTGGGCGTCATGACGTCATCGAATCAACTTCAAACAGGACTGAGTAAGTCGATTTTTTTGGATTGACAATCCTGATGACCGCTTATTTGAAAAGCGACTCCCGAAAAGGAAGTGATGAGAAAAGTTTGTCTTAGCTTGGAAAAGCTTTGCGAGCCAAACGATAATTATTAAGTTCACTTGCTAGGGTCAGAAATTGATAATTGTCGAAAATCTTTCCAGTTGGTGATGTAAAAGAGTTAACCGGTAAGGCTCTGAATGTTTCGTGCGAGGAAGAATTCGCCGCTAAACTCATGCTGGTCTATTGTAAATTTGCAAAAAAAAGAAAAAAAAAAAATCGACATGACGCCGAGCGTTTGTCACACGCTGTTTTAACAATAAAAAAGAAAACAAGTGACTGATTCCTACGCAACTGACAAATAAAAAGATTCAAAAACAATAGAATTAGAGCAATATTCATAAGATGCGAAGAGATCATGAAAGCTCATACTAGCGGTTATAAATCTAGCAAAAAAAAAAAAAACGTTTCACTGAGAAAATAATCAAAACTTTTATGAAAACACTTAGGTTGATAAGAGCTTTGTTTTAGATTACCAAATCTTCGACGTCTTCGTCTTACAGTTAAAATTTGTTT
Source organism: Diplosoma virens (assembly GCA_963680785.1). Lineage (NCBI taxonomy): Eukaryota > Metazoa > Chordata > Ascidiacea > Aplousobranchia > Didemnidae > Diplosoma > Diplosoma virens. The sequence goes on from OY796893.1 coordinate 15,484,070, forward strand.
ATATCGTATACCCTGAGCATAGAGAAGGGCAAAGTATTTGTCATAGAGTAAGGCTAAGTATAGGTCATTAGAAGATTTTGATTGGGATAAACAACTTGATGGTTTTTTTACTTGCTATTAAGTTTTTTCACTTACTTGATTTTTAGATGGAAAAAAACTAAAGGAACTTGAAAGTTGAAACAAACAAAGCGTACTGTGATTATTTTCATTTTCATCTCAACTAATCCTTCTGACTTATACTTAGGACAACGATGGAGGCGTTAATTTACAATAACCGTCGCGCACCTACCTCGACTTGCTTACGGAGATGCCAAGATTTGCCATCCAGTTGAAATATTTATTAGTTTTTTAGTATAATTAAGAGATACGGCTGAAATTTAGAACTGGTTTTTAAGACCGCCAAGCAGAAGAAAGCGCCGTAAAGTGTCTTTGCCAAGGAAGCAAGAGAATGGCGCGATAGGTTTTGAACAGTATTTTATGTCCACGTAAAAGTTATGAAATATTAAAATTAAAGTTCCTCGTCTGTAAAATTAAAACGTCAACATTCTTAGCGACTCGTTACTGCATGCTGCTTTCAACGATTATTTTTGTAGTAACTAACATAATTTCAAAATTAAAAAAGCAAGTGACAAGGTGCAAAAACTTTATTTACAGTCCTTCCAATAAAACTGTTCTTTAAAATCAACAAAATGTCAAAGCAAGCCGACTTCAAAATGGTTTTCCCTTCTGCTGATACAGCAGCACACATGAAAACTTTCGCTTTTCCCTTTCAAGATAACCAGCTTTAATCCATCCGTCAATTAAAGACGTTCATCGAGAAAATGTTTTTCAAATGGAGCCTGCTGTATCAAAAAAACGCAATTTGAAAGGAAATCGACCAAATCAATCTAATTACAATACTAAAATCACTGCTACGCTGCACCAAGCTTGGCTTCTTTCTGACTTAGTCATACAACAAGGGAAAAAGAAAAAGCGTCGACACTGGGATACGAAGTATTCCGAGATTTTATTAGATAAGCCAGTTGATACGTCAGCAACACACGCGAGTCGTCACGCTTCATTGCATATTTATAAACTAAAAATCGTCGTTTTCCTTTAAATGGCTTCACGCTGATTTCTATGACTTGATTAAGACCGATTGAAAACGAAGCGCAAATTTATTTTAGATTTTGTAGGGCAATTTTCAAAACATTACTAGTTTTTTAATTTTTGAAGTAAAACATCAACGACTACAGTACCGATAGTCTTCGTTTTAAAAGCTACACAAATAAACAAACGAGTAAAAACTACTTTTAAAACAGAAAGCACTGGAAGCATAAAATATTGAAAAGAGTGTTTAAAGGGAGGGCACATCATCGTTAAATGCTTGATGACGTCATATGACTCATCGCACAAATAAACTTGGAGTTCACTGTCTGGCCGCGGTAAGAAAATAGCATCGAATCAGAATACTCGTTTTCCGAGAAACTTGAAAAGCTTTTGGTCATGAAATCCACAAAAATACCATAATAACAACCTTGGTCAAATTTTACGAATTATAGACTAAAACTTTAACTAGCTTGAAATTAAAACTGCCCTCAGACTGGAGAATCGGATCAACGAGATATTAAGTTGTTCTTTTATTGTTTTTTGGTTGATGATCTTGTTTCGTAACCTTTTTTTTACAGTTGATGATTAGGTATCACAAAAATTTTAAGATTTTTTTTACCAAAAAATTGTTATCAAGCTTTTACTACAATAAATTAAAAAATCGTAATTTGTTTTCGAAATCATCGATTCTCATTAAGTTGAAAGAAGTGAAATCATGTCAACAAAACAAAGCTTTTTAAACAAAAACTTAATTTTCTCGATAATAAATAATAAAAGATAAAGCAAACAGAAAAAAGATTTTTTTAAAAAAGTTTTTTATACGAAATTTTACACCTTTTTCTAGTTTTTCGTTGCTTTTTTTTAAAAAGTTTTATTTCATTTTTTACCAAGTTAAAACATAAACAAACCAATCAGTGAAAATTAAAAAACTCTGCTTAAAACTTCTTTTCTTCATTTTCTACAGCTAATATGAGACGATTGAAAAATTATATCCGAATTTAAAGTAAATCTACAGTATTTTTAAGATAAGCAATTATGACTTTCTCTTAAAATTTTCACTCCATTTTAATAGTTTGTCGGAAAATTAAGATTGTGAAAAAACAATAACTCAGTCTAAACCGGGAATGTGAAATAATAAAAAAAACCTTATTAATAAACAGATGCAATTTCTTTTGATGACAGCTTCTTGTTTCTTATTTTTTCCTGTCATTGACAAATAGGTTAAGGCCATGCAAATCAAGCGTAGCACTACTCGAATGATCAACGGGTTCCCCTCAACATCGTACCCCTTTTCCATATTAACAAGACACTGCATAATCAAGTTACAAACAATTCTGCGCATCATTAAACTGTAGGACATTTTCTTTTTGCTCTAAAAGAAAACGCGGAGTTCTAGAAATTGCAAGCTGCCATGAAGGCTAATAAACAGAGATCTTTTCACCATTGAAAACCTTCAAAAACCGAACGGCGCTTTGAACAGATTCATTACGGTTTTATTCAAAACGTAGTAAACTTATACAATAGTTCTTTCTATTGAATGTAGAAAACCTTTTGAATGTAGGAAAAAACAACATATAAATCCCTCTCAGCATCCTTACCGCAGTTAACTTTGCGGTTACTTTAAGTTCTTAGTAGTTTGATGAATTATACACAAGGCGGGAGATTTTCGAGACGAAACAAAACTAGTGTCAGGAGAGGATTTATTAATGTTGAAATTGAAAAAAACAAAACAGTTTCTTTTGTTTACAATTCCAAATCGTAAAAAATTAAAACCCCTGGGGGTGTGATGTGCAAAACACTTCTAGCAGCAACACGAATTTTTACCTATTTTCCAAAGATTAATTTTCTTATTTAATTATTAAATTGTTTCACAAAATCATTTCCGTTTTTTTTTTTAAGAGCACGTTTTTGCCACGGTAGGTTACCAAATCGTAGTAACTATTTATATTGGAGTAACTATTCGGTATTTAACAACGTCAAAATAACAAAAAAAAATTTTAAAGAATGTTAAAAATAACAGAATCTGCTCTAATTTAACAAGAGGAAAATATACAACTGCGGTAGGATCCCGGAGAAAATGCACATCCAATAAAAAAGACGGTTTATTTATCACTTAAAAAAACATAAAGTTTCATATCATTTAGATAAATTTCATATTGTCCGTTGCTGTTCAAACCGTATAAATGATGTTTAAACTGCATAAATGATGTTTGGCAAACTACATTACACAATATTTACTGTACAGAAAAATAAACACAACTTTTCTACACGACCTAAAATGTTTTGAATTTAAAACCTTTCAAATCGCTTTAATCCCATGGAAGCCTGGCAAGTTTATTCAAGACAGTTTTTCGGACAAAGTCAATTCTCTACAGACTACAGTTGTCAAAATCCGAAACTGGCTGGATCTTTAAGGCAATTAAAAGCACGTCTACGTGCGGATTCGTGTTACAGACCCGATCGCAAACTACGACATCAGTAAGAATAGCTTTATTGACAAATCCAAAGAGCATCCCAACTACTGCATTGAAAAAAAATTTTTTTGTCATGTAATTAAAAGCTGTTCGGGCTCTTACGATAACAAAGAACAACAATGCTTTAATAAAGGAAGTATGATTAGAAAGGTAGGTTTTTCAAGGAGCTTCTTTGTGTGAAAGGTTCCTTTGGACGGAGTAAAACCAAAAGCGGAGTCGAGGGCTTATTTTCACTATTATCCCAAGTCATTGACCTGTCCAGATCAGATGCTAGTATGATGATATTGGTCAGGTTTGAGGGTTGCGATTAGAGACAGTTACCTTCACGTTTTTCATAAACCCAGTGTATGGCACACAGTCTTGTCTATAGTTTATTTAGAGATCCCACACAATGAAAAATATATAACCTCGTAAATCAAAGACAAGTTGAAAGAGAGAGAGATATGGAAAACACGCCGTTTAAAGTGAGACTACCGATTGCTTTCGGATGCGTTCCTCCCAAACATAATTTAAAACCCAAATCATACTCGTATGATTCCAATATAGAATTTCTTTCCTTGTTTCTCGGATAAAACTTTAACACGACGAATTTCTAATTTAATTTCGATGAATTGCACAAATGAAATTCTAAACCAGTGTTTCTTAAAGCGAGTCATTTGGCCCCTTAAAAGAAATTTGAAATATATAGGGAGGAAAATCGCTGGGAGAGGAATTGAGAAATCTTTAGTACAACAAAATTGGCACGTCCTTAGACACCACAACAAAATTGGCACGTCCTTAGCACTTGAAATCATGACAGCTGATAAGAGCGATTTTGATTAAAGAAAGAAAACCTTTTTCTTTCAACCATTTATTTCAACCCAAATTTTATTGATGAACTTCCTGAATAACCGTAATTCAAATCATAAATGTAGTTGAAGACGAAAAAAAGGTCTTGACTTAATATAACAATAGGAATTTTCCTTGGACTTAAATTTGAGGAAATGACGATACTTGATTTCTGAAAAAGAGAAATCCGGCAAAAACTTTAAAAACCACTGTTCTGAAAACTTTTATAATTTAGAACCTAATTTGAACTGGTTTATCAGCATTGTGTGAGTTAGAAGAAAGCACTTTTTAAAAAACAAAACCACAAATAGCGATATTGATTAGTTTATTAGTTATCTTAACAGCTGCTGATGCCCTTAAAACAACCAAAAAAATTAAAATTTATTTAAAGATTACATTTTAAAAACTCCAGCTCTATGTTGCAGTTAAAAGCAATATTTTTAAATAAAATTTTAGATTTTTAAATAGATGCAAGCGAAGAATTTCACCTTCATGTTGCAACAAAATTCTTGGTTTGTTTTTATAAAAAAACGTGTCAAAGTTTAATTGCAAAACTTAAAAACAATCAAGCAAGCCTTGTTTTACATTCGACCGAATATCGAGTATAAGACCAACCGACCGAATATAAGATTAGCATCAACAAATCGCCTGAACAAATCATTTGACAAAAATGTCTTGTTGCAGTAATCACAATATTCAAATGCAAAAGCCTACTTCTTCCGATCGGATTCGAATTTCATCAACTTCATCGACAAAGCTTCTTTATCCAACGGAAATTCTCCCCACGACGAGCGAGATGAACGAGCCGAACGAGTTCGTTGGAGCGATGAGAATCGATCTGCAAAAAGAAATCTGTTCTTTCATTTTGTAACAATCAAGATATTAATTTTTTAAAAAATTACCTTTATTAATCGCTATTTTGCGCTTCGCCTATGACGAAATTGGTATTTCGTAGACTTTTTCGATGCAATTTTGAAACTTAATATCAAGAAATTTTAGTTCTATCGCGTTTATCAAGCTATAGTTAAATTCATGTATAGATAATTTTTATTCTCCAACGATGCTCCTTTTGCTTAAAAAAATATTAATGAGGTGGCAACCCTAGCAAGCCCATACTTGCATTGCTGTATTCTGTAATGGTTTTAAAAACGTGAACAAATTTAATGTTTGAATTATTGTATTTTAAACAATGAATGCTTTTTGGGTTCATTTTTCACTTTAATAGCAATGTTGGCAGTTAGTAAAAGTGATTTATACTAATAATCCGGTATTTAACTTTCGATGCTAAAAACGAGTTTCTTAGAAAAACAACGATTAGATTTTTCATAAGACTAATTTATTTCAACTACAGTATTTCATAATGAAAAAAACAAATAGAACTTCTAAGAAACAAAAGAAAGAGTTTGCAGGTAATATTGTTTAACCGGACATGACGCAATTTCGATACAACGACAATAATTTTCCGCCAGTTAAAGCTTACCGGCGCGTAATTTGTAATTGGCGTGCGGGCCGAGCGTCTCTCCAGCGTTGAGCTTGGGAGAGTCGTTTGGATGCAGCTGCACAATCGTGCGAGTGTTTATTAAGTTATGGTGTGACCGGCAGATGGTAGTAGCGCGCGATAAAGCAATTTCTTGATCCATTGTTACGTTCAAAGCAGAAATGTCTACATAGCGAAAGAATAAGTGAGAGTACGTCATTGGCATAATCACAACAAATAATATATAATATATTCTTTCAAAAAAATTGCTATTCGTTTTAATGCTCTTTGAATTGCTTACCCAATAAATCAAATACTTTTTCGAGTTGCAAGTTACTAAAGCAACTGAAACTATGATTCCAAGGTCAGCATTTCTTTTCTTTGCAAATGCCGTTAGCACATTTTGAGAAAGCTGGAATGAAGTTAAGAGACGCTGATAAGTGTCATTACATAAGCAAATGCCTATACCTACTGTTTATTTTATCGCTAGCGGTGTCAGAGTCGAACAATGTTTAGAGATACTGACTTTATTATATAAGATTTAACATCAACAAATAGAGTAGCTGCTGTTTATGTTGGCTTACCGCCTTTCAACTGAGCTGAAATTCGCTTTGGAAACATGTCATCCCCTTGATGATGTAATTGAGTATTGCGCAATGAATTCATCGTTTCTTCGAGATTTTGTCTGTGAAATTCGATTGAGTTATGACAATTAACAGAAGATGTACGAAGTAACTCATCGATTTTTAAAGTAACTCTTCGAGCAAATCCATATGTCCGCTTCAGACATTTATCGAACGAAGTAAAAATACGCTTCTTAAACGTTTTAAACGGATTTACCTCAAATCGGCGATTCCTTTGACCGCCATTTCTCGAGCTTCTGTCTGGGTCGTGCAAGGTTTTTCGTCCTGGTAGAAAACGAACTAATGAAAATCATGTAAGAGGTCGCTTCGTCTACGCGATTTCACCTTAATCGGGTCGCTTTCAGATCGTGAGGAGATGGAGTGTTTTTCATCCGGCTTCGACTCGTGCCTCATGAAAGGGGCGACCATGGCCGTCTTGTAAGCCTTGTTTGGAACTTCTCTCGGTGAAGCGATGCTGATTGCGCCGATAGGTGTCGCCAAATCTGACATGTCAAAGTGGAGGCGATTGCACGAGCTCAGTAATTACCAAGCGCATTGTTACAATTATTCTTATGATTATACTGTAGAGTTGCGAAAGTCATACTCGTGATGTCAAGTTATAAATGACGACAGGAAAGACGAGATGCAATAATGGTAAGCGTGTTATTTATGGTTCTAGTTCAAAAGATGGATCTTACTATGCAAACGACAATCGCTTTCAATTTGATCCATTTAAAGATTTAAAATTGCTTTTCTATTAAGCTAGAAGTCTATATTTGGCGCAACCGTTTTCAATAAAACGCTTTTCAGTTAAAACCTGTTGTGCCAAACAAGTGTTAAGGACTCAGCTAACAAGATGAGTCGTTCGCGTTTTATAGTTGTTAATAAATCTGCTTGAGTAAGTCCCCGGGGGTTTTAATTTAAACGCAATCTTGCTTCTGATACGTACGACGATTCGAAGACGAAAAGTCGTCGAAGGCGGTTTGATCGATTGAAGACACGACGTCACCGGAGGAACGGGAAAGTCCCGCTTTATCAGAAACGACTGGCTTTTCCGACGCATCGCAAGCTACGGAGCTGATAGGCTGCACAGGCATGTTCGCTAAAGAAAACAAATTGAAACTCTTTTCTCACTATCTTGTCCATTCTCACTCAACACTTGTTTGAGTTGTCGAGTTAATTGCTGCTGTAACACGGGCGATAAATTCGTCGTTAAAACAGCTTTTAAATTATATTAAGCTTTCTAACTAGAAACAAATCGCTTCAAGGTTTTTAATCACTGAAACAGAAAAAAAGAAGTGTGTACCATTGGTGACCATAGGTATTATCGGGCAAATATCGCTTTTCAATATAGTCTGTTGCTTCTTGTTTGTCTTCGATAAAAAGCCAGATTTCTGGGGAGAACTCGGTGACTTTTTATCGCTCTAAAAAACAACAGTAAAGCGAGTCATCGATTTTACATTATATCCGCTTCGTTTTTGATAACGTGACTCACGGCTTTTGACGAGCGCAAGGTCTTTCCGAAGCTTGATTTTGTAGATTTCTTGATCGGTTGAGCTTTCGCTGATTTCTCACTTGATCCACCTTTCGTCGATTCGTTCGATGACATCACCTTCGCCGTTCCCTGTGGCGATAAAATTCAAGTGTTAGCGACGATCGCCATAATTTTCGCCGAAAAACGAAGCGCAAAGGTCGTAACAGCCAAAAGCAAACTGGTGTTAAACAAATCACCTGGAAAAAGATGAAGCTGTGCCTAATACAGCTCGCTATATCAACGGCAGCTTATTGTGATGAGCTAAGCCAGAACAAATAAGAGGAAATGTAATAGGAAATGGTTGGGGGTTAGCGATTCCGATTTAATTTTTTCAGCTCGATTTATAAATAGCCTAAAGGACTTAAGAACATTCGCGAGATCCAAAATTAAACAATTACGTAATTTTATGAAAAGCAATTATAAGCCACTGTTATAAGCCAATAATTGTGTTTTTATACTTTGGTTGTTTTGAAGGCCATTGATTTTGTACGAATGTCTATAGCCTGCTTGATTAAACAAAATGCCCATTAAGCGAAAGCAGGATCAAAATGAAACAAGATAATTTAAATATTTTAAAATAACCATAACGTTTTTCCATAAAAATCTTGCAGCACTGTAGAACCTTAAACAATTCTTATCAATCCAACAGCTGTATTAAAGTAAAAATTTTCACTAGTTATTAGAGAACAGGGAGAGGGCGATTTGAAAACAGCAGCTGCTTTGGCGAACGACAATATTATATTTAAATAAAATCAAATTTCTCTGATTCCTACCTTTTGCTGAGTCAGCGGTTTCGTACTGAGCCTTGAAGTAGGTGGGCATGACTCAGCTCGCTTCTTAAAAGCCGACGACTTCGAAACGGAATTCAGGGACATCTTTGAAGCGGAAGTGGGACGGGCTTTGGTCGAGTTTGCCGACTGACAGGAAGTCGACGTGGGTGATCCCAGTTTTCGCAAGCGACTAATCATCGACCCCGATTTACTTCCGGTCTTCGAAGAATTTGCCTCGCTGTTTTTAGAAGACGGGGTCGAAAGCGCCTGATCGCAACTTCCGGGTTTCTCCGACTGTCTCTCCAAGCTGCGACATGGGGATGACGGCTTCGAGCCGTAGCAGGAACCGACTGAATGTGGTTTAGCGAGCGACGACGGCCTCGACGTTTTGTTCGGCCTCGGAACGACCGAGTCACGTGATTTGGCTTCAGTTACGACTCTGCTAGCAGTGGCAGGAGACGATTTTCTGTTGGCTCCTTGAGCAGGAGTGGAATTTCCGAGCCGATTTATCGGAGAAGGCTGAAGAATGCAAAACAATCAATTTGCTTCTAGTGAAAAAATTATTTTCCTTTATAATGCTCATCAAGGGTTTCAAATATATGATAAACAACCAAAAAAAATATACATAAAAAAAAAGCAAACATATTTTATTGCTGTTTGAGAGCAAGGCACTCACTCCATAAAATGTAAGACGCTTTTCGAAAAAAAAAATTCACTTCAAACCTTTCTTAGACTGCTGTTAAGAGGTGCGATTCTACTCCTCTCGTTGTCGTGGCTTGTTTTTTCTCTAATTGATGTTGTTTTGCTCACTTCTGTCTTGAAAGGCTATCGAATGTAATAACAACAAAGGTATTATCACCAGTTTTAAGTGTACAAACAATAAACAATAATTAGATATCGGTTTACCAGTACGATATAGCCTACTCTAGAATATTATCTATCCGGTATCTTGCGTTTCATAAGAAGCTATCTAAAATAAGTAAACAGATATGTCGCCAGTTTTGGAATAAAACGGCGAACGAAGTTAATTCTAGATACCAAAACCAAACAAAAGATAAAGACTGTACAACCTGTAAATTTGAGCAAGCTGCTTTCGGAGCAAGTAGTTTTGTAGAAGCCGTGTGCTTCACATTCATCGATTTGCTGCGCCAACCGGGGCTACTTGTAGAATTAGCCGCGGCTACGGACCGACTCTGCGATGGCGCGATTGCTTTCGCTGTCGTATCAACAGGAGATCCAGGGCTAGTTTTACATTTGGCCGTTGAATTTGATAGGTCTGGTAGATAAACAGGAGTTTTTTTTATTGGTTTTAAGCGTAATGGCAAAACTTAAAAGCAATACAGAACCAGAATTCGACAGAGTATTTTTCAACATAAGATGTTGTCTTTTGTTGCTGTCAAAACGCTTTTAGCCGGTCGATCAATTTGAATAGAATGACTTTTAAACACGAGTTAATCGCTGAAAGCGAACATAAATCAAATACAAACCAAGATTGATTCGATTTCGATCGTTCGCGTTAAAACTTCGACTTTTCCGACTCACTCCGACGGTCGACGGCGGACGGAGACATCGCTTTTGCGCCGTCCTGCAAAAGCATCTCCTATAACTTGTTACTTCAAATCCGCTTGAAATAAGTGACACGTCCCGGTCTGATTCATTCGACTTGATTAGGAAATTCGATACTCCAACGTCCCGGGCGACCGCATTTTCATATCAAAGCAACGCGATTTCGAATGAGATGTGGGAACATCGAAAACAATTATTCGGCTTCGACTTAGCTTTGATCGAGAACGGAATACAATACTTTGTTTGACCCAGAAATAAAAGAGCTGTTTGGTCGGTTTCACGGGATTGTTTGATAAGCGACAAGGAAAGTGAAGTCGATCCTAGAACTATCCACAATAACGCGCGCTTTGCTAACGAACCGGCTTGAAACACAAAAGTGGACCTTGCTTTTGTTACATTGGTTTAAGTTTGTTGAAAAAAAACTGATAAATTTCAAAGAAATGTCGCAGCTGTCTAGCAGTTAGGCTAATATCATATGAAATTGCATTCCACGTAAAACCACCAAACAGATTCCGCTGACATACCTTGCAGTATCGACCATTTTAAAGTCTCTTTCTTTTTGCTTGTATCTTGAAAGGTGATAAAACAAAGCTAAAACACACTTGAGCTCAGCACGAAAAATACCTGGAAAAATCTCTTTATTAATCTTTGAATCTTTAAATGTAGTCAATACAATAAGCAGACATTGGTCAAAGCCAAAGTCAATCAAAGCAGCTTCAAACAATTTGCAAGCACGGCAATCAAAGCTTAAATCAGAAATCTTAATTCAAATAAAATTCCTGAACATGTCCATGGATAATATAATGAAAATTCTCTTTTTTATGAATAAATCCAAGTACATATCAGAACGGATTTAAATAACATTGTTAATTTTGGACTGTAGCAAAAAAATTAATATTTAAAAAGCTTCTTTGTGGTACAGAATTTTAATATCGCTTTAAACATCGCTTGTTTAAAGCGATATTAAAATTAATATTAAAAGATACGCAGAAAATCTTTCCTAACCTCACTACATTTTAAAAGATAACAAAACTCACTTTTTGATCATTTATTAAATAACATTAATGAACAACATTTTAAGCAAAATAAGATTATTACGCAATTTTTAACTGCTGCAATTTTTCAAATCTAACTAACACACACAGTTTTTAACGAATTACTAGTCGATCAGGTTTAATGAAGAAAAAATGTAGTAAGCCGATGTATGTTAATGGGTCGGTAAAAATTATTTTATTCACCCAAAAATTTTTCCTACTTGCTAATTTTATGAACTTCAAAAAAAAGTAATTAACAAATTTAAATATTTTTTCAGAACCGAATCAACAATTCCGTTTTTTGGCAACTGATATGGTTATAAACTTATGCTTTTTATCATTGTTAAAATAAAAGGTGTCAAAAAAACACTTAAAACAATATTGAAATATGTAGTATGCAGTTACTATCTCATACTGTTAAAAAATTAACTTGCTAACGAAAAAAAGCGATGAAATTCAAGAACAATTCGCTGAATTTCAAAGTGAATTATCAAGAAACAAAACGGAACAATCGCAATCAATAACTTTTAGCTCATTCTTGGCAGACTCAAATGTGCCTAATCACAGAATCGTATACATCCACGATATACTAAACTTAAGGGAATAAAACACTACGCTAAGCTGTCACTTATTATTAAAATAACTTAACTTGTTTGCAATCGTAAGCCAATTCCACACCTACTTACCTTGTACAGACACATCATTTAAAACAACAGAATTTTCTTCCAAAACTGCCAAACACCTTTCAATGTTGTGCAACTGAAAAGATTTCAAACGTAAACAACTTGATAGCAATTTATATACAAAAGTTGTCCTCTGGGATAGTAAGTAAAATAAACAACAGAATAATAAATCGCTAGGAAATAACAGGACTGTATATAAAAGAATTGTTTTGATTTCTGTCAGTTGTTTCAATTACTGCCAGTACTCATGTTTCCACTAGAAATGATTGAAAGCGTCTTAACAGAATAAACAATATCTCCATAAACTGCACATAAATTTGCTATAAAGGACTTTAGAAAATTTGATAATGAAATATAATGTAGAATAGAATAGAATAGAATTTGAAAAAACTAAACATTTTTTTGCGAACCGCATTCAATTTCTTTTTTTTAAAGTAAGATTTATTTAACTCCTTAACAAATTTTTGTTCTCCTGTCTTAACTTTGAAAACAATTTAATTTTACGCAAAAAAAGATTAGTTTCTTAACATTTAATTTCTATTAATGTCTTTTGGGTTCAATATAGCAGCCGAATTCAAATTGAATTAAATTTGTTTCACGAAATTAAATCCACAACGTAATTGCTTTCTCTTACAGATGATAACGAAACAAAACGGAATCAATCAACAATTTATACTACAGTAAGGCGAAAAAGGCTTGCCGCACAGTAAAACTTTGGAATAGTTAGTTTAAAAAAGCCAGGAATTATTTGTAATTAAACCAAAGCAAATGAAATAAAAAAAAACTCACTTTCTGTTTGGCTGAAGCAGGTTGCTTGTGAATTCGCTCAACTGATTTACCACCTGTAAATAAAAAAAGGATTGGTTTTATTAGCCTATTTTTGCGTAAAGAACTGTAACGGAACTGTTAAAAAGTCACATCTAGTTTTTTTGTGTTATTTCTCAGATTACTATTTTCATCTGGCAAGATAATCTATTTATTTTCGTAATTAGGTCGTCACCAAATTTTTTTCACATAGGTTATTTATCTACTCCTCGTATATTTTAGAAACTGTGGAGTTATATTGAAAGAGTGTCTTTCGATATAATCATCTCGTTTTTAATAAGGATGAAATTTGTATTAACCAAGCCCGCACAGCTAAAAACAGTACAAGGCCAATAACAATTTCACACGGGCTCCCATGCAATCTTTGTTCTATCAAAATAAAGCAAACTTTTAGGCTAAGAAGCCAAGGGGCCTTGTATTAACATTGTCATTATAACGTTTGTATAATACAGAGACCGCTGAAAAGATCCCATCTACTTTTTGTCATCGGAATTGAAGTAGAGACTTTTTTGTCTTCAGTCCCGTTTCACGAGCCCTTTTAGTTTTACTATTTACCGTTTTTAAATCTAGTTGTAATTTACAGTAGACAGGATCAAATACCTCATGAGCCCTACGTTGTGCAACGCGGAGGCTTGGCTTAAAGCAAGACAGGAACACATTCTATCATTTGTAGGATAGGCCAACTATCGAAGTTTTTCATTTCAGAACATTGCTTAATTATACAAAATGAAAATTAATATTTACCATATGCACTTACACACGAATTCGACAATATGAGCTAATAATACACCGTCATTAATGTCTTTAGGCAAATCTTTTATCAAGATGTTACTTCCACTTTTTTCAAAATGCCGGTTAACCCAATCCGTGTAAATCTAAACCAAATTAAATAGTTTAAAAAAAGTCATTTGTAATTTTTTTATTTTTCCTATTTTTAAAAACGTAAGCGACCTTTAATTTAGGGTAAAGTCGAGTCATTTGCAGTTTTAATAAAAACAATGTAAATATAGAGTCCCTCTTTTGGTATTTTACCTTAGAGCAGGGATGCCCCAAAAAAAGTGAATAGTTTTAAAGAAGTTTACAATATGTTATATAAGGTCGCCACTTAGCCTACTTTCAATGTGGCCTTTACTTTCACTGAAAATTCTAACATATTGCCACCAGTGCACAATAATTAAAAACGAACGCCCAAATATCATAGCCGAAAACTAAGCAGTTGCGAAAGACTACGCAACTTTTTAAAATCAAAGCATGATCATGGTGGCGGCGGCGGTTGTGAGGTTGCAGTTCCAGCTGCATTGTCCGCAAATCTACGAAGAAAACCTTTTCCAAGTATGATGAATTACGGAAGTTTCAATCATAACCTTGTTTGGGAGAGTCGATGTCATTTTTAATTTTCTCACAGCAAAAGCGCGGTTCGTTTCAAATCATGTGACCGTGAATGACAAAGAGAATTGCCGACTAATTGTTCGCGGTTTCCATGTTTTTTTAGTTTCCAGGTACAAATGCGTTCTTTTTCCCGTTATACCGGAACTGTTTTAATTTAGCAACAATTATTCATTAATTGATATTTGTGGGAAACTCTGATGCCACGTCACAGAATTGCGATAAAAATTGTAGATATGAAAGGGGACAAATGTTTAATTTTATAAATTGAAAAACTTTTCTATTTAAATTCTGGTCAGGCTTAGCGGTTTTGTAAAGTTACTTGCGGCTTAATGGTTTCGTAATTGCAAAGGCATGAAAGAGTTACTTTTGTGCTACATCATCTTAAGATCCTAATCTGAAAGCACCTAATCATTGCAAGTATATCTTGCGCCGGCATCTTTGAAATGCGGCAAAAAACTCGTTGAGTTCCTGTATTTGAACCATAGTCAAAGATTAAAACCAAAACTCAAGGAGGCAGATAGCATATCGCAAGACGATAGAAAGTATCGAAATTCCAACTGCAGGCGTGGCAAAAGTAATACGACTTATGTTGTGCAGACGAAAAGTACCCAACGCTGTGGCGTCGCTAGTAACAAAAACGAGATAGGTCATGGAAGAGTGTTTACAAAAGTTTAGTTGCACAGCAGACCCAAAAGAAAACAAAAAAAGATATATGATACTGAATGATTCTTTGTCTAGCTTATCAACTATATCACTTCTTTCTCAATGAAATGTTCGGGGATCAAAGAGAGGGAAATGACAGTTTAACAAAACAGAAAAAGTTTTACATGTTGCTTGAAAGGAAAAATGGGTAAAGTGAAATAGAATGATTTGAAATCAATTAAAAAACAAGTTCTAAAACGATCAGAAGGCCAAAAAAGCGGTTAAAATAGCATCACTTTGAAGCAAATCAGGTGCAGTAGTTTCTGGAAAAAGCTAAAAGCGTAAAGTGGGTAAACGTATTAAGATAAAGAATAAGGAAGTATCAATAACTTTATGAGGCAAAGTTTGGTTTATCAAGTAAAACGTAATTAGGCCTATCTATTTGCGGATCATTAACAAACTTTTTTTGACAAAACATCCCTGACCGTAACCAACGAACGTTTTCAATCTGAAAAAAATTTTTGGTGACGCCATACACTACGAATGACTGTGCAATTCACCATTGCTAAAAAAATAACAAAAAAATATCTACAATTTTTGTAATAGTTATCATTTATTCGTATACAAATCGTAATTTATTATTGGCGCAAATTAAGTTGTTTTTCACTCAAAATTTGTGTATGCGTCAAAATGATGTTAAAATTTTCCAAAAAAATATTAATGCTCTTAAAGATTTGTGATTGAAAAAAAATTGCTAGAATTTAATTTTGCTTTTCATATCATTCTATTTCTGAATTACAGAAAAAGAAAATCTTTTCTACAAAATTCAAGATTTGATAACTTGCATGGACTTCTCTGTTCGAAAATGAGTTGGCCAGCAAATACCCGGCCCAGGAAGTCAGCCTGCTCATGGGAAGAACTTAAGAGTTTAAGCAAAACCAAGTAGGGCTCTAATACAATAGGCTTCCACTTAAAATAATGATAAAAAAAAATAGAAAAAGTAGATGCTGATAATAATGCTCAAAATTATTTTTGAAACTTTTTTTGAAAACATGTGATTATTTGGGTTTCATAGGTCATTTTTTACGTTTAGTATTTTGGACTTATATCATTTTAATTCTACTAAGTTATAACGATCTTTAGAGTTGAGCAAGATATACAAATTTATTATAGACCTCAGATTCTTTTTGAAGCTCATCAAAATTACTTCCGCCTTATGGGTTCGCTTTTGACTCAAATATAAATACTGTAATTATAAAAAAATAAAATGGTTAAAAATAATCGATTTCAAGCCGCTAGAGAAATGTAGAAAAGCAGGCAATTTAAGGCAATACAAATTTCGAAATGGCAGGCAGCACTTCAGCAGGGCGTTGCATAACTCATAACAACGTATAAGAGCTTAATACAAGTAAGGTGTGGACCTCGCGCTTTACTGCTTTACACAATATAAGAAAATTAAAAAAATTCTTAAATAGATAACACTCTTTTTTTTATTGTAAGCAGAAAACTTTTTGGAGCTTGACGTGGTGTTAAGCTCGGTGAAAATTTGTTTATTAATTTCAGCGTCTAAGCCCAGCGTAAATTTTTATTTTTTCAATTTTTAATTTCAGTATTTATCCACTTGACTTGGAAGAAAACATCGGAGGCGCTATACCTTGGGAAATCAAGCAATTACCCTGACCTTCTTTCGAAGATGCCCAGATATTGCAGTCTGATCGAAATTTTTTTGGTTATTTAGCTTTATTAGAGATAAATTGAATATTAGAGCTGCTTGCCAAGTCCGGCAACAGGGTAAAATCCCGTAAAATGTCTGTTCCGAGGACGCAACAAAACGGCGCGAGCAGGTTTTGAACCGGAACCGTTTCGATCACATTCGCCATCCATCGCGGGCCTTAACCAAATGATTTCCGAAATTCAATAATAAAAAATTTGCCGAGTGTATACGCCAACTATAAAGCAGGTGTAGGTCAGGTCTAGCAGATTGCAATTGAAGTTGATTTTTTCCTCCAATGGACGACCATGTCAATCAACGTGTCGCCACCGCCAAAGACAACTTTAAAGACCAAAGAAACGCAGCAAAAGCGACTTTAAGAACCTTGGACAACATTTTTTCATTTTTCTCCAAAACATGTCCAGACTTGACGTGAATGATCTAATGCTAACATTTAATAAGCAAAATAAGTTGTTGATAGATTTACAGTAAGACAAAAAATTTTCAAACGCAGAGTTTTAAGCAACTTTTATCGAGTTAGCTAGTTAATTGAAGAAAATACAAAAGACTTAAGTTCAGTTCTTTAAGAATAGTTTAACTAATTTCAAGTATTTTTTTCTTGGGTAAGTTGTTGCGATCAACCGCAAATTGGATCGAACAAATAAAGCGCGAGACAACGACGCGTTAATGATCGCAGCTACTAAGGCTGATTAAAATCGATATAAAATCCATTTTTGCGCCTTCTGTCATTTATTCTTTTTTTTCGTTTTTGAGCAAGTTAAACGTGCAAAAGATAACGAAGTAAGAAATAAAACCAAAAACAGCTCAACGAGCACATTCAGCAAACATTTTGTACCAGTTATTTATGGCGCCTACTCTAAACCATCAACAATGCTCACGCCCCTTAAAAGCATTAAAATCAATGGTGTGAAAAAACTAAAAAAGTTCAAAATCACAACAGTTTAAACAATCTAAAATTTTAACAACCTGATCTAACCCAAAATAAGGTGGAGAAGGTTCAAGAAGCAAGCGAATGTGAATTTCATGCTTATAACGACGTCATACGGGTAGAATAACATTAACAACACTTTGCTGTGTTTCATTCACACTGATTGGTATCAGTTAAACAGGAGTTTTAAATAATGCAAACGCAGCTCGACGTTTTAGAAAAGATAGCAATAAACAAGGCAACTTTTCAGCGATAAATAGGCTTCACGCATGAAACGAAACAACTCTTAGAACGTGCAACACCGTTGGTTCAAAAATTACAGTTCTGAACATTTTTTTATCGAACTGCTTGTGCGCTACCTATAGATTTTGTGCGTCAAAACCAGAATAAATAGCATGAATGTAACATAAATCAAAGACAAATTATTAAAATAAACGAGCATAGCACGCGTTAACAACCAATTTGTAATACTTTAGAAAAGTTTTGTTTTTGTCTTTTACATTCGCTTTTATATATTAATAGTTTAACTTCTAACAATCGATTTAATCAGTGCAACTAGATTATTCAATTAAGCAATTTTCTTGATCCTTTTCGCTATGAACAAAGCAGTTTTTAAATCGTAACGAGTCGATTATTTAAAAAAACATTTCGATTTGCTGTTATTGATTTTCGCATCAAACGAGTAACCGACGGTCAAAGAATTCGTGAAGTGGTTCGAAATAGCTTCGAATTATTAACAGCAGTTTTTGATCAGCAGTCAGAACCAAGAGAATGCACGCCATATTTGTTAAAAATGACTTACCAGTTTATTGATTTCCCGGGTCTTTTGAGTTTTTGGTAAAAAGGAGGTGCCAGACATGTCAGTAATGAATCAAGCAATAAACCATCTGCTTACTATGCACTTTTGAAACACCTAGCTACATTGCATGCAAAAGATGTGTTTAACTCTCCCCAGAGAATATTAAAGCAAACTTTGTGACATGTAGTGCACTACTAACGAGCGGTCGCTAAGCTAAAGTTATCTTGTGCTCACACTGCAATGAGACAATCTATTTAAATAAAGTTCTTTTTAATATGTTTAAGAATCGCTCTACACTAAATTTTCTAAACGTTAACAACTACGGTCAGTTTCTTGCTCTTTCTTTCGGTTCAGCATTGTTAGGCTATGATTGGTTATTACTATTAAATAGATTTCTGGACTCTTAACCAAACTAATCTATCATCCCTCGGCATTTAATACAGCCCAGTATTTAACAACTGCTTTTATTACAAGAAAACAAAAAGATTTACAAGGTTGAATAAGCTATCTGTTTCGCGAAATATGAAACTAAACATACATTCAGTCACAATTCTGTGCAACATTATCGTTATCGATTTCTCACAGCACTGCTCTGGGATCCTGACCATTTCCTATCTTTCACACACTCGCTTGTAAGTGGTTGACAACATACAAAAATAAAACATCAACAGCAGCCAAACAAAGCGAAAATTGGTATAAGACCAGCAGTACATGCTGCATAATAAAGTCGTACCGATTTAGTAACGATGCTTTACAACTAAGCTGTATCATTGAACTTAGCAGTGAGTAAGCAAATGAGAAAATAACAGGGTCGTTGTTGGCAACACGTCAGATGGCCAATAAACGCCACTCTGTATTGCACTCAAAATTGTGGTCAAACACGCCCACAGAAGGTTTAATTAAACGTTAAAATCAGAAAAGAACAGCACTTTTTTCATGAATCGTCTTCGTTTCTGCATTTTTTTCAATACATTCTCACAAAATGTTTCGAAACAACCAAAAAATTGTTCATTGCTTCTGCAACAAGAACTTATATTTGAATAAATCTGATGTAGCCTAGCCATACAATTCGTCTATTATCAAGTTACGAAATATATACGGCAATAAATTGCTCTACATTTTCTGTATCGGCTGTGAATTAAAAATATATATGTATATTCAACTCGGTATTTCAAATTTGCAATGAATTTAACTTGAATGGGATGTAAATGCAATGAATAGCGAAAATTCATGTAGAATATTTCTATACTTTGTTATGACACGGATTGCGCTGATAACTAAAGTAGTCATGTCTTTTAAATATAGTTCAGTAAAATCAATTTCAAAAATTTAGCATTTAAAGAAATACGGATTTACTGTAACAAAATCGTGTTTGGTTTAAATAAATCATAGCATTCATCTGGAAACATTAAAAAAGGTTGAACGGCTGTACTCTTCTTTCTAAAGCTAAGGCAACAGCACTCTTTTTTCGTCACTAAACAGAGGGTGTCTGTTTGATCTCGGCGTTTTTAGGCGCCAATTTGACTCATTATCAGCATTATCTAGCTGTCGAGTGGCCTTTTTATTTACAGATGACAAATCACGTGCTCCAGTATAAACTCAAGCAAAGCGACGGAACATTTTAATCACGTCAACTTCAGCGGAAAGCCAACGATAAGTGGGAAATCTTAAATCGATCCTCAATAATGCTTGAAAAGTGACAAGACATTTAAATAAGAAACGAACGTTGAGGTTCGTGCTTATCCGTTACTCCCATACACGGAACGCTTAAATGGTTTATTTTTAAAGATAGCTGATTCACCGACTATATCAGCGGTTTTGAACTAGGAAGTCTGATCTTCCCAAGGGAGGTAGAATCGAGTTTCAGTAACGACACGCAACGACGGCTAAAAGAGTTTGAAGTACCTTACGCAATTGTAAATATCAGTGATGAAGGTCTCGAAACCGATTTTTTGTGGTCTTGATCATGACCTTGCGCTGGTGGTGTCGGGCTCGGTCTCGCGTTTTTTAAATGGGTCTCGAGACCGGACATATTTTCATATGTTTGTTACTTGATGTTACTGGGATGAATTTTGCAATTTGGTTAAGAACCACATTCAATTGACCAGCTTTGCCGCAATTTGAAGTGGAAAAAAGCTTGGAGTCAAACAAATATATATTTGGCAACTTTCTTACATGAAGATTTTTATTGTGATTAGTGCCATCAGCTACAAGCTAATCTGATTACGAAATAATTTCATTTAAATTTTTTCTTTTGGCAACAAACAAATCTGATAATGCTTTGAATGTTTGTACTCACACCCTTGCCGTAATTCTTACAGTATTACAATGATAATCTCCTTTTGGTCTTTACTGTAATTTTAATGATTAGTTCGAACTTCGAATTATCTTTCATGTGAATTGGGATCGAACCCTTCCCCCAAAAAAGTGATTACTTTGATCCAACATAAATAAAGCGAATAAATTTTGTTGTAACGGAATTTATATAAGCAATAATTTGAAGACCATATTTATATTTATGAATTATAGCCCGCGATTTTTTATAAAAAATTAGAGTTGGTGACTCTCTCAATCATAATGTTTGCCCTAGCCTATAGTTTTTTTATCAATTTTTTTATTTTCATCTTTATATTCATCTTCCTGCCTCGCAGAAAAGCGTCGTACTTAGGACAAGCAATTACCCCGGCCTGTTTCCAAAGATGCCAAGATATTATTGTCCGATTAAAACTTTTTTATTTTGATTTTTTAGTTTTTTAAAGAGATACGAATGAAATTTAAAACTGCTTGCCAAGACCACCAAGCAAAAGAAATGTGCCAGAAAATGTCTTTCCCAAGAACATAACAGAATGGCGCGAGTAGGTTTTGAACCGAAGCCGTTTTGATTACATTCACGATGTTCTATAGTCTAAACACTCGGCTACACTGCCCAGGACCCATTTAACAACCGGTTAAAAGTTGTGATCTATGAATCCATAAACGTATGTATGGAAGGGGGAGAGTTGAGGGTTAAAAAACCTCTATAAAAATTGATGGTCAAAAGTTCGTAGTAGCACTAAGACAGCTTAAAAGTTGTGAAAATAAAGTGAAAATTTTTTTCAATTAAAAGAAAATTAGGGCTGGAAAAAAGTGTAGAGCAAAAAAATATCTTCACTTTTATTTTACATTGGTCGGCAGCGTGGTTGAGTGGAAGCGTGATTGATGGCGAATGTGATCGATACCGTTGCGGTTCAAAACCTTCTCTCGCCATTTTCTTGTGTCCTTAGAAAACACTTTACGGCACTTGCTCCTCCTTGACGGTTTTAGCAAGCATTCCTAAATTTTGATCATATCTCTAAATATAAACTAGATATAAGCAAAAAAATAAAAAAAATTGAACCAGACAGCAATATCGTGCCTTCTCTGAAAGCATGTCAATGTAATAGCTTGACAGTTGCTCTATGTACAGTGCCTCCTACAATTTCTTGTAAGTCATTGAGTCAGGGGGATAAAAATAATGATAAAATAATAATGTAAAAAATTAATAATTTTAATATTTTTAAAGTGGCTCTCTTTTTTTCTGTTACACCAGACCTCTCTTTTGTAAAAGACATCACAGATTATAGTGATCGTGTTTTGGCTCTCAATTTCCCCCTCCCCCGCGCCATAACAAATTTATGCATATGTCATTGTATGAATCTAATTGCTTTAAAGTTGAATTAAAAAAAGTGTTAATACGATGAGGTAGAAAAAACAAGATCCTAAAAATTACTCCAAATAACCTACCCAAAAGATACACAAAAAATAAACAGAAATAATACCGAAAGTACAACCAGCGAGTCGTTCAACAGTTTCTACTTGGCATAATTCGTTGTTATTTTCTATTTTTTGGAGGAGATTAATTAGACAAGTTCTATTCTATGTAAGCCAAACATAGCCAACAAATTCAACAACAGCAACAAGCCAAGCAGATAGCCAAGCTAATCAAATATTCGAATGAAGTTACCATTACCGTGATGACCGTGCCTTCAGCACTTTTAAATTTTCAAAATAAAAATTTAATGAATATCCTGCTTTTTTAAACATTGTTATAAAGCATGCCTTGCGTGTTTCGGCCTTTTGCTCTAGTTAAAGATGTGTAAAGCGAAATGCTTATTTTAATGATACAACCACACAGATCAAAGCGCTTTCTAACATGTTTAGAGATGTTAGTTAATATAAATTGTAACCATAGATTTTTTTTAACTTATTGCCTTTGGAATAATTAACATGGGCTGTATTTTTGTACATTTTTTCGGTCTCGGTCTCGGTTTCAATTCTTTCTGGTCTCGATCTCGGTTTCAATTCTTTCTGGTCTCGGTCTCGAGCCTTAAATTTCAAAATTTGTCGGTCTCGATTTCGGCCTTGGTCTCAGAAAAATCATCGGGTCTCGACTATATCACTGGTAAATATAGTGCAATTTTTCTAAATTCTTGAGAGGTAAAAAACAAATATAAATAGGAAGGGAAAACCGGTATATGGATCAAGTTAAAATTTATTGGACAAAGAAAGCTAAAAGAAAAGGTTTTTCGAAATTCAGTTGTTCTAAGCACCACTTATTTAATTGCTTTGGTCAAATGTCCGATTTTTTTTAAGTTTTACAATTATGGAGCAAACTTAATAAAAGCAAGAGATTAAATAAGCCTATTGTAAAATCTTTTGGATTTATATGCATCATCCATTTTTTCACAAAACGCGCATACAATTCGCTCATTAAAACATTAAAACGACGAATGTCTTTTTGACAACAGCAAACGGATTTTTGATTTTAGTTTTTAACCAATTTTAGCCGAACAAATATAAACAGCCAAGCAAAACGGTAAGATCATCATATAATGACTCGCTACTCCGTACAACAGGAAACGGGTGAAGTAAGAGGAGCTCTGGTTGATTACCTTTTGCATTATTTCATTATTTGTTTCCCATGTCCACAGCATCTTCACATTTAAGTTTTGCATCAATGAAAAAATAAAAGCTTAGTTAAATTAACATCGAAGATTTTTGTTTACGACAAATCGTATTGCTCTCTAGAAAAATAAAAAACTTAGCTATCTGATTTGCTTAAACTCATTTTTCCATCAAAACATTTTTAAACTTGGCGAAGTCAAATTTTTAACTGGGAATTTCAAGTTTTCCGCTACAATTATTCATCTTTATTTCAATTCGTTTGATTTAATAAAAGTAATTAAAAACCGGATAAGAAATTATGATAAAAGCTCACTCAAGTATTTCAACACAAAAAATTTACTGGTTTTGGTTACAAAACTTATTAGCTGAAAAATCTCGGTCATGAAATATAAGCCAGTTTTTTAAAACAAGTTTGATGAAAACGTAACTTAAAACTTATAGAAATTTGTTGAACAGTGAATGTATGAAGCTTGGCCAGCGAATAAAAGAAGCCAACGAACAAGTCTCAGAAGCGGTTTCCACAAACGCTTTCGCAAATTCCACTACCGTCGCCTTCCAGGACAAATATTAATTTGGAGTTTTAAGTCAGGCAAAACGGATTAAACCAACACATATTGCACTTTTAGTACCGCTAGTCGCTTTGCTAGGACTTTAAACGGACGCATGAATCTAGATTATTCTATACAACTTTTACGACCAAAAACAAAAAGAAATTCAAAGCAAAACGTTCGAAATCTGCTTCTACTATTCGTTCGCAATCGACACCTTAAACAATGAACTTGAGTTGACACCTCTGATATTACAAGGAGCTTCAAGTGCTTGTTTTAAACTTGGGAAATGCTTTTGCTGCTTAAACTATTAAGTTGTAGACAACTTGAAGTACTTGATTACGCTCGCTTATGATTATTCCTTGCCTGTGACAACAATTTCGTTCTTTTATTTGTAGCGACAAAAAAAAAAGGAAAATTCATCCTTCAAACAAAAAAACAAACAAGATCAAGAATCGCAACTTCAATGACGACACGCTACGTCATATTTTAATATACAGCAGTGATGTTCATTACATGGGCTGGTAGAATCGAAGTAATACAAGTTAATTCGGTGGTTTCTATTTACTCTGCACAGCTAGAGCTCGTATATCTTAATCCTAACACTTAAGCATCGTACGTTGCATTGTGCAAGGAATTTTCATTTCTAGGGCGAATGCAGATAAATTGCTATTATACAAAGTTTAACATTAATTCGTTTAATTCCATTTTATTCTCGACCATTATTAAACAGTTTAACACAAAAATCATAAATATTAAAAAGATCAAGAAAAGGAAGAAGCAGCACAACGTCAGACGTTAAAACATGCATAGATAATTAGAAAGTGGAAGTACAAAAAATATAATAAAAAGCATTCTGCATCTGAATGTGCCAAGCATGTACAAATTAGGGATCATCTTGCGCGATGCATGCGGTGGCTATTCTAATCTTATCAACACATACTATCAACACCAATCCAATTGATTTAATTTATGGAAATACTGTTCTTATAAAGACCTCATATTATCGAAAGCATTAATTGCGTCGTGTACATTTGAAAACTTAGAAAACGAATATTTTTGCCCAAAACCTGACCTCGAATTTCACATTCAATGAAAAAATGCTGATAGTCTTTCATTCAATTCTTAATTCTATCAAATAAAACCAACAAGACATAAAACTTCGGCCAAAACAAAGGTGTAATTAACTTTTTCAAACATGGTCAGTTATCTCTTTTTATTTTTGCAAGGTATAAAAGATCAATTAAAAACTTACGATTCATTTCATAATATTTATTTTTACATCATAGTATTACGACTAGGTTTATTAAGACAATAGTAATGAGTAGTTATTTTTCACGTATTAACATTAATTTTTCATAGTGTCAGCAATTTAAATTATTAACATTTAACATCTACAAGCCAGGTGGATGGGCCGCGAATAAGTAAAAACTTTGCTACTTGGGCATGCGATCTCTTTGGCAGTGTGATTTTATGAGTTCACTTTTGCACTTTGTCATGCGATTTGAACATTTAAAAAATATGCAAGCCAGCAGACGTAATCTTAATCTTCGACTAGCAAAACCTAAACCCAAACTCAGACCTTAATTTTAAACAACTAAATCCGAACCCAAACATAAAGCTATTAAGATCAAAATATTTTTATATAAATAAATGAATTACAATTTTTATCACCAGTCCAGCAATTAGATCACATAGCAAAGCAGTTTTACAACGTTGAAATCTTGCACCAAAGTAGGATCAAATAAATTACTTTAAATTTTTTTTTTAAATAGTGGGATAAACAGAATTAAAAAAATTGTACATTTTTGTTGAAACAAGAATTTTACAAATTGTCGTTGGCTGCAGCTTATTACAAATTTGTGTCGGTGAAACTCTTTTTACAAGAAACATGTTCGGGGTTCTGATACTGTAATAACTTGAGCAAGATGAATTTAGCAGTTCCTTAAATAGTATAATTTCAGACTCAAAAAGTTTAAAAACACATGCGAATTATTCTATCGTTTCCAGATTAAACCTTCGGCAGTATCGCGGATTTATAAGTTCAATTTATCGACATCGAAAACAACTTTTTCGAGGCAAACAACTTTGCAATTAAGAATTTAAAAAATATGTTTAAATTACGATGTACTAAGAATATATTTTACAAGCTCATAAACAGCAAAATTCCGACGTGCAAAGCAGCCAAGTTTAAGTGAATAACAACAAGGACAATTTTATAATCTATTCGGTGATAAACTTTTAATGGTGTAGTCACATGAAAGAAAACAGACCTGATCATCCATTGGCAAAGAACCTTTAAGATTTCATGTTTTATGTGGCATTGTAACTCTACAAATACCAAAAACTGAAAAAAAATCGGCAATAACTTCGGATAAAGTGCAGGCCTATTTTTTGTTTATTCTGTTTAGGTAAACTTTTATAAAAATTCAATTCCAAATTAAAAACAATCGTGAGTAGGACTAAAGTAACGCAAAACGAGAAATTTAAATAAAATATACATGTAAAACATTAAAGTTAAAACATAGAAAGAAAAATTGAGAGAAAAGTTGAAACATAGAAATCGGCTGAGAAATGAGTCGAACAAATCATAGATTCTGAACGATCTTCAAAAATATGATTGGAGCCATAAAATAATCGTTCCAAGATTTTGCGTTACTTTTGTCACACCCTGTATATTGTTATGATTCAAAACCAAACTTTTTAAGCCGTACAAAACATATAAGCAAGAGTAAGATATCGTTTTTTTTTTTTTTTTTTTTTTTTTTGAAGCAGACCGAGTTAAATATGTATGCACATAAGCAAATCTACATTTTTTGTTTTTTTTTTGGGCTAAAAAAAGCGCTAACCAAAACCGCCACCCAGTAATTACGAATTTGAAAGATTTAAAAACTGGTAGTTTATTTTAAATAATGGTTTTTAAGAAAAACTGCGACAGAACACTGAACAACGACCTTTCTTGTTCTGTTGACAGGCGAAGATTACGAGAATTGCCACAACAATGTGATGACGACATTTTCAATTGCTCCTTTTTAAAGTAAGCCAATAGCTGATAACTAGGGCCATTTTTTTGATTTAAAAAATTTTTTTGGACTTTGTTTTTATTTTGACTTTGTTTTGACCTAACAATTTTGGTTTGTTATAGAAGTTTTTATGGACAAATTTTCATTAAATGTTACAAAAACGCTAATTTACATCACTTTCGTAAAGAATAATCGCACATTTTGTCGACATAAGATAAAAATGTCAATGTACGAGTATCTCCTACATCAGTAATCCACGATTATACAAATATTATTAATATGTGTTATTCTGCATAACAATTCGTATAAAAACTCCAACATGCATTCAGCAAAACAATTTCATGCACAGGCAATTGTAAATTTGATGTAAACTTTTTTTTTTTTCTATCTCTATCTATCGTCTTGACCCTCAAGTAATCGTCAGAGGCGCTATACTTCGGGCAACTGTCAAGCGATTCCCCCAACCTGCTTTTATAGGTGCTAAATGTTGTTACCAGATTAAAATTATTTATTAGTTTTTTTAGTTTTTGTATAGAGATATGACAGAAAATTACAGCTGCTTGTTAAGACTGCCAAGCAGAAGAAAGTTTACTGAAAATGACGCGAAAAGGTCATGAACTGCGACCCTGTCAATCAAGTTCGCCACCAATACGACCCTTTTACCTACTCGTCCACGATACCGATTTTCTTGTAACATACACGCATTCAGACATATTTCCTTTTCGCTCAAACGAGTACAAACCTTTCTTTTTACCGAATTTTAAATTGGCAAACATTTTTACAATATTATAGATCAGGGTGGTCCAACTTCTGCACTCTTGTGGGCCACTTTTCAAAATTATTCGTGCTTGCGGGCCTCATCCGGCTAAAAACACTTATTTTTCTCCCAAACTCAGGGTGTTCTCTAAAAAAAAAAAAAGGTCTTCAATAGGAATCGATCTCCAAAATTCCTATTTTCGTCCCAAAATCATAGCGTTCTCCAAAAAAAAAAGGTTGCCGCTGCTTGTAGTCGACAAGACTTGTGCAAAATTGTTCCGCGGGCCCGTAGTTGGACAACGCTGTTATAGATCAAGAATTCTAAAACCAAAAATTGCGCATCCCCGGAGTGGAAAGCGCTAAATGTTTTCAGAAGAGAGGCGAAAACTTAGTGAAATATTGTGAAACATGTAGAATTTATATTGCTGATTTAAACTTACAAAAAAAGAAGGCGAAATGTTTTAAGATTGAGGCTAAGGGGTGGCAGTTCGAAATTTAAAAAAAACCTGGTACAAATTGCAGAAATAATATTTTAAATGTATTTATGGCTGCTCTAAAAATTGCAAAAATAAGCAAGAAATGAGATTTTGTAAGTAAAATTTAAGAAGTTAAAATTTTTTCAAAATTTTTGACCAATTTTAACTTTATTGAAAATTTTGACTTTATTTTGACTTATAAAATTTAATAAAATGACTCTTGAGCAACCCAAACTAACGTTGTGATGTAATGAAGTCCTGAAAAAATTTTGAGGTTTTGAATTTTAACAAGCCCTTGTGATAACGCTTCAGCGCGCAATGACAAAACGTACTTTTTTGTTAGTGAGCAGCGATTGCAATAAACCAGTCAATCGCTTCAAAAACAAACGTATCGCAGCCCACTCTGATCATTACGCTACCGTGAATCTATTTCCTGCGAACGGTTTCGGCTCTTTACTTAGATGAGAACGGCAAATTTACGGATGGTCGCGTTTCCGGATCGCACGTGCTGCTACGGCGCCAAAATTATCACGTGACCCAATCAAAGCCGAAACGATTGACGCGACGATTCAAAAATAAACACAAAACAAAAATGACAATTGAAGTGCTCAAGGTCCATTGAAAAAAATCATTTTTTTACTTTAAAGGCGAAATTCCAAGTTCAGCTTTCAAAAAGCGATTGCACGCAAGAATAAGAAAACTTTTCTTGAAGGCAAGCTTAACGACATGAATTTAGATAGCCATAACTCAAACGAATGTCTGGCAAAACAAACATTTTGAAAGTTCAAACCATAACCAATTAAAATATTTACGGACGGTTCAAAGAGTTTTCCATAACCTTTTCTTAAATTTGAGATCAATCTGCAAAATCACAGCTTTTCCACAGGAAGTAGTAAGTTTTTAAATGAAGTAAAAATCAAAATAAAATTGCACATTTTAATTGATGCGCTACACCCGTAATTTCTAACCCACCCCAAAAAAAAGTCAGGAAAGTACGAAGAAACGACTACAAAAAATCATCGGGCGTAAACTTTCTTAAAGCTGAAAAACACTTAAAAGAAAATTCTGGAAGACCTTAGTCATCAAGCGATTACTGTTATCAAAACGATATCATTATAAAAATATTTTTAAGTTTTGAAAAGTAATTGAACATAGCACAAAAGCTAATGTAAAAAACAGCTAGTTGCTTATGCATGAGTTTAGTCCGTTGTCTTTTCAAACTTGCAATCGGCAGGGGTTCTAGTGATTAAGGAGCCATGATTGTGATCGACATGGTCTGGGTTCAAAACCTTCTTGCGCCATTCTGTTGCTTCCTCGGGAAAGACACTTTACAGCACTTTCCCCTGCTCGATGGTCTTAGCAAGCAGTTATTAAATTTCAGTCATATCTCTATAAAAAGAAAAAAACAAAATAACAAACTTCAACCGGACAGCAATATCTTGGCATCTCCGGAAGCAGGTTGGGGTTATTGCTTGCCCTGTGTATAGCGTTTCCGACGTTTTCCTGTGAATCAGGTGGATAAACATAGAAATAAATGAAAATGAAACGCATATTTTTTTTATTTTATCCGTTGCAATTTTTTAAAGCGTTGAGCTTTTATCTAATTTCAGTAATTTGGGCACAACGCAAAAATTTTCTTTTACTTTTTAATTCAACTGTAATAGATTTAGAGTTTCTTTTCTGAAAATTTCAAAAATAAAATGATTAAAATTTTATATGGTCCCTAAAATCTTTTTAAATTATAATTTTTTATTAAGCCAGTTGTTTTAAAGCAGACTTTGCTCAAGCACGAGCGACTCGTTTCGGGTCAGCTTTCAGTTCATGGAAAGGTTTCCATTGTTGTATAAAAATATAGTTGTAAGGGCAACACCAAAGTGTCGGCAATTTATAGGTGCGTGGCGCAGGGTTTTTCAGTACGCTTGCAACGCGTGTAATTGAGAACAGAATTCACAGAACTTAAACATGATTTTTATCAATAAATTATGGATTAAGCTTTTTACGACGAACTGAACCGGTTTTTTTTACAGTAATGTATTGAATAATTATTTTTCAGTTAGGCGACCACTCCCAATTTGAAACAGCGACCGTTTGTATAGTTGGCACTGTAAAGTGTAAGTGCCAAAGCAATCACCATCGAGTCAGAGGTTACTGCATAATGATTTTGAATTAGGTTTATCACCATATGTAGTCATAACAAGAGTTGGCGCGCGTAAAAAATTGCAGCTGGGTAATAAATTGGCTCTGTGACGTTACAAAGTTACCAAACGTGGCTGGAACCGACAAATGTGGGTGAATATACAATTACTGCAAAAAGCCATTATATGGAATGAATAGAACGAAAACATACATTATGTAAAAATATTAAAGTGGAATAAAAAGTAAAGAAAAGATTAGTGTAACGGTGCATCCGCCTTGAAGTACGATTAAAAGAAGAACGGGGATTATTATAATGAAACTTTTTCGACAAATTCAACAATAAAAGAATATATTTGCGTGGAATACAACCAGGGCTGCGAACTCGAACTCGAACTCGAAGAACTCGGCAATTTTGGCCGAACTCGAACTCGAACTCGAAAAATAAAAATTTCTGAACTCGAACTTGACTCGAACTTGAAAAAAGTTTGTGATGTTTGGGTTCATTTAATGAGTAAATTTAACTATAACATTTCTCAGCGTTGGTGCCAAATTATAATTTGCTATCCTCTTTTATTTTGTTTAATAATAGATTAAAATTGGTAACATTGATGACAAAGCATTTTTAACACGTGCTCAGTTTTTTGCGGTTGAATTATTCTCTTAACTCTATTCCGACTGTATTTTTTCAACTCTATTTTGTGAACTCGAACTCGAACTCGAAAAATTGAAATTTAAAGAACTCGAACTCGGACTTGCAAATTTTTTGTGAACTCGAACTCGAACTCGATTAAAAATGCTTCGAGTTCGCAGCCCTGAATACAACTAAAATATCAATATCGGTGAACAAGCCGTAGATTATGTTGTATCAGCGAGCTTAATAGAGCGAACACGAAATGTACCACAAGGCCATGCTGTGTTCGGATGAGGAACCCCATGATGGCTCAATGCCATCGTGCTCGGGCCGGTGAACACTTTTCTTAACGACGACAATTATTAATTTTTGCTTTATGAACTTGGAAAAATTGGTAAGTGAATGCAGTTTTTAGGAGTTCAAAAAAATTTTTTTGTATTGCTTTGAATTGATATACATATCACCCATGAGATGAAATGACTAAACACGAGTAGGTTGTTTATTCAGCCCGTTAATCTGGGTTCGCAGATGGGGTGAGAGTTTGAAAACATAAGTCATAGCAGTTATTGCATAAGTGATTGTCAGATGCTGTATAACAAAAAGTATCTTAAATTCAATTGGCTAACGGCAAACGCTGATTCAAAAAACGAAAAAAATTGATCAGCTGCGAAATGTTAGCGCAGCCTTTGGCTATGTTTGAAACCGGGACACAATAAACATTTGTTTACACAAAAGAAAACCAAATTTACATTGGTCGGTCTGCTTCCGGTGATAGCGAAATCGAGCAGGTTGTTTCTTCCTAAACTTTGCAGACACTGGCATTTACAATGACGAACAGAAATGAGTAAGCTATTAATAAAAAATGAGTTTTTGGAAATATAATTTGCTGTCACAAGTCCAAAGCTCCGTTTATAGACAACAAAACCCAGTTTTTGAAATGTTTAAATATCGATTAATAACATGCCTGGTATTTACTAAATTTTGTTAAAGTAAAGAATTAATCAATAATCAAATCCTACTCAATTAAGTTCCAAAGCTTAATTTGGTTTTTAAAGCAACAAAATTTATGCTTTACAATTAATAATAATAAAACTATGAAAATCTTCAATTTCATAAAGCCACAAAAGCGAAGAAAAAGGGTAAAAATTGACACGAACAAGCAAGTAATTAAAGTTTTAATGTATATTTGATACGTAAATATAAGAAGTGGATGGGTAAATTTAATAATAAATTTGCAACCTCGTGCCATAATTATCACTTCAGCAACAGAAAGCTCATCAAATAATTACGTTTTAAGTTGTGCTGGAGTAAAAAACGAGTTTTAAGCCAGTTTTTAAATAACTAGTTTTTTTGTAATTGCTTTTAATGACGAGGATGGTATAATCTGCTCACATAAAAATCTGCAATAGGGACAGTTCGCTTAAGTCTATTGACGTAAGTCACATTAAATAGTCAAAAACAAAGTTAAAAAAAAAACAACCCTAGCATTTTCAATGTTTGCTATTCACATTTATGACGTGTGTTTAGTAAGGGCATTATTTTAAAGCAAAAAACTCAATTACTGAAGTCGTGAAAACAGGAAAGCAAAGGTGGTCAACGAGTTTTAGTCTGGAGTTAGGTGGAAAATAAATAAGATTCAGACGGTTTAAATAAAATCTTAATCATCTAAACAAACCTACAATACTGACATGTTGTTGTGCCTGTCATAGAATAAATTCATAAAATAAACTGTATATACTCACAGAACCGATTTGGTATGAAGTGAAGTTCGTTTTTTAATTCCAAGTACAAACAAGTACTTCCAGACTTCAAAAGTAACGCTTTGGCAAATAATTTTTTCGTTGAGTATTAAACAAATACTTGTATCAATTTTATCTGAAAAAAGCACGATTGTACATTATATTTTTGGGCTTGGCAATATTTATTGCTTTTATGAAACCAATGCTAGTAAACTTAACTCTTAAACAACTGCTTTGCTCGGTTTATGCAGATACATCATAAACTTTGACTAATCGCTTCAAACCGAAGCTGGGGTCCGTTATGTTCAAAATATTAAAATAAACTTTTACTAGAAACTATGCAACGAAAAAACTGAAAATTCTTAAAAAATTTTTTAGAGAAATAAAACTGCTTTTAATGAAATTCGAGAACATCTTTTTGTGAAGCTACAGTAAGTTATGGTTTCATTTAATATTCCTGCTACTTCTTAAATGCTCGATCTAAAAGTGAGCTTTCCTCTTCGCGTGCCGTGAAAATCGATTAAGAAACGCTTTTATCGACACTCTATATATAAAAACAATGCTTATGACTCCAGCTTCAAATACAATGATGTCATAGTTACATTGCTATTGAATTAAAATAACACTTGAAAAATTCCTTCGATTGTGAGATTTAACAACAAGCGTAATATGTGGTGGATTTGCGTTAAGGAGAAAAGTTTACGATTTGGACATCATCATCTGATTCATTATGCATAGCATTGATACGAAACAGCAATCGATATAAACCATTTTCTTCGCAAAAAACAATACGATTGCATTCTCAACGTTTATGCTAAACACGTAACAATTCGGTATTGTGTTTCTTCATACACAACAGAATTGTTAAAAATTTAAAAAACAACCTAGGCTGCTAAGGAAATGACTTGATCCAATAAGGTTATGGAAACAAGAGACAACTTAATTGAATTATTTGAGCAAACAAAAGCTGCTTTCTCTCTTTTATTCTTCCCCAATATTGTAGTTGCTTCACGTGTTAATTATGCGAAGTGATAATAGACGACAAAACAATACTCCTTAAACGTATATCGCCTCAGAAAATTTCACAACGTGAAAAAACTAGCATTTTAACTTTGGTTCCGGATGAAAATTTAAACTTTACGTTACTAAAGACTCGTTTCCACTACGAGCGTGGAATGAAGCATTCTTTGTTTTTTTATTGATCTTTTCGCGCTTACAATTTAAGCGAGCGCTAAGCGAAGCAAAAAAATCAATAAAACAAACAAAGAATACTCCACTCCACTCTCGTAGTGGAAATGAGACTAAGTCATCATACGTATAGTGCAGGGGTCGGGAACCTTTTTGGGTAAGAGAGCCATAAAAGTTACATATTTTTAAATGTATTTCCGTGAGAGCCATACAACGTTCCCTCTAATTTTTAGCTGTGTGTGTGTGTGTACAGAACTTTGTTTGAGACCAAACTTTGGCATAGGCGTACCAGCCAAAAAAATTTGGTGGGCGATGAAGTTTTGCCCAAATTTTGTGGCATTTGTAGGATGGCCATATTTTCAAAGTGATGAATCGGGACGTTCGTTATAAGTAGGGTTGCCATATCTGAATATGCGAAATTCCGGACAGACATAAGCGGTCCAGCTAAAAAAATTTTTTGGGGAACAAAATAAATTTGACTGAGATTCTCGGATTTTCCTATTTTCGTCCCAAAATCATGGTGTTCTCTAAAAAAAAAGGTCTTCACTTGATTTCCCAGTTTTCGTCCCAAAATCATAGTGTTCTCTAAAAAAAGGTCTTCACTTACAATTGGAAATACATAACGGGGTAATAAAAAAACGGGACATATTGGTTAACCGGGCGGGACGACGCCGGAACAACGCCTAAAAAACGGAATAGTCCCAGCTAAAACGGAACGTACGGCCACCCTAGACATTTTCCCGAATCATGATTTTCTAGTACTTTACGGATAGGACAAAAAAATTGTCTTGAGATTCTAGGATGAAGACCAAAAAAAAAAATTTTCGCTTTTGAAAGCTTGTGTGCGCAGATCTTTTTTCATGTACGCTAGTTTATGCTCGACATCAAAAGAGTCAGACGGCGTCATCAAAAGAGCCACATCTGGCCCGCGAGCCATAGGTTAAAACCCTGGTATAGTGTAACAAATTACAACTAAATTTTGCTGTTGTTGATACCAGGTATATTATTAAAACCGTCATTTATAATTAAAGATTTGACTCTAATTTTACTATAAGAATATAAATAACTATTTCAAATTACAACTCAAGCGTCTCGAAACAATTGCAGTAGCCTATATGCAGTGATGGCTTTAATAGGATGCAAACGGTGCGGCCGCACCAAGCCCCCCTAAAATGCATCAAAAAATGCCCCGCCCTATACAAGATATTGCTCTATTTCTTCATATTGGCA
This sequence comes from Diplosoma virens, assembly GCA_963680785.1. Classification (NCBI taxonomy): domain Eukaryota; kingdom Metazoa; phylum Chordata; class Ascidiacea; order Aplousobranchia; family Didemnidae; genus Diplosoma; species Diplosoma virens. Next base: position 15,519,113 of record OY796893.1, read on the forward strand.
CCGAATGTCTATGGCATGTTAAAAAAATAAAAAAATGTTAAATTGGTGGTTGCAGCATGTTCGGCTTCCGCTCGTTAGGTTGCGTCACTTGTGCTTGTTAAGGTAAAGATTTAGGTTAGATTGTTAAGGTAAGATTAGATTAGATTATTAGGTAGATTGAGGTTAGATATTTTAGGTAAGATTAGATTAGATTTGTTGAGGTAAACCTTTTTTTAGAGATCACTTTGTTTTGAGACAGTAAAAAGTGGCTCTTCATGCTTTGGATCACTCAATAGTGACCTCCCCTAAATTAAAGACCTTTTTTTAATTTACTTTTTTAGAAATTATTTTGTTTTCATGCACTAAAAATGGCTCTGGCTGCTTTTTTAACTAGTGGCCCCCCTTACTTTTCTTGCACCGGGTCCCCCTTTTCGTAAAGCCATCACTGCCTATATGATGCAGTATTCTACATTTTCTACTGCAAACGAATAAATTTACGGCTTTAAAATGTATTCATGATGCAGAAGAAAAAAGTATAAAAGCTGGAATAAAGAAAATATCGACTAAAAGTATTTCTATGATTAGTATTAAACTAAATTACTATTAAACTGCAGTCAACACTATTACAGTTTAGGAAAATATCAATGATTAGAAAACTGACTAGTTATCCAGCCCATAATAAAAAATAAAAAAACTTGCTGTAATATAGTTCAAAATTCATTAAGATAGTAGCTATTACTAGTGTGTAGAAGTTTTTAAAAATTTAACACGTGGTACAAAATGTTGTTAAAATACGATATCGATAGTTTCTAGGATTTGTTTGGTTTTGAAAGAAACAAATAAACCAACATAAAAATCTTATTACGTCAAGGGCGACCAGATTACACGGTGAAAAAATTTAACGAAAATAAAAAAAAATTAAGAGATCGAACGAGACTTTTAAATATATTTGTGCCGTAAAGTCAACAAATATCGAATTACAAATCTTTGTTTCAAATAAGAAAAAAGTATTTTTTGAGGTCTAATCACAATATGGAATATGACATTGTAAAATAATGCGACAAACAGCTTTTTTTCAATTGGAATATAACAGGGTTAAAATAAGAAAACCTCCTCATTCAAAATGGTATATCTTGACACCCTACTTGGATTGTAATAGCAGAATTAGGGTAGAGTGTTAACAAAGCATAAGTTCAATAACTGCAATGTACTGAATGGGACTTATATCAAGTTAGTAAGAAATTAATTTCTGCAGCTAAACTTTGTCCACCTGTAATTTCTTCTAATTACTTTTTTTTCGATAATAGTTTGCACTAAGTTAAACAAGCAAGCACCTGACTCATATCAGCAAAACTAAAACTCTTCGAGTCGATTTAAGGTTGTCCTAAAGTTATTACATGACGTCAGCAAAAGCCTACACATTGAGTTAGCGACTTTTCGGCAGCACTGCGCTTGACGAAGTCACTTTTCTTTTGAAGCGACAGCAATTTAGCTAAATTCACAAAAACTTAATGGTGCTACTTGAGCCCAATGACAAAAACTCTAGAACTCATTTACTAACAAGAGCTTGTGAGAACCGAGATGAGGTTAAACAAGAAATCAACTGAAGCTGGTTTTTAACAGAACTTTTTGTCATATCTTTGTGTTGACCATGCCGCTCAAAAGACTTTTGGTTTTCACCAAACCGATCATAAAAAATGCTAACAGCTTGATTTAAAAATGCTAAAAAAGCTTTTTATTGCAATAGCAAGTATAACAAAACACTTTGAAAAAGAATATAATAAACTCGGTTTTTTATTTGGTTATGGTAAACCGCAATATATTTTTTAGCCAAGAAAATCAAAACCAAAGCATCTACTGCTTTCCATACGCCATAAACAAATGTCCACCAATTACTTTTAGTAGTTTGGGCTGCAAATTTACCAGCAGATAAAAAAAGACTATCAGGAAAATTTGTTCAAAAAGAAAACTTTGAAAGAAACGATGATTAACATAAAATAATAATGAAAAAATTTATAATCAAACCTATTACCCTAATTGATTAGTAAGTCAATAAAGAAAGCGACACACAATTTCGATATCCCCAATAAATAACGTAACGTACTCTTTACATTTCCAATTATTAACTTCAAATATTTCAAACAACAAAAGTGTTCGGTTTTAGTTATAAAACAAAAACAAGCCGAAACAGAAAAGATTTGCCATAATTTGTTGCTGCTTGGTCGAAATAAAAAATTGCTAACAAAAATTAGTTTAATTCAAAAATCGGTGAAAACAAGCGAGAAAATATTAGGCATCATAAAACTTTCATCAAAAGCTGCTTTCACTAATCCTTAGCTCATCTTAAAATATAAAATCATAATCGCGTCAATAAACCCTCTGACTTCCAATCATTTAGCCTCAAGTTTGTTTTTTCAATACAATCAGTTGCGATAGAGCACTAAGCTGTCTTGACGAGTGATTTTTTACTTAACAATCGTTTTTCTACAAACACACGTTGTCGAATGAAAAACCTGCCTGTAAACGCGTAAAGATTTGAAAGGATGCGAAAAAGAATACACGGGTAACGAAATGGCTTTGCTTTTTTTCTTCCGTCTTTTTAAAATTTATTTCGAAAACAAGAAAGAAAAAAGTTGATAAAAATAAACAAACTCAGGCACAATCGTTTTACATCTTGCTTTTAATCAGTAACGTCATCGCCGTTCGTCCTAAACATAAAAAGTAATTTATTCGGCTTGAATAACTATTGGACAAGCCAAAAATAATTCAGCAGTTTCCCTATTTTTATTTAAATTAATTTTTGAATAACATAGTAGATAGTAGATGAACTGAAATGATTTTGAATTGAGATGTAAAAAGCAGTGTAGTAGCACACTGATATTTTCAAGTAAAAATGTTTTTTTTCTTTTTTTCTTAGGTAAATTTATTTATTTAATCATTTTCATAAATGCCACCAATCAGTGAAAGTCATCCAATGTTCGTCTGAAACGCTATCAAAGATAAGCATCGGCAAATAAAACAATAAAGGATTATAAAACTGATTAAACAATGAAAAAGCCGATTATCGCTCGGTTAAGGCCCGTTTCCACTACGAGCGTGGAAAAGAGCATTTTTTGTTTGTTCCATTGATTTTTTTTTGCGCTGGCTTCAATTTTAACCGCTCGCTTCAATCGAAGATCAATAAAAGAAACAAAAAATGCTCTTTTCCACGCTCGTAGTGGAAACGGGCCTTTAGTGAAAAGCTTAGTTCTTGTAGGGTGATCAATAAGCAAAGAAAATCACCCCAGTTAGGCCGGGCCTTCGTGTTCTTCCTTCCAGACCCTGGCGAGGGAGATTTGAATTACATTATCGGCCCCGCAAAATCCAACACAAAGCTGCAAACGACTCGCCCGTGTTGCGAGAGTTTTACAGAAAAAACCTTTTTTATTTCCTTTTCATCGTTAATTCAAATCACTTAAATAAAAGAGTTTCTTAGTTTTTTACACTGCGCTCTTTTTCCATGACTTTTAGAATTTTTGGTCTTCTTTTATTTAAAGTAGTGAAGACTTAAGGCTCGTTTCCACTACCAGCGTGGAATGGAGCATTCTTTGTTTCTTTTATTAATCTTTCCGAGCTTAAAATCTAAGTGAAGCAAAAATAACCAATAAAACAAACAAAGAATACTCCATTCTACGCTCGTAGGAAAACGAGCCCTTAAAAAAGATTTAATTTATTGGAGAACCAAAAAATGTTTATACTATATTCTTTGAAGTGAAGAGTAAAAAAATTTTCTGTCTTAAATTTAACTTCTATCTAAACTTTAGGTTTGCGGTCTGTCTGTATGAACTTATTCTTTCTATTAACAAACGTACGCAGTACAGAACGGGTGCGACATTCGACCATCTTTGCACCTCCACGGAAACTTTTCCCTTCCTTTGACGGCGGGGCGTGGCTCCGCGCTTTAATCTAAACCCAAAACCAGCTTTTTTATTGAAATAGCTTATGGCCAATCATGTAGGCCAATTGAAAAGGAAAGTTAAGACAATAACAATTTTAAAGATAAATCTCTATTCAAAATGAATTACCTAATAACATAAGATCCAAGAAAAGATTTAAATGATTTAATAGACTTTGTATAATTACCTGTCAAATGCTTATGAAATTTAAGATACACTATAATTCAATGTATTATGCTAAATTGTTTAAAATATTATCATATACGTACTTTACTATACTTTGCTTCATGTGCCGTATTTTTTAGTATCCTTTCATCTTTCATATGTTATGTTTTTGTTTTTTTCGTTTATTGATTATTCTTGTTATTATAATTATTTTTTTTGATGTTTTTTTGAATGTTATATACTTATATATCCATATAATAATTAATAATTAGTTTTATATATACATTTTAATGCTTCAGAACTTACAAATAACCTGTGGGTAGTGATTAAATGACTTTTTTGTCCCTTTCTACACCTGCATCACACATCTTAAAATACCACTTTTTTGGCTTTTGTTAGCATATTTGTATAAAATTTATGCTATATTTATTCTGTTAGCTTTCATAGGTGATTGCTTTTAAATGTATCGTGCTTGTTTGATTGTTTGTGTAGATGTGATGCAAATAAACAATAAAACATTAACTTTAGTAGATTTCAGTAGAATAATTATCTTTTTTCAGAATTAACATTTACTGCAATTATTCTCTTTTCTTTCTTGTTAAGCTTGCTCCGAAGGTTTAAATTGATATTATAAAAAAACGTACCGACTAAACGATCTTTTAAAATAATTTTTTTCCGTTACGTTAATCCTTAGTGAAGACGCCTCCAAACTACCAAACCCAGTCATTGTAAAACTTGTAAAAACGTCAATCACAAATTAACTAGGCTACTTGAACATCATGTCCGGTGTTAAGTCTATACAAGGCAACTCACAAAAAAACAAGATTATTTTTTGTAAATGTTTTTGTTTATTGTAATACTTAGTTTATTTTAAAACAAAAAAATTGGTATCATATATCTCTACTTCTAAATAGCAGACAAACCAAATATTTTTTTAAGTTTAACTTGTCTATGTAAATTAACAAAAATTTACCTAGCCTAATTATCAAAAGTTTCCTGCAATTACAAAAAAAGCTCAGAAGGAAATATAAATTTGGTTTGAATTTGAAAAGCACTTAAGAGCGAAAACTAAAGCCGCTGGTGAGAACTAGAAGATTTGAATTATTGATAATGCCAAACCTAATCTGGATCCATTCAGGCGGTTACAAGTCAAGAGCAGAAAAGCTTTTACCGGTTGTTTTAACAGTTTAACTGATTTGTTAAACCTAAAAATACACGTTTTTTAAGCGTGTCTCTTACAACAACATCACTGTGTGGTCAAATATCAATCTTTTTGGATAACTTGAAACCTCAGAAGGATTTCTTTTAGATTTTTTTAAAAACTAATTTCATTTCCTTTTCGACGTTTGTTCAAATGACATACGTTGACAACAATTTTCAGAGTTATTGTAAATAAACTAATAAATATAATAAACAACGAAAAATTTCAACAAGACTACTACTCTGACCAACGCCCCTAAACTGGTTACTTTGCACTAATTACATCATAAATGACGATTTACTACGAAGAAAACCTAAGGTCATAAATCATTTTCTCGCAACATGTGGAGTCTCCGTTCTCGAAAGGACGACATTAAATTGTGTTGTAAAGAATACGGTGTATTACGTAATCATTAATTTTTTGATGTCAAAAAGCTTGAGCTACAGTTAATTGAAGAACTGGAAGTTTTCTTCACTTGCAAATGGTGAAAACTTTAAATAACCAAATTCAAAATTGTAATACAGTATAAAAAAGCGGCAACTGGCTAGGCAAATTCTTGCGTAACGATAAAAACAAGCTTAAAACCAAAAGCAGATTCAAAGTTAGCAGGTACAAAACTAGTCATAGCGATGCGACACATCGTTGTCTGGTGACTGGGTTTTGTTGTACAATGCCTTTCCGCGGAATAAAAAAATCGTTGAAGAATTACAAGTACACTTTGAAATTCTAGGACGAAACAAGAATTACCAAAAAAATTGATATACTTGACATTATCATTATCACAAAGAAGGAAAAAAGTATCGTCATGATTACTAGATTCAGCAAAGACTGTCCTTAGTCTTGTTTTTTAATATCATGTCCTTGCAGTATGCCGTAACTATATAGCCTATCCAGAGATTTTCAAATCTTTCAGTTTTACAAACTTATTGTTTGAAAGCTTTTTTGACTCCACTTAGAAAAATAAATAAAAAGACTCTTAAAAAACTGGGATATTTTTTGCAACACTAATCTTAAGCCAACTTCTTCACAACCGGAAATAGGACGTTGTTCATTCTAAGAGAAGCATTGGTACAAATAGAGATTAGGTCGGAAGTTAGACAAAGGGACCTAAGCCAACAATATAATTTATATAAAAACAAACAGTATATTAATATTTATTTAAATACTGCACTTTATTAGTTAAAACCACAACAGTCTGTTTCATCTTATCGAATCGTCAAGTAGTTACTTATTTCAATAGAATCCTATTTGAATTCAATAGAATCCTGTTTAAATTAGTAACCACCTGACGATTCGATAAGATGAAACAGACTGTTGCGGTTATAACTAATAAAGTGCAGTATTTAAATAAATATATATACTTGCTCTAACCGTGTGTTATTGAGCACTGTATCGGCAAGATGAAACATTACTGGATTATTAAAAACAAACAGTTGTAGTTTTTAATATTCAATGTTGACTAACGTTAAATAAATAATTTAGAAATTATTCAATACCAGAAGCTCTTATCTGTAAATACTATTGCTACAATTTTTTTAATTATAAGCCGTTTACAAAGGAAATAGATTTTTTAATAATTTATTTTTTAGTACTTATTTATCAACGTGTTTCTCTTAATTTATTTTGTTTCATTATTGTCTTTTTTAAATCGTTGTAGTTAAAATGCTTAACAATCACTGTGTGTGGGCGTAAAATTTTTTGAGGGTTTGTGTGAGCTTGAATGCATTATGAGCCAAAGTATAGGGGTATTGCGCCACAAGCGTAATAGCTTAAAATTCACCCGAAAATAGGCCACAAAGCATTGGCGCACCAGAAAAAATAGTCGCAAAAAAAATTTTGCGACGATTTTCCAAATCCAAAAGGTTTAGAAACACTGGTGTAAACTACATCGGGCCACCCAACTTTTTGTATGCGGGGAAGCGCAAAGCTATATTTGATGAGGACAGAAAATGTCTGCTTTAAATCAACGGCCAAATAAAACCTTTTTGTTTTTTGAAAATCAAGATGAAACCTGAAATTTTTCCTTCTGTACCATGGTTTCTGCATGCTGGGCGTTAAACACTCCTTTGAGAAAAGCACTGCGAATGCTGACTCTCTAAAACAAAACCTGATGGCCGTGTTGACACCTCAAATCTCAAATTGATTTCTCCCCGTTAAAAAATTTTCTTTGGTGGAAACAACTCTTAGAGTGGTTGTGTTTCTTCGAATAGAGGAAAACGACCTTCCCAAATCCTAAGCAAGTTTTGTGCTATTGTTCTTGTAATAGCCTCATTCGGCTTGTTTTATAAAAATATTGAGTTAGAGCTCCACTACGAACGTGGATCGGAGCATTCTTTGTTTGTTTTAATGATTTTTTTACTTCTTTCCGCGCTTGAGCGCTAAGCGAAGCAAAAAAATTAATAAAAGAAACAAAGTATATTCTATTCACGCTCGTAGCGGTATCGAGCCTTTACTTTTGGACAAAATGCTAAAAACAAGTTTTGAGAGATAAATGAAACTTGAACCAATGTTATTTGCACTTCATTTCATCTTTATATTTATCCTCCTGACTCGCAAGATAGCGTTGGATGCGCTAATACATAGGACAAGGAATTACTCCAACCTGATTCCGGAGATGTCAAGATATTGCTGTCCGGTTGAAAAGAAAAATTAAAATTTTTTGATAAATTTGCACGCTATTGAAAATCTGGATTACGAACAAAATCCATAAAACAAAAAGTAATTTTATGAATTAATCAGATAGCGCAAGCAGCTTATAAATCAATAATTTTTGTCTGCTTGTCTTAGTGTTTAGCTTTGCAAAAAAAGTTTAATTTAATATTTTTGCATATATAATTGGAATGTGTAATTTCCAAGACCAAAAGGACATTAATCCGGATTAGATTTTAAAAACAAAAGACTATACACAAATGTTTTAATGAAATCAGTTACTCTACCAAATGTCAAACTGAATGCTACCCCTAATAATGGTTTGATTGCAAACACGACTTTAAAGAAACAAGTCATTTGGTTGAATAAAGAATGTAAGTTATCGTGATTGGTCGGAAGAAATAACGAGCATTTTCTCTTTAGATTTTTGACATATTGCATTACATATTTCTTAAAGTGCCAATAAAACTTTTTTTCATGTGTACTGTACAAGTTCTGTTCAAAAAGTGTCCGATCTTATCTCCCCCGCTAAAAAGAATACCTCGCGGATAAAAGTGGTTTTGACAGATTGTGACATAATAATTACGGCACACGTGTCAAAATATCCCGATAGTTGGTGTTATTCTACTTTTTTGTAGAATTTAACACAATCGTATAGTGCAGTGGTTCTTTACCTTTCATAGTTCGTGACCCCTTTCCAAAGACTCTTAACACTCGCGGTCCCCTGCTTGAAGATTGTCCCAAAAGACTATTGAAGACTAAAAAAAGGTCGTCACTTTGAAACTGTCTCTGATTTCTTTGTTTTCGTCCCAAAAGACTAGTGAAGACTAAAAAAAGCTCTTCAGCGAAGGCTTCTGCTCGCGGTCCCCGGAAAATGCCTCGAAAACCCCGTTTGAGGAAACCGTGGTATAGTGCATGCTCAACAATTTATTGTTCGTAAGTGCAATGACAGAACGCATGGAACAAAGATATTGCATCAAGTTCTGCGAAAAGCTAGGTGGTAGCCTAGCCGAAGCGATTTAAAAGATTTAACAAGCTTTTGGAAATGAGGCCTTAAGTCAGACTCAAATACAGAAATGGTTTAATTGCGTCAAAAACACGTTCGGGCAGGTCATCCACAAGCCAAAACAAAGAGTTGGTCGCCGTCTAAAGCTCAGAAACTGCTAAAAATGTGGGAATAAGCAGAAGAAATGTTTATTCTATTTTAACTGAAGATTTATGCATGCGGAGAGTGTCGACGAAATTTATTCCCAAGCTGCTGACGGAGCAAAAGAAAGAAAAATTTCCAGGGCATGCTGAATTGTGCAAACAATGACCAAGAATTTACAAAGACCATCATAAGTAGTGATGAGACCTAAGTTTTTGGCTATGATTTAAAAATAAAGTTCGATTTTCAAAATGGAAACACCCGCAGTCACTAAGGCTCAAAAAAGCTCGTTAAGTTCGCAGCAATGTGAAAGTGATGCTGGTTCTCGGGGCATCCTGTATCACGAATAGACTAAGTGGCAGCTTCATGTTGCTAGGCGAAGAAAGCGGCCAGAGAAGCGGGCAGCAAAAAATATACAACTTCATCATTGCAATGCTCCTGCTCATTCTACCCAAATGATTCAAACTTTTTAGCTCGGAAACAGTACGGCACTTGGGCAACAGCTTCTGTACTCCACTTACTTGACACCATGTGGCTTCTGGCTGTTTCCCACATTAAAAACTACGCTGAAAGGTAGCGGTTTGACTAAAGAAAGAAGTTAGAAAAAATCGACGGAAAAGCTTAGGAGCATTCTAAAGGAGGAGATAAAGAAATAGTTCCAAAAATGGCTGAGGAACTGGGAAAAGTGTGTCACTCGCAAGAGATGTACTTTGAAGAAGATTAAATAAAATTTGTGATATTCACTTTATTGTGTTTTTTATTGCCAAAGACTTTTTGGACAGACTTTGCATATGCTGGTTAAAACGTAGTTTTAATGCTGTGAGCATCTATATATTTTTAATTATTAAAATTTGAATATAGTTTCAACAGAGTTCGTGGATGAATTTGACAATCTACGTTTTATTTTTCAAGCAGAATGTGGTCAGCCATTTCCGGCAAAGATCGAATCCGCGTTGAATCTTTGACAAAAAGAAAATAACTTGGAATTTAATTCAGGCACACAAAAAATGCGATTACTTTGTGAATGTTGGTGCCATTTAACTCATTAATCTCCGTTCTTTAGATTACGTCATTTGAGAAAAGAGTAAAAAGTGTTAATTTCTTTCTATGACAATACTTGAGTGTTAAACCAATCCAAAGTTTTCTTATTTGCTCAATGAATTTAACGCTCGTTGAGCTGACCACGGCAATTAAACTTCAATTTTTGAGCATGATTCACAAGTGATAAAAGAGGAATGCAATCGAAAAGATAAAACGGTTTTAAAGTTTAAGTAACGTTTTGTTACAATTTAATTCAGCTGCAAAAAGAGGACATTTATTGTATTTTGATCGAAGCATTCTTCAAATCAAAAATTTTGTAGCGGTTTCACTTATAATAAGTAAAACTGAAAGTTTTGTAGCCGTTGCATTTACAACAAGTAAAACTAAAGTTTTGTAGCAGTTTCACTTATAACAAGTAAAATTAAAAGTTTAAGGGTAAAACTGTTTTCAAAAATTGTTCAATGAATATTTACCCATTTTTAAGAACTAAATTTCGCAATTTGTTTAATCTTATTTTGATGCCATCATCCCACAAATAAAAGAAAATTTATATGGAGAAATCAATTTATTCACATTTTCATGTTTTGTATGAGCCCGTCAAAAGCACGGAAAAATTTGTAGAACTTCGGGCGGCACACGCAATTTGTATTAGACTACTATCCGTAGCTAGCCCTTGCCATTTTCAAACAGAAGCCCCAAAATCAAAAATGTCGACTTTTTTGATATAAAGAAAGAGCAAGCAAGCAAAAATCTGTCACACAAAACTAATGACAAAAACAGAGAGGGTCTCCGGCAAGCTGACTTGCATCATGTTACCGGTGATGTGATCGATATTTGTCGAAGTTCATTGTCGCAGCATAACCTTCACGTCGTGTTATAGTTTTAAATTCTGCTTATACATAATACAATTTGGTGTCAGCAAAATGACTAAACCCGCGGTTGATTTTTAGTGTCAAAAATCAGCCTGCTTTCCAAGAAGCAAAATGGATATTCGGTTCAACTTCAAATAATTAATTCAAACTTTAACATAGTTATAGATAAGCTTCTCGAGGATTTTGTAGAAGATGCAAAACAGAAATGTTATTCTATTGTTCTTTTGGGTTTAGTTTACAGACTGCAACGGCTTTTAGATTGCGAAGACCAGCGTTCTTCACTAAATTTTAAAATTTTGTTTCGGCACGAGCAGAAGAAAAAAGGGTACGCAATTAAGACTTTAAAGCAGTTTCAATATAAGTTATAGGCTTTGAAAAAAAATCCTGGTTTGGAATTTTACCTAATTTTAACTATATATATGAGCAGTGAATAAAAGCAGCCGTAAATTTTTTGAATAAAAGAATTGCATAGTTGTTCTTTGGGTTTGATGTTGCGGGCCTCCAAAAGACAGACACTTTTTCAGAGACAAGCCTATTAAATAATTCCTGATCAACAGCCTCGTATCTCTCGTTTCTAACTACCTGAAATGTAATAGCATCATTTGAAACGGCAAATTGATCAGGAGAATCCTTGAGCCATAAAGTTCAAAACCTACTCGTTCCATTCTGTCGTGTCCTTCGAAAAGACTCTTTACGGCACTTTCTCTGCTTGGCAATCTCGGTAAGCAGTTTTAAATTTCATTTGTATCTGTATTATTGTTGTAATTATTATTTTAAAATTGATTGAAAATTTTTTAATTTTGATTGCAGCTTTTGATTCGCGTCAGTAAACTGATTATTTAGCAAGAAAGCATTCTGTTGGAGTCATAAAGTATCAGCTTATTTTTTGACATTTGGTAACATTGTCAAAAATAATATGTACTTCATAACTTTACATTGATCTTGCTTTTAGCAAGTAGATTGTTGTAAATATCTAATGCAGTGATTTCTAAACGGGAAAAAATTCCTCTTAACGGGGAATTTTATGAGTTCAGAGGAGGAATTCATACTTATAAGAATTTCCTACATAACAGGCTTTCTAAACTGGGGGCCTTGTTTAGACGTTAAAATGATTATCTTTTCCAATGAGAACATCAAAAGAAGACCAAAGAAGGTCTTCACGCTTGACATTTGACGAACGGTTTACGTTCGACAGTTGACCGAAGTCCTTTACGTTTGACGGAAAATTTGCATTCAAACTCAAGCCGATGATTTTTTTGTTCTTCGCTAACTTTTTAGAAAAAATAATTAATTCAACGCAGATAGTTTTATTCGACGAAACGTGATTTGTTGAAGGGAGGAATGAAAAGTTTTAAAGTAAGTTATGGGAGAAATGAAGAGTTTAAAAATCAACAGAGTGAGGGAAAATGAAAATTTTCAAAACGTGCAAAGAGGGAAATGCATTCAAAAATGTTGGAAACCATTGATCTAATGTTTTGATTTGGGTAAAAAAATTTTGGAAAAATAAAATTTTTTCTCGTGCTTTTTGAGTTTTCCTACATTCTACTTACTTTTTTGATATGTTACCCTATATGTTACCCTATATCCTATAGGCTTATAGGCTACGTTTACCCTATAGGCTACAAAATAGAATGCATAATATCAATATTATTATTTGCGGTTAACTTTTTCTGCCAAATTAATCTGTCAATTTTTAGAAAAAGAGCTTATAAGTCACAGTTCGTAATATATGTACCTAAATTAAATTTGCAAAACAATCTTTAATCTTAATCAACGTCATAATTAAATTCTAAAAAGTTGTTAAAGTAGGGAGTGATACAAACACATTATGATAAGGGCTTTTTCATCATTGCACTAATAAGCCAGGGTTTTTGAAAATTTTAAACCACATTTTCTTAAAACTGATATTATGTGGCTCTAAATGTAGAACCTCTAAATGTACTTGTAAAAGACTTCGTAGTCTTTACTGTTTTGTAGCATTGTGATCAACTCTTTAGTGCTTTTCAGCGTTTAATACGCTCAGTGTCTTCAGACTTTGGAAAGTAGATCAAAGTGGAACCATATTGGCATAACCGTACCTACCGGGGGGCAGGGGATAATTTCCCCCGAGTTTCCAAAATTTGTAATTTTGTAGAAGGTACAAGTTGTGTTTAATGAGCTTAAATTTGTTTAATGAATTTATGTCACTGAGAAAAATAAAATTGCATCTGTGTACGTAAGTGTACAAAACATAATTTAAAAAACCGGCGTAGTTTAACTTTAGCCGTCATTGGGCAACTGTCAAACACAATACTTGGTGCATATCATGCGTAGCGAACCTTCAAAGTATTGATGGAAGGTAAATAAATGGCATTTGAATAAAAACTTACCAGTTATCAGAGATAAAAACATTCAAAAATTTATTCTAACAGGGGCCAAACGGAAACTGTATTTAAAAGGTTTATTAAACTTGAACTTGCAGATTGTTATCACTTCGAATTGCAAAAAACTAATTAATTTAGTGTGAGTGTTTACAAAATTGCAATAATCATCACAATCAATTCAAGAAACAAAAATATAAAAGAGATCCGGTCACGAGACCAGTTTTAAAATACAAGACCGAGACCACTAGAAAAATTCGAGACCATAGCCGTACCTGCTGGGGGGCAATTCCCCCCAAGTCTCAAAAATTTGGGCAGAATAAGAATTTTTTGCGCAGCAATAGAAAAAACTTGGGCAAAATAAGGAATTTTAGGACAGTGACAAGAAATTATTTGGACAAAACAGTTTTTTATGCATCAAAAACAAACAGTAAATGTAGAAAAAAGTTTAAGATTTAAGGCGAAGACTTTTTTTAGAAATCACTATGTTTTTAAGACGAAAATTGTGAGTGAGTGAGGCCAAATCAAAGTGAAGACCTTTTGTTTGGCCTCACTCTATGTTTTAAACAAAATTTCTTCACATATCCATAAAGTACTAAAAAATCTTAACCCGGAAAACGTCACAAAACTTGGGCAAAACTGCATTGCCCCCAAAATTTTTTCGGTAGTGCACTTATATTCGAGACCAAGAGCGAGACCATAAAAAATTGGCATAAAGACCTGGACGTAAAGTCTTGACTCTAGACCAGTGGTTCTTAACCTGGGGGTAATTACCCCCAAAGGGGTAATTTAGCATTTTAAAAGGGGTAATGTAAAATTTCAAAAATTGAATTTTACTTCACTATCACCATATTTATTGTGATGTCATAATTAAATACTAAGTCTGAACTAGATTCTCTTATAAATTCTCTTGTTTCGTTAACAATTGATAGTCTTGTCTAGTAATAGTTCGGCAAGTGATTTTTTTGTAACTAGTCAGTTAATAATAGGCGTAAAGTAAGTTTTTGTTTCTTGCATGCAGTAGTAAGGTTAATTTAGTGAAAAAAATATTATGATGCCTCCGAAGAAACGAAGTTACAAAAAAGCTTTTCTGAACTTTGGTTTTACAAGTGTTATTGAAAATTATATTGAAAAGTTGCAGTGTGCGTTTGTTTTAAAGTTTTAACTCAGGAAAGTATGAAACCAAGCAAATTGAAGCAGCATTTTAAGTCTTGCCATGGCGAATTAGTAGAAAAATCAGTTGACTATTTTAGGCGAAAAGTTGAGCATTTGAAAAATTGCCGTTTGGATTCTGGGGGAATGTGGCCAAGACAAAACAAAGCACTGTTGGAGGCGTCATATCGCATTGCTTTCCGCATTGCTCAGTCAAAAAAGCCTCACACAATTGGTAAGGAACTCATAAAGCCCTGTCTCATTGAAGCAACTACTCTGGTACTAGGAAAGGAAAAAAGCTAATAAATTAGAAGAAATCTTGCTCTCCAACGATACAGTTAAAAAACGCATTTTTGAAATGACTCAAGATATTTTGTTGCAAGTGGTGGAAGAGATAAGGTCCAATTCAATATTTTCCTTGCAATTGGACGAATCCACTGGATTTCATCATGTGCGCATTTGCTGATTTACGCTCGCTACATTTTTGAAAACAACATAAAAGAACAATATTTATTTTCGGAACCACTGTCGACAACATGTAAAGGAAAAGATGTCTTTAGAATTGTAAAAGTTTTTTTGAATCTCACGCACTTGATTGGAAACAACTTGTTGGGATCTGTACAGATGGTGCTCCTTCTATGATTGGTGACAAGTCTGGTTTCAAAGGATTAGTCACCAATGTTGCTCCTTGTAGCAAATTTATTAAAATTTGCTAAAGTTTTTTGAAATTTTTTGGAGAAATTGGTAAAAAGTTCTTGAAATTTAGTTTTTTAAATTCTTGTAGAATTGATTTTATCTTATACTTTTTTCGGTGCCTGTTATGAAAGGCTCTCACCGATAACGCAATCTCGGTGTCTACTAAAAGATAAAATTCTTAATCTTCTTGCTGGATCTGATTTTCGAACCAGCGACAGCAAAAATATAGTCTAGCTAAATCACAGCTCAGACTACCACAATATCTTCTTTATTAATAAAATATGCTCCAATCCACTTAGAGCCCACAATAGTATACAATCAACGCAGCAGGTTAAAGCTCAATAGCTTAATTCTTCACTATCACGTAGACAACCAAAGACTTGCGACCAAAAACTATGACTTCACACAGTTAACAAATTTCCAAAATTAAGTTATTACAACGAATCATCGAATCATAATACTGCTTTCCAGCGAACCTTATTTATATTACTCGGTCGTAAGTATCTCGAATGTTCTGAAGTTATCCAAATCAAATCAAGCCAATCACAATAACTATTATTACGTCACAGTCAAAACAGGTCAAGCGGATAGTTCTGGATCTTTCTCCAAGACTCAAGATACTAAACAGTGTTGCCATTTTTTATAACTAAATGTAAAATATTTAAATTGTTTATAAAACCGTTATTTCTTAGGCTATTTGAACCGGACCAAAGCGAAATCAAAGAGATTTTTTATGAGATTGTGAATATACATAGTGTGGGCGATTTTTAGGAACGGAACACTCCTCATATATTATTTACTCATTGTTTGATTCATCGCTTTGCTTTAGCCATGAAAACTGTTCCATCTAGACTTCAAGAAGTATTACAAGATGTAGTAAAAATCGTAAACCATATTTCTGCAAATGCCACAAGATTAAGGTTATTCGCAGCTTTTTGTAAAGAAGTTGGTTCTGATTATAAAGTTCTTTTGTTACATACGGAGGTAAGTTTTTTGAAATTTTGTAGAATTTAGTAAATAGTTTTTGAAAATTTTGTTCCGATGATAAAAAGCTTTTGAAATTTTGTAGCAAATTTATTCGGTAACTTATTACGTTTTTTAATCGTCTACCTTTTTGGCGCCTGTAAAGAAGGCCTCGCCAATAACGCAATCTAGGTGTCTACTAAAAGATAAAATTCTTAATCTTCTTGCTGGATCTGATTTTCGAACCAGCGACAGCAAAAATATAGTCTAGCTAAATCACAGCTCAGACTACCACAATATCTTCTTTATTAAGAAATATGCTCCAATCCACTTAGGAGCCCGAATAGTATAAATCAAAGCAACAGGTTAAAGCTCAATAGCTTAATTCTTCACTATCACGTAGACAACCAAAGACTTGCGACCAAAAAACTATGACTTCACACAGTTAACAATTTTCCAATTTTAAGTTACCACAACGAAACATCGAATTAATAATACTGCTTTTCAGCGAACCGTATTTATACCATTGGTAAGGTTACTCGAATGTTCTGAAATTATCTCAATGAAGCCAATCACATATAAGCATTATTGCGTCACATGCAAAAACAAGTCAAGCGGAAATCCAGAATGTTTTCAATAAAGCGAAATTATGCAGTGTTGCCATATTTTCTTGTAAATAAATATAAATATTTAAATTACTTATAAAACTGTTATTTCTTCGGCTATTTGAGCCGGACCAACGCAAATCAAAGAGATTTTTTATGAGATTGCGAATCTACATAATTTGGGCGATTTTTAGGAACGGAACAGTGGTTATCTCGTGGTAAAGTCTTGAATCGTTTGCTCCAGCTGGGAGAAGAAGCAGCTATTTTTTTGAAAAAGAACGAAATGTAAAAGGAGTTGATATGCACAACCAATTGAAAAGCAATGACTTTTTGCTGAAGGCGGCTAACTTGGGTGATTTTTTTCTCAGAAGTGAATTCCCTCAATTTAACTCTGCAAGGAGGTCGTCAATGGTTGCATACGACACATGACAAAGTTGCAGCCTTCAAACGTAAAGTGGAACTGTTTAAAAGACTGACAAAAAAGGCACAACAAGTATGTTTCCCAATTTGACAATGCTCTTACAATCTGACCCAAATATAAAATGCAACTTTACCAAAGAAATAGTTAGCTACTTAAATGCAATAAATATTGCATTTAAGTTTTCTGTGTGTATATTTCGTGTATATTTTAAGACTTAATTTTTCTGTGTGTATATTTTCGATTGCAAGCTATTATAATTACTGTTTTTTAAAAGGGGTAATTGATATATATCAAAATATTTTAGGGGTAACAATATAAAAAAGGTTAAGAACCACTGCTCTAGACCTTCATTACTGATATACGTAAAACTAAACTTCGGATTGGACTACCCAATCTTAGATTGTTCTGGAGTGCTGATTCGCCTATTATTTCGTATGCAGTGACAAAGAAATTTCTTCAGCGATCTGGTTATGTTTCAATTGCTGAACAAATCGAATTCTAATACTTTTTGATTCTTATAGGTATTTTCCAAAATTACCAAAATACTCCGGTTAAATTTGCTAGAGTTGAGAAGCTACACAAATTTAATAGGTTACGTCATCTTCAGGGTGTAGCAAAGTCGGAACTTTTAATCAGGGCGTCGAACCGAACCCGAACCGGATCCGTGAACCGGAATTAACCGTTATTATTTTTTGAACCTGAACCGGAAAAAACAAAGTTTGTTGAACCTGAACTGAAACGTAATTTTAGACGAATCCGGTTCGACTGTCTAATTTTAATTTTATGTAGGCCAAGATGAATTACACTTTTGCATTTGAAGTTGCCACAATTTGTTTGTTCACTGACTTGCTGTGTGGTAAAACAAAGATGACATAAACGATTTTCCATAGGCAATAAATTAAACAGGTACTTGGCCACCGTGCCAATTTTTTATAACAAACATGCATAAAGACATGTATTCTTTTCTTGTACATGAGAATAAATCTGTATTTTTACCAAATTTTAAATTGTTAAATATTTTTACTAAATAAATCAAAGATCTTTAAACGAAAAATTGCGCACCTCAGGGTGGGGTACTAAAAGTTTTTGGAGGGTTTGAAGTTGGTGGAATATTGTAAAACATGTAAAACTTAGGCTACATTGCTGATTCAGAAATTTATAAAGAAAAAACAAAAATATCGAAGCTAAGGGGTCGCAGTATCTAATTTTTTAAAATACCAAGACCCACTATAAGATGAGCTGCTCAAAAAATTACAAAAATAGGCAGAAAATGAGTTTTTGTTTGGAGAATTTGATGAGATAAAATTTTGACAAATTTTGCCTTTATTTTGACTTATAAAACTTAGTAAAAAGACTCCTGAACAACCCACACTATAAGGTTGTGTAAGTTTCATGAGGTACGCTAATAAGCTCTGAAAAAATATTGACTGTATTGACTTTAGCGGCCCAAGTTATAACGTTATGGCATGCAAACAAAGTAGAAATAAAATAGCTAGCAAAAAGATTTGCACGGTTGCTATTGCTGCGGCTTATTTGTCATGTGCGCAGGTTAGTTTCCAGTCTAACAAGGATCTAATAAATGCATACATACACCCAGTATAAAAACTGACTTTGCTATGTCTGCACAACGTCGTTCAAAGCGAAGCACCCTAGACCCCTATTTTCTTGCCGCATTCTACAACTATCAACGTGTCGATACAACTATAAACGCGCAGTATCAACTCACTAATGTCACGAGAGCATCCTCTATTTTAGACAAGATTGTGGCAATGGGATTAGTGCTGATTGATATAGCGATGCCTAGTGTAGTTGCATATTCGGTATAAAACTTTAGAAAACTTTTTTATACAGTTAGTTTATACAATTTTGACGTCATTTGTTGGGAAGCCCTGATCAAAATTTTACCAGTTCTGTCGGCAGCGTGGTCGAGTGGTTAAAGCACCAGACTGATGATCAGCATGGTCTAGGTTCAAAACTCACTTGCGCCATTCTGTTGTGTCCTTGGGAAAGACACTTTACGGCACTTTCCCCTGCTTGGTGGTCTTGACAAGCAGTTCTAAATTGCAGTCATATCTCTACTAAATTACTAGCGGACAGCAATATCTTGGCATCTCCGGAAGCAGGTGGGGGTAATTGCTTACCCTATGTATAGCGCCTCCGTCGCTTTCCTGCGAGTCAGGAGGATAAATATAGAGATAAAAATAAAAAATAAAAAAAATACCGCAGGTCCCTAATTTTGGATATCCACCACAACCTGTCAGATCTCCACTTTAAAAATTTTAGGTACGCAATTGTTTGTCATAATCCTTCAAGAAAGATTCCAGTTGATGCCCATAAGATATCGTTTGCTTACAAATATAGCTTTACAAATTGGGGAAAAATAGAAGCATCGTCGCCATCTCAACCTGTTCACCAACAAAAAAATTCAAAAGCAATCTGAGTTTTCGGGCAATGAGTAAGTTTTTGGAGGCAAAAAATGCACCTGTAAAATGTTTCTCGAAAAAATGGAAGTTGTTTTACATCCAAATAATATTTATTTCAAGGTGATGTACACCAAATTCAATGATACAATAATCTTTTTAGAATAAATTTGATTGTTTCAACGCATAAACTTCTAAATTGATTTTTGGGCGCCAAAACGAATTCGGGTACATAATAAAGCTAATGTATTTTGCTCATGTGTATTTTTTACGTTTGGGCTTTTTGGTAAAATCGTAGAAAACCATGATGCGGGTTAAATTCTCTCGTCCCCTTTCCCAAATTTTTTGGTCTGGCATGTCTATGGTCACAATCTACGATCCATGTTCTTAGTTTATACACTTGCTAAAATGGACATAAAAAATCTTTTATAAAATTATAGGGGTTGAACCAAACATTTGTCGAAAATCGAATTAACCACTAATTGTTTTCTTTTAACCCGAACCGTAACTGAACGTTTAAAAATAAAATTTGCCAAATTTGAACCGTAACGTTATTTTAAACGGTTCGACGAAATATTTTTAATAACACGTCAAACGCTCAACACAGTTTACATTTTTGTTTCCAATAACAATGGTAATTTCCAAAAAATTCTTACTTTTGCGAAAACATATAAACACAGCAGTCTACCAGTATGTAATGTGCAAGGATGTCAACTTGAACCTGTCGAAAAACGTTAAAAAGTAAAAGCTTGAAAATTATCAAAATTTAAGAGTCTACAACCAAGGCAGTGGTGTCGGAAAATTTTTGGCGGACACCGACAATGACGCCGGTGTCGTTTTTTAAACTTTCCGACACCGACACATTTTTCTTTTAATTTAATTAAAGTTTAGATGTTAAAGTTTAAAAATAACATTTGTATCTAAGAAATGTCTGAAATAAGAGTGAAGGATTAGTAGGTTAGTAATATTTAACTATTTATAGTTTCAAATTTCAATAGATTACAGTAGTGTTATATAGTGTGTCGGTGTCAGCACCAGTACCGAGTAGTTGTAACTTATAACTACTAGTTGCTATCGTGCTGGTGCCGACACCGACACCCTCTTACAATGCCGACACCTGCCGACAAGACACCGACACCACAGCTTTGTCTATAACTACTGCAGGTTGTTGCTACCATTTTCTGGTCCTGTTTAAAAATCAATTAAAGTCTTTAAGAAGACTACAATCAACAGAAAAAGTTAATAGTTTCGTCAATGGCATCTATCATTATAAAGTTTTGTACAATTAAGAATTTATTCAAATTAATTATCGAATGTTGTAGCATTGAGGTTGCCCAATAAATGTCAAAAACATAAGTTTTAAAGACGCAAAAAAATCATATTAATCGAAAAAATTTTTTCAAAACTAGGCAATGCAATTACTATTACATCTGTAATACTTTGGAATTATTTTGACCCTGGTCTTTCATTCTCTGGATTATATTGTAAATTTGGCCCATCTATTTTTGACCTTCCTAACCAAGGCGTCAAACCGTTTAAAATAATGTTCTGGTTCAGGTTCGGGCTCGGCTAATTTCGTTTTTAATTCGTTTTCGGTTTCGGTTCAGCAAATTTTATATTTAGGGAGTTTAGCTCCAGTTCAGCTCCGTTTCGGGTTTAAAGAAAATCATTAGTACGAGGGTCAGTCAATAAGTAATGAGACTTTTTTAATAACTCAAGTTTGCAATGACTGGTAATCAAAAAATGCTTTTTTATTTTTCAACATAGTCTCCCTCCTTTGCAACACACTTGTTCCATCTTGATATTAGATTGTCTATTCCTTTGGCATAGAATTCCGTGGACTGGGTCCTTAGCCAGTTGCTCACAGCAGCCTTCACTTCTTCATCAGTCTGGAAGTGAATTCCCCTCATACTCTCTTTGAGTGGGCCGAAGAGGTGAAAATCAGATGGTGCAAGGTCTGGGCTGTAGGGTGGGTGTGTTAGAAGTTTCCAGCCTAAATCTTCAATTTTGGCTAGGGTTCTTGCTGCTGTGTGGGGCCTTGCATTATCCTGAAGGAGAATCACACCTCTTGATTGAAGTCCTCTCCGTTTGTTCTTAATGTCTTTTTTCACTTGAGTTAGCAGCTCACAGTAGTTCTCTGAGTTCACAGTATTGCCCCTTTCCAAGAAACTGATAGTGATCGGCCCATTTCTGTCCCAGAACACAGTGAGCATGACTTTCCTTAAACTTTTCTGAGATTTGAATTTTTTCTTCACTGGGGAAGAAACATGCTTCCACTCCATTGATCGTCGTTTCGATTCAGGTTTATAATGAAAGACCCAGGTCTCATCAGTTGTCACTATTCTCGATAGAAATACATCTCCCTCCTTTCTGTATCTGCGTAGTG
This sequence comes from Diplosoma virens, assembly GCA_963680785.1. Classification (NCBI taxonomy): domain Eukaryota; kingdom Metazoa; phylum Chordata; class Ascidiacea; order Aplousobranchia; family Didemnidae; genus Diplosoma; species Diplosoma virens. The sequence continues at coordinate 15,541,105 of OY796893.1, forward strand.
ATGCTCTGGAAGCCATCAGGCGCTGCATTTTGTGATCATCCGTTAACATCTTTGGAACCCAGCGACAGCTGACTTTTGAAAAACGCAGCTTCTCACGCACAATTGCGTACACTGTGCCATGGGAGATGTCCAAGTTTGTAGCAATTTCATCTAAAGTGACCCTTCTATCAGATTTGATCAGGTCTTCAACTGCCTGTACTGCTTCTGGGGTAGAGACATCCACAGGTCTTCCACTTCTCAGATCATCAGTAATGCTTTCGCGTCCATCTTTGAATGCTTGCACCCATTTGTAGAAGTTTGCTCTAGACATACAGGAAGGACCATATTGTCTTTGCATTCTAGACAGAATCTCACATGATTTTACACTCTCTGCCAACAGAAATCTGATGACTCCTCTTTGTTCCAAGCATGAGCTGTTTCCTAGCCTAGTAGTCATTTCAATTTATCGTCACACCTACAGTAATCTGAAAATAAACAAGTTTTGTTGTAAATAAGATGACAACTCCATTCATAATCATCACATAAAATTTCAGTTGCATAACTCCAAGAACACCAAAGTAATTGAGAAAGTCTCATTACTTATTGACTGACCCTCGTAGTTAATACCCATTTCGATTCAAGTTTGGCTCAATCAATTTTATAAAATATTTTTGTGCATTTTTGCAAGCATATAAATTATTTACATGGCTCGCGATTGTGGCCATGGACATACCAGTCCAAAGGATTTGCGAAAGGAAAGGAATAAACAATTTTTCCCGAATCATTGTTTAGCACAATTTTACCAAGAAGCCTAAACGTAGCAAGTATAACTGAGCAGAATACATTTGTTTTGTTATGTACTCGAAATCTTTTGGCGCCCGAAAATTCAATTTAGATGTGATTTGTGTTAAAAAAATCAATTTTACCCCCAAAACGACAGCTAATCGAGCAGCTAATGAATAATTTTAATATTTTGTCTTTACATTTTATAGCAGGTTGTCCAAAAAGTTTGGGGCTGCGACCCTTTTGCGTCAATCTTTTCGTTCTTTTCTTTATAATTTCTGAATCAACAATGGGCCTATAAGTTTTACATGTTTACAATTCCCCCCGGCGTGCGTAATTTTTTACTTTAAAAATCTTTGATCTATATGGTAAAAATGCTCACTACTTTAGAATTTGGTAGAAATACAGTATTATTCTCATGTAAGTGAAAAGAACGAATGCCTCTAAATGCATGTTTGTTATAAAAAGTCGGCACCGTGGCTGAGTAGTTAAAGAGCGCCGTATCGATGGCGAACGTGATTGACATGGTTAGGGTTCAAAATTTACTCGAGTCATTCCGTTACAAATTTAACTTTAGTTTCTTTTTTATAAGCAATTATAACCATTCCGCATTGGTTCACTTTTAATACAAATTCTTGACTATACAATTTTGTTAGCAACTTTAGTGTGACAATAGCAGCTTACATAGGCGTACCAGCTGAAAAAAGTTTAGGGGGTGATGGAGTTTACGCAAATTTTGAGACATTTGCCCGAATTATAATTTTTTAGTACTTTACGGATACGATAAAAAATTTTGTCTAAGATTTTAGGGTGAAGACAAAAAAAAAAGAATTTGTCTCAAATTTCTGCTTTTTCGTCCAAAAATCAAGGTAATCTTTTAAAAAAGTCTTCACCTTAAATCTTACCCATACAATTTCATGTCTCTGCCTTAACATGTTTGATTTTACCCTGATCATTTTTATCACTGCCCAAAAAATTTTAATTTTGTCCAAAGTTTTGAGACTTAGGGAACAATTGTCCCCCTGTAGGTACAGCTGTGGCAGCTTAATTTGATTAATTTTGCAAATTTACAACGTATAAAAAAATCATCAATAGGCTTACTATATTACCAAGCAAATGTAGCAACTTCGAATAAAAAGTTGTCAGGTCAATATGAATATAAGAAATATCTCTAGGTTTATATAAATAAACCAATAATTAAAATCAAAGCGTCGAACCGGAACCAATTCAAGCAAAGTTTCGGTTAATGTTCGGAAAATCTAATTTTCATGGGTTCAGCAAATTTTACTTTTACGGATTTAGTTCATGTTCAGATTCAGGAAATTTAATTTTTGGGGTTCAGTTCCAGTTCAAAGAGCAATAACGGTTAAAAGGCTACGGGTTTACGAATTCGGTTCGACGCCCTGTTTTTAACAGAGTAAAATTAAGTTTATTGAAATTATAGTTGGCAACAGAGCAGGCACAAATGGGGCGTTTCAATGTTGATGAAATAGTCTCGGTTCAATTTCTTTTCTTGTCAATCTGTAATGTAGAGGTGTTCAAATTTAGGTCATGTTGAAAAAATGCATGTTTTCGAGCTTATATGGTACATTGGACCTCAAAAACAACTCCCATGCAAAGAAAATTCGAAAAAAATATCTCTTTGCTTTCCCTCATGAGGATTAAAATAATACACCTAAATTGATTCCTGAAGACGTCATTTTTTCATTTATTTATTATAACTTGAGTTTCAGAGCAGATAGAAAAACAAAACCAAATGTATTTGTTTTCAACAAGCATGTGCTTCATTTTGAAAGTAAACTTGATGACGTCAATTGTGTATGATGACGTCATAATGACAGCTTCATTTTTACAGTAAATGCATAGAAAACTTAATAGACACTGCTTTTTGAGTGATACATGCAATAAATTTCACAAAATTACTGGTCTTCAGTAATTCACTAGTTCAAAATATAGGCTACTTTTAAAATTAGACTACTGCTACTTTTACTAGTGAAGTATTGCTTTTTATCGGAAATGTTTGTAAGTGCTGTGGTTGCGAATTATAAATTAAGGGCCAACGCCGATTTTTTAAAGTCCCCAACTTGCTTTCGATATTTTTCAACAACCTGCAACCGACTAGCTCGTTGCTCTTCATTTTCTGTTGAAATGGCAGCATAGTCTGAATATAGTTTCACAGGTGCTAGTTTAGTATGTGATCTACCTACATGTTTATAGTAAAGTATGTGATCTACCTAAAAAATCCAACGATGAGAGAGTACGTGATAAAACAATGACTAGAGAGATTAACTGAAAATTTCCGTACAGATTACTGGGAAATTCGACCAGGGTTAGGTTAGAGTTAGGTTAAAGTTAGAGTTAGGTTAGAGTTAGGTTAGAGTTAGAGTTAGGGTTAGGTTAGAGTTAGGGTTAGGTTAGAGTTAGGGTTAGGTTAGAGTTAGGGTTAGGTTAGAGTTAGGGTTAGGTTAGAGTTAGGGTTAGGTTAGAGTTAGGGTTAGGTTAGAGTTAGGGTTAGGTTAGAGTTAGGGTTAGGTTAGAGTTAGGGTTAGGTTAGAGTTAGGGTTAGGTTAGAGTTAGGGTTAGGTTAGAGTTAGGGTTAGGTTAGAGTTAGGGTTAGGTTAGAGTTAGGGTTAGGTTAGAGTTAGGGTTAGGTTAGAGTTAGGGTTAGGTTAGAGTTAGGGTTAGGTTAGAGTTAGGGTTAGATTAGACATTGTAAAAGAGATTAGACAGATGTTGGGAGTGGTATATCATATTTCTTGGGTAGATCACATACTAAACCGGCACCGTTTCACAGTTCTTTTAGCTACATTGTTAACAACTTTAATGTTGGCAACAAATTTTTGACCTTTTTTGAATGATTCATTTACAGTCCACTGCTCTGGTTTGTCGTAGAGCCAGTCCTTGTTCATTCTCAGGAATTCAAAAATAAACCAAGCTTCAGGTTCAATAAAGTCGCAAAGTGGCAAGGACCTGTCAATGTTTCTTTTACAAACGGGAATTCCTCTGCGAAATTCATCTGGTGGTGATAGTGTAAGAAGCTGGAATGCCATGGACTCTTTTATTTCAATTGTCAGCAAAGGATGCTGGCTAAAAAAGAAGAATATCCCTGTTTCTTGCGTCAGATACCATTGATGCGATCAAAGTGTTGAAGGCGGTATTAGCTACAGTCGGATCTTCGTTCTTGTACCTTAACGCAGGGGTCCGCAAATAGTGGCTCGCGAGACCTTCCATTCTGGGTCGCAAAATAATTTAATCTGTTTAAACCTACTATAAATATAAGCTTCGCATCTGTGTAATAATAATGAGCTTAACCATTCTAAACCTATAATTATTATTGCATTGTTACGTAATTGAGCAGAACACGTGTTAAATAGTCATCAAACAATCATGTTGTTTTGTTACTGTTGCGCAATGCGAGATTAGCAGCTGTGTGAAATTGCTTGATAAGACAAGCAATGAGATTTGTTAATCGAATTTAAGAATATAGGTTACTGTCACATTTGTTATAGTTATTGTATGGAACTCTTTATTAAATTTTAAATTTAGCAAGGTTAAGGTTTTCAAGTTAGTTTTATTCACCAATAATGTTAAAAACTGGTTGCTGAAAAATCCTGCGGGTACCAAAAACGCTCAGAGACGTTTGGTGGTACAGAATTTGAAGATTGCGTGAAGTAAAAGAATTTTCTTCCCAAAGCTTTTCATCTGACACTTTTCAGAGGAAATCGTCAGAATGAAGCAGAATTGAAACCGAACTGAATTATAAAGGGGAAAGCAGAGTTCTCATTGGCTGAAAGAAGTTAGCCAATGAGAGAAAAGATTAAAAAATTTTTGAAGAGTAGACGAATTCTTTTTTGCTTACACAGAAGGGGATTGAGAGACTTAATGAAAGTCGCTTCAAGAGCAGAAAGGTGAAAAGAAGAGCGACCTCGAGCGAGAATAGAAAATTTTTCGTTGCTGTAGTGAAGAGCGCATTGGGCGTTGTCAAGAAGATGTTGACCAATAAAATGTTCATGAAATTGTTGTGGACGTGTGTTGGCCTTGCAAGAGCGAGAAAGACTTTGGCGGTTGGGCGAGGCAGGAGGATTGGCGATGGATCTAGGAACGTGTGTTTAATTCGCTCATCTAGGCGTTGAGACGTACGACCAACGTACCGACTATCGCAGTGGCTGTACCAACGACAAGCCACCTCAACGTGGTGATGCAGTCCCCTTCCCTGCACTGGGGAGGGTCGAAATGGCTTGTCAATTCCCCGAGAGTCTCATCCTCGGGCGATTCTCTTTCGGACAACTCTTCTCCTTTTTTATCCCTGCTGTCCAATGCGCGGTCACATATGGACAGCACTCTTAAACCCAATTGACCGCCCCCTACCCCTTCTATTTTCTTTCTGACATCTCCTCTTCGTCCCTTCTTCCACCCCAAACCTCTTTATTACTTATCCCACTCACCGCTGATTCTTATCTTTATGCTTCTTCTTATCAGTGGTGATATTCACCCCAACCCTGGCCCTATAGACCCCTGCTCTGTCTGCTCCCGTAGAGTCACCTGGGGAAACAGATCAATTCAATGTACCAACTGTTCTCTCTGGGTACACCTCTCCTGCTCTGGTTTTTCTCCCGCTGACTTCCGTAAAATCTCCCCGGGACACTCTTGGACTTGCCCAATGTGCCCATCCTCTTCTCAAGCCCTCCCCTCCCTCTCACACTCTAATCCTATATCTTCATATTTTTCTGTATCTCCATCCTCTCACACTCCAAATCCCCCACCTCCACTCACAAACAACCACAAAACCATATCTTCAAAAACTAACCCCTCCCCCAAAACAACCTCGAATAACCCCACCTATCCTCCTAATCACCCACAACTAATTTATACTTACCCTCCCTCTGCATCATCTACTCCTCCTCCTCAAACACAATATACCACCTCTCCTCTCACACAATCCTCTTTCCATCCTTCCTCTCCCTCTCGAAACAACCTCCGAATCCTACAGTGGAATGCTAATGGGATTCTCCCACGTCGTACTGAACTCATACAATTTCTCTTTCATAATCAGTACGATCTCATCTTCATACAAGAGTCACACCTCTCCTCTGACTCCACTTTCCGTATACCCGGCTCCAAACGCTCCAGAAGAACCGTTCTATGACAAGGAGAGGAACCACCAACTCTACGGGAAACCTAGGAGGAGGTATACTCATACTTGTCAAAACCGGTCTATCTTACACTTTATTCTCCACACAACCCTCTCTCCTCCCTCGACCCCAGCTCTGATTATTTAGCTATCGCAGTTAAAATAAAAGGAGCCCCTCCCATACATCTTTTCAACGTCTATGTCCCTCCTATCCACTCCTCTTCCTCCGACTCTCGCCCAAAACCATTCTCACCCTTTCTCTTACCATCATCTTCTACCACTTACTGTACATCTTTGGCGACTTTAACAACCATCATTCATCCTGGGACTCCCACTCACCGGAAGACCAATCAGGCAAAGATCTGTTTGATTGGCTCCTCTCTTCTGATCTTTTACCTCTTAATAACCCCGAACACCATACCCTACTACACCGTGCCACCGGAAACCGCTCTTCTCCTGATCTTTCCCTAGTTCCTGCCCGAATAGCCTCTAAATACACATGGCAGACCCTTCCGGACCTCGGCTCAGATCATCTTCCTATCTCTATCACTATTCCCACTTCCCCCTTAATTAACTCTTTCCACCGCCCCCCCTCATTTAATTATAATAAAGCTCGCTGGGACGATTACTTTACTTATATTGATACCCACTGCCCCACTCCCTCTAACTTTACAACACTTTCTCTTTCTGAAGTCACTCACACCTTTACCAAACTCCTCAATGATGCTGCCACCTCTTCCATTCTTTTCGGCAGCATCAACCGCCCTGCTAAAGCCTGGTGGTCTCCTGAAGTCGCAGATGCCGTCGTAAAACGCTGAAAGGCATTTGCAAAGGCACACTGTTCCGAAGAAGACCGCCAGCACTATATCGCCACTTCCAGATATACCTCCACTGTGATTTCTAAGGCTAAAGCTAAGTCTTGGCAGAACACTTGCTCTAGCCTATCTCCTAAAACCCATCCCAGTGAAGTCTTTTCTCTACTTCGCTCCATCTCTGGCTCCCCCTCCCCAACTACTTCTGACCTTCCCAATTTCCCAAATTGCCATACCCCTTTCGATTGTGCCAACCATCTCTCTTCACATCTACAGTCCCATTTCTCTACCCAAACCCCAAAACCTTTTCGAAGCACCGAGAAAGCTCAGATGAATCACATCAGAACTGCACACTGCAACACCCTGCATTCCACTTTCTGTTCACCATTCTCCTCACTTGAACTCTCTACAGCTATCTCTCAACTCTCAACCTCAACCTCCTCAGGCCATGATCAAATTACCTACCCTCTTCTATCCCACCTCGCACAATCTGCGTTACATTTTCTTCTATATATCTTCAACCTTTCTTGGTCAACACACACCTTCCCGTCTGCCTGGAAGCAATCAACAATCATCCCCATTCTCAAATCCGGAAAACCCTCTGTCTCACCTTCTTCATATAGACCCATTTCTTTCACGTCATGTACCTCCAAACTCTTCGAAAGAATGGTTTTAGGACGACTAACCTATTTTCTCGAACAACAAGACATTCTCTCACCCGTGCAAGCTGGTTTTAGACCTGGTAGATCGACTGTAGATCAGGTTCTCCTCCTCTCACAGTCAATCGCAGATTCCTTCCACCAATCTAAGCCGGGCGCACGTACAGTCCTTGCCACTGTGGATTTTGCGAAAGCTTTTGACTCAGTTTGGCATTCTGCCCTTCTCTCTAAACTCCTCTCATTAGATCTTCCTCTTTGCTTTGTCGAATGGATACGATCCTACCTCTCAGATCGCCGTTCGAAAGTCCGTATCTGTAATTCATACAGTCGTCCTTTCCGTCTCCAAAGAGGAGTTCCCCAAGGTTCGGTTCTAGGACCAGTTCTCTTCTCTTTATACATAAATGACCTTCCCACTTTCCTTCCTGCATCTGTTAAGACCTCTCTCTATGCAGATGACCTAGCCATCTGGGCCTCCTCCCCGAGTGTTGAATGTGCAATTTCTGTAGTACAAGCTGCCCTCAACAGACTGGTGAAATGGTCCTCAAAATGGCGCTTTCCTCTCAACCCTCTCAAATGTGAAACATCCTTCTTCAGCTTAGACCCCTACCAATCACGCATACAACCTTCTCTGCACATTCTTAACACCCCTCTCAAATTCAACCCTCATCCAACCTTTCTCGGTGTAACCTTCGACCGCACTCTCTCTTTCAAACATCATGTCTTATCCTTACGGAAAAAGTTTCACAGCGATTCCGTGCTTTCCGCTCCATCGCCTCTGCCTCCTGGGGTCCATCAAAAGAATCCTTATGTACCCTATACAAAGTCTCATTCGCCCCATTCTCACCTATGCTTCCCCAGGCTGGTTTCCCTTCTCATCTCCTACTCACATCACCTCCGTGGAGAAGATGCATAGATCTTCCTGTAAAGTAATCACAGGTTGTCTATTGTCCACTCCCATCCCTCTACTTCATATAGAAGCACTTCTACCTCCACTACGAGTCACTCTCACCCACCAATCCCTCTCCTTCTTTGAACGAGCCCTTCGTCTACCTTCCACCTTTCCCATAGCCTTTCTTGCGAACTCTAACCCCCGTACACGTCTCAAGAAGAGCTCATGGAGATCCTTCTCCCGATCACATAACCTTACCCCTAAACTACATCTTACCCGTGAACCTCTAATCCTCTGCCCTCCTAACCCTCCCTGGTCTGCCTCATCTAATTACACAATTTCACTCCACCTCTCATCCCATGCTCTCGCAATGACCCCCCTCCCTCTGCAACACTGCAGCTACCTCCCATCTTTCTACTCTATCTCACAGCGATATCTCTGCCTGGACTGACGGTTCGGTACCTGGCGGGCTGGGGCAGGGTGGTGCAGGGATACACATCAAGTGTACAAAGTGTGTCACTGCTACCTCGCTCTCCTTCTCGACTGGTCTCTGGGCTACCAGTTATAGTGCGGAAACCTTCGCTATCCTACATGCTCTTGAGTGGTGTATCTCTCACTCCAAGACATGTAATTTTAAATCTATCACCTTCTTTTCCGATTCTTTATCTGTCCTATCAACTCTCTCTGCCCCCTACCATATTTAACCCCCAAATCTCTATCCAATACACAATCTCTTCTCAATTCTCTATTCCTATCCAAGGTAGTCCATCTACAATGGATACCTGGTCACTCTTCCCTCCCAGGTAACAACTTAGCTGACTCTCTAGCTAAAGCCGGTGCCTCTCTCAACCCCTCCAGGATATCAGTATCCCTCGCACCCCTTATTTCCTCCCAACGACTATCCCTCTACACCAGTTGGAGACGCAGTGTCCAATCTGGTTTCTTTCAACACCAAATCCCTTCAGTATCTCCCGAGGAGCTCACTCTCTCTCGCTCCGCTCGCTGTGCTCTCTCCCGTTTACGCTGCAACGGGCACAGCACTCTTCTTAACTCTTATCTCCACAGGGTTGGTCGAGCCGAGACTCCTTCATGCAGCAACTGTGGTTATGAACCACAGGATCTCTCACATCTCGTGCTCGACTGCCCTGTACTAGACCCTCTGCATCGGGCCATATTCGGCCATACCCTTTCTCTTCTGGACCTCTGGTCCCATCCATGGGGAGTCGCCCGATTATTGGGACTCCGCGGAGTTGATCCGCACCTCCATCCCCAGAAATGGGTCGGGTAAAACCACCACCACCACCACTATCGCAGTGGCACACAAACTGGTAAATAACATTGCTGTGATGATGGGAAAGTAACACGTCTTTCTTAATCGCTGGTAAGAGCTGTCGGGTGTTATTTTTAACAGCTCTTACCAGCGATTAAGAAAGCTTTGGGAAGAAAAATCTTTTACTTCACGCAAAAAACGCTCTATAGAAAATGTGGAAAATTTAAGAGAGGAAAGAGCACAGGACGTACCAGAACCTACAAAAATCTTTGCATCTTCAAGTAGTGGGGATCAGCGCCCAACAAAAAATTCACACTCTCAGCTTCATCGAAAAAAAATGCATCGCTTAAATCAGCCTTATAAACGGAAGTACAACGAAGAATTTATAAAGATTGGTTTCACATGTATTCTTATAAATGATAAGCCACGTCCTCAATGTGTTGTTTGCTCCGAGGCTCTTGCCAACGAGAGCCCGAAAGCAAGAAAATTGAAAAGCCATCTTACAGCAAAGCATTCGAAATACATTGACAAAATAACGTTTTTTTCCGGCGATTAGAAAAAGAATTGTTAATTCAAAAGAAAACTATGATAAAGCACCTCACAATCTTAGAAAAAGCTCAAAAGGCATCGATAAAGTTGCATATTTAATCGCAAAAGATAAAAAAACACACAGCATCGAAAAAAACCCTCATCAAACTTGCTGCTATTGCAATCAGTCAAATTATGAACGGAAACAAGGTAACCGAAGAACTAAAAGGAAAACCATTGTCTGCTGATACCATTTGCCGACGTATCAGTGAAATGAGTCAAAGTATTAAGTGCCAACTGATCGATAGAGTTAAACAAGGAAAATACGCTTTGCAATTGGATGAGTCTATCAATGTGTCTGGTTTAGCGCAATTGATTGTGTTTGTTAGATATATAGCCAATGGGAAGCTTGAAGAAGAATTACTCATGTACATAGCGCTATTTGGAACATGCACAGGTGAAGACATATTCTCAGTTGTGGATAAAAGATTACACAGTTATGGATTATCATGGGAGTGTTGTATTAGCATTTGTATTGATTGGGCTGGGGCTATGGTAGGAAAACATAAAGGCTTTTTAGCAAGAGTGTCACAAATTGCACCCATATCAATTTTACGGATTGTATTATTTATAGAGAAAATCTTGCTAACAAAACACTGGACCAACAATTAAAACGTGTTCTCGAATCAGCAGTAAAAATTGTTAATTATATTAAATTGAGACCGCTCCAAACAAGATTATTTACCATTCTCTGCGACGAAATGGGTTCGAAGCATAAAACTCTTCTTCTTTATTTAGAAGTGAGATAGTTATCGCGAGGAAATGTTCTCACCCGTTTGTATGAGTTGCGAAATGAAGCTTATTTGTTTCTTACGGAAAGAAGACACGAACTTGGTGCAAATCTCACTGACCCTGACTAGTTGACAAAACTCCTGTACTTATCTTGTATTTTTGAAAAGATAAATAGTTTAAATTTGTCATTGCAAGGCGAAAAATCAATTGAAATTTTAACAGCTTATAACAAGATCAAAGCTTTCAAAAAGAAAATTCAACATTGGGCTAGCCGAGTTGAAATTGAAAGAATGGATATGTTTTCTGAGCTTAACGACTATCTCGAAGAAAACGAGTTTAATCAGAGAAATGTGAAACAATCCGTAATTAGTCATCTTCCTAATCTTTTTCAATGTTTTGACAAATATTTTCCTGAAGACATTACACCATCACCTTATTGGATATTATCACCCTTCACCATATCAAATACTGACCATCTATTATCAGATTTGATGATTTGATGATTTGATCAGATTGAAGCACTGAATGACCTGTCAAGTGACCGCGGCTTAAAAATTACCTTTGATACTAAAACAATTTGACTAAATTTTGGCTTTCAGTTGCAAAAGAATATCCACAGTTATCAGCGGTTGCAATGAATGTTCTTTTGCCATTTGGAAGGACATACGACGTTTTCGACTTTATGTTACGTTAAAAACAAATACCGATCAAAACTAAAAGTAGAAGACGGGTTGCCGTCTCTCAAATTAAACTTCGAATTGATTTGTTGTGTTCTGAACACAGAGCCCATTGTTCTCGTCAAGTAAAATAAATGCATTCATTTTTATGTGCTTTGCTTCACACAATTGTGCAAGTTAACGATAAATATATTTTTTTATTCATTTTTATGAGCTTTGTTTTGAATTTCAATAGAAAAAAATAACCACAGTTATAATCTGCTTAAGTAAATGTTATTTAATTTTAAAATTACTGAACTATTTAAAATGACATTTCCGCATATCAATAGTAACTTAAAATTCCTAACTAATTGAAAATATTTTCCATTTAATACTACTACTTACAAAAAATGTGGGTCACAAGTGTTTAAGTCAAGATTTTTTGGGTCGCGTCAAAAAGTATTTGCCAACCCTTGCCTTAGCGTGTCATGCAGAAAAGTTAAGTCGTTAATTGGAGCATCCATACCGATATTACATTTCAGCCATGCTGGAACATAAAAAAGAGCAACAAACAAATTTACTCAATAAAGATTTTTTACAAACTCACGGTCATTAGACATTTGATCGGACCACATGAACATTTTTTGGCAGTATAACACTTTTCCCATTCATCGGGCGCTGGAAGTAGCGCCAGGTTTGTGGTAAAAAAATTAGAAGGAGCAGAACCTAGCAATGCAAGTGTGTTTTCTGCACATTGCCTATAATCTTTTCTCACAACAGCTTTTTTCGTTGTTTTTTCCTTTTCTATGATCTGTTGCAGCTCACATATGACCAGTTTCGACTTTTCTTGAAGCCATTCTGAAGGCATTTCCAAAATGTGACAATCTTAGAGAGGTCTATTTTTGGCCACTCAGCTCAAAAACATTTGAAATTGGCATCATCTGGAGCTGATGAGTCACTGAATAAGCATGTATATACAGCGCCAATAATAAGCTCGTTGTTCCAACCAGTGTTACTGCAGTTATATCAAAAATCAAAGCTTTCACATGTTGCTTCAGATTCCACACCTCAAGTAAATCATAACTTGCATCTGCTTGAGCTGTTCCACTTGCTTTTTCTAACCTCTGTACTCCCAAAATCTTGCCCTTTTTATAATTTGATGTTCCTAAAACCAGCACAGAAAGCGCCTCATGTTTGTTGCCAAACCAATCCTTTGTTAGTTTACCGTCCCAGTGGAGAGCCAAATCCTGAGATGGAGCTTCACATATTTCTTGAAAGATTTCATCAGAAATTTGCAGTCTGTTTGCTATACAAGCTCTGTAGGTGGTTGAGCGTGAAAACAGAAGTCGTTAACGTCACCTTGGCAAGCTTTTATAAATGATGCTACCAACATAGTGGCAGCGTTATCTGAAATTTTGAACCTGTCTAAAACTTGAGTAATTTTAGTGAAGTAAATCAGATTTTTAGGTATGTTTAAAGTTACAAAAGAACTTTGAGAGCTTGGACCAGCTTGTTCAACTTGCTCCTTTTTAAAACTTGAGCATGGATTTGAGGCAGCAGAGCTTGACTGGCTAAACGACTCTACATCTGTTTCATCACCACTGCTTGACGGGGTGACAACAATTGATCAAGCAAAATCTTTCTTGGCGTTTCTGACCATTTTTCTTATGCAGTGCATCTTTCCCTCCAATGGCACCTTTTCTTGCGTTCCGCTGGTCTTCATAAAAAATATATCTTCAGCTTTCCTCTCCTTTGACAACATCTTATTTTTTGGATCGTCTGAATCGCATCTGGAGCCCTTATATCCCATAGTTTTGATAAAGCTTCAGCAAATATTTCACGTTTTCTTCCAGGATCAGATGAACGTGTTTTGTTTTTGCAGAGTTGTTGCCACTTGTCGTACTCCTTTTTTAATCGCATTATTGCATTTTGTTTGGTTACTGTTTTACTTTCAACGCGAGATCAAATTAACAGTAGTCTACTTCATCAACAGCATCAGATAGATGGTTTTTCAAGGGAGTAGTAACTGGTGATGATTCTGTTCAATGCAGAATATACTGAAAAATTTGCCCTAACAAGGGCAGTTCGTTTCCACTAATGTGATCAGCACTTTGTCCAATCAAAAAGTAATTCTTTGAAGAACGAGTTTTGATCTTTTTACGTGATGGTTTATCGGTTGCTGCCATGGTAGTAAATTATTACACCTAGCCTACTGTATCTACGATAATGATTTATGGCAAATATCTAAATGCAATATCAAAATAACACATTTTAGCAGTTAAATAACTCTGCTATCAACAACAGCCAAAATACAAAATCTTTGAAACTAGTGTGAATATTGGCTTTACGTATTGCTCTCTTGCGTTTTTATGTGACAATTCCAAGTTTAATTGCTTTACGTTTAGCGCTTTTTATAATCATATAGGTTAATGCACTTGTTTAATATTTATATTGCTTGTCAAGTTATTTTGCTTTGAGAAAATTTAATTTCCAACATTCTTATATATTTTTGTTTAAACTGAATTAATCGTTTCCATAAAGGCCCGTTTCTACTACGAGCGTGGAAAAGAGCATTCTTTCTCTCTTTTATTGATCTTCGATTGAAGCGAGCGGTTAAAATTGAAGCGAGCGCAAAAAAAAATCAATAAAACAAACAAAGAATGCTTTTTTCCACGCTCGTAGTGGAAACGGGCCTTAATTTATTCTTTTCTGTCATTTCAACATTTCCTGTACGAATTGCTTTAAAAAACAAGTGGCAATTATGACGTCATGAAGTTTACTATCAAAATGAAGAACATGCTTGTTGAAAACAAAACAAAAAGAGGTGCTTTTGAGGTCCAATGTACCATGCTCCGAAAACATGCACTTTTTCAACATGACCTAAATTTGGTTTTGTTTTTCTATCTGCTCTGAAACTCAAGTTATGATAAATAAATGAAAAAATGACATCTTCAGGGGATTTCCTTTGAGCAAATTAGGTGTATCATTTTAACCCTCATGAGGGAAAGCAGAGAGATATTTTTTTCGATTTTCTTTATATGGGAGGTGTTTTCGAGGTCCAATGTACCATGCTCCGAAAACATGCACTTTTTCAACATGACCTAAATTTGAACACTTCTTCTGCAGTGTTATGGAGGAAAGCATTTTCTCTACTCGGCTGTCCTTGCAGGAGTTTTAAATTTTAGGAAATTTGCGGTGTAGAAAAAGTAGAGGATAGCAACATCGCGGTATCTCAAGAAAGTTGAAATGATTGGATGATTATTGTTTATATCAGGCATTATCGCGCGACTTTGGAAGAATCAAGTACAAAAAAAAATTCTATTCTGTAAAGTTGATCTTGGTTGTGGATCCTAGATCAAAATAAAAAGTTCTATTGTTATCTTCTTTTAAATGAGTAAAACTTAGCAACAACAGAATTATGATACCAGGCTGACTAAAGACGAGTTAGTCGAAAAACCATTACTTGTCACGTATCACTTTTATCATTGTTTCTAGCAATTTCACCTTTGTCCTGTTTTTTATTTTTCTTTAGGAATCCGAGTACGAGTGTATCGGCGGAATCGGCTTTCCTAACCGCGTCCCTCGAGAACTCGTTTACAAGCGAATAGACTTAATCAATTTTGGGACTTTTTTGGTGTAATAGCGTTTAAAAATAAATGGAAGCTTCTTTATAAGCATGCAGCAAAATTATGCCAAGATTTTAACCATCAAAACAAACTTGAAAACTGCCCTATGATATCGTACAAACGTCGTGCCATTTTACATGTTTTTTACACCTTTATAATCATTACTATGTTAAAAAACAGTAAGAATTTGTTAGATGAAATAAAGGCCCGTTTCCACTACGAGCGTGGAAAACAGCATTCTTTATCTCTTTTATTGATCTTCGATTGAAACGAGCGGTTAAAATTGAAGCGAGTGCAAAAAAAAACATGTAAAATGGCACGACGTTTATAATTTATAATCATTACTATGTTAAAAAACAGTAAGAATTTGTTAGATGAAATAAAGGCCCGTTTCCACTACGAGCGTGGAAAACAGCATTCTTTGTCTCTTTTATTGATCTTCGATTGAAACGAGCGGTTAAAATTGAAGCGAGTGCAAAAAAAAAATTAAAACAAACAAAGAATGCTTTTTTCCACGCTCGTAGTGAAAACGGGCCTTAAGAGTCAAAAAGAGGAACCCGATCATTAAAATTGTTGGCCGTGAGAAAATGCGTCGTTTTTTTTACTTAGCAAAAGAGCCTCTGAAAGAAAACGAATGAAAAAAATAAAAACTTTTGTGCAAAATTTGAGGAAATATGTTAGACTTATTCACTATTGTCTGTAAGGTTTCCAATAGAGGTTTTGCAATAGGCCATAAGTTTCTCCGATATCAATTCGACGAAAACCAGTGAGAAGTACAACACGACAAACAATTTAATCTCGTCAAATGGAAAATGCTTGTTGCAAAACGACTTGTACAACTTCTTGGTCAAAAACAGAACGCAGATAAAAGCTTTGCAATCATCAAAATGCATGATTGAATAGAAATATGCTCGTGTGTAGTTTGCATATTTTTCAATCACATTTATGCTTGTAACGATTAATATTAGCAACACTACGACAAACAGTAAGAAACAATCAAATAAAATGATTAAAACAAGTACAGTATTAACTACCGGTGATTAAAAAAAAATCAACGAAACAATCTACATCAATATTCGATGTTTCATTTTTAAGTTACAGTTTTACGACAAAATTTCGACAGTTTAATTGGGAAATATTCCATTGGACTAAACGAGAAATTCAATAATCCAAACAGCTGTACCAAAAGTCAAAGATTTTTCTTCTGAAAATCAACAAAACTTTATTTTCGTGCTAGCTATTTGAAAAAAATACATGTTTGGCAACTGAATATACAATGGAAACGGAAATAATAATAACTTCAACAAAATCATAACGGTTTTTCGTCAAAGCCATTCAACAAATACACGAACTCTTTCATAAGGCACACAGTATAAGACAGCTGATATTAGCAGACTGCAAAAGCATGGCAGAACTGAAAGTATGAACAATTTCAATTCATTACCGACCTTAATCAAAAACAAACATTTCCTACGTCAAGGCTCTTCGAACGACATATTGTGAATAATTTTTGAAACAAAACTATTAACTCAATGTTTAATTTAGGATTTAGGACCTTAAACCTGCAGCCAGCTTTAAGCATAAAAAATAAAAAACTTTTTTTGGTCATTGTTTCGAAACGATTACGTTTAATTGAATTTTTTTTTATTGAGTTTTATTCTCTTTTTAGTCTTGAATGTTTAATTAAAACTTTTATTCGGTACTCATCGCAATTTGATTTCGAAGTTTCTGGCTTAAAAAGTCGTCAAGGATTCACCGAAGATTTCCATTCTTAAAAACGGAATATCGAAATCAAGACGTTGGAGACACCCGACTAAACGACGAGATTTTGGTGAGAAATTCAAAGCATCAACTCGGCAATGTCCGCAGCTCACCAAAATCTGTCGATAGCCTTAAAAACGACAAAGAGTAAGTGCACAGAAAAACGAGTAATGGCTCAGGGCAAAAAAAAACTATGACGAAAGCTCCCAACCACCGCAGCAGGTGGCTTCTTGTTTCATCCGCGGCTGGGGTTGAACGAACTCGTCGCGAGTAGAAGCGTAGTCAAACGCGACACACTGTGAATATTCGCGAAGCATTACGCTTGAGTACGGAGCTCATTGTAGGGAGTGGAGTCGGATTTTAGTAGGTCAAAAGTTGAAAGATCAGAGTCGGACTTAAGTAGGTCAAAGTTGAAAGACCAGAGTCGGATTTAAGTAGGTCAAAGTTGAAAGAGTGGAGTCGGATTTAAGTAGGTCAAAGTTGAAAGAAGGAAATTTTTGAAAGTGAAACTGTGTGAAGCTTGTTTGCTTTCAAATTGAAACTGCAATTCCATGACAAGCAAAGAATACAAACGAACATAAAAGATCCACAAACAATAACAAAAAGCACGGATTTGAAAACGCAGGTAGACAAGTTGCTTACTGCAATTGACGCATAAGTCATTTTGCAAACACGCGACACAGAACTGCTGAAAAAAACTCATTGATATAGAGAATGTGAAGATAAAAGGCAATTATTACACGATAAAAAGTTAAAAAACAATAATATTAATAATTAAGATAAAACAAGACTACACGTCACAATGAAAATAATGTAGATATGTACAAGAAGGTCTGCCCACAATCTCCGATATGTGATCAGCAAAGTCTGAAGTATTTCGTAAACGAGGAAAGTTGAAAGTTGCAAAAACCCGCGTAAGATTTTCAAGCGCGGGGATTCCCTTTCTGTTCATCGAAACTCGTTTCTTCTGCCAAAAAAAATCGCAAATTACTTTTTTGAAAAGTCGATAGCGATCATGACAGCTGTTCGTAAAATTACAAAAAAAAAGTGAAAATAATTTGCCTAGTCTGGCTCAATAATTTTCGTGTTTACGCCTTTCGCAAAATCTGAAATTCTTTTTTTGGTTAACTGAAATGTTTTTCCTGGGGTAAATTCGCTTGAGAAATGTTCGAGCGGCTTTGTAACGACTCTATTGCATTCGAATCTCGTTTATTCACTTCATTTTCATCTTTATTTGTCTTCCTGGCTCGCAGGGAGCGTCGGGACGCTACATTGAGGGCAATTGTCAAGCAACTATCCCGACCTCCTTTAGGAAATGCCAAGATATTGCTGTCCGATTGAAATTTTATATTTGGTATTTAATTTTTTATTTAGAGATATGACCCAAATTTATACCTGCTTGCTAAGACCTCAAAGTAGAAAAGGTGTTGTAAAGTGTCTTTGCCAAGGACACAAATTGACGTAAGTAGGCTTTTAACTGTGGCCGTATTGATCAAGTGCGAAACGGTGTTCTTAACCACTCGATCATGTTGCCGACAGAAATTAAAAAAAAATTATTCAAAACACAATACGTGGGCCACTATAGCAACAACAGAATTGAAAGGGGGTTACCTGCTTTCAAAAAACTTGGTTTCATATAACTGCATTGTGCATATTGACAATTCAGTTCACCAATTTAATACATCGGGCTATTGGATCCAATCAAGGACAAGAATTTCTTGTTTTAAATAATTTTTAAAGTGCTATTTGCAAGTAGTCTTGGCCAATAGAAAAGTTTTCGGTTATCGTAAAGAAGGAATCATTATGGCATAAACTATTAGCTGAGCTATGTACAGTATGTAATGCAACTATAAGACAAATTTGAACAAATAAATTATCAAGAATTTTATCGAAAACTGTATCAGCGAATTCTTTTAACCAAAAATTTTGTACATAGCTTTCATAGCAACGCTTTGAAAACTAATTTTTCTTATAGAGAGAAATAAGAAACTTTTCTTTGATTGACCAAACAACTGCGGCATATCGATTGCACATATGCAACAGGGTTTAGTTTGTTTTTCGAATCAAATAAAATTTTGTGGAAACACGTCAAAACAGATCGAACCTTCGCCATTAGCAAACTTTAAAAAAAATGCAAAACAGAATATTTTTAAAGAAAAAACATCACAAGCGGAAGCAAAACAAAACAAAAAAACGAAAAACAGCAAATCCAACAAAAAACGAAATGTGCACGTGCTGATGCAATGATGAATCGCGAAGGCAGGCCGATCTGTATCGATGAAGTCGAAGTGAATGACGTCAATGAATCTCATGCCGACCGGGCCGCCCGTCATTTCCGCTTAGATTTAAGAATTTTCGGGGCTTCGGGACGGTGGCGGGCCCCGAATGCACGTCGCTGAGATCCGACCACGGACCACGACAGTTGCTGGTTTCGAAGCAGGTTTTACTCTTAGCAAAGGCTTTGATGAGTCTGAAAACGATTCGGGTTCGGCTATGAAAAAAGCAGCTTAATTTCATCGTTAACTTTGAGAGGATTGTTACGATGACGTAAACTATATTTCTTATATATTCTTATTGCTGGCTTGAAAGATAATGTCAATCAAAAATCCAATCAAATTCATTGATATGCTCCCGGATAGAATGGAACTGTGCTTGATGAGTTCAGGTATGTTATCGTATTAACGACAATCAAGGTTTAAAAAAATGCTAATTCACGAAGAGTCTTTTCGATCTCTTAACGTCTACAGTTATCACGAGGCATGTTTTACGACTAACGACGAATATGACGCAAACAAAGGATGATGCACTATTATATTGCTTCGAACCGTTCATTTTACGTTAAGCGCTTAAAACAGAATCGATGTTTGTTGACTGTAAAAATACTTACAAGCAGATGGTCATTATTGCCGAAAGAAAGAATAACTTAACTACAATGTGATTGATTGATAGAAGCTACATAAATAGTCGGATGGTTATTGTTTATGTAAGGGTGGACTACATTTCAACACGAAAGCCATGTTTACTGCAGGGCAAGCAAGGTTTCTAGCTTTCAAATCAGAACCCGATAAGAAATACCTTAAAAGAAAAATTTTCGTTTTCAAAAGTCGAGTCAACATTAAATTCTTATAATTTTATTCCGGGGGAAAAAACAGCTTCAAGAGTTGAAGATCATCCGACCCTTGTTTTTGCAATCGAAAGCGAAAAGGGGTTTCATGCAACGGCATGCTTGATAACATTTCTACAAACGTCTCGTTGCACGCACGAAAGTAGAGGAAATTTTTCTGCTTTGCGAAGTGTTTAAAGAACACAATACAACCCACTGGCTACACCTGCGAGGGAAGTGTATTCACAGGATGCAAAGAGCTACCTTTGTGCTTGCATAAATACAAAAGCAGCTTTATATGGATCCGAAGTTTTTTTATTGCAATGCAAACTCCCACACTTACGCCCTCGCACACACGCGCACATACACCTGCACACACACATATAGACAACCATTCACAAACTTCCGATCTTATATAAAATAATTATTCAATATAAACGAGATCCGAAATGAATTTCACTTCCTCGCGCTAAGAGAAAGAAAGGCTACAAGTTTCAAAAACGAGGTTTTTAACAGTTAACAATAGAATAGAAAACCTCAAAACACGTAAGCCAGGGGTTCTCAACCGGCGGGTCATGACCCACTGGTGGCCCACTGGTGGTGCACTGGTGATCTCCATTGGTGGGTGTGTTTAAAGAACACAATACAACCCACTGGCTACAGCTGCGAGGGAAGTGTATTCACAGGATGCAAAGAGCTACCTTTGTGCTTGCATAAATACAAAAGCAGCTTTATATGGATTGTGATCTGGATTGCCTAAATACAAAAATCAGCTTTATATGGATTGCCCACCAGTGATCTCCACTGGTGGGCCACAGCGAGTTTTTTAGGTGGGAGATAGTGCGAGAACGTGTTGAAATCATATATTCAAGGGCTCCTTTTTGTTAAAGAAACGATTTGATGAATTGAGTGGGAAATGAAAGTGAAGACTAAACACATTGGGCCGTAACAATTGCATTTCAAGCTTTTTGGGTTACAGTGTTAAAAAGGTTGAGAACCCCTGACGTAAGCGATATATGTATAACAGTACAACACGAAGGGAAGAGATTGCAATGTCACAGCAACAGATATCTGCTTTAAGGTAGAAAAATCATTTACAAACTAAATTTAATTTTGACAACCAAGCGAAAACTTAATTCGGCGTGGACAAGACAGAATTCCAAAAGACGAAACAACGGCCATGCTATAAACTGCATTACTGTGTACGACATTTAACGACGGGTAATCGAAACATGCTCAATGAGTTAAGAGTACACAACAGAATAATGAAAAACTAGAAAGAACAGATGAAATCCTTTTTTTTGTCATCTGTTTTAAAGCAACAGAAACAGCACTAACGTCGCACGGGCAACGCAACTTTTGAACAGCGCTGGATCAAGAAGCATTTGTACAATGTACAAACGTTATAAAATTCCTTTTTTTCAGAAAGGGAAAAGAAACAAACAATTACCATGTTATAGTATACAGTCCACGGCTCTTGAATGCTGAATTAAAAAAATAAAGTGTTAAATTTAAGACTAAACAGCAATTAGACGTTAAATTTTTACTTAAATCAAAATATTTTTGGCGTAGCTCACTTTTCCACGCAAAAATCTAAAGGATTTTACTAAACTTTATGAATCTTGGGGATTGCGTGAAGAGACTTTAGAGGATTCAAGGATTGGTGGTGGTGGTGGGTCCACCCGACCATTTCTAGGGATGGGGGTGCGGATCAACTCCGCAGAGTCCTAGTAATCGGGCGACTCCCCACGGACGGGACCAGAGGTCCAGATGAGAAAGGGTATGGCCGAATATGGCCCGACGCAGATGGTCCAGTACAGGGCAGTCGAGCACGAGATGAGAAAGGTCCTGTGATTCAGAATCACAGTTGCTGCATGAAGGAGTCTCGGCTCGACCAACCCTGTGGAGATAAGAGTTAAGGAGAGTGCTGTGCCCGTTGCAGCGTACACGGGAGAGAGCACAGCGAGCAGAGCGAGGGAGAGTGAGCTCCTCGGGAGATACTGAAGGGATTTGGTGTAGAAAAAGATCAGATTGGACACTGCGTCTCCAACTGGTGTAGAGGGATTGTCTTTGAGAGGAAATAAGGGAGCGAGGGACACGATATGTTGCAGGGATCGAGGGAGGCTCCGATTTTAGCTAGAGAGTCAGCTAAATCGTTACCTGGGAGGGAAGAATGACCAGGTATCCATTGTAAATGGACTACCTTGGTTTTAGATAGAGAATTGAGGAGACATTGGGTATCAGATAGGGATTTGGGGGTTAAATATGGTAGGGGGGCAGAGAGGGTTGATAAAACAGACAAAGAATCAGAAAATAGGGTGATAGATTCAAAGTTACATGTTTTGGAGTGTGAGATATACCACTCAAGAGCATGTAGGATAGCGATAGTCTCAGCACTGTAATTGGTAGACCAGAGACCAGTCGATGTGTACTCTGAGAAAAATTTGGGAGATTTTTGGTTTACGATGTGCAAGTCGTACAAAAGGATTGAGGAACCTGCTATTCAAGCATTGTTGTTGTTTCCATCAACATGGTTGTGTGAATCGACATTTTCAGTGATGCTTCGAATCAAATCAAAGTACCGATCACAGCTCAAAACACCTGAACATGATCTTTGTTGTGCTGTTGCTAATGTTTCACCGCGTATTAATGAGCTTGTTGCTAAAAAGCAGGTTCATCCATCACATTAGCTAGGACTACTGGGCTTATTCAGCCGATATATTGTTAGTTTGATTGCAGTGTTTTTTTAAGCTTAGATTACATTGTTATGAATAACTTTGTGTGCTTTGATTAGTACAAATCACGCAGCTTTTTCGTTTTAAACTAATCAATTTTAAAGATTTAGCAAATTTAGAGGGAATGTAATGGTTGCCTAACTATAGAAAATAAATTGTGCGTTAGAGCAAGTTGAGCTTTGCAGCTAAAAATATGAGAAAATTTTGGGGGTACACGAGCGAATCTATAATTGTCCAAAGGGTACCATAAACAGAAAGTTTGGGAAACCTTGTTCTATTGGGTCTTGCCTTTTTTAACGAAAGTTTCCCGTGTGGTCTGCAAATTGACACCAAGAAGTCGAATGTCATAAAAAAACACTTTTCGGTCACTGAATTAAATTTATTATTCTAAGTCGAGCCGGACATGACGTACACAGGGTTGTTTGCAGTAGAGGTCTTTAAAATAAAGAGAGCTACTGCGCACTGTAATTACGCTTAGATGCACGACGACTACATTTAGTGCGCGGACATTGAAGTTAAGGATTTGGTTCAACAATTTACAGCTTACGTCCAAAGCTATTTCCAGCGCGCGGTGTTCAAGACAAAAGTCGAGGCGGATCTGTTTTTCAAGTTTGGTTCGCGCTAAATTTATCCAAATGACACGTTTGAAAAACATTAAACCTTTAATACAGTTCAAAAAGCGTAAATGACAGACCAATAGACTGATTGCTATTAGAAGCAACGAACCATTGAGCTGCAGTTTATTCTAATTCAACGAAAGAACAATTTTTCTTTCGAGTTGGTATCCAAAAAGATGAAGAAAAACGAAAGACAGCACACATCTTTGATTGTGCAATTATGCCTTAAAAGTGAATTTAAAAAACATATTATCAAACTTCATAAAACCATGAATTCTATTTTTTTGATTTACAAATCAATCTTAATACCCTAAAGTGAATTTTCATTTATTTCCTTAAAGAGTGCATTAGAAACAAACACCGAGTTTCCGACAATAAGTAGGAAATGTAATCAATTTTTTTTTAAATACTAAAAAAGATTACACGACGTTACGTCGCATACATGCAACAGAACTAGTTGCCATGTTTTAAAAATTATGTCCAAGTTCCTGTATTGCTTGCTGTATTTTGTGATAATTTTGTGAAGCGCTATGGACCTCAAATTAAGTAAAGACAGAAAAAAAGGTCTTCACTTTACGTTGAAATATACCCAAACAACCTTTGTTTTTGCTCAGCACTTGACTTTCGAAAGAAATTTAATGCCTCAACACCGAGTTAAGATTTTTTGGGGTGATACGCTTGTCATTTGCAAGTTTCTAAGAACGCTTGTGGATAAAATGGAAAGCAGATAGCAAATTGTTATTTTATAGAAAAAAAGGATTTTCTGGAGAGGTTGCCATGGATTTCCACTTTAGAAGCCTGAATTATGTAAAGCCTGTCCTATGTTATCTAATTAAAAAAGAGCATTTAATCTTCGCCAAGCAGAACTGGGTCTAAAGTCAAACATAAAAATTCGATTTCGAAAAGCTTTTATTTATTTAACTTAGGACGTGAAAGTTGAAAACCTTTATTTGAAATTACGTTCCAAAGAGCGCTGTTCTCGAAAAACCGACTCAGTCATAAAAATTCAACTTTCATTTTCTCTCGAAAATTGAAGGCTAAGTTCACAACCAAGCGTTGCGACTCCCACCAGCATGATGCACAAACTATCTAATCGCTTTTAGGCGTAACAAGATTCTAGAAAAACGTTTAAAAAATATATTTAAGGCTATTTCAAAAGACCTCAACCATGAAAAACGCCGTAGTCCCAGAAAGGTTTAATAGAGCGTGAAAATAAACTATATAATCTTTTGCAAATCGGGTAATGACCACAGTCGTAGATCCCAACGAAGGGAGTTTCCCGAGCATGCAAGCAACTTAAATAACAAAAGTAGCACTCGATTTCAATCACTTGTCGCGGCTCGTCGATTCGTTTTGATTTTGATTAAAAATAAAAAAAGAAAAAGGATTGTGGCAAGGAGGGCGCACCTTGGACGGAGTCCGATGAATGGGTCTTTATGAGAAAGAGAGTGTTTTCGTTGGACGGTTCAACTTCGCTGTTGTCGCCGTCCACGCTCAATTCCGCGTGAACTGTGAACGATAATCGCGACGGTGAAGCGACGTGACGAACAAGCGATGACGCAAAAAGGTTAAAGG
This sequence comes from Diplosoma virens, assembly GCA_963680785.1. Lineage (NCBI taxonomy): Eukaryota > Metazoa > Chordata > Ascidiacea > Aplousobranchia > Didemnidae > Diplosoma > Diplosoma virens. Next base: position 15,566,021 of record OY796893.1, read on the forward strand.
TCACGAGGAGTCAAAAGATGCTTGAAAGCTCAGCTTGATCACAAAATTTAATCTAGCAACGGACGCCATTGAAACGAACGCTTTTCAATGACCACTGGATATAGAAACAGTGATATGATTGGTTGATATTGTCACGTGGCAAAAGAGCGTGCTAAAGCGAAGGGCGGGAATCGAACCGAGACCTACCGTCTTCTTCCGGTTTAATCAGAGCTTGGTTGACGACGCCGTTTTCATTTTTGCTCGGAGACGAAGCGAATTCCGAGTTTTCGTAGATAGGATCCTCTTGATTGATGTTCTCGTAAACTGGGTCTTTATCGTCCAAGTCCCCATTTATGTAGTCCAGGACCATCTGATGGATAAAGATGTATTGGATCTGGAAAAAATGTCAACAATGGAAGACATCGAACAAGCGTTTGAAGAATAACTACTCCATTTTCATTAGTACTACAATCTTATTTTTGACAAAATACATCAGCCTTAACACTTTATGTTGAGCATAATTGTCGCGCGTCTGGTCTCATCGGCGTCGGAGCTCGGTGTATCGCCTTGGCGTCGCAGGTTTCAGGTGTTACCGATTAAAATCTAGAAATGGTCACAAATCCTGCGTACGACACCAGCAGACCACTTGTTCATGTCCTTGTAACCCAACCAATAGCGCTTTGCTGCTAAGGAGCGACATTCTCCTTCCAAAATTACGAAACCGCAGGCCAGAGCTATGTTCTGTGCAATCTGAACGATTAACAAGTTGGTTGCTTCGTGCTTGTTGGTGAGCGCTGCGAAAGTTATTGAAGGTTCTATTCGACCTAAAAAACTTCATACTTTGATTCACAGGCACAATGCAAGACCTCTATGAATGGGTTTGATCAATACTGTTTCGACCTAATTGACAACGGACCAGCCTTGGGCGTTTCCTTTGGTACAAGCGCAAATTAAGACTCGATCCTTCATTGAAATGCGAGAGTTCCACCACAAAACGACATCTCCCTGAGCACTTCGAAAAACATCGAAACGACGGTTCTGATTGAAGACTGTCAACGCTTTCCAACTCCTTCAGAAAAGCAGCTTGGAAAGTAAAAGAATAAAACTTCTACCTTCGTCCTGTACGTAGTAGATTTGAAGATGCTAGTCGCTTACTCTCATGCTTGGCATAAGCTCTGATTAGTGCCTCTAACGGTGAAAAAATTGAAAATGACGTCGTAATCGGACCTTAAATGAAAAAAGGATAATGGCAAATAATGCTAACCTTATAGACTTGCGGAATGAAAAAGACTTGTGTATAAACAAAGAAAGTAAAAGTTACTTAGGACCACACAATCTGCGCACATAAAAAAAACCTACGAAAGAGCATCCAAATATTGTTCAAATCGATGTTGCTCGTCAGTATTTTTAAAACCCTCGGTATGTACCTTTGCTGCAAAGTAAATAAAAGCCAAATTGCTTTCTAGTATAATCTTTCCTTACTTGTGACGCACTCATTTACAAGGCTTGTTTATAGGAAAGCTGTTATTTATGTTGCTGATGTCGTCACTTAGAATGGCGCGTGACAAACTCGCGGCCCCTGCGTCTCTTTGTGCGGCCCACCAAGTCTTGTGGAGAATTTTGTTAATCAAATGCTCAACTCGAAATTGAAAAATTAATTTATTCAAAACTAGAATTCATCTACGAATATGGCATGGTCTTTTTGGAAAAACTGATTGGATGCCGACCTTTTTCTTGTTTTCGCTTTGATTTGAACACAAAGTTAAAAAATTGCGCAACCTCTTGCGGGGTCGAGATTTGTCACCCGATTAAAGTGAGGCATTTTTTGTCTTCACATTGATTTTAATTTAAAATAAAAAAAAATGTTAAACCCGAGGCGCAAATTCTAGAATCTAGAAAGATAAATTTTTAAAATTTACATTCAAATTTAAGTGAAAACCAAAAAAAAGGTCACCACCTTGATTGCTAAGCGAATTGCGGCCCGCGATAAATTTTTAGGCTAAAATTTCACTGATGCGGCCTGCATAGACTCATTAGTTTGACATGCCTGACTTATACAATCGTTTATGAACGCAAAATTCATTATGAACGAGACTATGAAATAAAGTACGACGAAAATTTATTAATGCCGACTTTGAGGTTTAAACATTAGAAAGCAGAGTAGTTGCAAGCAAGATAAATTACTAAATATCAACGGGTCGTAGAGCAAGGTTTAGAGAGAAAGACGAGAAACGGATTATCGATTAATCAAATTCTCCTTCCGAGGTAAATAGAAACCAGATTAATTTTTTGAACATCACGCAAAAGCATTCCTAACATATGTCAATGTTTTTTTCCAAAGACCTTCAAGGCTTTAAAGGGAAACAAAAAACAATTCACAAAAACAGAAACAAGCAAAAAAATATCTATGCAACGCGACAAAACGCTAACATGTGATCAAAAGAACAAGAATTCGAAGCACACTCTTGCCGAAATACCTTCAAAAATATGAGATGTAGAATCACAATATTCGGCCATCTTATGCAGAGGGCATAATTTTTGTTATATATTTAAAGCATAAAATTGTGCCAATAGTTCAAAAAAGGTAAGATATTTGAAAATCTTTTCGACGATGCCGAACATTGATATTCATTTGTTTTTAACGTGGTAAGCAAGTAGAACAGAGAAGAAGAATCACATGCTTTTTCTCTTTTTTAAGGAATAACGTAAGATTTTTAATAGGTGCTAATTTCATGGCTTTGTGACAATCATTATCTAGCGATTTTATCAGAAAACCATCTTGTTGGAAAACCACTCACCTATAATCCACGTCATAATCGTGCTTACGAGCGTGTAATGCACGGCATTAGTCGGAAAACTTCCGCTTGGCACAGAGATTTTACAAGAGTGTGACATACATATGCAGCGGTTAATTTCACTACCTTTAGCTTCAGCAACTGAATGTTGACACGAGTTGGTAGAAAACGTTCGTTGAAGACAAACGTAGCAAGACCAACCCGAAAGTTATTAATAATCAAACATTTCATCGAGAATTAATAAAACTGATTAGAGAACTTACAAAGGTTAAGAACGTAACACAGAACTCTTAAAACAACAAGAAATATTCCGTGTGCGGTAGTCTGATTTCATTCAGTTTAACCTTACCTGTCATTGATACTGCAATAAGGTTAAAATGTAAAAAAATTACGGTTAAAACAAAGCTTAGCTTAAGACAAGCGACTACGCTTTGTCAAAAGCTTTAACCAAAACTTTGCGACAAGCCCAAACTTCGATAACCGGTTTATTCAGGTTTTGATTCTTGTCTATTATCATGTGATGTTCATTATGTGATCGGCATTGTGCGACGACTTTAATTCACCTTTTTATAGTTTGAATTAAAAAGTTGAAATAACAGAAAAGGCTTTCACGAAGCAACAAAGTCTTTTTGCTTCGCTCAGCGCGGAAAGTAAAAAAAATCAATGAAAGAAACAAAGAATGCTCCATTTCACGTTCGCAGTGGAAACGAGAGCTTATGCAAAATTTGCAGTTTCGTTCAGCTCAAAAACAATTGTTTAGTTTTGCCAACTTCCTAAATGGCTGCGCTCTTTGTTATTGAGCTCATTTTTTTTGAACGTACTACTGTGCTTAAATCATCAATGACTAAACCAAAAACTTTTTAAAGTACAAAAATCTTTTCGTGAAATGCAACGTTATTTGGCCAGGCAAGTCTTATATAGACATCAAATGTAGAGTAAAAGAAAATGGTAAAATGGAAAAAAAATAGACATCAAATGGCGATTTCAAAATAAGCTTTGTAAAATTAAAAGATTTTATTTCGTGGGTTTTTATAAAACCCATCACTGAGAGCACTGACACAAACAGTCACAAACCTCGGTTTGAACCATGTAGGTGCGATGCATCCTCATTTCGTGGACAATGCCGTATACGTCGACTTCAGAAGCGGTCGGAAGGTCTTGCAAGAGGCGGTCCATGGCCACAAAGGTCCCGGTGCGGCCCACTCCAGCACTGGATCAAAAAAGATGGAATCAGAACAAGAACTGTCCAGAGCTTGACGATTGCGAGGAAGTTTTTCAGATTTTGACACTCACGTCATGATCGTGTTTACGAGCGTGTAATACACGGGGTTAGACGGAAAACTTCCGTTTGGCAAAGAGATATACATGAATAGCGGTTTCATTTCACCGTTTTTAGTCCCACTAACTGAATGTTGACAATTGTACTAGATAAATACATGTAGCACGGCCAAAAAGAAAGTTGTTAAAAATCAACATTTTACCAAAAAATATACGAATTTAATTTTATAATAACGCAATAAATCAGCTTGAAAAAAAATAAAAAAAAAAAATAAAAAATAAAAAAAATAAAAAAAAAAAAAAAAAAAATAAAACGTTCTTAACGGGGGCAGCACAAAATTACCAAAAAAATTTTCGAATATCTGCTTGTCAACGCGATCGATATTAAGCTCATTAATCTGTTTGAAACTAGAAAGTGACGTAGCAGGCCAAAGACTTTCGCTTTGATATTCATGCAGGTTTATGCGAACAAGCACAAAGCGCTTCCTGAAATAGAACAGCAAACAAGCTGCATCAAAGTTCGAAAAAAGCTTCCTTCCTGCTCGTTTCGACGTTGGCATCAAGACCCAAGCAGCAGAAAAAGGAAAAAACGTCGAGAAGACTCACCTGCAATGGACGACCGTAGGGCCGGTGTACTTCGCCTCACGATCGATGCTCTTTCGAACGTAGCGCACAAACTTGACCAGTTCGTTGATGTTCTTTGGCACTTTGTGGTCAGGCCAAATAGTGTAGTGAAACTGTCGGATCGATCTCGTTTCCGAGCCCTGAAGCACAAAGGCCGGGTGCTTGTAAATCCCGATCGGCCCGAAAGAATTTTGCTTGTCCTTAACAAATGCATGGCCGAGCGACCAGCAGTTAAAAACGACGCCGACGCTGCTCGTTTTAATACCGAGAGAAAACCTAACAGCGGTCGGTGTTTTGCTTGCACAAGGAAACAGAATTAAACGAATAAACAATGCTCTGAGCTTCAAGCTGCGATGCGGCGGCACACGACAACGATGACGTCATCCACTGCATGACAACAGCAAAGGTGTAACGGAACTACTGCAACTAAACTGAAAAAGTGCGTGAGTAACGCACGACAACGTAACACGCTCGACACGTTTATCTTACAATCGCTGGTGAAACTTTTTCGTACAGCAATTACATTATGCAACGCTTAATAAACGTAATGAAGTTTTTTTAAATGTGCTTTGTAATATTCGATTAAGAAAACGTTGATTCGGGCACAATTAGCTTTCTTTTAGCAAACAGCAAATTTAAAACTTTTAAAAGAGAGAAACAAGCTTTGGTGACGTGACTGTGAGAAATCCAACCGCAAATCAGAAATACTACAAACCAGCTAAAATCAAAGCGAGTAACCGAAATCAATCCAAAGCACAAACCTTGGACAAGGTGAGCTCGCGAATGGTCCAGCCGGGGAGGGATGACTCTGACGTCAATTGTAGAACCAGGTAAGATACGTTGACGGCATCGTTGTCGTAGGGCCAGTATTGGGCGCATTTCGGCTTTCCTGAAAAGCGAAAGTAGAGTAAAGGCGTTTAAAAAGCTGAATGAAAGAGTTTGCACGAAAACAATGGCTAGTTTCGTCCATAATCTGAAGCGCAGCGAAACCCAGAACTTTCGTCGTTTAACTTGGCAATAAACCAAGTGAAAACTTGCCGGCTTCAACAATGTTTGTCAGCATCACGATGTTTCGACAGTTGTGCTCCCAAATCATTCGCCAGAAATCGTCTTTTGTGTCGTCAAGCGGTCCCTGGGCCGCAATGTATTCTCGCTGACGGTTATTGTTGCCCTGAAACCGCAGTTGTACGACCGTAAGTAATAGTCAAAATGCTAAAACAATTCAATTGTAACTATTTGCTTCTGACCGATGTATCAGTTAGTTTTGAATTCAATAATAAAAAAAGGTTAATGATGTCGTTTGAGATTGTTAACAAAAATTTTTCTATTGAGCTTGATTTCTTCAGCGAAATTGTTTTAAAATCATCGCAATTTTCGCGGGTCGAAAATCATCCCAAAACACCATCGCTGAAAACGCGATACAATAAAAATGCCGCGTTATTTTTCGTCAATGAATTAATTTGAATATCGAATTTCACGTTTGCAAACACTAAACAACTAAAAAAACGTTTTGCGAGATATTTTCAACATCATAGCACGATTGGCCTTGCATACCGGTAAGAAATTAGCGTTGATGTAGTCGCTGCAAACGTCGCTGTCAATTGGCTCCAACTTCACTCTCGTGGCGTCATCTGCAAGCAATGTTACACTTAATCAAGTGTAGAAGACGAAACGCAAGCCCATATTCATTTATAAAACCCAATACATAATCGAAGGGTTCACGACAGGCAAGCTAACAAGATCACGTACAGGGGAGTATGTTCGTGTATCGGTTCTTTGACTTGTTTCCGGTTATCAGCGCGGCATTTGTCGATTGATCTCGGCCCACGACGTTCAAGTCCTGCGTTGCAGAGAAGGACATCGTTACGATCGCATTTCCAAGGTTCGATTCGAAAAATCATCGCCAGACAATTATTGAACGTTCATGCGTTGCAGCGTTGTTCGTCACGCAACCCCATGTGCATGAAGTGCGTCATTGAAATTTCGCAAACGAACAAGTTATCATAACCTTGCTTCAAACAATGAAGCTGCTGACGGCATTCAGGTTTTAAAATATGTTGAAGATTAAGATTTATAAAGAAAACAAACATGAATAATCAGTAGAACCACTCACAAGAGGTCGTTAGGATTAATGATCGATTTTTTTAAGATCTCTTATCAAAAAGTGTGCGAAAAAAAGCAGCTTAGTGAATGAATTTGAAAAAAGTGGCAGGTACCATCTTATAAATAACATTGTTGTTACCAAGTTAGGAAAAACTAACAAACATATTAGGAATTCTTAGCGTAAAAAAAGCACGAAAATCAACATGCATCAAAAAAGATTGTTTTAAGATTTAAATATAGAAAAAAGCTAGCAGTTAAAAGCTTCTAAACAAGTTATACGGGGAAAAAATTGTGTCTTTCAGTTCATCAGTATTAAAACAAGTTTTTTTTCTGTCAAACACATAGCCGTATTTAAAATAGAGTCATCTAAATTTGGATCTGTCACACCATGTTCTGAAACTCATGGAAAACACTTGTTGAGATATGACAAAAAAGTAGAATGTTTTCACGTTCAGAAACCGGATTTTTTTAAAGAATAAATGGGTTAAAGAATCCCGCAAGTTACGTCATTCCAGGAAACGAGAGTTAGTAAAATCATTCAACATACAATCAACACACCAAAAGACAAAAATCACTAAGCATGCAAATTAAGAAAATTAAATTTTAACCAATTATAAGCGAACTTATAAATTGCACTTGTAATCACAAACAACATTGTGTAACCTCGAACTCTTCGGAGAACTTAAAGTCAGAGTCGGCGTGGAGCAGAGTCATTTGATGTCGGAAGTCAGACATGCGAATTGGTCTGCGTGAATCGGACTTTGTAAGCATGCAACTAAAGCAACTCGATTAATCAAAACCAAAAAAAGCCGCAAACAAATCTCTGTCAGCAGCAATGAATTAAGGTCGACTCGCGGGCGTGAGCGAGCGTCTTGCAAAGCTCGCTTCCATAACGTGCAAAGATCGACGAGGGTGAGATTGCTTTTTCGTTTTTGCGACTGTTTCTTGTCTGGGCTAGTATCCTTGAACAAAAGTGAAATCAGCACGAAAACAAAAAAGCAATCTCGCTCACGCCGACCTTAAAACGTAGTGAAAATAAGCCTTAATTTGACACAATGGAGCTTTTCATTAAGGATTGCGTGAGTGTAGACGCAAAAATGAAAAGCCTTAAGAGTCGAGAAGGTGAGCGATTGTTCATGCCCGCGAGTCATCATTGTAAGCAGGTCAGGCAACCCACAACAAAATCAACCAAAAACGGGATGCGACAAGGAATTTCGAGGGTGACACGCACCGAGTATTCATCACTGATCTTCTGAGCAACATCATCATCATCAAAATCATGAAAGACTCGAGCAAACTCCTTCAGGGAGTAGGAGTACGTTCTTCTCAACAAGAAACAGAAAGTTTATGTTTTCATTTTTTTGTACCCGCTTTTGTCCGACGATACGACTTTCAGACGTGGGCAAAACGATAACCGTAATTTAATCAAGCGTCGTTATTTCTATTTCAATTTGCTTAAAAAGCTTTAACATTAAAGGCTCGATTTTGCAAATACGAAGACGGGACTTTCAAGAGCAGCAAAATAGTTAAAGTCTAAAAGCAGCACAGATGAAAAAGAGAGGTCACAGTATTAGCTGATATATCAAAACCACTAATTAGTTTGTTTCGTCTTCCGTCACGCAAGTTCTCGATATATATTATCGATATTCAGTCAATGTTATATTCAAAGTTGGGCGGGTACAATTTTTTTAAATATTTTTTTAAATCACTAATAGCAATTAAGTTGATGAAAGTTTATACAGTCAGCGACAAAAGTTTAGGGACACTTCCTAAAAAACGGAACAGTAGCTTTAAATGCTTATATCACGATGAGTAGTCGGTATTTGTTGCGCCATAATGCATAATTATGTTATTGTGTTAATACGTATATAATCTCTGTATGACACTGTTTTTTTATTTTCTGCTCAATAAATTGTTCGCAAGATCGCATTTAAGTCAAAATCAGTTAAATTTATTGGTTGAAAAAATGGGCAAAAACAGTCTCTTAGCACGGAAGAACGGGCTCAAATCGTAACTTTACGCAATTTGAAGCTTTCTGTACGTCAAATCGCGAAGAAGATGAATGTTAGCAAAACAGCTGTGCACAATGCAATCATGAAATACCAAAATGAGGGTGTTTTCATAGAGAGAAAAAGGTCTGGCCGACCAAGGGCTACTACCAGTAGAAAAGACCGCCTTATGGGATTACTCATTCTCTAATGAGTACCTCCAAAAAAATTCAGGCTAAGTTGACGGAAACTAGCACAGCAGTCAGTACAAAAACAATTCAAGGCAGGTAGTCTCTGGAATTAGCCTAAATTATGCAAGCCAGCCCGAAAACAAAGCTTGACTCAGGCGATGAAGAAACGTCCGAATTTCGCCAAGAGACATGCTAGTTGGGACATACATGTAGACATAGAGATAGAGACTTTTCTGTCTATGAAAACACCCTCATTTTGGTATTTCATGATTGCATTATGCACAGCTGTTTTGCTAACCTTTATCTTCTTCGCGATTTGATGTACAGAAAACTTCTAAATTGTATAAAGTTACGATTTGAGCGCGTTCTTCCGTGCTGAGAGACTGCTTTTTGCCCATTTTTTCAACCAATAAATTTAACTGGTTTTGACCAAAACGCGATCTTGCAAACAATTTATTGAGCCGGAAATAAAAAAAAACAGTGTCATACAGAGATTATATAATAATACAAAATAATTATGCATTATGGCACAATAATACCGATTACTCATCGAGATATGAGCATTTAAAGCTACATGATCCGTTTTTTGGGAAGTGTCCCTAAACTTTTGTCGCAGATTGTAAAGTACAGACTACAAACAATTTAAAAGCGACAATTGCTCAATCGGTAAAGGTCTAAGCAGCGCAAGACCGCATCTCCTGCCAAGCAGAATAACAGACATCGAATAAACATGAAGTACTTACTTTCTGGTAACTTCCCTGCAAAAAAACAAAAGACAAGAATTAGAGAAGCGTCGAAAGAAAATTATCTGTGAAAACATTGAGGTTTTCGAAACCAAATCGTGATCACTGTGGAAATCCATCCCATTACGTGGTCGGATTAACGACAAAAGACAGAAACATTGACACAAAACTACTGTACTGTGCAAAATGGATGCCTAATAACAGTGTAAAAAAAGAAACAAGTGTGATCAATTGATGGCAGAGTCATTAGCTTATGTTTAAAAAAATCGCTCGTACAAGCAAAGCAAACAAACGACCTCATGTTTTTTTCTTTAAAAGAACTGAATCAAAATTACTCCACAGACGATCAATGACGTCATGCAAAAATCAAGTTAAATATCGGTTTGCAAAAAAGAGTATAAATCATGTTCTACCTTTGGTCCATAGGAAAATTAGCAAAACCAAATGAACGTGTTCTGAAATAAATTAAAAAACGACATGCAAATTTAAAAGATTAAACTAATCAAAAAATTAAAAGCTCAAATTAAAAAACAAACAAAAAAAAGAAAATGATAATCAAAAAAAATTCAAAGCCAAACAAAATACTTCATATAGAAAAAAAAGTTTTACTTGAGCATCATTTCGGACGACCTAATTAACAAAAAAGCATTTATTGACAGGAAAAAAGTAGAAAACTTTTAAAGCACTTGCACTAGCAATTAGAACTAAAAGGTACGTTATAATCCAGAAAAAAAAACTTAAAAAATTGCACAGCAAGAAATAGCAGACGTTTAGTAATAAAATGATTTATGAATTTTCGTTTTTAAGACATTAAAATTAATTTGAATCTTTGAATACAAAAGTGTCACATCAGATGGTCGGGCGGGGTTCAATAAAAACTGTTGGGGTTACCATAGCAACAGAGCAACCACCGCATGAGCTATTTTCTAAGAGTCAACATAATCTACTTTACGTATCTTTACGTACTTCAGACAAAAACATAAATAATATGTTTGCATTTTACAAATTCCTTTTGCGAGTAAATTACGTTATCAATCTTTTTGAAACAAAAAACACTAAACTCCCTATCAAGAATCACATAAATCTCCGACTGATTTGACTAAGCTTTTTGTCTGAGAAATCAGAAGCATTTTTACTAGACTCGTTTTACGGAAAAAAGATCGAAACAGTTGTTTGTACATTGAAGACACATGTAGACAACACAATACACTCGCACACTTACTGGTTTTTCGGATTTCCGATTCCGCACGGAGCGCGGCCGTACTTTCGATACCAACACAACCCGGCTACGATCGCGATGCACAGCAGCACGACGATCACGATGCCGACGATTAAACCGACGTTCGGCGGAGTCACCGCCTTACCTTAATACAACGTTGTTTTCTGTTGATTCGTCTACCATGTCGGTTGCTAGGCAACGGAGGTGCGGACATTTAATGGTTGTCTTACGTTCTTTCATTCGTCGTCATCGTTTGGAAGAGCATCCACTCCAGGTCAAACACAAACAGGACTGGGGCCGAGGGTTTATCTTTTACTACCATAGGCTGCTGTACTGCCCGGATCAGATGCTGGCAGTGATGTTGTTCAGCCAGCATCGAGTTTTGTCATCCAAAACCATCAGATCTCGTGCTCCATGTGGTGCCCGATGTATAGGACACGTTGTTAGAACGTGGTCTGCGGTTTGTTCAAAGGTGGCGTACTCGCAATTCGGTGAAGGAGCGAGACCCCATTTGTGCATGGACGAATGGAATCGCCCAACACCAGTTCTCAAGCGGTTGAGCTTAACCCAAGCTACTCGGGACAAGCCCATCCCAACACGCATGGCACCGGTCTTGAAAAAAACACGGAACCTGGAAGCATTTTGACAGTACTCCACTTTCCATTTATGATTTGTCCACTCAGAAGCGCGGATGCCAAGTCTGGCAAGGTTGTCCAAAAGATTCCGCGCAGCTGGCACAAACGGGCGTCCGGATATTAGTCTCTCTTAGCGAGCATCTGAGGACCCACTTAAAAGACCATACAAGATATAATCAGGGTCCAGAGATCTACGGTGGGCCAAGGAGTGTGTCGCTCCCAGTCGGCAAAGCTCAGCTGGCTGGATGCATAAAAGTATGGGTAGATGGTCCGTTGGAGTGGCATGCAGGCATCCAGTGACTATGAGCAAAGCGTCGTTCACGACACTGTCTATGAGGCGAATGTGAGCACTGCGACATCAGACTGGTGCGCAGTACTCAGCTGTTGAGTAGACTAGATATAAGGCGGCTATGCGTAGTGTATGCGTAGTACCAGCACCCCATCCTGAACCTACAAGTCGCCTCAGCAGTGTGACGCGCGAGGATACTTTTTTGCACAATGCCACTAGATGGTGACGAAACGTGAGCTATCTTCAACTTCCAAGTCTGGAGACACGCTGAAAGTGTAGATAACTAGACATGTCTTGGCTTAAAGTCCCCTCCAAGTCCTTCCAGTTTCCAAAAGAGTGCAACATTGCTAAATCATTATGTGATGATAATTTCATAAGCAATCTTTCTGGAAATCATGGAAGGCAGATCGTACGTATAGATATTAAATAGGAGGGGAGCCAAGACCGATTCCTGAGGAACGCCGTTTTTTAGACGGCGTAATTTGATTTGCTTGCTGTCACCGGTAGTAAGGGTGAAACTTCGACTTCGGACAAGCTCCATGATCATTTTGACCATGTACTTATCAGGCAGAAGCCTCAGCAGCTTGCAGGTAAGGCCAGGGTGCCAGGCAGTGTCATAAGCAGTTGTCAGATCAATAAATATGGCACCGGTTTTCTTCTTAGCCTCGAAAGAATCGATGTTTTGGGTCCGTAGAAGAACTTGATCGACGGTCGACTTCCCACGTCAAAACTCAGCCTGCTCTTTAGGGAGCAGTGGATCGATTGATGGTTCAACGCGGGCGTAGATAAGCCTCTCGAGGATCTTGTAGGGGACACAAAGCAGAGATATCAGTCGATAACTCCTTGGGTCCCCCACGGGCTTCATTGGCTTTGGGATCGCGACTACAAGCGCTCTTCTCCAGATCTTGGAAATTTTGAGTCGGCGCAAGCAGGAAGAAGTCACGTAACCAGGACTTCAAAGCAGCTCCAGCATGGATTATAAGCTCTGGACAGATGGAATCAGGGCCCAAAGCTTTACTTGGTTTTAAATATTGGAGGGCAGTTAGAAAAAAAATTCATTGGTGCAAAATAAAAATCAGAAAATATGATTTATATTTAGAGCAGAAGGGACTTGAAACCTTTTATTTTTATTAATACTTCCGTTTCAAACGACGACAACGACGAAGACGTGAAACGTGCGGCCGGCGTGTTTTAGGAAAGATGCAATGTTAGCCCCAACATTGAAGTCTATAATGATGATCGATAATGATGATAATGATGATCTTTTCTCGGCATCATACTTTATTTGGTGGAGAGGAAAATTGCGTCCAGGGCAAGTTAATACAGTAATAACAAAAAGTTGAATGTCATTTTGTTCATAGTGGTGGCTCGCGGTTCCCATAGCGTTTTCAATCGTTTCAACAAGACAAAAGTCGGTGAAGGGAAACGAAGCTGAATGGGACTTCCATATTGGAAAAGAAAGCAACTCAGCATTCATAAACCAAATCGCCCCCCCATATACGAAAAAATTCACTTCGGTACTGTTTGGAATACACATGTTCAATAAGAAATTGGTATTTTTATCGCCTAAGAATTGCTTCAACTTTTAAAAACCAGAGAAAAAACCACTTGGAATACAAAAAAATCATATTTAAGAACAGACTCAAACTAAAACAAAAACAATTAATAAAATTAATTTTGGATGTGAGTGTAATAAAAACTATGCCTCAGATGATCAACTTTACATTATCCACAAATACTTTATATTATGATTTGCACAATACTAAAAATCCAATTTGCAAACGACTCACTAGTTTCAACAGGTTTAGACCACTCGGTATACGTTAGTTCATCGCTATCTTGCGTTTTCGCACCCACGGCGATTTGATAATTTGTACCCGGTGCAAGCGGGGGGTTAGAGGGATCATCGGCGCCGTCAATAGGCGAAGACGCGCTTTTGCCGTTTCCGACGACAAACTAAACACAAATTGAATTGAAATAAAATAGTACGGTTTTGATCGGAGACAAATAAAAAGGGAACCAGAAGGTAATGTATGCATCATAGCGAATTACTTCTATTAATAAATCATTCTGTACGACAAATGCTACAGGCTTCTGAAAGTTTAAGGTTTTCTTTTACATTCTGATATAATAAATTCAGGTTTATTAGCTTCGATATCAACTCATATCATAATCAAAATCACTGTTACAATTCTTTTTTTGTTTTGTCGTACCAGAAAAATTATGATAGAAGGGAGTAAGTTTTTTACAAATCAAATACCGGAATAGTATCTGGAGAAGATTTGACGTTTCGCTTTTTCCTTTTATTTTGACCAGTACTTCCGTTTTCGTCAGTCCACAAAGCGACACACGGACCTGAACCGATTGGATCAGTGCAAGGAACCGTTGTTATTTCTCCCCCTGGAAAACAAATTGAAATTAATTAGTGATGTGGGGGAAACAGAATTCAAAACCAATTCGACTTCGGGTTAGGATGGCGTTACGATGTTCGTCAATACGCTTCCGCTTTAGATACTTTATCTCGCCGATAATTTACGGTTCGACAAAAACTTCGGTATTTTGTTTACTGTAAAAAACTACAATAACCGATCTTTGGTACGACGGTAACGGAAAAGTCAAGCGCGTGCAGATGAACTCTGATTGTAACGCGGTAAAAGTATTTGAAATTGCCGTATGAAATGCATACGACATTGAGTGTTTTCAACGGAGACAGGAAGAATGTTTTTATTTTAACATCTGAAAAGACCAACTTCTTTCGTACAAACCTAACATAGTCTTATAAAGGCGACAGTTTAAAGCAATAAACTAAGACGCTACTTCTTTTTTTATAAAAACATTTCCTTGACATCGTAGCATTTAGTGACAAAAGCGTCATCGTGATTACTAGTTGAAAAATTAAGCGATCAATTACATAGTGCAAAAGTGTGAATGAAATAAATAATATTCCAAGAAAAATGCAAAATAAAGACAAAAACGAAAGTCGACAATAAAACTTCCAAGCAAATTTGGCAGTTACCTGAATCTGAAGTTCGAACGAGCACGGCATAATTTGATATGTCGCCGTTTTCAGATGAGAAAGTATTTTTTGGCATCGCGAAAGAGATAGTGTTTTGGGTGCGTTGTATTGATTCATCAACGCTGTTTTGGAATAAAATGGAATTGGGAGATGGTGGAGCTGCGAACAAAAAGATGAAATCCGCGTACAAACTTTAAGTTTAATCACATCAAAATATCGATTCTAGTGCAGGGGTTTGAATCTAACCGACGACTAATCGACATAACCAGTTCAATTCTAGAAAAAAATGCGTTTTTTTTAATCGAGTCATTCACTTAGAAACTAACAACTCATTGAAATCAAATATTGCTGACTGGAAAAATATGTGAATTTTACTGGTATAACCAATTTTACTGGTACAGTAGGATTGCATTCAAATCAATTACATACTCAATGCTCAACGGTGAGTTGCATTCAAATCAAATTAAATCGAGGAAAATAAAGCGAAAAAAAACATGGCGTTATTAACACAAGGCATATAGCAAAAAAAAAAAACAAAAAGAGGGTAAAATAGGATAGTTTAACATATAAAGTATAACGTGAAAGTTAATACACAAAAAAAATAACAACACGTCTTTAACATTGTCTCAAAAGACAGCGGAAACAATCAAGTGGTCAATAGGTCCCGGGCCCTTCTGAATTATAGTCTGAGACAGCGAGCGTATATAGAATTAAAAAAATTTTGACAGTCTTTCCGTTTTAATGAAAGCAGCAATGAGTTTTAACAAGAAAGCGGCGGAAGAATATGAAACTGCAGAGCAGGGGTCGCCAACACGTCGATCGCGAGTCTTTACTGGTCGATCGCTTCCGAGTTTGAGTGACGTAACAATGTTTTACTTTAAGACTTAACGTAAAATCCGAGACAGATTCAAAGTGAAGAGCTTTTTTTTATAGAGATCACTCCTTTTCAGGATCGCATTTCCGTAGTGGTTGCTTGCGAGTTTGTAAAAAAATTCAAAGTCAAACTTCCCAGCAGACAAGTTAAACACCCCTGCTATAGAGGAGTTGAAAGGATGATAAGCTGCATCTATTTAGTTCACAGTAAGAATAATGGTGAAAAATGGAAAGTGCGCATCATGTTGAATGATAAAAAGCTAGATAAAAAGTGAGCCAGATAAAAAGCTACATTAGTCACATAATTTTGGAGCTAAAATATAAAACAATCAAAAGTATTGAAAAACAAACTAATACATAGTACACAATAAAACTTTAAAATAAAAAAATACTTAAGTACCGCCACTTGGTGTTGAAACAGACACACGGTTGCTTCCACTGCTACTGTCGTATTTTCCAGAAGCACTGATAACAATTGAATAAACGACCACATTGTATGTCCTAGCCGGACTAAGTTCGGTTAGTCGTACAGTTACGGGGGAAGTATCGATAGGGTAAAGTTTATGACGCTAAAAAAATATTCGATATATGCTTATCATAAAACTCGCACTCAATTTTGAAATGGCATGACGATTACTTGCGAAATATTTTCGGTATTACCGAGAAAATATTGTTAGCTCGTTTATTCGCACTTTATTACTACTGCACAATCGGTTTAAGCATTGCAAATTCTAAATTTAGCCGATTATTCGTTAATAAAATGCTGCGGTTCTTGCTTTAAATAAAATTGAAAACAATTTTTTCTTCCAGTAAGTAACGTTTTTAAATTGACATGCGTAAAACTTTGACAACAAAAAAGTTACGATATTAGTAGTATATAAACAACAACTGCTAATTTAAAAAAAACATTTAACCGGTTTTCATTTAATTATCACAATTTATGAAGTACTGCAGGATCCTAGATTTTGAGATCAATGCAAAACAAACCCTTCTTTCAGCAATTAACATGTTGTGCTCAAATAATATGCTTATAAAAGACAAGAAAGAAGTGTTGTTTTAGCTGAGCACGTGCAGATAAAGAGTTTTTTCAATGGTATGCTGTTTAAATAGTAATTTTGTATTCGTCTGTATAACTTTTGTATGTCTATAAGTAATAAATTCAAGATAAAATTGCTGATGGCGATTACCAAGGCGAAAAATCTAAAACAAGCGCATACCAACAAATCGAACCAAACTCTAAAAGTTAAAAATCTAAACAAACACTTTAACAATGACAACGAACTTCACACCGTCGCTTGCACACAAATACAACCAAACTTATAGTTGCGTCACAGCAAGTATTCAGTTGCTTTCACTTTTAAAAACAGATCAATTTCACCTTGGCAACATTGCGCAAATTCTACGGCAAAATAATTCATAGTAATAATAAGTTAATTGACGCAATTTTACAACTTGCTCGCAGAGAAAAAAAAGTAAATAACTTATCTGAGTCGTCAGATTTTCAATGGCTGTTCGACTTACAAGGCAACCACTATTACTTAAATCACATGATGAGTAAAATTACTTTAATTAAACGGACGTGTTCAACTGTTCTATCTGGTGACATTTTCCAAATTTCAACTCTAGCAGTAAAAATTACCGTATATACCCGTGAATTAGCCGCCCCCGTGTATATACCGCACCTTCTTTGAATGTTTAAAACCTCCCCTCTCAATAGTGACCCGTATATAAGACGCATTCTAATTTGACAATTTTAATGATTACAATATACACTATGTAAACAGTCAACATCAAAAGACGCTATTTTGATTTACAACAAACTAATCTTATACCACAAATCGAATAAAATTTAAAGAAATTAACTTCTGAAACCTACGATTGTTACGAAGCTGCTTACGTGTATATGTGTAATTTGTAGAAAGTCAAATTTTTCTAGAAAATTTTGGTAATTTTAAATACCCGTGTATTAGCCGCATTCCGATTTTTGGACTACATTTAAGATAAAAAAAAGTATGACTAATAGACGGGTATATACGGTAAGTTGAAAGTTATTCATTAGCTAATTTCGGCCAACAGAATTACCAATTCAACTATATTGTTTCAAGATTTATGTTCAGGTCGAGTAATTGCAAATTGGGAAGCGATTTGACTTATTTAAAAAAGTGAAGTTAAAATCACACCTTTGATGAACAAGGTCATCTTTATTTTAAGAACGACCACACATGATACGGTAACTAAATCATATAACGAAAGGTAAACATATTAACGGCTACAAGTAGCAGATAATTAGTTTCAATAAAGTTTAAAAAATTAGTGCCGAAAATAGAACCTGAACAAAAAAAGTTAAAACAAAAATATTTTTCCAAGAAAGTATCTATCACGTGGTCAAAATCAATATGTAAGCATTACGAAACAAAACAAGCCACCAAACCTTTATTGAGTTAATCTCCCAAGTGACGTTAAACTTTTGCGCTTTGCCCTGGAACTGAACCCGAATTTCCAAGGTGCGGTTATCAGTCGGATCCATGATTTCCGGTGTTGCAGGTCCTGAATTATGAATCAATATATAACGATTGGAAGTTACATGTCAATTAAATAATAAAGCCTAATAGAACCAAGAAATCTTTACAGGTATTAAAAAAAAAGTTGTGAAAAAGAAATGGAAACCCGAAGCAGATTAAAATTAAACAAAAGATAATCAAATTTCCTGTCATGTCGGTTGAAATAAAATCTTTTTTTATAAAAAAAATGTACTCTGCCTGACAAAATCAAAATAACACAGCTTATGACGCGTTGAGCAACTTTCGGAAAATGCCAATGGGGGGGCCTCGCAGAGTTTTCGCTCCCAATCTGAGCCCGGTCAAGGTCCTTCAAGAAACCTTTTCTTATTAAAAAATCAAGTAAAAGTTGAAAAAGTTTTCTTTTTTTCTAGAAAACCAGGTTGGGTCTTTTCTTTAAAAGTCAAGTCCAGTCTAAAATCTCATATAAGTTTATTTGGAGAAAAAAAGCTGAGAAAAGAGTTGCATAGAAAGTGGAATGGGCTGGCGCAGTAAACCTCTCCCCAATTTATTGCATTAAAATTTAAAATAATACTCGGTTTTCTAAATAATGCAAATTTAAAGACTTTCATTTGTAGGGGTCTGTCACTTAAAAAGTTTTTGAAATGAACGCTTTAAGATATGGGGACTCTCACAAAAGCAATAAATTGGACATTACCTGGCATGACGCGTGTTTCATTGATTCACTTTAATTCATGTGAAAAGTTTAAATTCAGAAGAAAGATGTATCGCCACTTGAAATAAAGCAATATAGCCGATGCTAGAACTTTGTACAAAACTTAAACGAAATCAATGCATAAAACTTCTGTATTAGCTGCGCGTACAAGAAACTCAAACTTACTGGTATTCATCGATATGTTTCTGGGTTCACCATTCAAACCATTGCTTCTCGCGAACACATTCACAGTGTAATTATTGCCTGGAACTAGTTTTTCCAAAGTAGTACTAAAAGAATTATTGCTAATGCTTGTAACTTGATCTTCTTCTACACCTCCCGAGATGCTATAATTTGCCTAAAAAAAGAAAGCAGCCAATTTGTACATTTTTAGCCTTCAAATTGCAGTTCGTAATTGTTTAAACCACTTTATTAAGAATTAGATTGATTCTTTTATGTTCAGCTGACTATTTTTGCTATTGAAGTAGTGGCAAGGTGGGAAAAAATGCATAATACGTACAATAATGACATTAAAGAAGTTGTCGATTTATATTTTTAATTAAAATTATAATGTCCAACCAGCGGCCGGCGGGCCCCATCGCGGTCCGTTTAATGTTTTCATGCGGCCCACTGCTTACTCAAATTTTCTAGTTATGTTTTCATAACTGTAGCGCAGCGTTTCTCAAACTGTGTTCCGCGAGCTTTGTTTTATTCTTTGAGATCACAACGTGTTTGAGACGAAAGTCGAGAATCAGAGTCAGATTCAAAATTAAGGTTTTACTGTGGCTATAATAATTTGGCCCATTATGAAAAAAGGTTCGACATCCCTGTTTAATCCCAGTTGGCTTTTAATCCGGCTGGACATTGTTTCTAACACACGCGGTTTAATAAATTTTATACATTTCTGACCGCCATTTTTTTGGTTTATTTTTCGTCTACACCTGGAGTTCTTTAACTGCGAAGTTTTAATGATTGCCAACTACTAAAGGTCCGCAGTCAAAAAGGACCATGACAATTTCTTATTCAAACCAGCGCATAGTGTTGTGCGAAAAACGAAAGACAAAAACAGGAAAAGTTTTCGAGGGTCCGCCAGGTCGTTGTGAAGCAAACAGGGGTTCATTACGTTCAAAAAGTAGTTTAATGTTCTAGAACCAAAGCCTCAAACCGTTTTCTAAAAAGGACCAGATAATGAAATCAACTTTGACGACACAAGTCAATTGAAAAAAAGGTCTTCGTTTTAATAACTTTATATGAATCCTACTCCTTCAAAAAACCTGTAGGTAAAGGTTTCATGACCTTTAATTTATACTCTTTTATTTTAATTCATTTGCGACAATGTTCGGGGTTCATAGTTTCGTGATTACATTTCTAGAATAAAATATAGTATCAATACTTCATTGATTACCTAAAAAAGCTCTTACAAACTAACTACAACTGTGCAATATTTTAAATTGATAACAAATCGAAGTTTATAAATTAATTTAAAATAACAACAAAAGTATAGAGTTTATTAAGTTTTTCAATGACTTTTATAAGTTTTTCAATGTCTTCAAACGCAAAAGTTGAATAAGATTTAATTGTTCCTAGACTGTATAAAACATTAAAAAATTATTTGATGGTAAGGCGTGCTTGAAATCTTAATCTGAAAAACTAGGTAGTGACCCTGGGCAAATGAGAAAACTAATTTTCGGTCAAAAATTATCTTTTAAACCGTTTTCTTATCACCGAAAATCAGTTGATCTAAAAATTATTATTTATTATTAAGAGAAAAAAAACGCCGGAAAAAAATCTTTTAATAGACAAAAAGGTAGAAGAGCTAACAGGACAATATCGTTCTTCATTTCAAACTATTTATTTAATTCAGGCGACGGCTAATGGTTTTCTATGATATCGACGCAATATTTGTTTTTTTCAGATTCGCATGCTGCAAACACTAAAATCAAGATTTGTATTTTATCCCACTTGGTAAAGCATGCAAATGTTAAACCGGTTTTTTTTAATGGTAATTGTAGTAGTTTTTATAACATTTCAAAATTATTTCAATAACTACAATTAAACTTCAACCTTGACCCATAAACATTATTCTTAGGTTTTGAAACAATAAACTACTTAACCATATCATTATAAATTAACTATAAACTTCAAGTAACGCAATAAACTGATCAAATAACTAATTTTGATTTTTTAATAATCAAATTTACTGTGAAATTGATTTTGAAGAAATTCAAGATATCAAGGAAAATAAAAAGCTCTACAGAGTCGTTTTAACAGAGTTGCATTTCGTATCGCGACCGTTTTCTGCGCAAAAATCCAGTGATGACTGAAAAACCAAGACATTCCGTATCCAGTTTTACCAAATCGTTTCTTCACAACAAAAAACAGCTTATGAACACATGATTTTAACACTTTTTCACACCATCTCCGTGTGGCCCACTAAAACACTCGCTGTGACCAACCGGTTGAAAAACCCAGGTCTAAATGGAATTTTTTAATACAACAAATCGTATGATGATATCGCTTGTATCGTGTTTTTATTTTATTTTCTAACAAACTATAAATCTTACTTGATATGTTTCTACCAATCCATCGGCTTTTTCCCAAGAAACATTTAAAGAAGAAGTTAAATTCAAAGGATTTTGGGAAACGTTTAGAGATTTAACCGAATCGGGATCTGTCAAAAACACAAGCACAAATATTAAACGACTACAAAAAATAACGTGGAACTGGAACCTTATCTACGCAATCCTGAAGAATACCGGGAGGAGAAAGTTTAAAAATTAGATTTTTCTGGAAGGAAACGCGCCCAACTTTTATACAGCGCACATAGAGGAACATAGAAAAAAGAGATAAACAGCATCTGGTCTCAAACGAGAACAGATTCTTTTGAATTAGTTTTATTTGCCGTTTTAGAGAGAATTAAATGGAATAAAGAGCTTTATAGCAACTATACTTCTATTTAAAAGAACCGTTGCAGCGATCCTGCAAAGAAATGGTTAAAAAACGAAACAAATTCTACGCACGCATGCACAAGCCAGGCACGCCACAAACACTCCAAAAAATAAGTTATGTCTCATGCAATGTACAGTAACAAGTGTGTTTACAATGCTAGATTAGTCAACATAAGTGTTAATATTAATAACTAAATTATCAAAATAAAAATCAAAATGGTTCTATTAAAACTGGCTGGTATTCCAAATCCAGTGTAATGAATATTGGTCGTAAAACAGTAAGATTAATTCCTGAAAAATACAAAAACCCATTAGAATAAGCGAAATATTGACTAAGTGAAAAAAAATTATAAAGAACTAATTTAGGTTTAGCAAAAGCGCGTAGTTTAAAAAAACAAAAAACAACAATTGTTTTGACGCTATTTTATAGATTTACAGGTGCGGTGATAATGCACAATTTTTTGTGCATGTTATAACGTATATCATTTAGTAGCCGTCTCCCTGTTTGCAACCTTGGCTCTATTTTGTCTTCAATTATTATCATTTGTTTCTTTGGATGCGAATAAAAACAAACAACTACTAGATTGTGAAATGACAATGGCAAAGCAAACGCGTTGAATCCCAAATTCAAAAAAAGCAAACGTCCAATTATTGTTCAAATAAGAGAACTTACACGTCAAGCTGTCAGCATACGACAATTCACCACTTTTGTTCGAATACATCGATTGAACGGAGACATTGTACAGAGCACCAGCGATTAATTGAATTGAATTAACGAAATTTAAACTTGATGTATTTCCGTTCAACACCACATGGTTCGTTGCATTTCTGGCCTCGATAAGAAAAATTTCATAACCACCATCAATTCTCCATGACAATTGCCAAGAGCTCGCGTTTAGAGGGACCGATTTCAAATCAGAAACAGAGTCAGGATCTGCAAATTTTTTTTCGTATCTGGTAAATTATTATCTACCCCCAGAAATACACTAGTAAATTATCTGCCCCCAGGCAATACACTAATGTGGGGTTAGTCAATGCACTAGTAAATTTTCTGCCCTTGAAGATAGATAACTTACCACATCCTTTTTTCAGTTACACGCAGTAGCTTTTAATAACAAAAAGTTCACAAGACTTAACAAAAAACACGGAAAACATATCTTTGTCTTGAAATCAATTATACTGCTTTTGTTCAAAACTCGCGTTTTGTTCAAAATAATACCAAATTTAACAAAAGCATAGTAAAAAAAAAACTTACACGTAATAACTCCGCTCACATTCTCAGGAGTGCTATTCATATTCTTCAGGCGAGCAATAACCTCAATTGTATAATTAGTGCCTGGAAGTAAGTTTTCTAAATTTTTTTTATATTTTTTGCATTCACTTAGCGACGGAGTAGTTATTTCTGGATTAATTGTGTCAAAAGTAGTCGTTTCTGGAGTGGATATTTCGGAAGTTGTCGTTTCTGGAGTGGTCATTTCAGGAATAGTTGTTTCTGTAGTTGCATCAATAGCATCAGCGCTACCTTCAGAAGATGTAAACTGATCTTCAAAGCCCACAGTAGATGTCGTTTTAGTTGTTGTTGCACTAATCGTTGTAGGGAATAATGTAGTGCTTTCACATGTTTTATCTGCACGAAATAGAAGTATAAACAAGAAACATCACCTCAACTATATCCCAGAGTTAAAAACAAATGTTTTAGATAAGTAAGATTTTTTATTGGAGAAGTCACAAAAGTTTGCGTTATAATCGGTGATTTTCAATTTTCACCTCGAAGTATAGCGTGTTTAACATGTTATGTATAACGTCGCTGTACGTATTACTCATTTATCTAACAAAAATATCAGTAAAGCAAAATTTTCTATCAGCTGTAGCGAACAGAATAACGTTTCGGTGAATTGTTGCAAACGTTTCCTTGAATCTAACGAAAAGTGTATTTACAGTTATCATAAGCTGTTTATGTCTCGATGATAAAAATGATTACTCACTAGTAATAGCATTAAAAGTGTAGTTAAAAGTCTTGTTATCGGAATGAGCAAGGACTATAAATTCAAGATCATCGGAAGGTAAAATATATGTCCATGACGTCAATATTGTTGTGACGGTCATGTTGATGACGTTCAGATTGGTAACCGGGTTAGGAGCTAAAAGAACATTCTTGAAAAAACTAAAAGACTTTGCTGGATTAAGAAGTTGAAAACCGAAAATTACTAAAATCGCTCGAGTTTTGCATATACCTAGCCGGCAGTATCACTGTAATAAGAAAAATGTATAGCACTAGGAAAACGCTTTTTCATTTCTCAACATCCTGAAAAAAACTTGTATAGCTTCAAAAGACAGCTAAAACAACAAGACGATTCAACTCGAGGCAATGTCACATTAAATATCATTAACACAATTTTGAAAGTTTTTGAAATGCTAATAACAAATATAAAGAACATAAAGCTATTTGTACTATGAATATTATATTCGTCTTTATATTATACCTAACACCAAAAAAATGTTAATTCGATACTTTCTGTATCATAAATGACAATATCTAAATACATAAGATTTTTTTGATTCGTTTGCAGCTAATATACAATATACACTGTATCTAAAAAACAAAAGTTTTAATCAAAATTTAATTGGGTTTTAGAGACCCAATTAGGGATCAAATATGAAGTTTCAAAAATTAATTTTTATACTTTTTACATATACACGGTATTTTTTAAATTCTTCGTTTACTGATTAATTTCAACAAAAAATAATTTTCATACAAATCCAAAAAGCATTCAATTTACATGATTAATAATTCTTACCTTGAAAACTTCCACCTTTCAAGCATTAAAGATAAAGCTACAACAATTAAACTGTCCAATTTCACGGTTTAAATAAAAATTTCAGATAGTATTTGTAATCCTGCATCTTTTCAAAAAGGTATTAAAAAAAAGTTATGTACTGTCGGTGTTAGTAGTGTTATGTATAGTTAGTCGTTTAGCACAGCCAAAGAGCCCCATGCACACACAACATACCGAAGCAATGCTAACTATGTGTTAAGTGCATACTTGCATTACAACATTACCCGTGGCAAAACTTCCATTAACAGAAGAGCTGTTTGTGGATTCTTTTCGAACAATCAAAGAGAAAATATACATTGTTCCTGGTGTAAGATCAGTCACCGTGGCGTTAGTGGTGTCATTTGTATACCTAAAATTTTGTTTTTGACTCTTGTCACTTCAATAATTTAACTTTATTACAATAAAAGCCCATTTCCACTAGAAGCGCTGCCGGGATTATTCTTTGTTTATCGATTTTTTTACGCTTAAGCGTTGAGCCAGAAAAAAATCCCAAAAACAAACAAATAATCCCGCCAACGCTCGCAGTCCAAATGGGCCGTAAAGCAATATACCAAAACGATGTTGCATACAACATAAATAGTTTTAGCGGAAACTTTACCCAACGACAAAAATACTGTATATTTTGGTTGCAATTATCAGAAAGCCACTAATCTACGGTTAATATCATTGTTTTTCTTTATCATGCTTATGTATCAAACGCATTGAAATGATTAGTTTGCACACTAAATAATATAAATAAACTCGTTGATGCATGTGTTATTCTACTTAAAATAGAAAAGTATAAATGGTACTTATATTGTAGGAGCTAATGATATAATTTTTTCATTTAAGTTGCATCAACAAGAAAATTTCTAAACTGCTTACCATTCATTTTTATCAGAATATGTCAAAATATATCCATCAAATGACGCATTTATTGGTGCTTCCCATCGCAAAGTGATGTTTGTTGTTGTAGCAGAAACTTTTTCAAAGTTAGTAGGGCCAAGAACGGCTGTTTATATTAATAACTTTGTTAATACACTGACATGAATTGTATCAGTAGAAAAAACAAACATAGGCAAGAATTACGTTAATATACTTTTTTTAAAAACAACAATTTTTGATAAAAACCCGAATTAAAAAAAACATTCAAAACTCACTATTGGAAACCCGACTCATAGAAATACTTTTTGTTTAATATAATAAAAATGAGATTACACAAAACTAAAATGTTACTCAATCAAAAGTAATTAACGTTTAAAACTGCACAATAACTAATATGTTGAAAGATTTTTTCAATAGTTTGTTGAATTAAATTTTCATGCTTTGATTTTACTTTTAACCATTATTGTGTTTGGCAATTCTATTAAAATTGCACAGGTTAAAAAATGTCAATAGTTCTCGAGTTCATGCAATGTTAAAAAAGATAAGCAGAATATCACTTTCAACTCTATTACACTGAAAAGAATATCACTAAAATCACTTTTGTTGATATATTCAATTGATCAAAAATGCTGACGGAGAGTACGACGTGACGTATCACCATCAAGATCATCAAAATATATGACAAATCATTGGGCAAAAGTATAAAAAGTTACTGCTCATGACCGCTTTGCGCCCAATTTTCTAATAAAGGGAAAAGCATAATAGCGAAAAACAACTTAATAAAATGCAAAGAATAACAATCTACATAGTTAAGAAAAACTGTTGTTATTTTACTAAGTTTATTTCGTCAGCAATTGTTTTTTGTTGAAAGTTGGCGCAATGCAATCGTAAACGGTGAATAAACAACGTGAAACATTTGTATTTGTCAAAGCGAGATGAGTTTCTATACTTTTGCACTGTTAAGATGTCCTTTATTTTGATGTTAAAAAGTTAATTACCTTGTGTGACGGCTTAAATTTATTAATTACCGAAAGTGATTTTGCCAATATTCTTTAAAAAGTGACAGGTTATGAGTGAATGCTACTCATTTTTCTATTTTATTTTCTCGCTTGCTACCGAAAACTACACTGTAATTGCCCTTAAAATTTACATCGTTTGTTGCTAAACAAAACAACTCAATCGTTTCAAACAAACTCGTTAAAAAGAGCATGTTTTAATGCACATTAACTATAGCTATTAGTAAAAAATAATTTCAACCAAAACGAGCACTTAATAAACTTTTCTTTGTTGGACGGCTTTGGTTTCTTATCTCAACTCTAAATAACTTTCTAATTTGCTTCGTTGGCTGCGAAAATTGCTGTAGCATTTTTATATACATCTGGGAGTCGACTTTGGGCCTGAAAAGAAAATATTAAATAATATGTTCTTCTATATTGCGAACTTTTTCAGATAAAGCTTTTTGGTCAAGAAAAACCAAAATTTACTTAAGAATGAATCAACATAACTGCTTCGCTTTTGTTCTTTTCTAACTCGTAATCTAAAGACATTTAAAAAGCAATGCGATAAAAAATAAAGTTTAAAAAAGCTGGCATTAAGTTTTGTGCTCCTTTCAAATCATTAGATTTTAATGCAATGCTTTTAAATTTTAACAAAAAATAACGGTAAGAATTTACGTGTATTTGCCGTAATATTTCTCCAAGAACTGGAATGGTTATTGCTCATAGTGTAAATATGTATAAGATAAACAGTTTGAGGATCTAATTCGGATAAAAAATAAGATTCTTGAGAAATATTAAAATTGACTTCCTTCTTGATGCCACCATTTTTTAAAACAATCAATACCTAAAATTACATAATTAAGTACAATTAACATCAATAAAATAACTATAAAGTCATGGATTTTATATCTAGTACGGATCTGTAAATAAACAAAATTTAACATATTAACACTTGGTTACAAAAATGTTTGTTAACATGTTAATTACAGGTTATAAAAATCAAGTTTTTCGATTGCATCGAAATACCTTGAGATAAAATTAAAAATACTAGTTTTAATTATTAAATGTTTAAACTAAATTGGTATGATTAAGAGTAAAAAAGTAAAAAATCGTGAACCAGAAATACAACAAAATTTTTAAACCAATCAAGTAGCTATAAAATTTTCTTTATTTCAAACACTTCAATCGGCATTACTAAAGTCAATAATCAAGTAAACAGTTATAAGAAAAATCATGTGGTATGACAAAAATTTTACTGTAAACAAATATAATTATTAAGTATTTTATAAATTTTTTGCAAGACCACGTTTTAAGTGTGATAAAATGCACAAAATACTTCAATATAAAAACAAATCTACTTGTTTATCAAAAAATCCAGTTGGAACATTCCACCGTATGGCTATCGTGGTTGCAGTTATTTGATCAGCTACCAGATTTTCAACAGGGTTTGGAGCTACAAAAACAATACACATTTGTAACGTTAAAAATAAAAGTTCAGCGAAAACTGATGACCATTTGAGAGTGTGAGGTCTAAAGTTAAGTTTGCAAAATCTTCCTTTGATACATTTAAACGATAGAATTTAAGCAACAGCTTGCTTTCAGCGTGTCATCACTCTGCGAATTTATGAGTTCCGAATTGAAGCTCATGGGGTGTGGAAGAAGGTGTAACATTGAAAGGGATAGAAAAGACATCAAGTTCCAGCTGCTTGCTTTTGATATTCTAAAATCTAGGGGGTTGATTTCATCAAACCGATTCTCAGGCCGCAGGAAATTCTCTCGCGGGCCACCCGCGGCTCTCTGGCCTATGCATTTAAACAAAGCTCGAATGTTGTCGTTATTTAAGGTGTTTTATGATTAAGTTCATAAGGTATTGTGAAAACACTTTCATAGAAAAATTTATTTACAGCCGAAACAAAACAAAACGTACCCATAGTGATGTTTTCTGGAATTGACTCTTTTGCTTTATTACCACACATTTCCACTATTTTAACAGAATATGTTCCTCCAGCCGTTAGTTGGACTGTTTGATTAGCTTGATAATTATCTACAGACTTGTTTGTTCCATTATTAGTTAAATCAAACAAAACTTTATATGTGGGGACATTGCTACTGGGAACAAATGTGACATAGGCCTGAAAATAACAAAAAAAAGTCGTAAACTGATTTTTGCACGTAGAAAGATATACAGATAAAATGAAGTTGGGCAGAATAATTGATCACTTGCATTAAAATGGAAAAATAAATTTGCAGCAACTACGGGGTCGATTTGGCAGCTACTTAGCAAAAGGTGATTAAAGCAATGATAAAACGTTACACTCATCAAATATAGTAAATCAAGGAGGTCCGATCTTTAGCGCAATTAGACCAATCGATACAAGATTAAACTGTGGGCCAGACTTACATTACTCATCTGTTTAATACTATAAAAGCAATTTTGTTTTATTGAAAATCATGAAAAAAATTTTTTGCATTTGCTTAATAAAAGGTTTGAAGTAGACTTATTTTGCTAATCACTCTATCTGGATTCAAAAAGTAGAGGCCTACGCCATAAAACTATTCAACAATGATTTGAGTGGCACGAGCCATCACTCTTTTTCTATTTCAAAATCACTGCTTTCTGTGAGCTACATAATGTTTTTCCCCTTGCTACGGGTTGTACACCTACGAAGTAAATCATAATAAATGATTACGTCATGCAATATTTTTGGAACAAGATACAAGAACATCAGAAAAAATGTAAAAAAGATACCTGCAGTCAAAACGTAAAAAAGTGAGTTGTTTTGCTTAAAGAAATTAAACAATCAACAAAAACACTAATTATTTTATTTAAAATAATTAATAATAAATGTTAGTACTCTTCTAGTAATGTAAATAAGAATTGCGACGACTGCAAGGTTCGAAACTGCAATTTTCGTTTGTCTTGTGTTTTTTATGGCGGTTTTTTCATCGTTTCTTGTTATTTTCTGTGTTGAGTCTGAAGGATCGAGTTTTGTTATCAATATTTTGTGAAATTAAGCAATAATATACCCAAGTTGAAGCAACAGAACGATGTAGTTTTTCTTAAATTGCAAGAAAAATCAAAGAACGAACACGTAATAGATATTAGCGGCCTCACTTTTCTGAGT
Organism: Diplosoma virens; assembly: GCA_963680785.1. Taxonomy (NCBI): domain Eukaryota; kingdom Metazoa; phylum Chordata; class Ascidiacea; order Aplousobranchia; family Didemnidae; genus Diplosoma; species Diplosoma virens. The sequence goes on from OY796893.1 coordinate 15,595,739, forward strand.
GGATAAAATAAATAAATAAAAATTTGCTATGTTACGGAATAACTTTAAATCAATTTTTAATTTCATAACTACAGACTATGTTGCAAAAAAAATGAGAACAAAATTACCTCAGTGTTATTATGTGAAGAACTTCGATTGACAGTAAAGGGTGTTCGTCGAGGATCTAATTAAAGAATTCATAAATCTTAAAAATATATCACAAAATCACTTTATGACGAAAAAAAGTAAATTAATATCAAAGTAACAACTAAGGTTGTGCATTTTTATGACCAAGATACGTATTACTAATAATTTCTTTTTTTGTCTATGTAGTAGATTTCATTTAATAAAACCACTTTGCGACCAGGTCATTTCGGTCGTAACCGTGATGATCTCACAAGAAACGAAGCTGCTAATTCATAGTAAAATAACTGCAACAGCATTAAAATACCAACAAAAAACTGCATTTATCTATGCTTAGAGTTCAAAAAAAAAAAAGGTTCAGATATTCAATATATCAGTGTTTTCCAACCGATGTGTCGCGGCACACTAGTGTGTCGTGAGAGGTCTCCGGGTGTGTCGTGAGAGGTCTCCGGGTGTGTTGCGAAGGATTTTGAAAAAAAACTATTTAGGGACGTCGAAGTTTGCGGCTTTTCTACGTGAGATTCGCAGGGAAAGAAAGAGCGTGAGTTCAGGCGGAACTTTTTTTTTAGAGATCACCATGGTTTTGGGACAAAAATTGAGAAATCATTGACAAATTTTCAGTCAAGACCTTTTTATTATTAACCAATATAATAGGTGTGCCACGAAAATTTAAATAGCTGAATAATGTGTCGCCATATACAAAAGGTTGGAAACCACCACTGCAATATATCTTAATGATTAAACATAAGATTAATGCAAACGCTTTTACCAGGGATATTACTGAATATAAAATTCATTAGTTCTTCTGGTATAATCAGAGGCAAGTTAAACTTTAATAAATACAACAAAGGCGTAATATATTTTTTAAAGAAAACTTGTAACACGACCTTTCGTCCGTTACATCAGACGGACTTCTTCAAGTAAAAACAACACACAATGCACAACGTATTTAAAAGCAAAAAACAAAACTAATAAACACAATGGTAAGAGGCGAACCATACATAACAATTTAACAACTTTGTGTAACAGAACTAAAATTAATCGGTTGAAAACTCACATTCATTATGAGATTTTTAATTATATACTGTATATTTTCGGAAAAACATTTCGATCTTTATCATTTATTGAAATTTTTGTACTATTGATATATAATGATTCTAAAAATTTTTGTTTATCATAATCAGTATTAAAATTCAATATTTCGAGAATTCACAAAATCGATTCTATGTTCACATTTAAAACAATGTTTAACCAATGCAGTTTTTTTATTTAAATCATCTTCTTTCAATTTAGCCAAATTAATAGATTTCAAATCGCGTTTATGCTCAGACAAGCGAGTGTAAAAGCATCTGCCCGTTTCACCAATATACTTGTAAAAACCAGATCAATCTTTAGACGGGATTTTATAAATTGCACCACTCTTATATACATTGCATCCACAGAATCTTTCATGCTTAATTTCTTTTTTAATTTTATTTAAAAACCAATCTGAATAATCATTATCACGTAAAGCATTACAAACAAATATGCACAATAGTATCTCAATCTTTTCATAAATTTATAAATAACATTGGGATAATATTAAATTTACGGTTGAGCAGGAAGTTGAGAATGCTATTCCGTTTTTAGACGTATGAATAATTCGTAATATTAGTCAATTAACTACAAGAGCCTAATAAAAGTCTACGCATACGACTAGATACTTAAATTTTAATTCGTGTCATAGTTTCTCTCAAAAAGTTGGTTTGGTTAAAACATTATTGTTCCGGGCTACTTCTAAATTATTAATAATTACAAATTATTGAGATAAGACCAAAAAAGTTATATCCGTTTGTAATGCTTTACGTGATAATGATTACCCAGATTGGTTTTTAAATAAAATTAAAAAAAATTAAGCATGAAAAAGTGAATAAAAGCGATTACAGAAGTAAAGAGAAATATAATGTCCGTTTACCTTATATTGAGGGTCTTACTAATGAAATGTCTACAATTTTGAGAAAATTTAATATTGCGTGTATATCTATTCTTATAGAACAATGGGAAATATTTTACCTAAACTAAAAGATTCTGTGGATGCAATATATAAGAGTGGTGCAATTTATAAAATTCCGTCTAAAGATTGTTCTGGTGTATACAAGTATATTGGTGAAACGGGCAGATGCTTTTACACTCGCTTGTCTGAGCATAAACGCGATTTGAAATCTATTAATTTGGCTAAATTGAAAGAAGATGATTTAAATAAAAAAACTGCATTGGTTAAACATTGTTTTAAATGTGAACATAGAATCGATTTTGTGAATTCTCGAAATATTGAATTTTAATACTGATTATGATAAATGAAAATTTTTAGAATCATTATATATCAATAGTACAAAAATTTCAATAAATGATAAAGATCGAAATGTTTTTCCGAAAATATACAGTAATTAAAAATCTCATAATGAATGTGTGAGTTTTCAACCGATTAATTTTAGTTCTGTTACACAAAGTTGTTAAATTGTTATGTATGGTTCGCCTCTTACCATTGTGTTCATTAGTTTTTTTTTTTTGCTTTTAAATACGTTGTGCATTGTGTGTTGTTTTTACTTGAAGAAGTCCGCCCGATGTAATGGACGAAAGGTCGTGTTACAAGTTTTCTTTAAAAAATATATTACGCCTTTGTTGTATTTATTAAAGTTTAACTTGCCTCTGATTATACCAGAAGAACTAATGAATTTTAAACTAAACATAATATGATGTTCTTTAAAAATCAAGTTGATTACTTTGAATTACAGAACACAACAAAAATTTATAGAATACTTAGATATTTAAACTTGTGGTGGTAAATTTAAAAAAAGTATTAAAGTCATAAAAAATTAGTTTATTTGATTAAAACTACAAAAAAAATTTTCAAAACGTTTAAACTTAGTTATTCTTTTTAACTTACCTGTCAAAAAGTATTCTTTTTGAGAATCACTAAAAACGTTATTATTTCGAGCAACAAAGAGAATTGAAAATGAATAGTTAGTACATGATTGAAGTTCTGAGACAGTAACATTTGTTTCGACTGTAGTAATGTTTTCTAAAGACTGTGTCGAAATATCATAATAATCAATTCTGTAGTGGTCAAGAGGATAAATAGTCTCAGTTGTTTCCCACTCAAGATATACTTCAGAATAACTTCTACTAGATAAATTTGAAATCGATGGCGGAGATGGACCTACGATAACAAATAATATTAATCAGAATTTCTTTTCATTTAATCATAGAAAATAAATTCATATGGCAACTGGTGCAGAAGAGACAAATAATTATTTACTTTATTATTACGTACATAAATACCTGGGTGAAATTTAAAAATTATCTTACATATCTCAACAATTTAGTTAATGCAGCCAAGGTTGAGGAGTCAGAAAGATTTTTCCAACTATGACTCCACTTATTCATAATTTTACAACTCCAGCTGTTTTAAAATTTTATGACTCCAACTCTGACTCTGCTATTTAAATTCTTACAACTCAGCTCTGACTCCAGCTATTTAAAATTTTACAACTCCAACTCTAGAAGATCTGAAATGTGCAACTCCAGTGACTGTGATTACACAATCTTGAAAGCTTAATTTAGCATAAAGCAGCCTTAAACACTTAAAACCAAAAACGTATTCCAATTCCACCAAATTTATAAAAACAACTCCAGATAATGGCTCTACAGGGTGATTCAGCGAAGTGTGCACAAATAAAAACTCATCTTTCGGACTTATAATTAGGTCAAATGAAACAAGTTATATGCTGTGAAGATAGTAAATTTAATAAGCTTTCAGAAAATATACAAGTTATTCAATATAACCCCCTTTGTTTTTGATTACTTTCCGAAGTCGTGGCAGAACCTGGGCACATGTGGCACGCACCACTTCTGGGTCAATTTCGTCCCATGCCGATGTCAATTTTCGCTTTAGAGAGTCCAGATTTGGATGAGAAGTACGGCAGGCTTTTGTCTCTAAAATAGACCATAACCCAAAATCCATAGGGTTCAAGTCTGGTGAAGACGGCGGCCAAAGCTCTTTCTCCCAAAAACCTTTGAAATTGCATCGACATCAAGCTTGAACTGAGTTGGCCGTGTGGGAGGTTGCACCGTCCTGTTGAAGAGTAACTCCTTGTTCTCCGACTACTTCTTGGACCCAGGGAAGGACTTTCTCCTCCAGCATTCGCCTATAGACGGTCTGGTTTATCTTGACCCCTTCTTCAATGAATATGAGAGGAGTTTTCAGCCCTTTTGATGTTGCGCCTGCCCATACCATTACGGAGGCGGGTTTTTGTCTTCTGAAAGAGCTGCGACGCTCAACTGGGACCATGTTTATGTCTGGAAGCCAAATCCTGTCATTTTGATGGTTATGGACAGCTTGAACAGTGAAAAGTTTTTCGTCTGTCCATAAAACTTGAGGCTGCGTGCCATCGACAAGTTTCTTGACCAAAACCTTTGCTCTATCGAGCCTTTTCTTCTTAGTGGCCTCTGACAAGAGATGTCTTTTGGTGAACTTGTATGGGTAGCTCTGGAGATCATCCTTGAGAATCCTTTGCATGCTGGACACGCTCACAGAGTAGTCTTTAGCAAGTTGTCTGGCACTTCTTGCAGGATTTCTCCTCAACTTCTCTCTGACCTTTTTGATCAGTTTCTTCGTCCTTACGGTTCTTTCAGGGTCACTCCTGATTCTTGGAGCACAAGTCCCAGTGTCCTTGAACCTTTTCACGGCTTTATAAACTCCTCTACGGCTTACAACCTCCTTCATCAACCGGAAAATTTCACTTGGTGGGAGCTTCTTCTTGCAATACTCTTCTATCACGTCATTGATCGTTTTACTCATCGTTTATTTTTACTTCAAATAATACCAGATTTTAAATTTTAACTCTTAAATAATAAGAAACTGAAATGTTAATAATTGAAAGTTAATAATGGACGAAATACATGTACATAAAACTAAGAAAAGTATTTGTGCACACTTCGCTGAATCACCCTGTAATTCCAACAAAGCTAAAACGACAGCTCCAAATTCACCAAATTTAAAAATAACTCAGGCTCCACCAAAAAATGTGCAATTCTGGCGACTCCGAATTCACAACCACGATTGCAGGTGCATTGGCACTACAACATATTCGGAGTGAATACTAACATTAAAAAAAAAGTTTGAAAATGGCTGCTGCAAACAGGGCGGGAAGCTTGAGCTTTTCAAAAGTATTGGTTGTGAGCTAGAATCAAAACTGAACAACAAAAAATATACAAACTTTGATTTCAATAATGATAATTTTACTTTAGTTAGGCAAATTACTAAAAATTCACATCCTTTCTAGCAATGAGAAGTGTGCGTCTTTCAGCGCTCTTTAGAATTGTGAAGTAAACTCTTGGGCACTCTAAACCGCTCCTACAAACTTGTAACAAATGTTCATTAAACAACCAAAGCAATGTTTAAGCTGCAAATTCATATTTTGAGCAAAACACGATGACATATATATATATATGGTGCAAGAAGGTCAGATCAGATCTTTGTTGGTATTAACTTTCTTGGGCCTTGGTAATAATCAATTTCAGAAAAAGTAATTAATTTTTTACTACTAGACATTGCAATTAAAAATAATTACATATACATGTAAATTATAAAAAAATATGGCAAATAAAAATTAAAATAAAAAAACATCAAGTGAAAATTTTTAAAATGTTACCTGTAGTAATTTCAGTACTTCCATATTTTTGGCATTCCATAGAAGTATTATTTTTTGCAAATACATAAATGTCATACTCATGGTTAGGTTGAAATTCTGTTCCATTACTAATATTTTGCACAGAAACCTTGAAAACAATTACAAAGCATTCAAGCAAACCATATTTCTTCAAACAGAACTGTGGCTTCTATTTATTTTGTGACCATTTTGTGCAGTTACTATTCAAGGGTGGCTTTTACAATTTTTACCGTAATAAATAACAGAGCTGTAAAAATTTAAATTGGGACTAGTTTAAATTAATCTCTTGCTGTATGTTGAACTCTTTTGTAATGTCAAAAATTACATCATAAAGTTGCAGGTGTAGAAGTAAAGCTTTATTAAACACAGTGTCAATTGAAAAGCAACATGTGAACAAGTTACAGCATTGCTGAAAAATACCATATTGTTAAAAGTCAAAATAATGCTGAAACGATGTGCATATAATTTGGAATTTAAAATGGAAGTAATTAAGTTTGCAAAAAACATACCAGATGAGAAACAGGAAAAAAATTTAAAATTGATGAGGCACTTGTGTGGCGATGGTTGCAAAAGGAGAATTGAGCAGAAGATATAAAAACTTAGGAGCATTAAAGACAAAATAGAGTGAGGAATTCCAATTGTACCTTTATTTTGTGCAGCTTCTAAACAAGGGTGGCTTCTATTTTTATTCTTTTATTATTTTGTGCATTTTTATTCAGAGGCAACTTTTGATCAAGGGCAGTTTATAGTAAAAAAACTACAGTAAATCCAAGTAAAATATTAAAATTTTAAATTCATTTACTGATAAAAAAAATAATGGTTATTACAAAACACTACAACAGGGTTTCCCAAACTTTTACTTCATCGGTACCTTTTGGACACTGTAGCAGATTTGCATGTACCCCGAAAATTTTGTGATGTTTCTCAAAAAAAAAGGCTTTCAGTTAGAATCAGCCACTAATTTTCCCCTAATTCATGCCCAAAATCCAGGTGATCTCAAGTCTTCACTTTGAATCAGATACAAATTTTCCCAATTTAAGCCGAAAATCAAGGTGATCTCTAAAAAAAAAGAAAAGTCTTCACTTTACAGCATCCAGAAATTTTCCCCATTCAAACCCAAAATCAGGGTGATCTGTAAAAAAAAGTCTTCCCTCTTAATTGTCCTGTTTGACATAATTACAATTGACCGAATTCAAAAATTCTAGACATTTGAGTCTATTATTTCTTCCAGACATGGAATTTAGCTTAAATAAGGACATTCTGTCACATACTAATGTACCCCTTGAGAAGCCTAAATGTACCCCTAGGGGTACATGTACCCCAGTTTGGGAACCCCTGCACTATAATATAACCTCACAAAAAACTTTTATCTTTAGTTAAACGTTAAAGCATATTACGAATACACCGTGTCTGTTAGATGGCAAATGCTTTTGGTAACCCAGGATGTGAGTAGGTTGAGTTTGCAATTTTAAGTTATTTTTTGCATGACAAATCAAAACTGAATCTGCTAAAATGGAAAAGTACTTACCATCTAATGTACAGCCAGGCCCTGCTGATTAGTAAATATTTTTCAAGAATATGATAATGCATAAAAAAAATTGTTTTTAGTAATAGAAAAAAAAGAAGAAAATCTTGGAAGTCCAACCTTTTTCACTTAAACATTAACACCCCACTGCAAGCAAGAAAAACATTCTTCATCATTGTGTAGTTTAAAGCACTTGTCATCGTATGAGAGACGCATTGCATTACTGCCAAGAGTCAAGTACTTTTAAATTTCAATCTAGCTGGATCATTTTTAAGCAGTTAGTACAAACTTGTCATGTTTGTCTTACAGTTTTTTGAATCAATCCACACTTACATTAGACAATGAACGATTGTGTGTTGTAATTGAGGATTGCAAGATATTCAGCACCTGCTAATATTTTTATAACGCAATTGCAAGCCCCAGACCTCCCAGTGTTTTCCTCAATCTGTCTTGATGCCAGCAACTTGAACTGGATGCATGTTGATTGGGGGGTTACGAATCACAATGCCAGATTGACAGAATGAGGCAGAGACAGATTGATAAATTTTAACAGCCTCAAAAACTAGTGCAATGCTATGGATGCTGTCAGCTTTCTTATTGGTTGCTGGATCACTGGCACTAATCCAGATCTCCCCTTTATGAATATTGATCCCCATAACTGTTCAGCTTGTTGAGATGCTCCCCAAGTCATAATATCAGCTTTTTCGTCCTACCAGCAAACTTAGCTTTACAATTGCCAAACAGGGCTGTTTAAAACAAACTTTTACAAGGCTGACTGGTGTCAATACATTGCTTTAAAAAATAAACATACAAAGGCTTTGTTGTTGCCTGATTCATTTAATGTGAATGTAGCTTAGAAGTTTTAGACAGCAACAATTGTTAACAGTATGAATTGTTGACAATATTTCAATGTTCTTTTTTAGAATATGACACACACATGGAGCAGTTATTAATGCTTTAAAGAAGGTCTACATTGGTGCCTATCAAAAAACTGGGCACCTTTGATTGCTGAGTAAGACTGCAAAATCAAAACTCTTACCCTAATTTTATTTGCAGAACTTTGCTTGTAGCATTGTTTAATTAGTTTGTACATACATTATGATCTACTGTGAAAAAAATTTTTTTTTGTATCCAAAAATTATACATTAATTGTTTATTTATATTTATTTTAAATTATATTTTTTCAATAAGTATATAGAAAAAATATAATCATAATTTTTTCCATGTTATTTCAAAATGATTGAACACCCCACGAATGGGCTTGAAAGATGGTAATTTCAAATTTTTACTTTGATTAGTAAAGCAATGAATGTTGTGATTTGCAATATTGCCCATGATTTTTTATAACTCTGACAGTCTAATAAACCTAAGATCAAAGGTCAGCAGTTTTTTTTAAATGGCAACCCTTTATCGACATCTTTTAATCTGCACCAGATTCACATTAACTACAACAGGGACAATTGAAATTCTAAACTATTCTTTGCAATAGTAACATTGGAATCTTTAAATATTTCTTTGTACTTTTAACATCTTTTAAATATAGCTAGCAAATGGGGTACAGGACTAGCTTATTTGGGTATTACAGTGGTACAAAAGATGTATGTGTATAATAAAAAAAATAAATTTGACATTCAGTTCCATTTAAATCGATTATAAAAAAATTGCAGTAACTGATTTACCAAAAAAAACTTAAGTTTCTAATTGTAGTATTTGTGATTATCTTAAGAAAAAATTTTCACAGTCCAAAAGAATTTGGCAGCGAAAGTTTGGTGCACCCTTAATTTTATATTTTTACCCAGGCAAATGTATAAAATTTGATGGTCTTAACTCATAAAGCCCAACCTTTTACTGATTGTGGGTGAACTTTTACCTGCAAACCTATCATGGGCCACACTTGATTTAGTAATCAAAGTAGTGACCTTTTTATAGTCTTAAATTAAATTTATGGTTTGAATTTTAGTTGTCAGGGGGGTTATTCTAAAACATTTTACTAAAATTGAGCTAAAACCAAAAAAAGTCCTCACTTTGATTTCTACAGACAAAAAAAAAGTTATCACTTTAATCCCCAGTGTTATTTCCTAAATCAAGCAAAAAACTTTTTTCTATGACTAAAATTTTTGTATTCTGAATTTTATTCATGGACAGTTCAGTAATTCAAGTTGACTGAGCACCTAATTTAAAATTCCTTTGCAAGCTGCACCAAACAACTTTGTGGACTGTGGGTTGGGCAACCTGTCTTAGTTGGTTTGCAGGGTTAACTGGTGACCAACAACAGTATGTAATTAAACAATTAGCCATTGATTTTCTGACAATTTTTTTGTAAATGACTAATATTTATCGCACACTTTATGATTACTACTAGCCATACAAAGAATAAAAAAATAACAAAAGTTGAATAAACAAATTGTTAGACAAAACAATCTATAATTCTCAGGTAAATCTAATGTATCACCAAACAATAAAGAATGTTCTTTAAGCATTGCCTGTAATTACAGTATACACAAATAATATTTTTGCTTATACTTTTTTTGTTAACATTTCTGATGGACAAGGAAAGAACTGTACAGAAAGGCTGCGGAAAAGTTACTGAAAATTAGTGAATTTTGGGAATTGAGATTTTTGACTCATCTGGGCTAAATTGAATGTTATTCTTTAACCCAAATATGCAATAAAATATTATCAAAGAAAAAGCAAGGATTGTTTGGCCATCAATCAATTTTGCAAACACAAGAAGGCAAACAAACTTTACAGTTACCAAAGTAATAATCAAATACCAGGTGCTGAATTTTCAAGAGCTTCATTTTGTATGTTGTCAAATTTTTGTTAACTGAGTTATTAATGTTGAATCCTTATAAACCATCTTTTTTATTATACTCACAGGTGGTTCCACAGGTGTATTGCAATTTAAAGTTGAATTTGAGTTTCTTACAACTGCTGTTACATGATAAGTAAAAATATTTTCTGTTGTCCAATTAATAGTCACTTGACGAGACGTAATATTTACGTAGTTGATAATAAGGTTTGCAGAATCCTAAACAAAATAACAAGTAAATTATATTTTAACTGAGAATGGTCAAGTCAATCAACAAGCAGTTGCCGACAGACCTGTTTCGTCCTTGTTAGGACTTGTCAGGACACTACAGCTTGTTTTTTCCAACTTTTTCAGCTGGAGTCAACAAGCTGTAGTGTCCTGATGAATCCTAACAAGGACGAAACAGGTCTGTCACCACTTGCTTATTGATTGACTTGACCAGTCTTATTTAATGTTTGCAATGGAACTGCAAGGTTTACCTTGACTTTACCTGATCCGTGTTACCTGACTCAATGATGTGGTCAGCATATCAGAACCACTGCTGGTATGCCCTTGTGGCTCAGTGGTGTATCACAGTTATGCTGGTAGTGCATTGTTTTTTTATTAAATCAAACCATTATATATTTCTAAAGCTTGTGTTATTTGATTTTAGAAGTCATCAAAGGTTTTGCAATAGACAAAATACATAAAATAAAATCAGCATATTTAAATTTTTGAAAAATTTCCTTAATCCATATGCAATGTTAGTAAATTAATCAAAAGTAATATTAAAATTGCAATGGAAAGAATCATGCATTATTCTAAGAACTAAAATTGCAATTTCCTGGGTGAGTTAAGGCTAACTAAGTAAACCTTTTGTTGCAAACCTGATTGATATTTTATTGTTCAATCTTTTTAATTTCTTTTTTTTTATAATTTGCTTTAACCCTTTCACTGTAGTATTGAAATATGAAAAAAATTCTATGGCACACCTTTGGGAAGAAAATATGATTTTCTAAAGGAATAATAATTATATATATATTTTTCAAATTTTTTAAAAGTCTTTCAACAGAAATCTATTACCCTTTTTCCTGTAAAGTCAAATTGATGATTTTATTGAACTGATCAAATTGCGATGCATAAATTCATTAATAAAATCAGTCAAATTTCAATGAGCTTAATATAAAAATAAAAATTAAAAATTAAGCCATGTAATTCATCACAAAAAATCAATTTCGATCCATAAATTATTCCAAGGTATCTTTGAGTCAGGACCCGATTAGTATGAGTAGAGTTTTTAAAATTTTCATGATGACCTTTATGGGTCTAAATTGATTTTTTATGATGAATTAGTTGGCTTAATTTTTAATTTTTATTTTTTATATTAAATATTTGGCTCATTGAAATTTGACTAATTTTATTAATGAATTTATGCACACTGGTATATATTTTTTTTATCAAATATGTACTCATTCAGAATCAAGTACATTTTTCATGAAGTTAAGAGAAACATAAGGTAAATCCAGTTTTGGCACTTAACTGACTTTAGGAAAAAGTGGATGTATCTGCTTTTTGCAGTGAGAGAGTTAAATATATATGTATCAGCAATAGGTACAAATAAATCAAGATAGCATGATTATTTAGTGCCAATCATAAAGCCTTGACAATAAAACTTATACAAATTAAAACTGTTCACATAATGCTCTATAACTTTACATTAGTTAACCATATCTTTTCTGACATATTACTTATACATGATTCAATTTTTTTATAGTTTCACAAAACTTAACTCAATAACCAACAAAAAACATCAAAATTAAATACAACAGATAAAAAAGAATGAAGTAAGAGACATTGATCTCAATCAAATTATATCAAATATTTTGATGTTAGAGCACTTAATCAAAATGATATACAATACTTACAAAAACAAAAAAGTTTATGAAACACAATGCCAGTAAAATCCAAAAAGAGTTATGACTCTTCATGGTAGACCTAAAAAGAATCAACACTATAATTAAAAATCAGAGTAAAATTAGAACTTTTAATGTTCAGTAATTCAAAAACTTTCTTGTGAATGCTTTATAGAATATTGATTAATATTGGTATAGCATAAATATATGAAATATTTAATTCAACCATAAAAACCATAAAATTGACCTAAAATAATCAAAGAAATGGACAAAACCATAACTCTTTTAATTAAACAAGCTATGGTTCTGTCTATTCCTTTGGTTATTTTAAAATTGACACAACAAATAACAAATTGTTTAGATCAATAAAAAATCATATTTGTGTGATGGCTTAAAGTTTGGTATTGGATTTTAAATACTATCTTAAAGTTCTGGTAAGTTTTTCATCTGTAAGACCTTAGCTACACTAGGTGTAGTTTCTCAGCATAAAAATGTTTAATTATTATATTTCTTTGCCAGCTTTGGGATAAAAATAGAATAAATAAACACTTTTACACTGAGAAACTATACCTAGTGTAGACAAGGCCTTATGGTTATGGATCATACTATCCTTTAAATTAAATAAACTAGCATGGGACAATGGTTAGAACATTAGAAAATGTTATGCTAGGGTCAGTTTCAATTCCCACTTAACTTTGATTAGAGTAAAATCTGTACTTATTAGGGGTTTGCAAAACTATGCACAACTTTAATGGCTGACTAAAATTTTATTGAAGATGACCACAAAGTTTAACCCTTTCATTCTAGCCATTGTGGTATGTTACTATAAAACAAAATGGATATGAGAAAACTTGAAATGAGTGAAGTCATTATCAAATCTTTAGTAAGAAATGCTAACATTAATAGAAGACCTCTAGTTACAGCAATTAACACAAGTAACATCTGTCACTTCATATTTAATAAACCTTAAAACTATGAATGTCTAATATTAAAAAAATTAAAAGTGAAATATAAAAATATGTAAAATTAAAAATAGCTTTTAAAAGTAACTTTTAATACAGTTCACAACTTTAGATTGTTGAATAAATTTAGTAGTAACTATCACAAATCAAATAATTTTTTTTTTCAAAATTGACTTAAAAGATAACAATTCAACTTTAGCACAAAACGCTCATCACGCAATGCATTTAGCAACTTCTGATAATTTAAATTTATTTGATTTAATAATTTTTTAAAATGCAATTCTCATACCAAATCTTTTCTTTTCCAAACTTAAAAGTAACTTAATGATTTTTCCTGCTTTGTTTATTGTATATTTTTTTGATTAGTATAACAATGCAATTGAGAAATTTAGGTCAGAAAAAGGAGAAGCAAAACAATAATCCATGGGTTTATTTTCTGTTCTTTTTTAGTTTTTAAATATATATGCATATAACCCCACCTTCACATTAACATAACCACAACCTGAAATTAATAAGAAACCGAATAATGTGCTCCTAATAAGAAAAATACCTATTAAAAACACAAATTTAAAAGAAATCAAGGTATAATCTTGCAATTCTCTGCAAATTTTGTTCATTGTTTGCTATTAGGTCCTATTAACTTTGCAGGCTTTGAGGATTCCCCAAATTTTAACAATTTATAAAGTCAGTTCTGCAAATAATGTATAAGAACCAACAAATCTTAGCAAATTTTTGTAAAAAGCAGAAAAAGTGGAATTTCTTTTTCTGTGGAATTCAGAAAAAGATGTCACTGTAAGCAACTTTTGATTGTGAAACAAACCCAGATCCACCCTGTGGTTACTATCACTTTTTCAAGATCCTTTTCTTCTTGCTTTTTTTTTTATTCCATTTTTGTGCTGAAATGGGAATTCCAGGTTAGTTTCACCAAAAAAATTGCTTATGATGACTTTTTTAAGAGACCCAAAAAGTCGTTACCATACTTTTAATTTTAAAAAATTAAAGATCCAATACCAGACTTCTAATTACAGCATTTTTTAATACATAGGCATCCCAAACTCAATTGATAAAAAATACATTTCAAAGATCTTGTATTTAAATATTGTCAAAATTGCTATTATACAAAATGTTTTTACAATAATAATAATAAGCAAAACCGTTTAAAACAATTAGGCATCATCTAAATTAGCAATAAAACATATTAATGTTAGACATTGTGTAACATTTTTTATTACTTCTATAGTAATTGATCATGAGCAATTTAGCACTAAGGGTAGCTGCCAACTCAAATATCTAAAGTTCAACTCTCACAGTTTCATCGTGGTTTAATTTAATAACAAGAAATATTTTATTACATATATATTATTCATTCATTTTTTGATTGTTTTGTTTTGTTTATCTTTTCTTCAAATAATTCTGCAAATAAGGTTGTGACTTATGTCCAGCATGGATTCATGCTAAATGTGTCTTTTGGAATGCATCAAAAGCAAAACTAAAAATAGTATTTGAATTCAATTCCATTTTTGAGGTGAAATGTCAAGAATGCTAACAAAAACAGAAAGCGAAACAAACAAATTTAGTAACCAAAGAGGATTTCAATAACTTTACTTTAGTTATTGAGCAAAAAATTAAATCTGACCCTAATTTCATTTAAGAATGTGGCAAAGAAACTTTTGCTGATACAGTAGGCGGCACTTATTATGACCACAGATAATATGACCAGCCGCTTATTATGACCAATTTGGTATGGTCCGGAATTTCTCCGTTTAATATGACCAAATTTTGGATAATATGACCAACATTTTCTCCATCTCTCTTATTACAATACAGTATTTTTTCCCGCCACGCACTTATAACTTCGCCTTTTCAACGTGCATGTTTTCTGTAGGCATGCTTCGTGTGCGCTTTAGTGTGTGCGCTCTGTACCAGGTCTTGATGACGAAACAGCACATTGCTATGACGTAGAATTACACGGAAAAGCATACATATTGTTACATACTGTACTTAGTTTTACCGTCACTTGTACTGTTACAGTACTGTATTTTCTTTTATTGCCAACGTCACACTGTTACTTCGGTTAAACAATGAATTTGACTGTATTTGGACATCTTGGGGCTTACAGCGTCGATTCAGGTGCGATTACAACGGCTTTGGTTTTTATGACCATTTGAATATTATGACCAAAATGGTCTGGCCCTAAGGTGGTTATATTAAGCAACGCCTACTGTATTGCTAACAGTATCCAAAAAATTTGGCTGATGCTCTTTTTTTTTAACAGTTTTTCAAAAAACAGGAAGAGGAAGATAAAAACAAGTGTAAAAACAATATCATCCTGTTTGGTTTACCAGAATGTACATCAGACTCTTCAAGTACTTGTATCACGGATGATTATAACAAAGTGAAGCATTTATATGAAGATCGTTTAAATTTATCTTCAAATGACATCATAAAAGCATCTTCAATGAAAAAGTGACCATCTTAATAAAACTGGGCCATTGCTTATAAGATGCACAATAAAAACAAAAAATGGAAATTTCTTTGAGCCCCCAAAAATCTCAAATTTCTTCAAAACCATATGAGTGTACAAATTTGGGCTACTCCAGACTGTACTAAAAAAGAAAGAGATGAAAGAAAAAAGCTCATTAAGACATTAAAAAAACGAAAATAAAATGGTGAAACAAACCTAACTATACGGAACAACAAAGTTTCTGAGAACAGAATGAATGAACCCTTTCCTAGAATAGCCCAAGAGCTTCTGGGTCAACTTGTTTGATTAATGGAATAAGCTACTTTGGTTGCATTTCTACTGTTGATGTATCATATTTTAATGCTAGATCAATTATGAATAAGCTAAATATTTTGCATAGCTAACATGTATCCCAACACTGATATGTTTTTTTATTACTAAAACTTGGCTCTATAAATCTGCTCCTAACTCTTTGTTTTGCCCACCTGGCTGCAGTTGTATTTGCAGTGATCATGTTTTTGGGCGAGGAGGTGGTGTTATGGTGTTATATAAAAATACAGTGAATGTTAATCATGTCTTTCCTTTGTCAACTCTTGATTTTGTTGAATTTATTGTGGTTGATGTTATTTCCAACCAAGACAAGAGCAAAGTTAGGTTTGTGTTTCCCCCTACTGCAGCTGCCAGTCTAGAAAATATTGACAAAGTTTGCAAGATATTAATGTCCTACATTAATGTCAGCTTTCCCACTTTTGTACTTGCTGATTTTAACCTACCATGATATTGACTGGAGTGTACTTATAAGTCATGGTGGTATCAACAAGTCAACTTATAAGTCATGGCCTTTGTTCAATTTTGCATTAAAAATTCTTAAATCAATTAATAGCTGAACCTACATATTCTAATGGAAATATTTTGGATCTTTTACTCTGCAACTATTTTAGTAGCAACATTTTAATTTCATATTGTATTGATATGCCTTTCTGCAGTTCATGTGACCACTCAGAATCCATTCATTTTCATTTGAAATGGACAGTCAAAACCAACACAACCAAACCCAAACACCATAATTTCAAAAAAGCCAATTATAAAGCCATATGTGAAGTGCTAAGTTGCATCAATTGGAATAGTGTTTTGGAATCTAGTGGTGACTGCATCCAAAGTTTATATGACCACATTTTGAAAATTTCGTTCTACACTATTCATTTGTATGTGCCTCTTGAATTTTTATCTGAATCAAATAAAAAACCTTAAATTTTTATTCGTATCAATTGGTCAATGTGGATATGATTTGTGCAGGCACAGTTTTGCAATCAAGCCTTTAACCAAACCTAGTATTGACCACCTACTCAATTTTTTCTCTCATAGAATTCCACAAGTCTGGAACAAACTAGCTAAAAGTGTTGAATCTGCTCCTACTTTTACTGCTTTTAAGAAACATTTAAAAGCTTTTGATTTATGCCTCATCTCTACTATGATGTACTCATGATTTACTGTGTTGATTTTATGTTTTATTGTATTGACTGATACAATAGAATGCTTTATTTTTTGTATTGTGATAGTCTACCTTTACTGTGCTTTTGTACTTTCCTCACATATTAGTATGCTAATGCATTAACTTTACCACCATTGTGTTGTATTACTGTAAATAAAATATGTGTTGATTATTTCTTGACATTGCTTTATCAGTATTTTGTGCTGCTAAGAGGATGGTATTGATAGTAACTGCAATCAACATAGCCTTAGTTCAATTCATGCTATCATCATTCTGTTATATCCTTAAAAACAAACTTCCTTAAACTTTTTTCTTTTTGATGGTATTAAAAAGCAGCAATAAATTTTAGGGTCTTTTCAAAAAGCCACTATAAGCAATTTTTGTTTGTGAAACTAATCCAGATGTCCCTGCAGTTACTAACACTTCTTTAAAGATCCTTTTTCTCTTGGTTTCTTATTTATTCCACCCTGTGCTGGGAGGGGGTTTTGGGTTAGTTTCACCAAAAAATTGCTTACAGTGACTTTTCAAAAAGATCCAAATTTCACAGTTATATCACTATTGAACAACTAAAAAAAATTAAATAAACAAAAAAAACTGTCCAATAAACAGCAATATTTTTGGAAGTAGGTCAAGGTAATTGCATTCATGATTGTTGCTTTAAGATTAAAGCTTTGAACATTATTGTGCAAGTCAGAAGCATAAAAAAATAATAAAATATTGGTTTTCTAAAAGTAAAAACATTCATTTCCATAAAAGAATAAAGATAAGCTTTATATATATAGCTTCAAATAAATAAAAATAGAAAACAAGAAAATAACCAAGAAGATTTACCTGATTGATTTGTTAATTATTTATGTTAGAGTTAAAAGCTGATGTTTATAACTTTGTATTTTTAAGTAAAAAATCATAAGTTCATAAAAAACATAATGTGCAAGTTTTTTAAAGCAATCAACTATTTGGTGTCATTTACCAATATTTGTCTTGGACAAAAGTTCAACTGTAATATAGGAATATCAATAATCTTAAAAAATTTAGTTAAATTTAGTAAAAATTATCTGAAAAATAATTTGCTATGTGATTGTTCTGCATATCCTTTATAATTAAAGATACAAGGTACCAATAAAATACTGCACTATTTTTTTCATTTTTAAATGTTTAGTTGCAATATGTTAGATTGCAGTTTTTCACTGTTTATTATTTCTGTTTAAACCAGTTTATTAAATATTTAAAAAATTATAGTTGAACCATCTGAGTAAGTTTGCTTAAAAACATACACTTCTTTTTTTGGGTTAAAAAAAATGCAGAGTTTCGCCTAAAATTTTTGATAATGTTACCTAAAAACATAGATAATGCTCTATCTAAACACAAAGGGTTAAAATTACAAAAAAAAAATTAAAGTCCAAATAATGTATAAATTTTGGGTCTTTTTAAGAAGTCATCATAAACGATTTTTGCTTGTGAAACTAACCGGGATCCCAGCGGTTACTATTGCTTCTTAAAAAATGCTTTTTCTTTTGGTTTCTTTTTTATTCCATCCCGATGCCGAAAGGGAAATTCTGGGTTAGTTTCACCGAAAAAAATCGCTTACGGTGACTTCTTGAAAAGACCCATTTTTTTTTTTTTATTTATTATTTTATGAAAATTAAAACATTATCAGCAGTATTTGCAACCTCAAGGCAAAAAAATTATTTCATATTATAAATTTGAAATATCTAAATTGAAATCATTTATCCTCTGTCAATTTGCAATCACAGTTTGCTTTAAAAATTCATAGCAACAAGTCAAGACTTTTAACAATTTTTCAAGCACTTCTTTTAATTCTCTCTAACTTTGTCACTTCATAAGAATTTTTTCTTTTTTTGAAAAAAAGAAAAAATGGACAAACGCGTCACTGCAAGTGC
Source organism: Diplosoma virens (assembly GCA_963680785.1). Classification (NCBI taxonomy): domain Eukaryota; kingdom Metazoa; phylum Chordata; class Ascidiacea; order Aplousobranchia; family Didemnidae; genus Diplosoma; species Diplosoma virens. The sequence goes on from OY796893.1 coordinate 15,614,621, forward strand.
ACATTACGTAAATGATACAGCAAACCGATTGGAGTGAGAGTAAAAAAAAGAAAACGATATAGTTGCTCTAAGACAGGGGTGCCCAACCAGTCGATCGCGATCTACCGGTCGATCTTTAAATGCCTGGCAGTCGATCGCGGGTGATTTTTTGCATGTATAGAAAAAATTTGCCGAACTAGATATTAAATAATTATGTATATGTACATTTTTTGTATTTTTAATCTGGCGTTTTTCCCTTTTATAAAAATCAATTTTATTTCCAACTGTACCTTATTTAGCCTACAGCAACAACATAATTGTTGAATTAAAGTTTAGCTACAAAGTGGTAACTGGTAATCAGGTGTAATTAGATAATTTTAAAAAAAGATGTTTTTTGACCTGATTTACATAAAGGCATAGAAAAACTGTTCATAAAGTTAAATACTTAATTGTTATCATTGTTTTCGTATATGACGCAACATTCCGAAATACTTTTTCGAATAAATTGTCTTCAGTTGATCTGCTAATTTCTTAAAATTTGTTCGTTGCTTTCAGCCATGTTTTTAGGCTAGGCAGGTGGTTCCTATTCTAGCCTTTATCTAGAAAAAGCCAGTCGCTATCTAACTGCCAAAACGTCGAATTAAAAGCCCAAAGTTTACATCTGCTGTGGTTATTTTACTTATTATCAAAAGAACAGCATTTAGTTAACTTTGTTATTGTTAGCACGTTTTTGGTAATAGATATCTACTAGTGCAGTAAGTTTTTTACATAATTTATTTTTTAAACTTGATACTTGATACAATGACGATTCTAATTACGCAACTCAAATCTACAAAATTTTTACTTTGAAGTCTGTTTTAAAACGTTTTTTCTACTTTTAGATTAAAATATAGCCCTAAATTTACAAATGCTGAGTGCTAAGACAATTCGAAGCGAAAAAAAACCTATCACATCCACAAGGAATGGGAAGAAAATTATTTTTTTGTCATTTTCAATTCCGGATGTGTGTGTCTCATCTGCCATGCCAGTATCTCGCTTCCTAAGAAGGGTAACCTTGAAAAGCATTTCATAATCATGCACAAGAAGTACATAAGAATTTTCTTGTCCAAAGTGAATTAAGAAAAAAAAGTTAGAGGAATTGAAATCACAACTAACTACACAACAGTCTATTTTTACCAAGCCAAATACGAGAGGTAAGACATCTAAGATAGCATCATATCGAGTTTGCCACATTCTTGCCAAGTATAAGAAATTATTTCAAGATGGAGAAATGTTCAAGGAAGCGTTTATAGAAGCTGCTGATTCACTGTTTGGAATTTTTAAAAACAAGGATGAAATCATGTCAGCAATTAAAGACCTTCAGTTGTCAAGAAGCACGGTGACAAGGCGATTTGTAGGAATGGAGGAGAACCTTGCAGCTCAGTTGGAGAGAGATATTGATAGGTGTGATGTTTTTCACATCAATTTGATGAGTCAACAGACTCTGTGAATATCGCGCAATTGCGCGTTTTCATAAGGCTGGTGCTTGAAAACATGTAAAAGAGAAGCTACTTTGCATGTTGCCTCTTAAAGGACATACACGGGGTGAAGACACATTTCAAGCATTTATGAATTTTGCTAACAAGACCAAGCTGCCACTCGTCAAGCTTATTTCGATTACAACTGATGGGGCATCCGCTATGGTGGACAGTAGTAATGGATTTATTGCTCTCTGCAAACGGAATAACTCTTTTCCAAATTTTATTCATTATCACTGTATCATCCATCAAGAGGGTTTATGTGAGAAAGTATTGAATATAAAAGAGCTAATGAACATTGCCATGAAAATTGTTTGCTCAATAGGGTGGAGTGAAATAATTATTTTTTTTAAATATAAAAAAATACCTAACTGAATACCTGCCTTTGGTCTCAAAACTTTGCCCAAAAGCGGTTTTGGCATGTTGCCACTTGTAACCAGGTAGCAACCTCACTCTAAAAGTCATCAAAAGGTCAAATTCCTTAAAAATTCTGTAACTCAAAAACCACTGGTGCTAGAAGCTTCATTTTGGTCTTAAAAGTTGCAGAATATGCGCTTTCCTATCTGTTGTAAGACAATATATTATAAATGTGGAGGACATTGTCTCTAAAATGGCAGTGAAATAACTGCAGTAACTGCTGTTGCAGTGAATATAACTTTTTCAGCTGAATATAACTACGGTGGAAAATGAGATGATCTCCCTTTAAAATGACATAGAGATGAAATCCAGGGCATCGACTGAAAGAGAGAAGATCTGGAAACTGCGGTTAGAAGAGAAGCACCCCAATATAAAAATATGTGCTTTTTATATATTATCCTGTTTTGGATCAACCTACCTGTGTAAATCTGTTTTTCTCACATGAAGATAATAGAATCCGGATACAGATCAGTTATGACAGATCAACATCTTTTGGCTTGCTTGAGACCTGCAGCCACCAGCTACTGCATTAGCTACAAGAAACTTGCTACATCCTCCCAGTGCCAGGTGTTTCACTAACGTTAAAAATAAGTGTACTTTTATGAAATAAATGTAATTAAAATATGATTTTGGTTCACTGCATTGTGCGTGTTTTTTATTCACTGCATCATGTAAGTGTAAATTGTATGTGTAATTGAGATATACCGATAGCCTCACTAGCATAGGCTCGGTTTGTTTTGTTTCAAAGATTGCCCAGATTGGTAGATCTCCAGAGACTGAAAAATGTAAAAGTAGATCCCATGTCAGAGAAGGTTGGGCACCCCTGCTCTAAGAGATAAAAAGAGAAAAACGCCGCTCAAATTGTAGTGGCGGGCCCAAAGCGGGCCAAAATTTTAAAAAAATTTTAATTTGTTAAGATGCTTGAGAAGAACTTAATTTCTTTTCAACCAACTACTTTCTCTTTAGTCGGCAGTGTGGTCGAGTGTTTAAAGCGCCGTGCTTATGATCAACATGATCTCGGTTCAAGACCAACTCGCTCTATTCTGTTGTGTCCTTGGGAAAGATACTTTACAGCACTTTCCAATGGTTGGTGGTCTTGGCAAGCAGTTCCCAAATTACAGTCATATCTTTAATAAATCACAAGCAAACAGCAATCTTTTGGCATCTACGGAAGCAGGTGGGGGTAACTGCGTGTCCTATGTATTAGCGCCTCCATCGCTTTCCTACGAGTCAGGAGGATAAATATAGAGATAAAATCAAAATCAAAAGTAATTCAGTTTCTCTTTAAAGCTAACTCTCACTCCAATCGGTTTTTTTCGAATTAGACTTGACCCCTAAGTAGCTGAAGCCGAGGTTCCCACATTTTTTGTTCATCGTTAGCCTTTGGAGACATTATAGGTTTGCATGTACCCCGAAAATTTTGTCACATCTTTAGCGCTATGCTTAACTTGTTTTGATGCATAACTTACTTTTTATAGCTAAGCGGTCCATTGCAATCCTTTAGAAAAACTTTAAAATTGGTAATTTATTGTGATTAGGAGCGTTATCTTCAAGTTTTATGGTGATAGGCTAGTTTTAACTCAGAAGTTTAACCACCAACTTGATTCTATTTATATTTATTTACTTTTACTACCAAATAGAAATAAGAACAAAACATTTAGAAAATTTCGGCAACTTATTATATAATAATTGAAACAGAAGCTTGACGTTATCTAACTGGTGTTTGCGGGAGAGTAACTTCATATAGCCTATAGTTATTACGATTTGTGACAAAGCCACATCGCTGTACAAAAAGTGGGAGCCACCCACAACAGCCTGTGAGTGTGTCGCAGAGGAACAAATTGCAGACCATACCATAACATCCTGCCCCATTTTTCATCATCCAAGCGCGAGGTTTGATCTAGAATCTGTTGATCATGAGACAGTAGCCTGGTCTAACAAAACCTGCCCTAACATCTTAAGAGTCTTCCGGAAAGAAACATCTACTTTATACGAAGAAGAAGAAGAAGGTAATTTTGCAGGAGTCTAGTTTACGAGATTAAAAGGTGAAACATCAACTGCAATAAGATTTAAGTTTCGTGATGGAAAAATTTGTTATTGGCACTTTACCTGAAAAAAAGTAGCTTAAAACTAATGCCAAAATAAAGAAAAATGGAAGGAAGACTACAAAACACAACTGTAGCTATTTCAATTTCGGCTTTACCGTCATAGAAAAATAAGGCATTGAGCATTGGCAATGTGTGACTTTTTGCAAAATCTTGGTAGTGGAATGCATGGTACTTAGTAAACTGAAACGCCACCTAACAACAAATCACAAATACTTATCCGGAAAATCTCGCGAATTTTTTGTCTAAAGTTATCAGGAATGAAAAAGCAGTCGATTGTATTTTTAATTTTTTGTCTATACCATCCAAAGCTCAAATAGTGTCCTTTAAAGTACGCATATAATCGCGAAATGTAAAAAAACGCATATTAACGCGGAAGAGCTCATACTAACTGCTGCCTTTGATTAAGTCTCGACAATGATTGAAAAGCACTTACGCAAGAGCTTAATAACGTTCCACTCTTTAACAACAATATTTATAACAGGATCAAAAAAAAAAAATTGCTAAAGATTTTAATAATCAGGTGGTAGCAAAAATTTGTGGAAATCAGTTCAGCTTACAGTTAGATGAGGCAACAACCAGCACCAGCAACAAAGATGCTTACTTCATTTGCTACGTGCGATTTATTGATAACAATGGCAACATTGTTGAAGATTTACTTTTTTGCAAGCCCATTTTAACAAGCTGTAAAGCACATGATTTGTTTGCGATTCTGAACAGTTTTTTCGAGAAGTGGATTATTTGAGTAGAAATATTTTGTTTGGTTATGCACTCATGGTGCTCGTGCTATGTCCGGTTGTTTCGTGAATTACGAGCGTTAGTGCAAAGTGTTGCTCCCACCACTAAATGGACTCACTGCCCAACACACCGTGAGGCGCTGGCTTTGCAACAGCTCAGTGCTGACCTGAATGAAGTGCTCGAAATCGTTGTCGAAATTGTAAACTTTATTAAAATAAGACCTCTGAAGGCTCGGCTTTTCCAAAGTCTTTGCAATGAACTCGGAGCCCAACACAATAATTTATTGTTTTATTATAATTCAAGATGACTTACCAAAGGCAAAGTTCTTTTTCGTGAGTACGAATTAAGAAATAAAATTATCATATTTTTGAAAGAGAAAAATCATTCTCTTGCTTCTACATTTGAAAATGAAGTTTGCCTGATTAAGTTGGCGTGGCGTATCTACAGTGATAATTTTGTAAAACTCAATCAATCAAAGGATCTTTTGTAGAAAGCCCCAGCCGTTAATGCAAAAATGTGAGATTTGAGAAAAACACCCCCGCCACATTTTAAGTACTGCACGGTGGCGGGGGTGTTTTTTTGGCGGCGGCTTTCTACAAAAGATCCCAATCAAACATCTCATTCCAAGGAAGGGAACCTCACATCCTGCTACAGAAATGAATCCTGCTACAGAATAACCATGGCAACAGAATCACATTCAACAGAATGACGAAAGTACGGGTGATTGCTTCTGTTGAAATTTTTTCTCAAAAGGTTTGATACATAATGTAAGATTTGAAGTTTAATGTTTTTCTTTCTTTCGTTTTGCCTTTTTATTTTCCACGAGGCGAATTAATTTCAACGCAAGTTTCGTAATTATTCACAATCACATTTGTTTGACTTTTGTCTTCGTTTATTCAGCACGAGGTAATTTAAGAAACTCACTTGTGATTGTCCGCTAAGAAAAGCTTCGAAATGAATTTAAAAGGCAAGAAGCTGCTTTGAGTCGCTAGTTTATTGTAAAACTTCATTTTTCTGTTGTGTTTATGTTCTGATATGTTTTGTGCTTTGTATTCTATTTGAATAAGGTTTTATTATTTCTGTTTAAATAAGATTAAGCGAATATTTTTTATCAATCACATCGACTGAAGCGATATCGTGGCTAAGCAATCCTGTACTTTGCTTACAGAAGGACCCTCCGTATTATATCGTATCGTGACGAGCGAATTGCGTGAACCATGCGAGCGTGTGTGTACTTCAACAAGAAGGTCAGCTGCAGTTTGTGTTGATTTTTATCGCTTATTCGAATAGAGTCACCACCGATGATATAGTTGGCGTTTAGGCCATCACAGTAGTTCATTTAAAATACTACACATAATGTATCAATATATAAACTTACAATACGTCCCGGTTTAGCCGGGACAGTTTCATTTTTAGGCCTTTTCCCGGCGTCCCGCCCGGTTGACCAAAATGTCCCGGTTTTTCCAATTTTAAATGAAAACCTTTTTTTTAAAGATCAGTAAGATTTTGGGTCGAAAAGTGGGAAATCTGAGACTGATTTCAAGTGAGGATCTTTTTTTAGAGAACACTACTTTTTAGCGACCAAAGTTAAGAAACCCGAGACAGATTCAAAGCTAAGACCTTTTTTTTATAGAGAACACTGACGAATTTTTTTCTTTTAACGAGCGTCCCGATTTGCAACTTCGTAAATATGGTATGCCTATCAATACAAAAAATAAAACCAAAAAAAATTTGGTCAACTGTTGAAGAGCAAAAATATTTTTGTTTCTAGTTGTTCAATAAAAATATTTTCATCGCATATGTTAAAAGCATTCTTCACTTTATAAAAATAAGGCTCAAAGTTGTTTTTTTTTACAAAAATAAAACTTATATAAAACTCTTTACTTAAAAATTGAAGGTCAAAAACCGCTATCCTCATAATCCCAGTTCAACTCCGACCTCAACTATTCTCTTCTGTACTTAAAAAAAGCACTTCGTGGTAGGACTATTTACTCTGCTCCGCGGTTCTATCAAACAGATCTAAATTAATGAGATAAAAAAAATTAAAAAAAAAACAAAAAAAGATCAGGTAATCTCAAAAAGAAGCTATGGCTAACCAGGGTTGCCAAATCACTTGAAATGTTTTGAAGGACATTTTTCGTCTTGTGATTATTGAAATTTAACTTCATGCCTACTTGAAATCGGCTTACTTTTTAGATGTAGTGGTGTAGCACATTTTTTCAGATTAACATTGCTGAATAGCAAAAGGTAATCAGTCACTATTTAAAAGACGTAAAGTAATTATAATATGTAGCCTACATTGCACAACTGGCTATATAGTTTAAGCTGTGCAGCACAGGGGTAAACATATGCGCAACCTGAGCAGTGTTTCTTTGAAATATTGTATCCTATACGGTGGCAAACGGATTGTCTTGTTCACCGGCAGTACTTTTCATAACTGTTCAAGAATTTTCGGGAGCACCAAAAACACTCAACGGCAGCAAAATATTTTCAAGGATCAAGAACATAACTAAATTCAAAGGCGAATGATTTAGAAATTCTTTGGCGCTTGAAAACGTCTGGCAGCCTTAGAATAAGGTTTACTCCCGACGATGTCCTGCGAAGCGGAACATAAGCAGTAGTGGGATTTAGCCGGTTCGTACTATTTCGTTAGAGCCGTCTCAAGAAATTCTATGGGTTCAGGGAACCGGTTAACTGACGAACCGACTAGTCGCTGTCAGTCATGATCCACTAATTTTTAACATTTAATTGCGATGATTATAGGCAATACCTATTTTATTTTTATCTATTTATTTATCTTTCTGACTCGCAGGAAAGCGTCGTAGGCACTTACATAGAGCAACCCCGTCAAGCAATTACCCCCATCTGCTTCCGGAGATGCCAAGCTATTGTTGTGCATTGAAATTTTTTTTGGGTTTTTAGTTTTCATTTAAAGATATGACTGAAATTTAGAGCTGTTTGCCCGGACCATCAACTAGAAGAAAGTGCCGTGAAGTGTCTTTTTAAGAACACAAAAGAATGGCGCAAAAGTATTGAACCGCAACCATGTCATATCACAGGGCTCTTAACCGCTCGACTATGCTGCCTTCAGATTTCTACATAGGTACTCCTCAAAATAATTATAATAATGTTTGCTAATCATTATTTTGAAATGTTATGCACAGATATATATATAGATATATAGAGTAAATATAGAGATAAAATAAAAAAAAGATAATTAAAATTGATCAGTTTGTTTGTTGAAAAATTTGACTTTTTTTAGTAACAGAATGGGCTGACAAAAAATTCGAATCTCACAACTGGACATAGTAAACAATTTGATATGAAGTAATGAAGTTTTAAGAGTAGAGCAAACTCTCTTTTTTAGGGCATTAAAATTTCCTTGGTAATTTTAGACCTTCAACACAGCTGAGTTTTTTTAATGCATTTGTAGCGTTGTGTCTTCTCATAAACTTTAATTTTTTTTCTATAGTAACATTCCGAATCAATTAACTTTGCGTGTCACAGGTGCAATAATAGATTCTTCTTATTACAATTGCAGGAGCTGGAATGCAGCTTTCATGGGCTCTTGCTATAAACAATAATTTGCTCCTACTTGAAGAGAAAGTTGTGTCAGAAATATTTAAAGCAAAACTAATTTAATTTTACAAAAATGAAAACTAAGTGTGATAGATATTTAATGCAGTGGTCACTGCACAATCTGCTGCCAGCTGCATCATATAATTCGCGTTTAATTAAAGGACCCTAACGACTGTGCTTTCAACCAAAAAATTAAGCGTACAAAAAAAAACTTTCAACTGCCATAAAAGCAAGCACGTGGTTTATGCACAGTGATGGCTTTAACAGGGTGCGAACGGTGCGGCCGTATCGAGCCCACCCTGAGATACGTCAAAAAGTGCCTCCCTACACAAGAATTGCTCTATTTCTTCATAGTAGCACCAGGACGTCGGTGGCATATTTAAAATAAAGTTTTTTTTAAAGCTAACTTTGTTTTGAGACACTAAAAAGTGGCCCCTCCTAAAACAATGACTGTTTTTTTAGAGACCACACTGATTTGGAACACTTAACAGTGGCCTTCCCTAAAATGAAGACCTTTTTTTTTAGAGACCAGTTTGTTTTCATTCACTAAATATGGTTCCCCCTATGGCCATGACCTTTTTTTGGAGATTGCTTTGTCTTGGAACACGAAATAGTGGCCCCCTCTTACTTTTCTTGCACCGGAACCTCCTTTTTGTAAGGTCATCACTGCTTACGCGCCTTTTATTGAACAACTTTATGCATAACATATTAAACCTATCTAGCAATCGCCGCCTGGATTGCTTGTAAAAGTTCCTGACTTGTGGTTGATCCATGCTGCTGGAAAACCAAATCGTGTTTTAAGGGAATCTTGCAAAAACATTTAAGTTATTGACATTATGAGGTCGTTATTTATAAGCAACTAATGCAAAAAAATTTTTATCTTTTCACTCAAATCTATTAAATGCCAAATGCAAGACCATGGCAACAATCAGTGAAGAACGCATCAATTTGTTGCAGGGCACAGGCCTTATTATTTTTTTTTACAAAGTAAAGAGTGCTTTTATATTTTTTGATTGTCGTTCGCGTGAGGTCACAAAAGAGGGCCTTTACCACTAGATTTTTAATTGCTTTAATACATTGCCATAGCAAGATTTTTTTTTCCTGAAAAAATATCAACGAACTTAGTGATGGGTTTAAAAAAAGGGGCCAGGGCCCACAAAAATATAAACAGAAGGCCATTGTTAGACTCAGTTTAAAAAAAAATTTTTAATGGTCTTTACTTGTTTTTTACTTTTAAAGTGGAGTGGGAACTAAATAATCAACACAAAACTGAAAAACAGGATTTTATGCGAATTGAACAATGTTCCATGCAAATAGGGGAAGGTCAGGTTAGTTGATACAATAACTCTAACAGTCGAAAAAAAATTACTTATGATAAAATAGTTCTAACAATTAGAGCACAATATCGATGCTTATTTATGGTTATAAACTATTGGGAATCGGTGTGGTTCAGGGCAAAAAAATTTTTTAACGTTAGAATTTTACTAATTTTCTATTTTTGAGCGGTTGTTTATATTAATTTACTGTGAATGATAGTAAACTCGTATGAGAATAAATTGTTGCCTGATAGTAGCCCTGGGTATCTTAGCTAGTCTGTAAGATCTTTTTCAAGTTGCCGAGTTGCATGCTTGTTTTGAAAAATATGCGGTGCAGGTTATTTGGTACAACACAGGGTGAGGTAGTTGATACATGCACATATATTTTGCAAACCAGCGTAAAATAAAAAGTTTCTTGATTTCGGTAGATTTAACAGTCTGAAACCAAGTTGTAACGAGTCTAACATTTAAAGAACTCGAGTCAGTCCAGGTTTGACAATTTTTACATCCAAATTGTGTCCGGGTTCTTGAAAGCCGTGACTCGAGTCGAATTTAGCTCCATCAAATCTCGAGTTTCTTTCAAGCAAAAGTGTATGGAACTCGAGTCGTTCAGAGTCCGAGTTAATGATTTCGTATCTCAATTTCATATCCACAAATTTTTATATGCAGGTAGTTTTGAAGATAAAGACCTTTTTTTGGTCCTCATTTGATCTTAAGCAGCTTTTTATTCTCCAATGTGAAGTAAAGCCACTAAAAATTCTAGGTTTAACTCTACCTATACGTAAACAACGGTCAGCGAAAGAACACTTTAATTTTTTTCTGACTCGATTCATTTACATTTGGAGTTGAGTCAACTCCGAGTCATATTTAGTTGATTTGAGGACTTGAGACAACTTCGAGTTTTTTCTACTAAGAACTTCAATCAAGTTTGAGTTCGCTCGAAGTCCTTTAAAAATTTGCAAGTGAATTGCTCAGCAATAGCTTTTAAAAAGAACAGTTATTAAGTATTTTCTCAAACTTACTAAACTGTGCAATTAAAACTGGTCAAACATTTTTTGCAGGGTTAATAACTAATAGTATCAAATGACCTGCAAGGTTATATTAACTAACTTTCTTCTGTGCAAACTAACCTGCTTCGCTGTGCTCAACTGCTCATATTTCAAGACATTTTGAATAGAAACCAGATATAGCCGGTGCTGTAACCATGCACTAAAATAGCTCAGTAACCAAATTTTTATTTAGGCTATCAATTACTTTCAGATGTCAAATACTTTTTGAATAAAGAAAATTTAAGAAAAACATGACCTTCTCCTACAGTACAAAAAAATAAAAAACAAACCTTTTTTGGTTTGCACTTGACTTGAACAACTTTTTAGAACAATTATGGTTCTAGGGTAAAAAGAGGTAGTTTTTAATTAGGGGGCCACTTTTACGACATGCTTTGGCGTTCCCTTCGCTCCATAGCCTAATACAACTATCACTAGGTAGACCTCCATACAGGTCTGATAGCTTAGCAAAAAATAAACATTTGCTATTGTGATTGGTATTAAAATTAAAAAAGTACAAAACATCGGACTGTATTACTTTGATGTTGTTGTGCAATAAAACTTTGTTCAAAATTAATTAAATTAAAAAATTTTAATTGTATTTCAAGTTCTCCCGAAATTGTCTTATTTTAAGAAAGGCAGGTGTGCTGCACGGCACACAGTTTCATGTCGTAGCTTACAAACGTTGAACATCAAGCTGGTAAAGCTATTTAGTTGTCTTTGTAAAAGAATTATTTTTTTGATCAACATTGAGCAAATATTAGCTTATTAAAACACTTGCTCGTGAGAAAACTGTATAATAATACTTAATGTCTAGCCTAGCCTGTTCACTAAGTTAAAAATAAATAGTTTTTGGTGAATTCGCCAAAATTTTAGACTTCAATGAGTGCTCGTACCTTGTGTTTTGTTTCCTGAGCATTTGTTAGGGCAGGCTAAAAAAAAAACTCGGAGCGATTTTTGTTTATTGCCTTCACACTAACATTTATTTTTTCAAGTCTCCTTTTCGTTTATACTACATCGATTATAACAAAAAAAAAAGAAAAACAATAAACGTTACATTTTTTTTTTATTTTTTAAAATTTTTTATTTCTATATTTATCCTCCTGACTCGCAGGAAAGCGACGGAGGCGCTATACATAGGGTAAACAATTACCCCGACCTGCTTCCGGAAATACCAAGATATTGCTGTCCGCTAGTAGTTTAGTAGAGATATTACTGTAATTTAGAACTGCTTGTGAAGACCACCAGGCAGGGAAAAGTGCCATAAAATGTCTTTCCCAAGGACACAACAGAATGGCGCAATTGGGTTTTGAACCGAGACTATGTTGATCATCAGTCCGGTACTTTAAACATTCGTTTCAACATTTGCAATTTCGACACAATAACCAAGTAAACACGAACAAGCACCGCGATAGTCAATGCGGAAAAGGCAATATTTTAGATAAAAATTCGGCATTTGATCTTTTTTATGATATTTTGGCAGGGAAAGAGATGATGGCCGGCTTTTTGTCTTTGATGATTTTAACAACAATTTTCAAGTTTAACAAACAACAGCAACAAAAAATCTTGATAAAGGAAAAAATAACAAGTAGGAAAAAGATGAGAGCTACTTCAATAGTATTTTCATCAACTAATGAAATCTAACTTGTTTGTTTTTTTCAAAAGTCAATTCCAAACTCTCAAAGATGCATCCCACGATCCGGTTGCAATAGCATTCCCACACTCAGTCATACCCAGACAGCTGACTCGATTTTCATGGCCTGCCAGTGCTCCCGCTTTGGTGCCGGTTAAAACATCCCAGATGATACTATTGAAATCATCGTATCCTGCGATCAGCAGGCGTCCGCTTTTACTAATAACAACGCTGGTGCCAGGGAAAGGAGAACTTTCGTTGTGGTACATCATGACTTCCTGATCCGAGCGGATATCAAACAGGCGGCAACTGGTGTCGTCCGATGCCGTGCCGAATGCTAGCCCGCTCGGAAACAACATGACGGCATTGACGTCGGCTAAGTGGCCTTCGAATGTTTGATTGCATATCCCGGTTCTTAAATCCCACAGCTTAACTGATTTGTCGCCTGAACTTGTAATGAGCATGTTGTGTTCTTCCAAAAATGAAATCGATATGACGTCACCGTGATGACCTCTACAATCGACTGTTTTCATACCTGTTTCAAGGTCCCAAAGAGCACAAGTTGTGTCTCCTGACCCAGTTAATATTCTCTTATCATCTAAAAATCGGCAGCATGACAAGAATCCGTTGTGATCGTTAAGCATACGCATAGCTTTTGGCACACCATCTTTCGTATCAAGATTATAAATTGTACACATATTGTCCAAGCCGCCAGAAGCCACTAAATTTCCAGACGGAGCAAAGGCACAAGTCATAACCCAGCTAGATTTTAACGTGATTGCGTTCATTTTGTTCGTTGTGTAGGTATCCCAAATGAGTAATTTTCCGTCTTGTGACGCACTGACTAAATGCTTTGAATCGGCTGACCAATGCATCGCATATACTTTGCCTTGGTGTCCTTTTAATGTTTTTCTTGCTTTCATTTGTACTTTTTTGATTGCGGAGGCTTTGTCTGAAATAGCTTGTATACCTCCATCATTCACTGCTTGCCTCTTTTTCTCAATCGTTCCTTTTAATTCCCTGACTTCAGTTCGCATGCCTTCCAGCTGCATATTCTATTCTACTTTTATGTATACAACGTGCGAAGGCAGTTGAAAAGTAATCCGAAATCAATCAGGAATATTTCAAAAACTGACCTTCCATGAGAATATCGATTTTCTTTATCATCGTTTGTACGTGATTATTTTCAATCGTAATTCTCGGATTATTCGCTCGACAATCTGTTAAATAACGAGCGAAAAAAACTTGAAAACAATGAGACATTGGCAAAAAAATGCGATAAAATTAGATGAAACTTTTTCATACCTTTGCTTTTTTCAACTTAGGCTATTTTACAATTAATAAAAAAAACTAGTTGCTTTATGTGTCCAAAATACATTTATTAAACACAGCCTACATGTGTTTGACGTAAAATGTGAAAGTTACCAAGTGTCACAACTTTACTCCGAAGGACCAATTGAACTAAGTAATCCAGATACCTGCGCTAAAGTAAAGCTTTGTTTATTTCGCCTGCTCTAAAAATAGTTTGCCGCGAACTGAAGTTCTTAAAACAGTAGGTTCTGGCTTAGTACGAATACTAGAAAATTTGCTAGAAAACTTCTCTCCAGATAGAAAAAATCGCGGATTCTGACATTAAAGTATATAACTGCAAAATCAAAAGAAGTTGATCAATTCTCGTAAAACTTGATTCTCAAGCTTCAAGCAATTCACAAAGCCATAATTCACAAAGCAATTCACAAAGCCAAAACTGCGAATAATCACTCAACAACTTTGCACTGATTAACCATAAAAATAAATTAGTACCCAGATTGTTAATATTAAACTTTAATAGTTTGTCCGTCACAAAATTTTGGAAAAAGGTGGCAAAATTTAAAAAAGGCATTTTTTTTTGAAGTTTGTAGTTAAGGTTCACAGATGCACCAGTTCAATTGTAAAACTAAAAAAAAAATGAAAAGAATTCCTTTAGTTCACAGCTTCTTAAACTTTTTGATACGCGCCTCCCTTTCATCATGCGAACAAAACTGGCGGCATCTTGATAATACCAACAAAACCCAATCCCTTTCATATTAAAAAATCTGACAGAATTGAACAGAGCAACAATTTATTAAACAAAGTAACATTTAAATTTCATTAATGAGAAAGAGTTGCCAGTTTTTTTGGAAACCAAAAGTTTAATTCGTGGCTTTGTAGGAGACAGCGCACACCTCAGATTGACTTCACCGTTAAGTTTTTTTCTGTGCTTTGTCTTTATACATAGCAAAAAAAAACACTTTCGCTTAAGTAAATCAATGAAAAGGAAAGAAGTGTACGTATAGCTATACGTACACATAGTAAATACACTTTTGTATATGTGCAAATTTCCACTCAGACATCAGTCAGTGACATAACTTCAACTTTGTTTTTTGCAACAGAATTACAATTCATTTTCAAAAATTTCTCCCGCAAACGTTCGAAAAGAATATCTTTGTTTAGATGAAAAACATTGCTTGTCATCTTCAATTCTATAAATTCAGTGTCGCTCAAATCTGTGAAGTAGCGTTTGAATTTTGGTTTAAAAGTTTCAGATGACTCTCCACTATGACTTTAAGCTGATCCATAAATTCAATATGGTTTTTCTTGAGGAGAAATTCTAATTTGGAAAGGAAGCTACATGTCTTTTTTGAATTCGATGATGCCCAGTCTCAGTTTTGTTACGAAGTGTCGATGACATCGTAGTCATTGATACAGTTGATATTCTTGCCAGAAGATCATGCTTTCCATGAGCATCGAAAAACAGCATAAGTTCCTCTTTTATTTCATACATGTTAACTTCTGATAACCACTGAACGGATGTATGAAAAAGCAGACTCTCATGATTGGAATCCATGTCTATGCAAAGCAAGATAAACAGTTTTGTAATGACAGCGCCTGCTTCAATTTTTGTATTTTTATTCTTTGATGTCCTCTCTAAACATTCGTTGGATGATGGTGAAATCGAGACTCTTATCGCCTATATTGCGTAATTATTTGCCAACTAGTTTCTAGTACACGTCCATCACTTGACCTAAAACCGCGTAGTTTTCGCTTTGAAAAAAGTCAAACGTCAAAAACAAAAATTACAGTATAAGTGAATTCACTCTTTACAATCGTTAACCGTTTAGCAGCCAGGCAATTGGCGCCAGAAGTTTTTCATAAAGTTGAAAAGCTGTTGTTTTTTTTGTTGACAAACTTGATCAAGACACTTTTTGTGATAAACTGAATTGAACTTTGATTCGTCTGCAACGAACACACTACTTGGTATTTTACTGTCTTGTTAACTACAGAAAAAGAAGTGAAAATACCAAGTTATAAATTTTTTTATAGATCAAAATTAAAACAGAAAATTCTTGTTTTTATTTTTTTAAAGTAAAGTGATGAACACGAATAATTGTGAAAATATACACAAATACGTTTTTAGTCTAAAATTTTATCAGCATAATTTTGTTACTGAACTAAAGTTTTACAAAAGTTAATTTTTGTCAGACATTTGGCCAAGCTACATTTAACGAAAAACCTTAGTCAAAAACTTATCAAATTTGCAAATTCAAAGCTCAACTAAGTTAAGCAGTTTTATGTAGACTTTTAAGCATTGCATTTTATTTTATTCTTTTAACTTATAGGTTCAAAGATATGAATTTTATTGGGTAGTACTCAATTAAGCTAAAGATCTGAACAAATCGATTTAAAAGCTCTTAAAGATCTATAGTTCCTTCTTGATCACCTCTTATCCGGTGAGCGTCATCATTGAGTTAGATCGTTACATAAAAATCCCTTGCAGAAACCTATTTTAGATCAGTGCTTTTCACCCGAATGTCATTTTTACTGGTAGGCTACTTAAACTTTTTAAGCAGGCAAAGTTTTTTTCTTCTTTGAAATAATCGTGGATTCTTTTTAATTTTTAAAACAAAGACAATTCTTAAACTTCAAAAGAGTTGATAGAATAAACTTGTCAACACACATTGTAATCAAACCTTAAGTTTGTTTTTAATTTATCCTATTTCAATATAGATGCTGTAAATTTACGCCAATTAGGCTACAGCTTAATTATTATTTTATAACTACACTTCAAGGTTTTGCGCATTCACCTTGACAACTATTCGGGTACCCACAGTTTGATAAACAAAGGAGCCGTGCATTTTTATTGAGCTAATTGAATTTGGTTGGTGCAAATGGTAGCGAAATCGAAAAAACAAAAGTGTAAGCTTGTCTCCTATCAAGCCTCAACTTGATCTCATCCTATCAAACAATTAAGCCCAAGTTTCATTATCATCATTTTCTGGAAAAATAACGATTTAGTTCAGTGCATTTCCCTTTGCCAGCTTGTTCTTTTGGTGTTTCGGCAGCAGCAACTTAAATTGGAATCTCCAAGCATCCCGATCTTTTGCAACTAGCGGCATTCCGCCGATGAAATTCCAAAATGAGACCAGGCCAGGTCTTCAGCGTAATCCCGCCAGCGAGTTCTTGGTCACCCTCCAGGTCTTTTTCTATTCGGAAGAGCATCCATTAGCTGCTTTGCCATTCCTTCGTGAGACATTTGCGTCACATGACCGTACCAGCACAGTTGCGTCACATGACCGTACCAGCACAGTTGCGATTTTTCTATGCGGAGAAGCAGCGCTTCGATGTTGAGATATATTTTATTTTTTTGATTTATTTTTATCTCTATATTTATCCTCCTGACTCGCAGGAAAGCAATAGAGGCGCTATACATAGGGTAAGCAATTACCCTGACCTGCTTCCGGAGATGCCAAGATATTGCTGTCCGCTAGTAATTTTTTAGTAGAGATATAACTGTAATTTAGAACTGCTTGCCAAGACTACCAAGCAGTGATGGAGGTCTCGAGACTGGTCTCGAGACCAATTTTCAGGGTCTCGGTCTCGGTTTCGGTCTTTTGCTGGCGGTCTTGGTCTTGGTCTCGTAATGACCTGGTCTCGGTCTCGTGCTTTTTAAATTGGTCTCGAGACCGGACATTTTTTGATATTTTGTTATTTGATGTGGTTATGACGATTTACTGATTTTTTCAGCATAAACAATTCCCCTTGCAAAATGAAATTGAAAGCCTCTTATTGCCTCGTAAAATTTTTGAATAAACATAGTGTTACGTAATGCAAATCGCTTCTTTGTGAATTTTTGTGACCTATTAGAAAATTAGATTAATTTTTTGTGACCTATTAGAAATGCAATGAGTCGCAGCTGCCAACAACGAGGAAATGTGATAAAATTAACGCCTTTAATAGATCAATCAATTTATAGATTTGAAATTAACTGCATCCGTTCTAAATGATCTAAATGCATCTTCCTAATTACTTAATCCCAATGTGACCTCGTTTTCACAGTAACCTGTATAAGAGCATAAAGTCGAGTTTTATTGTTAATTTTGTCGTCTGAGCCACGTGGCCCAATTCGGATTTATTATAAATAGTGTGAGAGATCACTCTTGTCATACAGTAACTAGAATTTGGCTCAGAGAACGGTAAACGTTGTATTAATTTTTGTTGTATTGTGTTAAGTAACTGCATGTGTGAAACCGCAGATAAATAATAAATTCAATCCTCTCTTAAGTTGCAACTATAATTTTCTGTATCGGGCGTCATAGAGTTACGCATATCAAGGGTGGTTGTAACTTGGAGGGATTTCGCTGACCTTATTTAGACAAGTTCGACATTTCAAGGACGGTTATACTGTAGTTACTGAATTCCGTTTTTATCGTTGGACACGCCGGCACCTTTCGGCGGGGAGCGGAAACTGGGAGTCGCAAGTCTTTCCTTCATTAACAAGAATTTGGTCTTCTCCAAAATTTGAATTTATAATTTGGTCTTTGAACCAAAAAAATTGAATTTATAAGTAGTGTTTCTACCAAAATTTGAATTTACTCTCTTCATCAACACATAGTCAATAAATGGTTTAGTTCAGTGGTTTTTAACCGGGGAGGCACGCCTCCCCTGGGAGCGTAAGTAAATTTTCAAGGGGGCGCGATTGTTAACATGTTTTACAACACGTTCTATATTAATTTTGATAATCAAAATGACAGGAAACTTGACCTCAGCAAGAATCAAATTGAACAACGGAATACAGAAAGCTTTTTTTAATAGGATTTTGCACTCGCAAATGGTAACTGTGAGTCTCAATTAAAGCACAAGTAAAAACTCATTTATCTGATTAAAAAAAATTAATCAAATAAAATTCTCCTATAGATGAGAAGCAAGAAACACATTACAATGCGAAATAGGCGACATTTTTGATGAAGCACAAGAACAGTTTCTCAAGTTAAAATTTAACTCAGCAGCCAAGGACAAATTTAAGGTGCTGGACCTTGAGGAGTTTTGGGCCAAATACCTTCCCATTTACCATCTTATTTCTGTGAGTCACCGACGATTTCCTGTGAGTCAGGGAGTCAGGAGGATAAAAATAAAGATACATAATAATATCCAGAATAAATAAATAATTTTAAATGTTTTTTTAAGTGAATATTTGAAAGTGGCTCCTTTTTTTTGTTGCTTCAGGCCTTCCTTTTGTAAAAAACATTACGAATTATAGTGATCGTGTTTTCGGCTCTCAACCGCCTGTTATAAGATTTATTTTATTAAAAAACCAAACTAAGGCTTTATTGAACTGAAAAGAAACCATTCTAAACAAAACAAAACAAACATTAGTATAAAGAAATAAGATTACATAGGTTTAACACAACACGTGCTTTGAAGCGCAACTGAAACATTTCGCGATTGCAAACCATTTTATTACTTTAGTTGTTTTATTGCGGCGATGATTACTTTGAACAATCAGTTGTTTTATTGCGGTTGATTACTTTGAACAATTGAAATAACATTCGAGTTCGATACTTCAGTTGATTTGTATTACATTCTCCCCTCCTTAAATTGTAGACATATTGCTTTGAGTTAATTGTATGGAACAGCTCCGTATCTATCCACTGCTTTTCTTATACGAGTAGATCTTCTTGGCACTGGATTAACATCAGAATTAATATTCGGTGCTTCTTCTCCAATAATTTCCTCTTGGTCATGGCGTTCAATACTTTCATTTTGCATATTCGAACCATTACTAACATCACTTAAGTTAACATTTACATTTTCCGATTCATCGTTTTCGTTGTCAATATCAACGATATCATCACTATTAGCACTAGTACAAGGCGCCACATCTTTTAATGAAACAGTTGTTTCTCTGCCGTTTGGTAATCTTACAATCGCATAATTTGGGGTTGCATGCAGGAGATCTACTCTATCCACTACAGGGTCGTATTTACTGGTGCGAATATGACGCTTCAAGTACACCGGCCCTGGTGAGCTTAACCAAGTTGGTACTGACGTGCCAAAGGTTGATCGACGTTTAAATGAAAACATTCGCTCGTGGGGCGTTTCATTAGTTGCGGTACATAGCAATGAACGTACAGAATGAAGAGCATCTGGTAAAACAAGTTGCCAATGACAAACATCTAAACATCGAGTTTTTAAAGCAGACTTTATAGCCGACCAAATAATACCATTATAGCGTTCACACTGGCCATTACCCGGAGCATTATAGACTGAAGTTCTACTACACGCTACACCACGTTTTTGCAAATAACTTCGAAGTTCCTGCGAGATAAAAGCGGTACCCCTATCGGAATGAATATAAGCAGGCATACCAAACATTACAAACACTTGGTTTAAACAAGATATAACTGTTTTCGCGTTGACATTAGGGCAAGCAAACCCAAACGGAAATCGAGAATACTCGTCAACAATAGTCAATAGATAGCGGTTTTTGGATGAAGTCGGCAAAGGACCTTTAAAATCTAAGGAAAGCCTTTCGAAAGGCTGGGTTGCTTTAATTACATGTGCCACTTCAGGTTTATAAAAATTGGGTCTTAATTCAGAGCAAACTTTACACTTTGCAACAACATTACGAACTTCGTTAACGGAATACGGCAAATTTTTTACGCGAACAAAATGATGCAAACGTGTAACGCCCGGATGACACAACGACTCGTGCAATTTGTGCAGCGTGCTATCGTAAATGTTGGCACAAAATGCTCTGGAAAGAGCATCGGGAACACAATTCATTTTTCCGGATCGATAAATAATATCAAAATCATATTCGCTTAGTTCCATCCGCCATCGCAAAATTTTGTTATTTTTAATTTTGCTATGATTTTTGGAATTGTACATATATGCTACGGATTGTTGGTCAGTAATTACAGTAAAATGTCGGCCGCATAAAAATTCTGTCCACTTACGAATTGCTTCTACAATAGCTGTAGCTTCTTTTTCCACACTGGAATGGTGCCGCTCATTTTTGGTCAGCATTCTAGAGAAAAAAGCAACTGGTCGGTCATGTTGATTTAATGATGCAGATATGGCATTGTCTGACGCATCAGTTTCCACAACAAATGGCACATTTTCATCAATAATTTGAAGAGCTGCTGAAACTAATTTATCTTTAAGTGACTTAAAAGTATTTAGAGCTTTTTCACCCATAGGAAATTGTTTTTCTAATATCAAAGGTCTTACTTTTTCCGAAAATTGAGGCAACCATTGCGCATAATACGAAAACATACCGATTACTCGTTGCAGCTCTTTTTTATTTGTGGGGTTTGGCAAATTAATTATCGGTTTCACTCGCTCCGGATCTGGGCGCATGACTCCATCGGATATATAGTATCCAAGCAAATTCAACTTTCTTGTAGCAAAGACGCACTTATTTTCATTCAGAGTTAAATTACAGTCAGAAGCAGCTTTTAAAAATTGTTTTAAATTCTTGTCATGTTCTTCTCTTGTCTTACCACAAACTGTTATATCGTCAAGGTACGCAAATGTCCCCTCACATTTATAGTCAGATATTATTTGATTTACCACTCGTTGAAAACATGGGACTGCATTCTTTAAACCGAAAGGGATGCGCTTTAATTGATATAATTGTCCGACGGCCTCAAACCCCGTGTAAATTCGTTCCTCAGGTATCAACGAAACTTGATGATAAGCGCTTTGAAGGTCTAATTTCGAAAACCATGTATAACGTGATACTTTCCGTAAAACACTCTGCATTGTTGGAAGCGGATAGGCATCCAAACGAGTAAACTTGTTGATTGTTTGACTATAATCAACACACATACGTTTTTTATGATTTTCGCTTTTCGTTACTACAACCTGAGCTCGCCATGGTGAGTTACTAGGTTCAATAATATCATCAGCAAGTAATCTTGAAATTTCACTACTAATAAAACTCAAGTCCGTACTTGAATAACTGCGCCTCTTGGTTGCTATAGGGCGAATGTTAGGGCTAAGATATTCAAACAAACGCACGGGTTTTATACCTCGAAGCGTACTCAAGGCTCCTAATTTTAATGATGATTCAGGTCCACCAAAATCAATTTTCACGCTTTTATGCAGACTTAAAAATTCACAACCAAGAATAACATCCCACAACAAATTTTCTAACACTAAAAAATTTACGTTATTATAATCTCGTCCTTGAAATTCGACGGAAGTGGAGCACAACCCTTTAGTTTTTATGGCCGAATTTTTCACAGCTAACTCCAATTTCAAAA
This sequence comes from Diplosoma virens, assembly GCA_963680785.1. Taxonomy (NCBI): domain Eukaryota; kingdom Metazoa; phylum Chordata; class Ascidiacea; order Aplousobranchia; family Didemnidae; genus Diplosoma; species Diplosoma virens. The sequence continues at coordinate 15,636,517 of OY796893.1, forward strand.
TGTCACTATTTCCTTCGTAATTTAATTTAGCCCGTTGACAAAATTTTGAATCTATATGGTTAAATTTTGCACCAGTATCAATAAGGCAATTAGCTCGTACTCCATTAACCAACACAATAACATTTACCTTTTCATCGCCAACCAGGTTATTTAATGCACTGATGTACGAGTGCTCTTCTTCGTCTTCACACACTGTCGCAATCGTCTTCGGGATTTTCTTAACTTTTGATAGACAAACTTTTGCGAAATGGCCCATGCGATTGCATTTATAGCAAAGGCGTTGGTTTGCTGGACAATCAGCACGTTTATGCCAAGAACCACCACAAAGCTTGCAACTTTGATGTTTAAAGCTGGCGAATCCGCTCCGCCTCTTCTCGTTCTCTTTCTGCAGTTGATTAATTTCAGTATTACCAAATGAGACTGTTGCAATTCTCTCGGCATGTCGAACTTCATAAGATTCAGCATTTTTCTGTGCTTCATGTTAAATACCTTGCCTTGTTAAATACATGGTTTAAACGCAATTCGTTATCTTCAAGAAGTCTTTGCCTTATGTATGGTGAACCAAGTCCCGTTATAAATGCATCTCTTATAGCAGCTTCTTTGCATTGCGACGCTGTAACATCTACGAAATTGCAATCATTGCTCAATATCTTTAGTCTTTGCAGGAAGTCTTCAAGAGATTCACCTTCGTTTTGCCGGCTTGTATTGAGACGATGTCTGGCATAAATTTCGTTTACTGGTTTGACATAAGCACATTCTAGCTTGTCCAAGGCATCTGCATATGTAGTACATTCGGTAATGTACGAATAGACATTTGTCTCAATAAAATTAATCAAAAGGTCAAGTTTGTCTCTATCAGTTGCTCCATCAACTCTTCTAATGAAACTCTCAAATGTCCTTTTCCAATGAAGCCACTTTCTAGAACCTTCTTCCGAATTAGCATCGGTATCAAATATCTGAGGCCTAAGACACTTATCCATTTTATTCAGTTCAATAAATTGTTATAAGATTTATTTTATTAAAAAACCAAACTAAGGCTTTATTGAACTGAAAAGAAACCATTCTAAACAAAACAAAACAAACATTAGTATAAAGAAATAAGATTACATAGGTTTAACACAACACGTGCTTTGAAGCGCAACTGAAACATTTTGCGATTGCAAACCATTTTATTACTTTAGTTGTTTTATTGCGGCGATGATTACTTTGAACAATCAGTTGTTTTATTGCGGTTGATTACTTTGAACAATTGAAATAACATTCGAGTTCGATACTTCAGTTGATTTGTATTACACCGCCCCCATAACAAATTTCTGCAAACGCAATTGTGTGAATCTAATTGCTTAAAACAAATTACCAAATTGCTAATAAGACAAAGTAGAAAAGAAGAAAATAACTAAAAACTACTTTGATTAACCAACACAAAGGCGAACATAAAATAAACAGGGGTAATACAAAAAGAAAAGTCAGCGAGTTGTTAAGCAGCTTTTACTGGTTTCTATAATTTGTCCTTATTTCTAATCTTTTTTAGGAGATCAATTAGACTAAATCTATTCTATGTAAATCAAACAAAGCCAACAAATACAACGCACCAACACAGATAACCAAGCTAATCAAATATTTGAATGAAGTTTTGGTTCTAGGTGTATTCTATTGCGATAAGTTCCACCACGACACACGTCACCGCGGCAAATTCCACCGCTGTAGTTTATATTTTATCACTCTATATTCCATTACAATATCACACCATGTTGACTGTTCATTTTATTTGTAGATTGTTGTTGATTTATTACGCTATAAGCTGCCAAGACAGAGTACAGTAGTTGACAAGCACATTTATTTCCCTAACTCTACTAACCCTAAACCTTAATTCTAACTGTAACCCTAACACCTAACCCTTTAAACCTTACAAATTTCCGTGGTAGAATATACTGGGCTAGAATTTAACTATGATGAAATATACCGGGGTGGAATTTATCGGTCATCCAAGTTTCAACCATTTTCGTAATTAGCGTGCCTTCAGCATTTTTGGCTTTTGAAAAAAATTTTAATAATTTTTTCTTAAAATTTTTTTGATTGCTGTTTTTAACATTGTTTACCGCCGTGCCTTGTATATTTCGGCTTTCTTTTGCTCTAGTTGAAAGGATTTTTAAAGCTGATTGTTTAATGATGCAATTAAACTTGAGCAAAGCTCTTTTCAACATGATCGAGATGCTTGTTCAATTAAAAAGTAATCTTAGATTGCTGTTTAGAAAATAGAAATTTATGGTTTTTGATATAATTAAACGGACTATATTTTCGTAAAATTTTTCGGTCTCGATCTCGATCTCGGTCTCGAACCTTAGGTCTCGAAATTTTCTGGTCTCGATCTCGGTCTTGGTCTCGGAAAAATTATCGGGTCTCGGTCTCGACGTTTGTGGTCTATTCTACATCACTGCTACCAAGCAGGGGAAAGTGCCGTAAAATGTCTTTCCCAAGGACAAGACAGAATAGCCCGAGTGGGTTTTGAACAGAGACCATGTTGATGATCAGTCCGGTGCTTTAACCACTCGACCACGCTGCCGACAATTTCCGAATGTCAGTGCTTTTTACCTTGTCAAGTAGAGGTAAACCCCTGAATTTTGCAAGAAACCCATTTCGGCCGCCTGTACTAGGAATCAGAGTTGGATCAATTGCAATTGTAATTGCATTTAAATATAATTATTTATACTTTTTCATGTAATTGTAACTGTAACTCTAATTGAGAATTTTTATTTTTGTGTAATTGTAATTGCAATTGTAATTTTAAAAAAATGCAGGCCAAATTACAATTATTTTTTGCTTTTAACAAGTTTATTAAGTTTTCCCACTCTTAATTGCACGTTTTTCTTTTAACCCTTTATAAGGCAGTGATAAACATATTCCCATTTACTAAAATTTTTTCAACGAGCAATGGTAAATAAATTGCCAATAAAGAAGCAAAGTAATCACTTTTTAAAATAAAAATTCCAAATAATCAATTGGCTTCAAAAAAGTTTGTGTTTACATTTGTGAAAATTTTCGTTTAGCTTAACTGGTGAAATACGGAACATGCTTTTTTTCATAAATAAGTTATAGGTCTAATAGTAAAATTAAGATTTTTAGAAAGAAAAAATGTTTATGAAGTTGATTAAATAGTTTTTTTTTAACTAAATGTTTTTATATCTGTGCCGTGGTTTTAATATTACTATCACCACTTCGGAAATACAGTATATTTACCATACCTCTATAAGAGATATACTTGCTATTATTAAAAAGTACAGTTTTCCCTTAATTATAAAAAATAAAAAGCAATTGATTGTTTATTCTAGAATTGCAATGAGTTAAGATAGAAAATAACATTAGTTGTTGGTGGTAGTCAGTTTTTTGTCAAATTGCATAAATATTGGAGTTTAGTAACTTAGGTCTTTTACACTAAATTTTTCAATCTGATTAAATTCAGTATGTAAACTTGTGTTGACTGGTGTCTAAAATTTTCATTGCATTTGTTTTGGAAACTAATTGAGCTAATTTATTGGTAAAGCCAGTGGTGGATACTGGATGAGGCTAATGAGGCAGTTACCTCGGCCTACCCCCCTCAAAAATAGCACATATAGTTTCATTTCGTTGCAGATGTTTTTTAGAGATCATTATGAAGTCGGGATAAAAAGTGGGAAATAGAAGATCGATTCGAGGTGAAGACCTTTTTTTTAGAGATTACCATGATTTTGGGAGAAAAAAGTGAAAGACGAGATCAAAGCTCTTTTTTTTTTAGAGAACATCAATTTTCGGAAATCTTTGCCTCGGCCCCCTGAACCTCTGGGTTGAGACCCAAAAGTAAGTTGCCGCTTAATTTGATTCAGTTGCGGACGACTGTAATTGTGTTAAGCTATAAATTTTTTATGTGTTAAAATCAATCAAGTTAATACTATGCAGGAGATCCCGGCAGTTTACTTTGGTCATAATGAGCTGGCATATCCGCTTCTATTTCACTGGAGATCCCGCTTGTCAGCAGCATATAAATTCAGCCTTGACTGCACTAATATAGGTAGCACAAAGGTTAAATTTTGTTCAGGCTATTAATATAGTCTTAAATAAGTACTGGTCGATACAGCACTAACGAGGTTGCAAAGACCAAAACATTGGCAGTGTCTGCTGTCATTAAAAATTTTTTGTTGTAACTCAATTGTAGTTTTACTGATTTACAGATTATTGTTAAAATCATAAGAGTAGAACTCGCACTGAAATTGAAAAAGTTAATTAACTGCATAGAAGTCTTTTTTGAAACCTGTTAATTAATTCTATTGTTTGCGTTCACTGCTTTATAGGTAGATCACGTGCAGCGATCTTAATGAAATCTGATTGGCTCACTTACACGTGGCTAGCACACTATAAATTGAGATGTTGGTAAATTTAATTCCTCTTTCAGTCGTTGGTGATCAAGTATAATAATCAAGTCGTTGGTGGTTTAGTTTTGTAGAGTGAGTTTGTAGATCGCAAGCGAAACTTGGGTAACTTTCGTTTTGCGATTGCATCGTTGGCTGCATCGTTGGGAGCACGTTGGTTGCACGTTGTTTGTATAGTTAACTGCATCGTTTAAGCAGTATTGTCGAGAAAATAATTGTGGTCGTTGGCTTGTGGAAGCCTGTTATACCTTCATATCGAAATCTCAACTTTAATAAATATTATAAAGCCATGAGACGTGTGGGAAAGCCAGCGGTATGATTGGGAAAGGCTCGAATAGCTTCCCTATAGTTTAAAGAATTTGGAACTAAAGAAGAGAGAGATTCGCTGTGCGGTCTACAGTAAACTTTTGAAATCAACATTTTTTTGGATTAAGAACAAAGATTGATAAGTCCGAGACAGATGCAAAGTGAAAAGCAAAGTCGGCAGCGTGGTCGAGTGGTTAAAGTACCGGACTGATGATCAACATGGTCTCTGTTCAAAACCCACTTGGGCCATTTTGTTGTGTCCTTGGGAAAGACAATTTACGGCACTTTCCCCTGCTTAGTGGTCTTGACAAGCAGTTCTAAATTAAAGTAATATCTCTACTAAATTACTAGCGGACAGCAATATCTTGGCATCTCCGGAAGCAGGTCGGGGTAATTGCTTACCCTATGTATAGCGCCTCTGTCGCTTTCCTGCGAGTCAGGAGGATAAATATAGAGATAAAAATAAAAAAAAGAGCTTTTTTAATTTTTTTAGAGATCGCTACTTTTTAGGGACAAAAATTGAGAAGTCCGGACAGATTCAAAGTAAAGATTTCTTTTAGAAATCAATATTTTTATGGACGAAAATTGAGAAATCTGAGACAAAAAATTAAATTATTTTGTGTTTAGTTCGTTTTTACGCTGGTAATAAAGTCGGTAAAAAACATTGGGTCGCCAAATCTTTATTCTCTATTTTGCTTTGGTACCTATAGTGGTATATTTTCTAATCTGTTCCATGTCAACGTTGCTAATCAAATTTATTAAAATTTACTTTAGATTTAATTTGCACAAATAAAAATAATTAAAAATTTAAAAGGAAAATATTTCTGTGTCATTCCAAGATTAGATTCAATTTAGAAGTAGTTGTAAAAAAGCTGTAGTTTGAAGAACATGGAGCGATTCTGAAGTTGGTGGTGATTGAGATGATGATAGTGATGTTATCAATAATTCAACTTTTTTTGTTCTATTTACTCAAATAAATAAATTAGTCGTGTTGGACAGTGGAGTAAAGCCAGCTCAAGCGAGCATACATTGTGCATGTTTTTGGACGGATTACTTCTTTTTGCTTTGACTTTAAGAGTTTTAAGTTATTTTATTTTATGTTTAAAATTGTAAAAAGGTATGGTTTTTTAATTGTGAACATTTTGTGATTTGTAATAACAAGCAAAAAATTTTTTTATAAAAATTTGATGACTGTAAAATTTTAATTTTAATAGTAATTTGAGCTTTTTAGTACAAAATAAGGATCATGTAAAAAATACACCCCCAGGGGTGTATTTTTTACATGTGTAATTTTGGGGGTGTATTTTTTACAAGTGTAATTTTTACTTTATAACAGAAGTATCATCGCGGCAGAGTTTCAAATCATCAAATGTGGGTGTTTGGTATTGTAGACACCTCATTTGTACCAGCTAGAGGTTTTATGACAGTAGTGCCTAATAGGTCTGCTGCAACATTAAAACCCATTATTCAACATGTGGTGCGCCCCGGAACTATTATTCATAGTGATGAGTGGAGGTCTTATAATAATCTAAAAGTCCTGGGATTTGAACATCACACTGTTAATCATTCCGTTAACTTTGTGGAGCCAGTTACAGGTGTTCACACCCAGAACATAGAATCGTACTGGGCAAAAAACAAGAGAAGATGCAAAAACATGAAAGGAATAAAAAGAGAATTTCTGCAAGACTACTTAAATGAATACATGTGGCGAGATAACATTGTAGAAGATTGTTTCGAGAAAACATTGGAACTAATAAGAGATTTTTATGAATAAAAATATCTTTGTGTTATACTTTATTAAGTTTATTCTGGGGGTGTAGTTTTTACATGTGTAATTTTGGGGGTGTATTTTTTACATGATCCCAAAATAATTGTAATTGTAATGCAATAAAAAATTTTAAGTGTAATTGTAATTATATTGCAATTGACCTGTAATGTTGTAATTGATCCAACTCTGCTCGGAATCTTACTCTTTCGGTCATTACCCAATTCTCATGACCATAAGTGAGGATGGATAGGAACGAAAATCTATTTAAAAACAGAAAGCTTTGCTTTCGTACACAGCTCTCGTTTCAGCCGATTGGTAAAGCTGGCGCATTACTGCACTTGCTTTTTCAATACGGGTGTCCAGTTCATTGTCCCCCTGATCTCTACCATCATTCAAGAGTATGACTCCAAGGTATTTCTGGAATGTTACTCTACTTGTTTGGAAAGGACACTGGGCCGGGTTGTCTTGAGAAGCAATTTCAGTTTTAGCCGCCCTACTGATTTTTATCCCAGCATCCAAGCATTCGTCAGAAAACCGATCAAGTGCATATTGGAGATCACTTTTATTCGAGCTTAGCAATGCAAAGTCATCTGCAAACTGCAGGCGCCGAACATTACAATCCCCATATGACGTCCTACTGGAGGAACTGTCTCTGTTTATCTTGTTTATGTATATAATGAACCGGAGAGGAGAGAAGAGGATAAAAACATTAAGGATGTTTTGAGGCTAAGAAAACCGGTGTCGTATTTGTCGATCTGTCAGCAGCATATAACAAACATTATCTAGCAACGTGGCCTCACCTGTAAGCTGCTGAAGCTTCTGCCAGGTAAGAGCATGATCAGAATGATTATGGAGCTTGTCCAAAACTGAAGTTTCACCCTCCGGTAATAGCAAGCAAAGAAAGCTACGCCGTCTGAAAAACGGCGTTCCTCAGGGATCGGTCTTGGCTCCTACCTTTTCAACATTTGTACGTACGACCTGCCTTTCACGATTTCCAAAAAGTTTAATTATGCAGACGATCTGGCATTGTTGCACTGGCAGGACCTGGAGGAAAGTTTAAGTCAAGGCATGGTTACACTTTCAGCGTATCTCCCGACTTGGAGGTTGAAACTCAGTCACACTAAGACGGTGACGGAAACCTTTTATTTATCTAACCGAGATGCCAAACGTGAGCTAAAAGTCAACAACAACAATAGACTTTTATTGTTCTATCCAACCCCTTTTTTGTTGGGGTAAAACTGGACAGATTGCTCACGTTCCGTCACCATTTATTGGTATTACGCAAAAACTATCCTTGCACGTCACACTGCTGAGGCGACTTGTAGACTCAGGATGGAGTGCTGGTGCCAAAACATTGCGCACAGATACCCTATCTCTGGTCTACTCAACAGCTGAGTAGTGCGCATTAGTCTGGTGTGGCAGCGTTTACACTCTTTTCATAGACAGTGTCCTGAAGGACGCCTTGCGCATAGTCACTGGATGCTTGCGTCCCACTCCAACGGACCACCGACCAAACTTTTATCAAACTAGCCGCTGAGTTTTGCCGCCTGGGAGCGACACTCTCCTTAGTTTATTGTGGATCTCTGGACCCTGATCATATGTTACATGGTTTTTTAAGTGGGTCCTCAAATGCTCGCCAAGAGAGACTAAGATCTTGACGCCCGTTTATGCCAGTTGCACAAAATCTTTTGAACAACCTTGCCGTATAAGGCGTCCGCGTTTCTCAGTGGACGAATTATAGATGGAATGCGGAGTACTGATTGCTTTCATACCCAAAGCCAGTGCTAAGCCCATTGGAATGAGCTTGTCTCAAATAGCCTGGGCTAAACATAATCGCCTGCAGACTGGTGTTGGGCGATTCCATTTGTCCATGAACAACTGGGGTCTCGCTCCTTCACTGAATTGCAAGTGTGACGTCGCTGAACAAACCGCAGATCACGTTCCAACAACGTGTCCCATATATCCGGTAATATATGGAGGACGAGGTTCGACAGTTTTGAATGACGAAACTCGATGCTAGCTCAAGACCATTTATGCCAGCTTCTGATCCGGGCAGTACAACAGTCTGGGGTAGTAAAAGGATAAACACTCAGCTTCAGTCTTATTTATGACTGTCTTGAAGTGGATGTTTTTTTTAAACAAGGAGAGAATGAAGAGCATAAGTTTTGCTTTTAAATACATTTATTGATTTTTTTTCTGCAGCCATAGGTCAACGTTTTAGTGTTTTCTATTATAAATTCTCGGTAAAAAGTAAAACTTAAAAAAGCTAGTGAAGCACCCGTCTGGTTCACGAACTGGTGCGCCACATTAACGTGGTGTGGAGAGGGATGTACCAGCTAGGCCTACTAATTAGCTAATATCTTGAATAAAATGTAAAAAAAATTTAAGTAGAGATGCGAATTTCTGCGATCTTTTTTAACGAGCATGCGCGAGGCGAAACATTAAACTTTTTAAAGGTGTTGTTTATGAGATTAACAACGAACAGCATTTCCAACATGACCTAAATCTAAATATCACAGTAGTTGCCCCTTATCCAAAAATATCTTGGAGTAGCCATCCTTTAATCACTCCAAGAAGCCAAACAAGATTCCCACTGGTCTTTTTTTGAAGACTTTTTCCACAGACTAGTGGTGTTGTTTGTTCTGATGAATGAATGTTATAGGATGTGGTATTTGTAACTATGTTTTTTTTCTAGAACCGAGTTATTGCAAGATGATAGTGTGAATGTATTTTAGATTTTCTCTACATTCCTTAGGTGTTATTTTTATCTCTATATTTATCCTTCTGACTCGCAGGAAAGCGACGGAGCGGCTGATACATAGGGTGACTGTCAAGCAATTACCCCAACCTGCTTCTGGAGATGCCAAAATATTGTTGTCCGCTTCTAATTTAATAGAGATATGACTGTAATTTAAAACTGCTTGCCAGGACCACCAAGCAGGGGAAAGTGTCTTTCCCAAGACACAACAGAATAGTGCGAGTGGGTTTTGAACCGAGACCGTGCCAGGCGCTTTTGCCACTCGACCACGTTGCCGATTGGTTTACGCTGCAACGGGCACAACACTCTCCTTAACTCTTATCTCCATAGGGTTGGTCGAGCGGAGACTCCTTCATGCAGCAACTGTGGTTCTGAATCACAGGATCTTTCACATCTCGTGCTTGACTGCCCTGTACTGGACCATCTGCGTCGGGCCATATTCGGCCACACCCTCTCACTTCTAGACCTTTGGTCCCGCCCGTGGGGAATCGCCCGATTACTGGGACTCCGCGGAGTTGATCCGCGATCCCATCCCAGAAATGGGTCGGGTAAATCCACCACCACCATCACTGGTTCTGAAATGATGTCAATCTGCTCATTGTTATGAAAGATTGTGGCTTTCATATTTTTGGACGAATCCGAGTGTGCTTTTAGCTCATGTATAGGGTGTGTTTGAGTCAGTTCAGTTGAGCAACATAAAGTTTGAGATGAGTGTACATTCAAAGGAACTCTAGGTTTCATCGTGTAGGTGTTCAATGTCCAAACAGCCCTACCCTACCAGCCATCAACGATGCCAAACATGTGGCTTCGCATGCATGTCATGTGTAAATCTTTTTTCTATTTTTCCACCTGACTCGCAGAAAGCAATGGAGGCGTCAATACATAGGGCAAGTAATTACTTAGACCTGCTTCCGGCGATGCCAAGATATTGCTGTCCGCTTGCAATTTTTATATAAGGTCTGACTGTAATGTAAAACTGCTTGCCAAGTGTCGTGTAATCGAACCCACATTATGCGCGCGTGTACTGTACTATTCACATGTCATCTCCCTGCCCAATTCGTGGTGTGCTTACGGTTGCCTTGGCAGTTACGCGCATAGTAAAATTTGTTTTCAGTTGTTGTTATCACAGTTAATAGATGCAGCGTTTTTCAGTTGAATAAAGCTAATGTTTATTTGCTTGCATTAGTCTACATAATAGACATATATCATTTCAAATGTTAGATCAAAGTTATTTCCACACAGCGCAATTTTCGAGTATTGAGCATAAAAAACGGTTTATCGATAACTTTTTTTCTTGTGGAAATAGACAAAAACTTTCTCTTAGCACATATAGAAACATGATGATTCTGCAAATTTTGAGCCATAAATCATGCCTCTACGATAAGCGGTTACCGAGTTACATTTTTTGTCAATTTTACCCCCCAAAAACACATTTTGGGGGGTTGCTAGCCCCCCAAAGGTAGCAACTCGCCAAAACCAATTTTTTTTGAAGTTTTAGCCTATTTGGCAGGATTTAAGAACTACACTTTTTTCAAATTTTTTTTCACTCCATCCTAGTCTACAACAATTTATTCAACTGAAAAATAAAAAATGGATAGCAAGTTTAGCAAGTTTGTTAAACCAAGCTTTTTCAATGCCGATTCTAATTCGAAGCAAGCTAGTAAAGAATGAAGGCATTGGTATTGCACATTTTCGAATTTCGTAGATTCTTTTCCTGCCGAGCCTGCAATATCTAATGAAGATAAATTGAAATGTTTAATTGCTCGTATCAGCAAAGATGTATACGATTATGTGAGTGAATGTCGCACCTATCAAGAAGCGATACAAACCTTGGAAAGACTTTACATTATATCTTGCAACATCATTTTTGCAAGACATTTGCTGATGACATGCAAGCAGCAGCACGCGCAGTCGCTGGACGACTATTTGCAGAAATTGAAGCAATTGGCAAAAGATTGTAATTACCGATCAGTAAGCGCTGATGTTTGTCGAAGTGAAGCAATTCGTGATGCTTTCATATCTGGTCTGCTATCTACATCGATTAGATCTAGACTGCTAGAGAATACAAGAGACGAATCGATGACATGTGAATAGTATAGTACACGCGAGCATAATGCGGGTTCGATTACACGACACCAAGCAAAACCACCAAAAAGTGCCGTTAAGGTCTTTCCCTAAGAACACAACAGAATGGCGCGAGTAGATTTTGAACTGAGGCCACGTTGATCATAATCAGGGCGCTCTAACCATTCGAACAATGAACTTATTTGTCTCCTTTCCGCAGCAAATACATTATAACTTACCGATTTTTACATTACTGTCAGATTTCATTAGCAACTTAGGTTGGCCGTTTTTTGCCATACATCTGCGGACATGTAAGACCAAGGTAAAATTTTCTTAATGTAAGACCGAGGTAAAACACATTTTTGATAGTAAACTACGTATCATCGATAACACTTATTATCTTAACGTATATGATTTTATATAAGTAGGTATGTAGCAGTGCGGCGGGCAACAACAGAGTTGCAGTGCAGTACACTGTTAAACTTAAACCAACTAAATTAGACTCGTGTAACCAGCAGCATACAGTTTAATTTCTTTTATTTTCATTTCGTTCAGACACCAACATAACACAGCATAGCAGCACTCCTATCCTTACGCCGAATTTTTTTTACAATTTTTTATTTGATTTTAAATGCATAACAACTACAGACTTCACAAGAAAGTCGGCTGACTTAAATCTGTCACCACACACAAACTATGTACAATTTCAACCATGCAATGAAGAAAGTATATTTTTACTCGCTTCAATGTCTGACTTATGCTAACGATTTTCTAGCAATGCAATTTCTCGATAATTTTAGCATAATTTTGCTAGCTGATAATTTGGCATTTCTGAGGCGGAACACACTCAGCATGGTCAAAATTGACTGAGAGAAGACGGATACCGATTTTTTTAAAACACTTTAGGCAAAATTTTGATAAAATTTTAATGTAGATGCTAAAATTCAAACTTATGAAATCTAATGGCTAAGTTTACTGCATGAAATTTTCTTTACTCTTGATTACCGCCGACAGGCACGGGAATAGCGACGCCATCAGCAGGAGACGCTTGTGCAGCAGGTGCTCGCGATCGCTGAGCCACGACTTTGGCTTGATGAGCTTGCAACACCGCGACAGCTTCTTCTACCTTCGCCTTAAGAGAGTCACGCGAGTCGAGCATGAGCAGCAGTTCGGAGTTGTCGATCTCGAGCAACATGCCGGTGATCTTCGACGCGAGATCAGGATGCGTTGCTTCGATTAGTGGATAGAGTCGCTCGCCTGGTATGAAAATGCAAATACGATTTGATCATTTGCAAAGTGGTGTTGATTTAAAAACTTCTCAAATCAGCTAAGCTAAAAATCCTACCCAACATTTGCTTCTGCTCTTGCGGCTGCGCTGAAGCCAACATAGATGCAGTGAGAGGTTCTTGACCTTGAACGTGGACAGCTTGTTGAATGGCTTGTTGTTCGTTCTGTTGTGGTTGTTGGGGTTGGCCTGGCTGTGGATATCCGGTCATGGGAGGGTTGCGAACACTCGAGTTGTACTTGAACGGTTGCTAAAAAATTTATAAATTAACAATTCTGAAGGCTTCGATTTCAAGTGCTACTTTACCTGCATTGTTGCAACATGCTGAGGCATCATTTGATGTGGAGCTGGGTGAATGCTTCTAGCGCCAACTGGTGTGGTCATTGGTCTAATGGCGGGGCCACCAGGTCCTCTAGGCCCAACGCTACGCATGTCACCCATCTAAAAAAAAGACGGAAAGTTGTGAAATATAGTAAAACGAAGTTTAAAAGCAAGCTTTTACTTGGTATTGGGGTTGAGTCATTTGTGGTTGCCACCTAGGAGTTGTCCTGACATATCCTGCCGGCATGTAGGTGCGCTGTCCCTGGAAAGGCATAAAGTAGCTTCCAGGAGCGCCAGCAGTTTGGAACGATTGTCCTAGTAGTTGACTTGGCTGCAAATCAACAGAGAAAATAAGTCATTGGCAGTAATGAACAACTGGGGCTTCTAACAGTTCTACTCACAGCAGCGACCCTTATTCCCATGTTTGACGTCATTCGTTGCATATACTGAGCGGTAAGATGAGCTTTTCTGTCTTCACGACGTTGCGCCAAAGCGACGTATAAAGGCTTTGAACCAACAATTCGTCCGTTCATCTCTGTAACAGCTTTGGTCGCTTCTTCGGGAGAACTGAAGCAGACAAAGCCAAAACCACGTGATCTTTCACCATCGTTCATAATCTAAAAAGTAAACACGTCCTGAGGCAAATTTTGGGGTCTAAGTGGCGAATAGAGTTCTTCCATATTTCTTTAGTATGTTTGAAAGTACTTCCAAGTTTTACAAAACGATTAAACCAGCGGGGGTTCAACAAGAATGATTCAGACAGTTTTAGATCAAGTGCGGTCTACTATGAATTCTCGGATGTTTAAAAGTGGCTAGCAAAAGTCAAGAACTTGGATAACTCAAAATTCAATAATAAGGTTTTTCAAACGCCTATTTGCTTTTAAAAATTACATTACAGGTGCACAACCTTTTTTGTTATTGCCGGTTGCATTACAAAGTTAGTTTAACAAACGGCCGTCACTGAGTTAAGGTAAATAATTTGAAAAGCTGCATTAATAAATAATGTTTTGTAGATGTCGTTTATTCGTACCAAAAAATTTAATAGAAAATGTCAAAAAATTTTGAAAAAATTTATTCCAGTGCATTTCGCAAAACATTGATTCTATCCATGACACAAAAATTGAGAAATGTAAAGAAATGTGATTCAATATACATGTACATTATTACAGAATAAAATAGATCTTAATATTAACAGTACGGCATAGTCAACTACCTTTGCACTGGTAATGGTGCCGTATTGTGAAAATGCCTCACGAAGCTCGTCGTCCGTGACATTATCGTCCAAGTTCTTGACGTATAAATTGACTCCTTGAAATCGCTGAATGCGCTCCTGCTTTTGCTGCTCATATTGACCTCGAAGTTCAGCCTGGCGCTCTTGTTTTTTTTGAGCTCGACCCACATATAAAGTGTCAGTGGTTCCTAGAGATAAAAAAGTTCTTTTTAAATAGTTACTACATACATTCATGGGAGACTACTAAATTTTAAACCACATACATATCTGCCGCAGAATAAAAGCATCAAGAAACACACTTGAAGGAAAAAACATTTATCAATTAAGATTTTAAAAAAGTATTACGCTAACAGTTCGTCTAAATTCTTCGTTTATACTAGTTAAACATTAACCTTCTAGTTCAGTGTTATTCAAAGCTTCCACAGCTTTTTGTGCGTCTTCATGTTTTTCCAACGCCACAAAGCCAAAACCACGGGAGTTTCCCTCTCTGTCTTTCATCACGGCCACACTTTTCACTACGCCGTATTTCTACAAAAGACAGAATAAATATCATTGCAGCAGTAAAACCTTAAAATCACTTACTTCAAACATTGCTTTTAAACCATCTTCGTCAAGTTTATCACCAAAATTCTTGATGTAGATGTTAGTGAACAAACGGACTCTTTCGCCCATTTTCTTCATGCGTTCCGCTCGGGTCAAAAACTTGCCCACAAACACTTTTTTGTCGTTGAGCAACATCCCATTGACCTAATATAAAATAATTCTTGCTTCTTGATATTTCTTGTGCAAGTTCTGTTCTCACCTTTTCTATGGCCCTGTCAGCTGCTTCTTGAGTTTCAAAATGAACGAATCCGTAACCTCGAGATCCATTTTCATTCGAAGACACCTAAAAATTACAATAGAAAAATCATATGCTATATGCATCCATTACTGTAAACTCTTTTGGACAATATGACATTTAACAAAAACTATTTCATATTGCAAATATTTAAAAAACAGTCGGCTCATGCTTTTACTAAAAAACTTTAAAGCATTAAATTTAGGAAAAACGTGATTAAATTTTAAGTTAAGATAATGGTATATTCTAAAAGTAGCATTAAATTAAATTGGTATTAATACAAAATACCCCAAAACAATCCAGAATAATTCTTGTTCTGAATAGTGGATTTTAAATAAAGAGACTTTCGAAAGAGTTATCACGCTTTTTAAATTTAAAGCTGAACAACTAGTTTAAAATTTTGTATGATAACATTTCTAAAAATGCAAATTACTTACATTAGTCTACACATTTGACTATACAAAATCAGCAAATTATTGAAATTTTACCGATTATTTATTGGCAGTTGCTCAAATTTAACAAAATTACTTTTTAAGAGGTAGATTGAAAAAACAAAAACTGGTATACAGTGGCGACAAAAAGTTTAGATACACCTAATTGTTTTTTCTTTATTCGATCATAATTTTATTCAAAATTGGTACAGAAAGTTCTAAATTACAAATTTGCATTTAGCATGAAAAAATCATGACGAATGATTGATTCAGAATGAAAGCATGAAAAAAAAAGATGTCAATTAATGATAAATTTATTGCAACTTATTTATTTCATTAATTGATAAATTTAAAATTATGTAATTTGATGCGGCAAAAAGTTTAGATACGCGTAATTTTTTTTAAATAATTAGTCAAATAAATCATTAAAAATAACTGGTCTATTCTTATGAATATATATTTTATTATTTACGATGAATTCAAATTTGTAAGTTTGAACTCACTACCACAATTTTGAATAAAGTTATAATTAAATAAAATATAAAAAAATTAGTTGTATCTCAACTTTTTGCTGCATCAAATTACGTAATTTTAAATTTATTAATTAATAAAATAATTAAGTTGCAATTAATTTATCATTAATTAACACCTTTTAAAAGATTTTTTTATGCTGAATTCAAATTTATAATTTAAAACTTTCTATACCTTATTTTGAATTAAGTTATAATCGAATAAAGAAAAAACAATTAGGTGTATCTAAACTTTATCATTGTACATTTGTCACCACTGTACATACATATACAATCAAACCTCGATTTAACGGACAAGTGCGTTCAACGTTCAACGATTCAACGATTCAACGGACAACAGGGGCAGTCTGTTAATCAAAAATGCAGTGTTCCGCATTCTGCTACGATCGTGTGCAACTAATTTGCTAATCTAGGCTATTTGTAATCACAAATCTTCTCTTTTACTTGGAAAACACAATAATGACGCGAAGTATCTTTAATGGCAAGATGTATTTACTATACAGTATGACTCAACTACAGACTTAAACACGGTAATTACATAAATACAGCATCGATAGCTTAATCCAAGTCCGAGATGATCATCAGCTCAGCATGATCAGCATCTTGAACATCATCTCCAAGGGTGATGAGACTATGTGATAAGACTATGGGTGAGTATTAGTGCAATCTTTAGGGGCAGGAGGTGTGCCCAGGAGAGATGGAAAATGACTAGCAGGAGCACCATCTCGAACAGGACGAGGACCAAAAAAGCTGCTAATTTTGGTTTGGTGACCCCCCATGTGCTGTTCTTTGATAAGCTCCCTGATCATCCTGAGATTCCCGTTATATATCTGAGAAAGGGTGAGGCTTTCGTCACTCATCAACCTTGCTAATTTCTTGCGAAATGGGGCCACACTCGCGGCATGTGTCGAAATCGTCACAATCGGAAAGTAAAAATGACGCAAGGCTTCTCTTAATAAAATCGCGGCATGTGTTGAAATCATCACAATTGCTTGCTAGACTCAATGCCCGCAATCATTCTTGCTATAAACCATTGTTTTTCATGTGATGAATTTGTCACAACAGGGCGTAAAGGACCGAATACAGTACTGATACAGACACAGTACTGAGTGTTCATGAAGAATAAAAACTAGTGCTAGATATGGATTTTTTGATGTCACATTGACACATTTGTATATGCTTGTGGGTTTTGTGATATCACATTGTGATGTCACACTAATCACAGCAGTATAATCTAATTTATATCAATCTGTCAACTTCTTGCATTGTCGATTTTTGCTTTACGCTTAGTCTATTCTCTCGAGTCCGTTAAATCAAGGTTTGACTGCACACAAAAGTGCTTTCAATTTAGCTACTACAGTGCTTGATGATCAAAATTTATTTATTTAGGTAAAACACTACAAAAATTTTACAATTGCAAGTTTGCTTTGCCGGAAAACGGCTCATTAAGTGATTATCTTTTTCAAATAAAATTTTTATATAGGTAGTGTTTTACCTAAATAAATACTTACATATATATATACTTTAAATTTTAAGCTAAAAAATTATTACAGGTTTGCTGGTCACATAAACAAAAAATCACTTGTTAAATATGGAATAAACAATTTAAGACTTTGAGATTATTAAAACAACTTTAAAATTTAACCTACTTTACATGAAAGAATATTTCCAAAAGCTGAGAATGTATCAAAAAGAGCTTTGTTGTCAATAGATTTGTCCAGGTTCTTAATAAAAATATTTCCCACACCAGATTTTCTCAATGATGGATCACGTTGACTCCACATGATTCGGATTGGTCGACCCTTAATAGGGTCATAATTCATGGTATCAAGAGCTCGTTCAGCTGCAAAAAAATAGTTTTTAAATGGAATATATTTCTAATAAAATACAAAATGTAGCTTGAAAATATATAAAAAAATAGTCTTTTTTAAACAACTATATTCAAACACAATACTGAACACTATATTTAAGAAATTGTTATATATAAATATCAGCTATTAAGCAAACAGTACTTGTTAACCAACAAACAGAAGTGGAGAAAGTGGAGTAAATAATTACAAATAAAAATTAAGTTATAATAAAATAAAATATTTTTATAAGCTTTTTAAAAAGTTTCTAGACAGGTAATTATCAAACACCTAATTTTCTTGACAATGTGGTCAAGAGCACCTTAATTGTAATCAACATGGTCCCAGTTTAAAACATACTTGTGCCATTCTGTTTTGTCCATGGAAAAGACACTTTTCAGCAATTTTCTCTGCCTGGCAATCTTGGCAAGCAGTTTTAATTTCAGTCATACTCTACAAAAACTAAAACCAAATAAAAAATCTTAACTGGACAGCATTATCTTGGCATCTCTGAAAGCAGGTCGGGGTAATTGCTTGCCCTATGTATAAAACCTCCAATGCTTTCCTGCGAGTCAGGAGGATAAATATAGAGATGAAATAAAATTTTTATAAAGTTCTTGCAGTGTCATAGTTTAATACAACTTGATAAAAATCACTATGGTAAGCTGGATTCAGTTTTAACAACTTTATTTTCACTAACTTGTGAAATGACTAGATCATGCCTTCATTATTTCAGCATATACTAACTTCATACTTACTGTACTTGTGGATAATCTACACCAGAAATTTAAAAACCATATCAGAGTTATAAAAATGCAGATTAAATGTGGGAAAATACAGCATAATTATGACAACATTAGCTATATAATACTTTAACACTTGAATCACAAATTTTTTGAAATGTTGCATTACGGTAGCAGCTTTTAAACATTTTTTTCTTGCTTTTTTTATGTATGAAGACTGAACAGCGTTTCCCGCATTAGTGGTTTTCAAGTTATTATAGTTTCTAGTATAAATACAACTTTATGAGCACCTTTTGGGTGAGGTTGCAACCTGGTTTTAAATGCCAACATTCTAAAAAGTTTCTACACTTATATATTATATTTATGGTATACAGTAGACCTCGGTTAATCCAGATTCAATTTGACAGAAAAAATCATCCAAATTAAGCAAAGATCTGGATAATCTGAAGCTTTTTATTAAGAATTACAGTATATAGAAAATCATTTGTACTTTAAATTTTATCTGAGTTAAATTCTGCATTAACCAAATCTGAATTAATAAGGTATACTGTATATATAGTTTTTGGGAAAGGAAAAATTATTATAACTCCACCCAAGTGGCACAACAAAGTTATCTGCTGGTTTGATCTGAATTATCATAAAGAGTCAGACCTTGTTTATCTGTTGTCATAAAATGTTGGTACAAGGTATTCAGGTAATCAAATAACCTGTAGCTAAGAACAGCAAACCCAGTAATCATTTGCAAAACATGCTGAACCTAAAACTGTATAATACAGTTTAATATACGACACTTTTTTCTATATTGTGCATAAAAAATGAGCATTCACACCTATATTGCTTTTTGTTATTAAAATGATCTTCTTATATATTTTTTATTTAATGGCACATTAGTCTACAACTTTTACTGTATAAGTTGAAGAGCAGGGTTTTTATGGGAAAAGGTAAAATGTATTAACAAAATTTGTTTCCAACTAATTCATGTCTAGCTTATCGAAGTTCAGATAAACAAGCTCTTTTTTAGAAAGCTGAATAGAAGTAAACTTGGAAAGATTTTCAAAACAGCAAAAATTTTAATCATGACAATTATAAAATATTTAAGATTGCTAAAATGTGTGGCTTAACTTATTTACAGATTTTAATATCTTACCATCTGCAGGTTGTTGAAAATTTACATAAGCATAACCCAAAGACCTTCGAGTGATCACATCTCGACAAACACGAATAGAGAGCACTGGGCCAGCTTGAGAAAATTTTTCATAAAGCATGGCTTCAGTTACATCAGCATGGAGATCTCCCACATACAGAGATGCCATGGGATAATTGCTGGTTCCAGATGAACTGTTCATTTTTTAGATTTTTTTCTGTAATTAAAATTATAATATTCAGTAAATTAATTTAAAAATTGAGTAGCAGCAAGACTTGATGATTACAAGGTTTATTTATTGCTTTCTGTAATTTGTAATGGTATTAAAATAGCATAAGTTTTATTTATTTTTATTTCAATGTTATTGTATCATGCTGTATGACCAAAAAATAAAGATTGATTGTCTATTGGCAAACTTTTTAGCTTAAAGACCATATTCAGAAAGAGTTTTTTTGTGGGCTGCATTAATTATGTGATCTCTAAAAAGGTTGTCATTTGGATCTGTCTTGAAATTCTCACTTTTCATGCCCAAAATGAAGTGTTTTCCCAAAAAGTCTTCATTTTAGGGATACCATACTTCCAAAGTGGTAAACTGGGACATTTACTTTGTTAAAACCAGGATTTTCTTAAGAGAAAAAAAATTTGTCCTTAAAAAACAGTGTTCTCTATAAAAAAAGGTCTTCACTTTGAGTCTGTCTAAAATTTCTTGATTTTTATGTTTAAAAATTATGATCACTAAAAGCAATGACCAAGAATTTGGTTGAAAACAAAAAAGAAATTAATAACTTTTCAAATTATTTGTTTAAAACCTTTGCAGACCACACAAAAGGTTGTTGCAGGCTATATTTCACCTACCCCTGGCTGTTCTCAACCTTTTTGCATCTGCGGCACACTTGGACCAGAGTGCAAGTTTTTGTCCCTAAAATGTAATGCTCCCTAAAAGGTTGCAAAACAAAGGTCTAATGTTTTTTAAAAAGTTTTGCAGCACACAGGAAGAGAACCACTGGTCTACATCTAAATGAAGTATTAAAATTTTTCAATAAACATTAATAATACACAATAACTATATTAAATGACCATAACAACTTTATTGCTGGTTATTTTTTACAAAAGTCATGTTATTAGATTCTTCTAATCAAAAACTTCTACTTTCTTAGCCAATTGGAAAATAATGAGGCTAAAAGTTTATATTACTAACAGTACATAGCAACAAAAGATTTGATGACATACCTGCAAAAGTGTTAGATCAAGAAATAAAAAGCTGGGGTTAGATTCTTGCCTTATTATTTAAGGGCCTTTTAAAAAAGCAACTTGTAACTAATTTTTTGTTAGCATATAAAACTATCTCTAAAAAGGATTCCCAAATTTTTAACTTGTATTTTACTTGGTTTTTTTTTTATTCCCTCCTGGTGACCAGGAGACTTACATAATTCTTGGTCACCAGGAGGGATTCCAGGTTAGTTTCACTAAAAAATACAGTTACAGTCACTTTTTGGAAAGACCTTATTTAAATTGTTAACTGGCACATTCTTCAAAAGGCTCAATAGGATGATGTCTATATTACATTATTAAAATAACTGAGAAATGTGTTGCTTGTGCTTAGTTATATTACATGTACAAATTTAAACATAATGAAAAGTGTATTAGCTTATCTTGTTGGTTCTCATGAAACCCTAAAGGACCTTATTTTGCAGAATCTTAAATTTCCCGGAAACCTTGGTTCAGAAATACTACTTTAAAATTTTGAAGAAAATTAAAATCTGTGGACTAATTTATTTAACTTTTCTGTAAAAGAGAATAACAATAAATTAGAAGGCAAAATATTTTATTTATCTGAAAAAGGTTAATGTAAGTCTAAAATATTTATGGCTTCTTTTTGTTTTATTTTGGTGTAAAGATATTAGTAATGCTATTTTTAATTGTGGTATAAAAGAACAATTTCACTGTATTTTTAAATTTTCCATTATCACGTGATTTGTGTTTCCCAATATGGCAATATGACACTAGTGTGGCTAGTGGCCCTTACTGTTCCAAGCCAAACAAAGAAACAAACATAAATCCAAAAGTCATGACATGCCTTTGCTGATGAGAAAATTATTTATTTGTTTTTGTTTAATGGCATAAATATAACCATGAATGTTGTGTAAAATATACACGAAAAAAAAAGAGCAAGACACAATCAGAAAGAAAAGCATCCTGATACAAGTGAAAATTAGAAGAGTGGGATACAAGAGAAAAGAAAAATGAGTACATAAATGTCAAGCATTGTGACCTATTTTTACAAATAACTTTAAAAAACTTGGTAATTATTAAAATACTTTTCTTATTTTGGATATTCAAAATCATGTGAGGTGAGGTGAAGTTAATTATATAAGTATTAAACGATTGCAAGAATTTTTAATAATTAAAATCCATTACTAAGCTTAGATGGGTCTATTTAAAAATAAACTGCAACTGTTGTTTGTTGGAGAAACTAACCAGAAACCTTCCTTACAGCACCAGGAAGCAAAAAAAAGATCTCTCAAGAAATCATAATAACCACAAAGGGACTACAGGAGAGTTTTGCTCAGAAAAATATCGAAGTTATCAAAAAGGTTATTGAAAAGACTTGTTTTGACTTTAGTGCAATAAACAAAAATATACAACTAATATGTTTTCTGGAAAAGCCAATTAGTCACAATTGATAACATCATTCTAAACGGGTTTTAAGGCATTTTAATGGGTTGTGTCCCACTAAAAAGAAAGAAAATGCATTTTTGAGCCTTAGCAACAAAGCAAATGAAAACAAACGAGCACAAAAATTTATATATGCATAAATGAATTAAATTTGGACTAGGTCAGGGAGCATCAAAGAACAGAATGTTTTTGAGTCAAGATGCTCCCCAGCAAGTATCACAAAACTTTAATTTGTAACAACCTGAATAATGCAAAATTTTACGGTTACATAAATAAAAAAATGAATGTTAGAACTTCCATTCCCATTCTCAAATCTAAAGATGGTCATTTAGTAAGCACAGATGAAGACAAGGCTATGTTACTTAATTCAGTTTTTCAAAAGGTGTTTACTGTGGACAATGGTGTTAATCTACACTTAAACTCTCATCTGTCTTATGATAAAAATTTGCAAGACTTTGAAATACAGGGTGATTCACCGAAGTGTTGACAAATTAAAACTGAATTATCCAACTTACTATAAGGGCAAAAGAAACAAGTTTTTAATAGATAGAATGGAAATTTGATGGGCTTTCACATAAAATTCAAATTATTCAATGTAGCCCCCTTTGTTTTTCACAAGGTGCCTAAGACGTGAAAGTACTTGGGCACACGTGGCACGCACCACTTCTGGGTCAATTTCTTCCCATGACGCCTTCAGTTTTCGTTTAAGAGTTTTGATATTTGGATGGGATGTTGAGCAGGCTTTTTGCTCCAGAATGGACCAAATCCCAAAGTCCATTGGGTTCAAATCAGGTGAAGAAGGGGGCCATACTTCCTTCTCCCAAAACCCTTTAAAATTGGTCTTGCACCAATGCTGGACTGCTTTGGCTGTGTGGGAGGTTGCCCCATCTTGTTGAAGCGTAATTCCTTCCTCTCCCACTGTTTCTTGAACCCAGGGAATGACTTTTTCTTCCAACATCCGACGATAGATAGTTTGGTTAATTTTCATGCCTTTGTCGATAAAGATTAGAGGTGTTTTCAGGCCTGTTGAAGTGACTCCTGCCCAAACCATCACGGAAGAAGGTTTCTGCCTCCTAAATGAACTGCAACGTTCAACTGGCACCATGTCCTTGTTTGGAATCCAAATCCTGTCATTTTGGTGGTTGTGGATAGCTTGGACAGTGAAAAGCTTCTCATCTGTCCAAAGCACTTGAGGCCACGTGCCAACAACAAGTCTCTTGATCAAATTCTTCTTAGTGGCGTTTGACAGGAGCTGCCTCTTGGTAAATTTGTACGGGTAGATGTGGAGATCATCCTTGAGAAGCCTTTGCATGGTGCTCATGCTTACAGAGGTGTCCTTAGCCAGTTTTCTTGCGTTCCTTGAAGGGTTCCACCTCAACCTCTCCCTGACCTTCTTAATCAGTTCCTTTGTCCTGATGGGTTTTTCAGGAGTACTTCTGATTCTTGGAGCACAACTTCCAGTCTCCCTGAACCTCTCCACAGCCTTGTAAACACCTCCACGACTCACAAATCGCTTCATCAACCGGAAAATTTTCGCAGGTGGAAGTCCTTTCTTGCAATACCCTTCAACGATGTCATTTACTGTCTTTGCCATCTTACTTTTCTAGATTAAATATTCTTATTGATATTGAAAACTTACTCTAGAATATATAATAACAATCTGAAGAGGTAATGCGAAGTTAATAATGGAATAAAGTATTTGTCAACACTTCAGTGAATCACATAAAGTATTTGTCAACACTTCGGTGAATCACCCTGTAACTTTAGATGTTGTAAAGGCTCTAAACAAATTAAAAAGGTCCATGTCACAGTCTCCAGACAATATACCTGCTTATTTCTTAAAGCAAGTTTGTTTTACTCTGGTAGATATTTTGACTCATCTTTTTAATCTTTCTTTATCTAATGGTGTCATACCCAACCAATGGAAACAAGCCATCATTACACCTATATACAAAAAAGGTTCTTGTGATCATCCTTTGAATTATAGACCTGTTTCGCTTACTTCAGTTATGTGTCGTATCCTTGAAAATATCATTGCAGATAAAATAGTGGAGCATTTAATCAATAATAATCTTTTATCTGCTTCTCAGTTTGGATTTTTACCTGGATGATCCACATGAACACAATTGTTGACTGCTTTAAACAAATGGTATAACAGTTAAGATCAGGGAATAAACATAGATAATGTTTACACTGATATATCTAAAGCATTTGATACAGTGTCACATCATAAGTTGCTTGCTGTTTTAAAATCTTATGGAATTGTTAATAAAACTCTCAATTGGATACATGCTTTCCTCTCAGACAGAACCCAATGTGTTTGTATTAACAATGGTTTTTCATCATTTTTACCAGTCACTAATGGTGTTCCACAAGGCAGTGTGCTTGGACCTCTTTTGTTTATTATATTTATTAATAACATGTCAATATTCTGCCATCCTAAACATCCTTTAAGTGGAATGCTACTTTATGCTGATGATGCCAAACTCTTTAGTGCTGATCATATTGACCTTCAAGAAAGTACAACTAATATTAATTCTTGGATGGACTCATACCAACTATCAATAGCCCCAGCCAAATGTCAACATCTTCCAATTGTTCACAACCCCAATAATGACAATAATCAATATCATATTGGTAACAACATAATTTGCACTTGTCTGCTGTTTCTGATCTAGGTATTATAGTCTCCAGCAATCTTAAATGGCACAAACATGTTTGTAACATTTCTTCAAAAGCTTCAATTTGCTGTTATCAAATTTTACATTGTTTTAGTAGCAATAATGTTTGGATTTTACTTAAAACTTATATTACTTACATCAGACCACTGTTAGAATATAATACTGTACTTTGGTCTCCTTACTTAAAAACTGATATTGCTATGATTGAGTCTGTTCAAAAACACTATACTAAGAAAGTTGTTTTCAATGAATATACATAACACTTCATATTCTCATCGACTACACATGTTAAACATAAAGTCATTGGAATATAGGAGACTTGAGTTTGATTTATTTCTCACTTACAAAATTATTCATGGGATTGTTGATATAAATTTTAGTGATTTTTTTTTGTTTGGTCAATGTGGATATGATTTGCACAGGCACAGTTTTGCCATCAAGCCTTTAACCAAACCTAGTACTGACCACCTACTCCATTTTTTCTCTCTCAGAGTTCCACAAGTGTGAAACAAACTACCTGAAAGTGTTGTATCCGCTCCTACTTTTACTGCTTTTAAGAAATGTTTAAAAGCTTTTGATTTAAGCCTCATCACTACTATGATGAACTCATGATCTACTTTTTGTATTTTTGTATCATAATTTTTTTTGTATTGTGATATGTGTGTTTCCCTTCACCTTACGTGTTTACCTTATCTTTACCATGGTTTTGTGTGTGTTTAATTTCTCCTCACATATTAGCGTGCTAAAGCATTAACTTTAGCACCATTGTGTTGTATTTCAATAAATAAAAATAAAATACCGATGCTTACATTCGACTGAAGCCCCAAGTAATGCAAAGAATTACAGAATGCATAACCAAAAAATCCATTACTGAAACATATGAAGAAGATTTATTAGATGGACCTAGAAATTTTTACATATTTGTGTTGAACACGATGGCAAATTTTGTGTTTAATATGTTAATCAGAGTCTATGTTAATGTTTGGTGGTATCAGATAAGTTTTTAACACCTTTATTTTTATCATTATTTGAAAAAAAATTAAAGCATCAATTTTGTTAAAATTGGCCTATTAAATCTTTATAATAACAATGTATTTATATACATTTCTATACTTAAAATGGGTTGTATAGTCTCAGAGTGGTTGTGTCGCATAATCACATTTTACATTGTTATTTCAAGTAGAAGTGGCATGTCCTCTGGTGACCTCTGGTGATCTCTGAGGCTGGTCATGCAATTAAAATGTAATACTTTACAAATAGGACAAAAAAATTGTCTGAGATTCTAAGACAAAGACCAATTTTTGTCCCAAAATCATGCTGTTCTCTAAAAAAAT
This sequence comes from Diplosoma virens, assembly GCA_963680785.1. Taxonomy (NCBI): domain Eukaryota; kingdom Metazoa; phylum Chordata; class Ascidiacea; order Aplousobranchia; family Didemnidae; genus Diplosoma; species Diplosoma virens. The sequence goes on from OY796893.1 coordinate 15,662,877, forward strand.
AAAAAAAAGTCTATGCTTCTAATCAGTATTAGATATCTTTTTGTCTAAAATTCATAATGTTCTCTTCACTTGGGATCAGTCTCAGATTTCTCTTCTTTCATCCCAAAGCTGTGGTGTTCTTTATAAAGTAAAAGGTCATCATGCAAAAGTTTGTTGGTCATGCAAAGCATGACTTACATACCCAGACTGCACGCCACTAATGTACAGTATATCCAACAAAAATAGCTCAATGATTTAATAGATGTGAAAACTTATTTGGGTATTACATTTAAAATTTTTGAAAAGAAAGCATTTTTCAAAGTAGTTTGCCACCAACAGCAACAAAAAAGTGATATTCAGGCCTACCAAAGTTGCATTATTTGTAAGCTTTATTTTATGAACATTTGGCTTTATTAAACTCTCTGATTTGTAGATAAAAGATGCAAAATGTCATCCCCAAAGAAAGGAACATCTGACAAGAATAAAAAAACCCAATTTTCTTGATTAGTTGGTTGAAATAGAAAATTTGCAGAATGCTGGATATTCAGATTTTATACAATTGATTTTACGTTGAAAGAAAAAGTGCCATTGATCATTTTATATCACCAGGACCAACTGTTGGATATCATATGGTTTTGTTGTGGAGGACCCAGCACAATGTCCACAGTGATCCAGGTGGACAAAATGTTCAATATGAGCCAGCTACACATTACTATAACTGCTTTTAAAAACCTATCGGTTTATGAAAAGGTGCCAGGGGAGCATCCAATTATGTTGGGACCAATCTTTTTATTTGGAAATTCAGATTTTGATACTTTCCTTTTGTTTTTCAGTTATTTATATGACGCTTTAACTGTTGCCGGAGCTAAGCAACAGCCCATATTTGAAAGCAACAACTAAAAAAGTTTGCGAAAGGCATTAAATCGGTAAAACAACTTTTTGAAAAGTCGTTTTACCAAAACTCATCTATTTTTAAAAGTCGGCATTATTTAAAAGATATTTTTTTGCATGAATTAATTTTGTATAGGTCCTGCTAAATTTTAAAAACAAAAGTTTTTGTTTTAATTATTAAATTAATGTTGGTTCTGATGAGTTTTGGTAAAATGATCAAAGGATTCTAAAAAATCAATTCTTAAAGCATAAGTAATGCAACAATATCAAGTGTCTTCAAATTGTTTTGAGTTTTTACAGGTTCTTTTAAAACATACAGTTGACGTGGTTGATGTGGGGGCTAGATTGACTTGGTTAATCAAATAAAATATTTATTAATTGTTGAAACCGATTGTATTTGTAATGTAAATAAGAAAAGCAATAATAATCATTCAATTAAAAAAAGTTGGCAAGTTTGGCTATATTAAGATATTTAAATTTTCTTAAAACTGACTATATTAATAATGTAAATAAGTATTGTAAAACAGTTAACTTTGACTGTTGGGGTAATTGTAATACAATTTCACTTGTGGTCAAAATACAGCTAAAACCTCAGCTTTCTTATGAATCCCTGCCCCTTTCAAAAAACAGGAAGTTACATATCCTTTCAAAAAACCAAAAATTATATTTTTTAACTCTTACAATATTTTAAAAATAAAAACAGTATTATAAGTTACCATAAATGTTTCTTGCTCTATTCTTATGGTACTTTCAAATATTACAAGAGCTGCATGAAGACTCTTTACATAAAGTCTAAAGATGCATAGAGCCACAATGTAAAAGACCCTTTAAATATAGTTTGGAGATGCATGAAGCAACATGAAAACCTTTGAAATATTGTTTAGAGATGCATGGAGCCACAGTTAAACTTTAAATACAACAGAAGCCGCATGGAGCCACAGTGTAAACTTCAAATACTAAAGGAGCTGCATGGATACCCTATAATTAAAGTATAGAGATGCATGGAGCCACAGTGTAAACAGAAAATATGACAGGAGCTGCATAGAAGCCAAGGTTTAAAAATGGAGTCACATGGAGATTTTTAGTTGGCAAGCTGCTTGCTAGTAATTTGCTTACTGCAGTGGTTCTTAAACTTTTTTCAGCTGCAGCAAATCTTACTACCTTTCCAAATTTTGCAACACACTTAGGACCAGAGTGCAGATCTTTTTTAGTCTGCACTAATTTTTCCACGTATTCCTTTACCTGATGTATTATAGTATATTACAAAAAGGCCTTGAATTTTTATGTAACTTTCTATAAATAAAGTGAAAACTTTCTTTTATTATTCTTTATTAGATTTTGTACTGTTCGTTTCATATGAAGTATTTGGGTTCTGCATATCATGTACAACAGGCATGTCAAACTCATGTGGGTATGTGAGCCACATCAGTGAAATTTTAGTTTGAAATTTTGTTGCTGGCTTGAATTGTTTGGCTGATGTAGGTTATTTTTTAAAATTTTACATTAAAATCAAAGTCAGGACCAAAGAAAAGGTCTTCACTTAATTGGTTGGTTAATTTTGGTTAGAAAATCAAGTTTTTGCTAATAAACCTTGTCATTCTAATTATTTAAATTTAGTTCTGAATTTCTCACTACCGTAAAATGGGGTGACAAAAACCACTTTTGAGGCTATTTTAGTCCATAGTTTCTTTAACTTTGCATAAATTGTACTGTTATTAGTTTTAGATTAAAGAGAAGGATGAATGTTGTCAAATTAAAAAAATTTTCAATTTTGTGATTGCATTTTCATGACATGTCATAAACCATGATAGTCTTTTTTCAATTTTGTGATTGTATTTTCATGACATGCCATAAACTGTGGTAGTTTTTTTTACCCTGCCATGGGGTGACAAAAACCAGTCATGTTTTTACTATTTTTGGTATTTGTAAACCTTGCTATAAGGAGACAAATGCTTTAAGAAAATCTCTTGCCTTGACTAAGTTAAGCTCAAACAAATTTAAGTTCTTCTTATGCTTTTTGCAGGGTATCAGGCAGGATTGTGGAGTCGGTAAAATAATTTCCAACTCCAAACAAATGAAACTTTGACTCCGTCTCCAACTCCAAGATATAAAAATTTTCAAACTCTGACTCCACACCTTGGAAAGTTTCTTTTTCATCTTTAAAAGATATCTAAAAATGTTTTTGACACCAAAATTCATAACTTTGAAAAATATCATTGACAATTCATATACTAACTCTAAAAAGCGTGGCATCTATGAGATCTTCTTTAACTGGCTTCCAAGTTGATAAATTTTTCAAACTGAAGAAATTTATTACCCCTGCTTTGTACATATATTTAGATTAGGCCAAAAAATCCTGTACAATTGGTTTCATCAAAATTTAAACATTGCAAGTCAACCTTGCCAACCACGATGATCCAAATATTTTGGGTCTTTTAAAAGTCAGCATAAGCAACTTTTGTTTGTGAAACTAACATGGATGCCCCTTTCATTACTATCTCTTCTTTAGAAATATTTTTTCTCTTGTTTTTTTCTTATTTGACCATGGTGAAAAGGGGGATTCTGGGTCAGTTTTATCAAAGAAAATTGCTTATGGTGACTTTTTGGAAAGACCCAAAATTTTAAAGTATGTAATTTTACTAACCCATGCATTTTTCTATTTTGTTTCAAGACAAGTTTTTTTATATTTAACCAACTACTTATACATGTTGTTTATTATTATTATTATTCAGTTTTTTTTTTGTTTTTTTCTCAGCCATTCAAACAATTTAACTTGGACTATCAACTACAGTACCAGCAAAAAACCTTGAAACCTTTAGAAAAACAAGTTACATTTTAAAAACTTTTCAACACAAATTTTTTTATGATTGAAATTTAGCTTAATTTGCTTCTATTTAACATAAATGAATTGTGGTAATATTTGGCAACTAATTGTTCCAAAAACGTGAATTATTAACTCATGTTCAGTAAAATCATAGCTGTGATAATGGAAGGGTGTCAGTTTAACAATTTTAATAACTTCTTTAATTTTAATTTTTTATGTATACCTTCTACCCATGGTTGGAAAGTACATGTCAAAAGAAAAAGCACGTGCTTTGGCATTGAGAGAAGAAAAAGTACCAATTAAAGAAATTTGCTTTCGGATAAAACATTCTAAAGCCACCATTATGAAGCTTCTTTCTCAAGCTAAAGGACATCCTGCAGGATACATTCCATGTCATAAACCAATAAAGGGAAAGCCTAGAAAAACCTCTAGAAAGTCTGATAAACTTTTGAAAAGAGAAGTTGAAAAAGATCCAATGATATCATCACTCAATTAAGGAGAATCCATCCAAATTTATTTAAAAATGTATCACTAAAAACTATTAGTCATCAGCTACAAAAGGACTTGAACATGCCATCAAAAAGAGCAGCAAAGAAACCTTTTCTCACAGACACGATGAAGCAAAAAAGACTTGAATTTGCTTATAAGTATAAAGACTGGACTAAAGAAATGTGGAATTCAGTGATGTTTTCTGACAAATCCATGTTTAAATGCATAAGATGCAATAAAGTAAGATGCCCTTCAGGGTCAAATAGATTTGCTTCTAAATACACTATCAAAACAATAAAACACCCTGATTCTATAATGTTGTGGGGAGCCTACAGTGGCAAGATGGGTAGAGCAGGTGTATACTTCCTTTCTAAAAAGTGTACAATGAATTCTGAGCACTATATTGAATTATTAAAAACTCATTTTCTCCAAATGTTCTCTTTACATGAATGCCAAATTTTTATGCAAGATGGGGCACCCTGTCACAAGTCAAAAAAAGTTATGAAATGGTTCAAAGAACATAACATAACCTTATTGGAATGGCCTGAAAACTCATCTGATTTAAATCCAATAGAAAACTGCTGGAATTATATAAAAAACAAGTTGTCAACAGTGAATACAAACTCTATCCAAAAACTCATCATGGAACTGAAATTGCTATGGATCTCAATAAAACCTGAATACTTTAGATCCTTATCAGAAAGTATGCCTGAAAGATTTAGACAAATCACTAAAAACCAAGGTGAAATGACTAAATATTAATGTATCATTGTCTAATAAATAAAATATTATGTATGTAATTTTTGTTCTATTTTTGCTTAAAATTAGATTAGGTCTCACGGTTTTTTGCGGACACTGTATAAGTTAATGCTAGATCTCTGTCTCAACTGCAATATTACTTAGTTATTTCACTAATTCGATTGCTTCACAAATTAATACAAAGCTTAACATTCGCGTTTATGATTAAAAATAATAATAGACGGCCTAAATCTCTTATACAACGTTAATTTTCGTCTATGTATGCAAATCAATAGTGAGGAAGTAAAAGCCACGATATATGCTAGCTTATAATAAAAAAAGCCAAGTTGTAGTCACACTTACTTGGTATCCGCTTCTCAAAATATTTATACGAATTTTTTTTTAAGTAATTTTATGTGTTTACACACTTTTTTAATTTTTTTTTTGAGATTTTCTAAGATTTGTGTTATGGACAATATAATCCGTAACACGAGGCTATCAAAGAGATCGCAATGACTCTAATGTAGACTCAAATCAGCCAGTTTCTTTGTTACCTCGTTACGCATTATAATTCAAGAAAATAAATAAGTGGGAAGTAAAAGTTACTACTGAAATACAGTAAAATCTGCTTAATATCACCAAGATTGATATGGTCATAGCCGTACCAGCCAAAAAAATTTTGGGAGGGCAATAAATTTTTCCCTAGATCTTATTGACAATTTCCCGAATCATGATCTTGTAGCATTTCACGGAGATGACAAAATGTCACATAGATTTAATTAATGACTTTTTTGTCTTAACCAATACTTGTAGTTGAAAATGAAGCAAAAACGATAAGTTATCACCATAAAAACGTGTAGGCACAAAAAAAGCCTTCAAATCAAATCTTATTTGTATTTTCCCACCGATCTGGTACATTTTAAAGTGGGTAGCTTTATCCTTTCTAATTAGTTCTTTGCCAAAAACTTCTAATTTTTCTCAAATCTTTTGCGTCCAGGAAAAAAATTGCTACCCATAAATCCTCGGGCCGTACGTCTATTGATATGACTAGTGGCGGCTGGGAAGTAACAAATTAAGAGGTACTGCACAGAGAAACTTAAACAGCAGCTGCGTTCTTGAGCGCTGAAAAAATTTTTGGAGAAAGGGGCAAAATTTTGAAAAAAGCTTTTTCAGTAAATACAAATTTTGGCGTATTGACAAAAATTTTCACTATAAAATTTAGAGAGGACCAAAAAATAAATAAACAAAAGTCTTCACCTTTTGGCTTCCCGGTGTTTTATTTATTTGGCCTCAAATATTTTTTATTTACGCAAAAATGTATAACGTCCCTGAAGCAAATAACAATCTTTTTATCCGCTTTCACTTGATTATAAAAAATATGTTTATATCTTCAAAATAAAAAATCCTTTTTTTTGTCTTTATCAAGTTTTTTAGAGAAAAATTTTCTCCCGTTTGCCGAAGTCTACATGTTGAGACAAACTTTTTTCCAAAAATTAGGTTACCATTTTTGTCAATTTTGTCCTTTTCTCTAAATTATTGTTATACGTTGGGTGGCTCTTTTTTGTTTATATCAGAAATGTCCAACCTGCGGCTCACTTTATGTTTTTATGCGGCCCACTGCTTACTCAAATTTTTTAATTATTTTTTCTTAACTGTATAGAATTTGATGTCACTGCGGTTATGGTAAAGTATAGAGAAACAAAGTAGCTAAATACATCAGTTAATTGCTGCGTCGAGTGAAGTCCAATAAACTGATCTATGAAAGCTTTTGTGGACGGAGCTTGTCATAAAGACGCTTTCCCCAAGCAATATTTTCAGTAGTCACATTGTTTTGCAATTAAATTAATATTAATATTAAGTTTGTTATTTCCTAACATTTTTTACAATATCTAGTAATTGTTTGTTAATGACTTTAGTGTAGTAGCTTTGAACCAATGTGGAATGATCTGGAATGAGATTACGCCTACAGTAGTAGCAGCGATGCTGCTAGCGATAAAAAAGGGAAATAGGTTGATTTAATAGGAGGGTGGAAAGAGGATCAGACGTTTTTAGAGATTCTAAATCCAATCTAGGAATCTAACATAGGGTCAGAGTCAGTGATGACTTTAATACGAGAGAACAGAATGGCTGCACATGCCTTCCCCTAAAAATCGTAAGAAGTGGTCCTTCTAAGCAAAACATATTGCTCTATTTCTTTGTAATTGCACTATGAAGGTGATCCCCTGTTTGTAATTATGCATTCCACTGAAGGTAATGGGTTTTTTTTAGAGATCACTACGGTTTTGATAAGAAAATATAGATTTCGAATATAAATTGAAAGTGATGATGACTTGACGAGTTCTTTCCAGTATACTTCTGGACGAAAAAAACTTAAAACAACAATAAGTAGTACCCCTTTTTTTTGCACCAGGCCTCTTTTTGTAAAATCATCACTGGTTAGGTTCCAGGGATCCACCATTAACAAAAGAGAGCAAAAAAGTGTCGCTTCTAGTTGGCAAAGCTCAGCTTCCTGGATACCTCAAAGTATAGGTGGTCCGTTGAAGTGGGACGCAGGCACCCAGTGACAATGGCAATGCGTAATATCGTATCCGTTAATATCCTATCCGGTAGTATCATATCCGTTAATACCTGCTTCACAGAACACTGTCTATGCAGCAGGTATTAACGCTGTGACACCAGACTGATGCGCAGTACTCAAATGTTGATTAGACCAAAGATAGGGCAGCTGTGTGCAGTGCTTTTGGCATCAGCACCCCATCCTGAGCCTGCAAGTTGCACCACCAGTATGACGCGCGAAGATTGTTTTTTTTCCGGAATGCCACTAGATGGTGATGGAACGTAAGCGATCTGTTTACTTTTACCACAAAATAAATAGGGGTTGGACAAATTTGTAAAAGTCTAATTTTGTTGTAAACATTTAGCTCATGTTGGGCCTCTGATTCATTTAAAAGAAAAGCTACCGTCACTGTCTTAGTGTGACCAATGACATACACTCCATGATTGGAAACTCACATCACGTGACCTGATTTTGTATCGCCCGTTGAATGCTTGAATGCACGAACCTAAATTCAGTCTGATCCAGTTTAGCCAAACAGCTTTATACACTTTTTGAATTAATAATTCAATAAATTAATGAAATAAAAAATAAAAAAATATAAAATGTGAGGAATTTATTAATAAACTAAAATATTAACAAAAAAATTTAATGAAAATAAAGAGTTAATAAACTAATTGACTATATTTATTTAATTGAATTCATTTGTAATCTTTTTACATTTAAAATAATTTGATACATTTTTTAAAAATAACTTTGATAAAAACTTTAAGTCTAAATAGCTGTTCTGCATTCTCATTATACTAAATAAATAACTTGCTTTTTTTTTTAAATTACTCTATCTTTTTTTGGTTTAAATTATTTAAAGTTTGTTAAATTTATTTATTTAAAGTTAATTGTTAAAAGTTTTTGTGTAATAATCTAAAGCAGTTTTATTTAAATTTTGTCGTGAGCCACCGACTTGTCGCCACCAAATTTTTATGGTATTGGGAGAAATATTTTCATACTTGGGAAAAAAATTATTATAATCGGTTCCAGTTTGTGACACTATTTCTTCCTTGTTTTCAAACAAATCATCGAATTCTTTCAAGTTATTCAGATTGATGCAAATAGCCCATCGATTAGATTCCATTTAGATTTATTTAAAAAAATTTAAATCTCACTAATTTATTTAGCCAACGTTGCCTATGTTCAATCAACGGTTCAATCAATCAATCAAGCAAGATTTTATTTTTTTCGTCCACTACACAGCAGATATTTATATTAAAATTCACATATGTGGTTGACAGTGGCGTGCGATGACCTTTGAGACTGGTCATGCAATTGCCATGCCAAAATCTGATCATGCAATCGGGTATTTTATGGGTAGTTAGTGAGTAAGACATGCAATATTTTACGGGTACGAAAAATTCTGTGTGAGATTCTAATTTTTAGTCTTAAGATTGTGGCGTTTTAGACCAAGACATGCAACATTTTACGGGTAGAAAAAAATTGTTTGTGAAATTCAAATTTTTAGTCCTAATATCATGGTGTTCTAAACCGATTTTTGTCCCAAAATTGTAGCGTTCCCTAAAAAAAAAGGTCTTCACTTTCAATTACTCTCAAATTTTATACTTTTCACCCTGAAATTCTATCGGTTAAAGTCTATTATGAGGGAAATTAACTTTTAGTAACCCATGTTTAGAGAGGCTCATAGGTGCTACACCTTTATCAAGGGTGACCTTGAAGAAGTTGTGATAGGGTAGACTCATTCCTCCCAGCATATCGAAGATAAGCTCACAACCGGATGTAGTTTACTCTCACATCCACAGAATGTTGAAATGTTTTGACATATAATGGACGTAAATGGTTATGTAAGCATAGCCTATAAATAATTAACATAAACATAACATATAATCATAGCCATACCAAGCTAGAGGGCAAGGGCGGCAATTGGCACACCGAGACGCATCATTGGCAATTTCACAATTTTTCCAGCATTGAGTATGCGTTATTTGGGATGAAAAAAGTTTTTTTTGTATGTATTTTTTGAGTAGAATTACTTTCATTTTATTGTAAAAAAAACGATTTAGTTTTTAAAAAAGTGGAAGCCTTTAATTTTGGTTTTTGGGCACTCGTCGCATAAAATTCCAGCAAAGATTGTTTCGCCCCCGAATTTTTTATTCTGGGAGCGGCAAACCAGGACACTAGTTAATAGAAAAAAATTCGTCCCTAAAAACTAGTGTTCTCTAAAAGAAAAAAGTCTTCACTTCGTATCAGTTTCCGATTTCTTGGTTTTCATACGAAGAACTTTTAATTAGTCTCGGATTACTTAATTTTCATCCCAAAACAAATATACTCTCTTAAAAAAAAATCTCTCCCTATAACACAGTGCTTCTCAACCCCTGGGTCGCCGTTTAATTTGATTAGGTCTCCGACAAGTGTAGGCTAGTTGTGTAACAATTAAACCATTTTCGTTCTTTAGTGTCAATTTGGACCTACTTTTGGGTCGCGACCTAGGGTTGACCCAAAATTTTTACTTTATAAAGAACGAAAATTTGGGACAAAAAATGAGAAATTCGAGACTATTCAAGTGACAACTTTTTTTGGAGAACACTATGATTTTGGGATGAAAAGTCAGAAATCCGAGACTGAATTCAAAGAAAGACCTTTTTTTAGAAAACACCTTGATTTGGGGACAAAAATTAGTCTACGTCTTAGAACCCCACACAATTTTTTGTCCTACCCACAAAGTATTGCATGTCAATTGCATGACCAGCCTCTGAGGTCATAAGTTTAGTTCCCTTGTTATGCTTGCAATAACGTCTAAAAAAATATTAGGTCGCCAAAACTTTACTCTCAATTTCCGCTTAACATTTGGGTCGCCACAAAAAAAGGTTGAGAAACACTGCTATAACACCTAAAGTACGGTAGTGAAAATTAGATGATTTAAACTTTTTATTTGCCTCAATCTTACGTCATAAACTTATCTATATTAAAATAATTTTATATTAAGGATATATATTATATTTTATATTAGAGATATATATTAAGTATATAAATATAATATAAAGGATATATATATTATATATACACAAAATAAAATTATTTAATAAAAAAAAGTTTATTAAGGACGTTTCGGAATTATTACTCATTCCATTATCAACCACGTAAAATTCTTTATAACTTTTCATGGTCGTGATCGTACGTCCTTATATATTGCTATAGTTTTTATTCTAAAATTTATTCAAAACTTACTCTCTGTCATATCTTATAATTTAATTTATAAAGTTTGTTATTTTTCAAAAATAGCTACATCAACAATCGGACCAATTTTTGTTTACGCTTTTGCAAAAACATAACAAACTTTTATGTAGTTCAATTTAAGTTCACTAACTTGGTATAACTATTAATTTATTAAGCTAAAATTTAATAAAAACTTACACTCTATCACGCCATTACAATTTAATTTAAAAAGTTTGTTATTTTCAACAATTGCATCATTAACAATTTGACCAATTTTTGTTCACGCTTTTGCAAAAACAAACCAAACTTTTATGTAGTTCAATATATAAATCAATGTATTTTTTGACGACTCAGTCGTCCAAAGGAGCATGCAGTCAAGCGTACCAGTGCCGACGCTTCTGTCGGCGTTCTCTTAATAAAGAAACAAACTGAAAAAAAAGAGTTTCTCATCATGGTATGTATGTCGTTGGTGTGACTAAGCTTCAGCTTCCAAATCTGAAGATATCTTGACTTAAAGTTTCCAAAAAAAGTCTTCCAGTTTTCAGAGGAGTGCAACAATGCTGAGATAGTCTCCTTAGGTAAATTTTTTGGAAATCTTAAAGGGCCGGTAGTACATATAGAAGTTGAAAATGAGGGGAGCCAAAACAGATCCATGTAAAATGCCGCTTTTATACATGGAAGCCTGCTTTGTTTGCTGTCACCGGCAGTAAGGGTAAAATTTTGATTTCGAAAAAGCTCCATGACCATTCTGATTATGTGCTTATCCGACAGAAGTCTCAGAAGCTTGTAGTTACGGCCAAAGTGCCAGACAGTGTTATATGCCGCTGTCAGATTGACAAAAACTTCTCGATGTTTTCTGTCAATAAAGGCTTTCTGCGACGAAGCCCAGCCTGCTCTTTAGGTAGCAAAAAATCAACAATTGATTCTACATGGGCCTAGATAAGTCTGTCGAGGATCTTGTACGGGACACAAAGCACAGATATCGGTCTATAACTCTTTGGGTTCTCTATGCGCTTTATTGACTTTGGGATCCCAGCTACCAGCGCTATTCTTCTGATCTTGGAAATTTTGAGTCGGTGCAGGCAGGAAGAAAGAAATTCACGTAAACAGGACTTAAAAGCAGCTCTAACACGAGCATTTTTAATGCTAATTACGTAATGATTTCAATAGTTTTACATTTCACTTAGACGACGAGAGTCGACCAGAATCGGTTAAAAATATGAAGGAGGAATTGTAGAGTGGGTTGAGAAATGTGAGTTAAAAACGGGTAGGTGATTCGATCAGGGCCCGATGAGGTTGAGTTTGAAAGTTGGGAGATGGCTGAGGAAAGTTCTAGAGAAGAGAAAGGTGAGCAGAAAATGGAGTGTAGGGTATTGCAATGGGCAGATCTAATTTCATTCATATGAGTTTTTTCAGTGTTACAAAAAGGTTTTAGGATTTGGGTAGAGAAGTGGGACTGTAGATGTGCAGAAAGTTGGTTTGTACAGCCTATTGGGTTATGACAGTTTGGGAAGTTGGGGAGATCAGATAAGGGTAACGAAGAGAAACCGGAGATGGAGCAGAGTGAATAAAAGACTTTACTGGGATGGGTTTTAGGATAGAGAAAGAGAGAGAGATCTGTTTATTTGCATCAAACCTTTTCAATAAATTACCGATTAAAACACAAAAAAACAATAATTTTACATTTTGAAATTAAACAATCTGATAATAAGCCATATATATCAAATCAAAGAGCACTATTAAAATGTGATGCAGGGGTAGGAAAGGACAAAAGTCATTTAATCACCACCCCCAGCTTATTTAAAAGTTTCATTACAAGCAATTTAATAAATTAATTAAGTTTTTGGGATGTAAAATTGATTATTAACTTAGAAAAAGATTAGTGTTCCGTTCCTAAAAATCGCCCAAATTATGTAGATTCACAATCTCATAAAAAATATCTTTGATTTTGCTTTGGTCCGGCTCAAATAGCCGAAGAAATAATAGTTTTATAGGTAATTTAAATATTTTACATTTATTTATAAGAAAATGGCAACACTGCTTAATTTCACGAACTTTAAAGTAATTTCCAGAACTATCCGATTGACCTGTTTTGATTATGACGTAATAGTTGTTGTTGCTTTGGAGAATGTCAGAACATTCGAGTAACCTTACTGAATGGTATAAATACGGTTCGCTGAAAAGCAGCATTATTAAATTCGATGTTTCGTTGTGGTAACTTAAAATTGGAAAATTGTTAACTGTGTGAAGTCATAGTTTTTTGGCCGCAAGTCTTTGGTGGTCTACGTGATTGTGAAGAATTAAGCTATTGAGCTTTAACCTGTTGCTTTGATTTATACTATTCGGGCTCCTAAGTGGATTGGAGCATATTTCTTAATAAAGAAGATATTGTGGTAGTCTGAGCTGTGATTTAGCTAGACTATATTTTTGCTGTCGCTGGTTCGAAGGTCAGATCCAGCAAGAAGATTAAGAAATTTATCGTTTAGTAGACACCTAGATTGCGTTATTGGCGAGGCCTTCTTTACAGGCGCCAAAAAGGTAGACGATTAAAAAACGTAATAAGTTACCAAATAAATTCGCTACAAAATTTCAAAAACTTTCCAAAATTTAGAAAACTAAAATTTGTGGAAGTAACAAAATTTCAAAAAACTTTTTAACATCGGAACAAAATTTCAAAAACTATTTACTAAATTCTACAATTAGCATAAGACATTTTACATCATAATTTAAAAATCACCTTACAAACATGATGAAAACAAAACAAACAACAACAACAAAAACAAAGGCCGCATACATGTAGATAAAATTAAACGACAGAAAATAACTGGACATAAATTAGATTTGAAATAAAAGCAAATAGTGTAAAAAACGACAGCACAACGATGGAAAAAAAACAAACAATCAAACAGGCAACAAAAAGATGAAAAAAAACAAAAACAAAAGCTTATAAGATTAAATTAAACAACAGAAATAGATCTTACCATAAATTAAATTAAAAATAAAGGTAGTAGCATAAAACAAACAACATAACAGATTTCAGAGTAGATACAAATAGCACAAATCCAACAGCACAATAATGAAAAGGAGCATAAAAAAAACAAAGAAAAAGTATAAAAACAAAACAAAACAAAGGCCAATAAGATTAAATCAAACAACAGAATAGGTTTCAACGTAGAATTTATTGAAATAAGGCAGTTAGCATAAAACAAAAAACAATAGATTTCAGCAGGCAATTAAGGATTAAAGAGGTGCACAAAGAGCAATACAAAACATAATATTTCTTTAAGTAAAACCTTAGAACGTTAAATTAATTTTACAGTATATCTACATGTAGTTCATTTTGTATTAATACTAAGAATTTATAATTTATATTGGTAAAATTTGGATGTTGATAAAATTTCATAGGTATCTAGCAGGTATTTGTACAATAATCTATTAATTGGTTTAATTCTTTGTTCGGTTCTTACATTAATTGGCAGTTTGTTCCACATTTTCATACAATTTACTGTAAGACTATTAGAAGATTTACAACCCAAAAAATGTGAAATAAAAATGTTGTTATTACTTGATTGCCGTGTGTTATAAGCATCAATTTTATTTACTAAAGGGGTTTTATCTTTAAACTCTCTGTCATTGTATAATCGAAACATAAATTTCATTGCAGAATATTGGTACAATTCATTTACCTTTAATAATTTAGAAAATGCATACAATTTATTTAATCTTGTTCTATATGGTTGCGTACAGTGGAACCCCGGTTGGCGACCACCTCGATAACACGACCACCCCGTTATCAGGACCACTTCAGTGCGGTCCCAAATAATTTACTATGGTAATGCATTGCATTCTGTTTCAATAACGCGACCACCCCGGTTTCCAGACCAGGACCGCCATATTTTGGTCCAAAACTGCAAATTTAACTCCGCTAAAGCGACCACACGTTCTCAATAATTTGCTTTTGTGACCAAAACAATAAGGTTAAATTTCTTTTGTGATCAAAACAATAAGGTTAACTTTTTTTTGTAATCGAAAAATTAAATTGCGCAATGAATGACCAGTGTGACAAACAGAACTGAATCTTATAAGATAAACTTCAGTACCTACTAACAGTTGTTTAAATTCATTCTGCAGTATCTGATAAAAATAATGGCACTTAGTAAAAAGAAACCGAGAAAACTTTCAATCAAAGAAAAGGTTATGGTAATACAACAAAAAGAAAGTGAGGAAAAATCTCAGAGGAACTTGCTAAGATTTTCGGCGTTAGCAAGACTCAAATACAGAACACACTTAAAAGAAAGGCAGACGTTTTGGCTGCATATGACGACAACTTATCGAATGACCGGAAGAGGGTTAGAATCGTTCAATTTGAAGGAGATACCGATTCATTAACTTTCCGATGGTTTCAAAGAGCTCGGTCTTTAAACCTACCGATAAGTGGGCCTCTGATTCAAGAAAAAGCTCTAACTTTGCTAAATCTCTGAAGAAAAATGGCTTTAAAGCCTCAAACGATTGGTTAAACAGGTTTAAGACACGACATAGCATTTCTCAGGCTGTTATTTGCGGAAAGAATGGCTGTGTTGACGAAGAAGTCGTGCAGAGTTAGAAATCACGCCTACCAGATATCACTGCGGGTTACGCCACTTGTGACATTTACAACAAACAATTGCTAGAAACAGGATGCTCCAAAGCAAAATTCGTTAACACGACCACCCCGCTAACGCGACCGCTTGATGATGGTCCCATAGGTGGTCAGGTAAGCGGGGTTCCACTGTACTAATGTATCGTATAGCTCTATTATGCATTTTATTAAGGTTTTATAGTGCTGATTAATTTGCATTTCCTTACAGAACTATGCCATATTGCAATCTGCTTTCTATAAGTGCATGGTACACGAGCTTTAGGTTATTAAAGGAAAGGTATTTTTTAAATGATACAGCATTCCCACAGATTGAGATATTCGGGTAGTTAATTTATCTATATGTGGTTTCCATTTTAGATTTTTATCAATTACAATTCCCAGGTATTTAGCTTCGTCTTTTTGGCAAATTTGACTGTTATTTATATGAATATTTATATATTATTTTCAGTTTTCTTTTCTCCACACATTATAGTGCTTGATTTTTGGGTGTTTAAAGTAAGCTTGTTTTTAAGCAACCAATTTTCAATTTTTTTAAGTTCTCCATTGACCACTTTTTCTACTGAAAATGAGTTATTACCAGAGGTAAAAAGTGCTGTATCATCAGCAAAAAGAAAAGTTTTTAAGCTTGAAACATTTGGAAAATCATTTATGTAGGCCTATAGGAGAAATAAAATAGGGCCAAGGACACTACCTTGTGGGACACCATGATTTATTAAATTTTTATCTGATTTAGTTGAATTTATACATGTAAATTGGTGTCTGTTTGCTAGATAAGAAGAAATTAAATCAAAATGTAGCCCCCTAATGTGACATTCCATGTCAACTCACACCTTTTTTGGCATTTTTTGGCCGACCATCTCCGATTTTGCTAAAATTTGGCATGTTTGTAGGTTTGGACGAGAAAAAATGTTTCACACCAAATTTCAAGTTTCTAAATCAAATAGTTTTTGATATATAGATCAGGGGTGGGCAATTGTTTTCGCTTGCGGGCCGCATTTGGATGTTGAATTTGTTCGCAGGTCGCAAATTACGCTATTTTTCTCCCAAAACCGTAGTGATCCCTAAAAAAAAAAAAAAGATCTTCTCTTCTATTTGATCTGAATTTTCGCTATTTTTCTCCCAAAATTGTAGTGATCCCTAAAAAAAAGGTCTTCACTTACATTCGATCTGTGATTCACTATTTTTCTCCCAAAATCTTTGTGTGTTCTCTAAAAGCACTAAAACATAAGAAACTGAAACTGGGGTATTCCCGACATAATTCTATGCAACTATGGCTCAAAGTGAGGGTATGTATTTTTTAAAAAGAGCTCCGTGGGCCGCACAAAACGTCTTCAGGGGCCGCAGTTTGTCCACCCCTGCTTTAGATGCTTCTTTTGTCTCGTGCTTCAAATGTGTCATGTGTTGCCGCGACATTTTTTCTTTTTTTAGGAAATAGGATTTTTTCTCCCAAAATTACAGTGGTATTTTAATTACCAGATTTTTTTTATTTGTATTTTACTGTCTTAATTAAAATTGTTTTGTGGAATACTGATATTTTTTTAATTATTTTGTTTTTAGCAGGAACAGATAGGTAGTCTCTATAAAACTTGTATATATATATATTTTTTTTTTAGAAGTGTAAAAATGTATGCCATTTTATTGCTCAATTATTTCAATTATGTTAATTTATAAATTTTCTACATATCTAAAGAACCTATGTATAATATGGATCTTATTTACAATTAAAGGAATATTAGTAAACGGTATGTTAATTTTTTTCATATTTAAATAGGTACTGAGATCATTGAAATCTCTTATACTAATAGTTAGAGTTTATTTTAATATTATCGTATAATAGTGCAAGATTAATATTGAGGTCAACAATAAATATTGAAATAGAGTTAAAGAACATGCACGCAAAATATGGGTTACAAATTTTAAATTTGAACAGTTACAAAAAATTTTGTCATAGTTTTACCAATGACAAAATAATTATCTGGTCTAATTTAAATAATACTAAAATTTAAAACAGTAATTTCATAATAAAAAAGTTTTATATGTAGTATCACTGTTTCATATGCAAATAAAATGACAATGTTTGGAATTTATTACAAATTAAATTAATTAAATTTTGATCTTGTACACTGTTTGCCATTATTAACCTTGCAAGCCTTGGGGATTCCTCAAAATTTAAAAGCTTGTCAGATAAACTTGACAAATAGTGAATGAAAACCTGAATTTATACATTATTTGGAACAAATAATATTATACCGTATTAAAACCATGCTGCTGTGATTGTATTTTTATAGAAATTGTGGATTGCTATGTCACTAAATGATTTCATTGGGTCTTATTCACTGTTTGATATTACTGACCATGCAAGCTGTGGAAATTCTTTTAAATTTAAAAGTTAAAGCACTAAACTTGGTGAATATTAAACAAAAATAATTTTATTAGCAGTTATTCTAATGTGAACAATTTAGGTTAATATTACCAAAGTTGGCAGTGTGGTCAAGCAGTTAAAGTGCCATGCTTATGATCACCATGGTCTCAATTCAAAACCCATTTGTGCCATTCTGTTGTGTCCTTGGGAAAGACATTTTACAGCCCTCTGTTTTGCTTGATGATTTTGGCAAGCAGACAGCATATCTTGGCATCTCCAGAAGCAGGTTAGGGTAATTGCTTACCCTATGTATTAGCGCCTCTGTTGCTTTCCTACAAGTCAAGAGGATAAATGTGGAGATAAAATGAAATAAATAAATAGGTTAATTGATTTTGCCAGTTTAGTTGCATGCATATAAAATAAAATTTAAAGACTTATTAATGTAATGTTTCATATATTGTGTAAAATAAATTCATTAAAAAATTGTGACATATCATTTCTTTACATTTTGAATTGAGTAAACAGCATTATCAAATGTATTATTTTAAAATATGTAATTTCATATAGTTTATCTTTATTCCCTGGTAGATACTAATTAGAATTAACTATGAAATATAGTTGGTACTAACAAAAAAATGGTGCACCTTTGTCATAGATCAACTTCTACTTTTTTTTTGGCAGCATCATGTTTTAATATCATTTTATTAATTAGCTTCTGTAACTTTTTCAAACAAGTCACTAACTTTATTTTTAAACTTTTATATTTAGCTATTTTGATTTTTAATTGCAGCATAATACTTGATACCCTTTTATAAACATTTCCTTACTTTCTGTAAATTTTTTTTGTTCTGCATCTGTTTACCTTGTATTAAAATTTTTCACCAAAAGTTCTTTGGTAAAGTAAACAGTGAAACTGATACTTAATTTTATTGTTTCGTTTTATCCCGAAAGATGAAAATTAATTAATTAAAAACGTCAATTTTATTCATTCTAAATTCTTTTCACAAACAATTGCAAGATTTACATGGTTTGGAATTTGATTTTTTAGATGTTTCATACTGTTAGAAAATATATCAGCTTAGCTATGGCAAAGTGTGAGACACAATATTTAAGCCCAAAAACAAGTATAGCTATGTAAGGAAAGAAAACATCACTCATTGCCAAATTAAAAATGCTGTTTTTAAATAGATATGAAACTTTGCAATTCTTGTCATTTCTCATTAAAATAAGTCAGTTACTGAAGAGAAATCTGTTACCAAACTTTACATTTTAAAAAATCTTATGTTTGGTGATGACTTTTATTCTATCAAAATAGCTTGCAAATCCCCTGACTTGCAAGAAAAGATTGGAGATGTTAAACTTAAGGCAAGCAGCAATGAATTACCCCAACCTGCTGTGAGAAAAGCCAAGGTATTACTGAGTGATTGAAATTTTTTATTTTGGTATGGCTGGAATTTAAGCAAAGAAAAGTACCATAAAATGTTATTTTTAAAGATGGAACAGATGATGCAAGTAGGTTTTTAGTCTTTATCTTATTGATCAAGTTTGCTATCAATACTCTGCCCTCAACTGCTCTCCCATGCTGGCACTTAATTAAAAACAAGAACTTAGTTTTTGTAAATTAGTTAAATTATAATAAAGATTTAATATTCTGGATTCAAATTTAATTATTTTAAAATACTCAAAAATTATTGTATATTGTGTAATGCTTGCTGTTATGATCTGATTTAGCACCAAAAAAGAATTTTTTTACTATTTTTATTGACTTGGGTTTAAAACAGGAACTATTAAATGCAATCAAAAGAAACAATCAAAAGCTAAAATAACAGCTGCAGAAAAAAGCATGTAAATTATGTCAAAATTCTCATATTTATTTTATAAAATGTTAGGCAATAGCCAATATGTCTAAAAAAAATTATTTCAAAGTAACAAAATATTTATTGATGTACATTTGCAGTTTTTTAAAAGTATTTCTAGCTGTTTGATTTTAGTGTACCGTTGTGGCGAATCGAACCCAGATCAAAAACGGTACTATTGAATGAAACAATCAACGTGCTTGAAGAAAACTATAAAACTTCAAATTTGAAGTTTTATAGTTTTCTTCAAGCACGTTGATTGTTTCGTTCAATAGTACCGTTTTTGATCTGGGTTCGATTCGCCACACCGTAAAATCTCTATTTGAGTGCCATGGCGCTCTATTTTTCAACCCTTCCCCTATAGTGGCATTCTATTAGAGGGTGGTGCTCTATTTTTTGACTAGCTGGTCAGAATTTTGGGAAGACAAATTTAATTAATGAAAAGAAAAAACATTTAACACAGTTAACATCTAACATCTAAAGAAGAAAAAACATCTACAATAACACAGTTAGTGGTAAGTAATGAAAAATTCACTGGTGAAATTCACTGGTGAAAATCAATTAATGAAAAGAAAAAACATCTAACACAGTTAACATCTAACATCTAAAGAAGAAGAAAAAAACATTTACCATAACACAGTTACTGGTAAGTAATAAAAAATTCACTGGTGAAGGAAACCTTTAATTACTAATTAGCATAATGAATGTCAAAGTGGCGTTCTATTAGAGGTGGCATTCAAATAGAGTTTTACGGTAATTTAATGAATATTTTTTTAATAAGGCAATGGTTAAAGGTTCAGTACCAGAAACCAATTTTTTATTAAATTTAAGATTTGGTGCTGGGTTCCAAACTTTTTAAATTCAAGACCCATACTGGACTCACAATTTTAAAAAAATTTAAGATAGGGAAGCAGCCTTCATTATGTACTGTTGTTATCTTTAGTGTGGCACAATAGATAAACCATCAGAAACCAAATTGCTGTGCTGTGTTTGATTCCCAATCAAGACATCTTTTTAAACTTTAAGACAATGAGCAAGATTACCTAGGTTATGGCTGGGTTCAATTCCTGTTTGAAACATTTTTTCCTAAATTTATAAGTGATTATAAATAACAGATTTTTATAATTACAGTAAAATGCTTTAGGACAAAGGGCAAGATTACCTAAATTAAAGCTTGGGTGATGTTCCATTTGAAATATTTTTTTCTACATTTTAGACAAGCCTTAAAATAGTAGTTTTAAAAATAAAGCAAAACGCTCTGAAATCAGGTCTTTATTACAAAAATTTAGGCTAGGAATACAAATTAAGATGTGATTAAAACTGTATTAGAGTTAAAGTAGCTTAATTTGGGTTGGCTTAGGGTTGGTTTAGACTAAAAACAAATGTAGGAAAGTTTAATAAATTTAAGCTATATGAATTGGTTAAAGTTCATTCAAAATTTAAATAGCAAGTCCAACATAATCTACAGTTACTGTATATTTCGGCATATAAGACAACCTTTAAAGTCAAAAAACCACCCTTAAAAATTGGGGGTCGTCTTATACAACCAATATGAAAGTCTTTATTTTATATAAATTTATAAAATTTTGCTCTAATTTTGTACCTCATCTGACGGTTGCCTTATATGCCGAAATATACGGTATGTTAATCCAAATGAAGCTAACTTAGCTTTTAGTTTTCAACTGAATTTTAGTTTCTAGTCTTCACCTTAATTTTGATAATCGTGTCTTATTTCTCCAAACTTTATCATATTTTTTAAAAATCTGCTTTAAATAGTTAATAACTTGGAAAAAATTGATGTTTCAATTGGGAGTCAAATATGGGTGTAGTGTTTTGTTATTCAACACTTTCTGTGTTGTACCATCCTAAAGATAACAACATCACATAAAGAGAAAATATAAAAAAGCTAGTATCAGACTTTAGGTTTTAAAAAGTATGTAGTCTGGTACCAGACCTCTAGTCGTTGCCTGTTTATAATATTTTTTCTATGAACCGTATTATAAAATGAAAGATGCTTCTTTTTAGATCCATTCTATAAAGTATAGGTTTATTGTTTAAGTGTCTAATTCTATAACATTGCAATACTTATAGCAATAATGATTTCATTTGAATGATTAAGAATTTGTTCAATTTTGTTGCTTTAAACTTTATGTATTTGTTATTCAATTATTTATTGTGTTTTATACTCTTAGATATTTGTGATGTAGTTACACATACTGATTTTCAACTGCAATTGCATGGTCCTGTACCATCTGAAGCAAAACATTTTATTAAAGTCATTGATTTTACAAATTGTTCAAAGTTATGCTGCAAAAGTCAAACATGTGATGTTGCATTGTTTGTAAATCAGGTTAGTTTTTGTGCTATATTAAAATATTGAACAATATTTGAATTTGTCACCCTATTTGTAATAACATTTAAGTTTACAAATAACTTAACAAATTTTTAAATAAAGGTCTTACAAAATTGCATACATTTAGGAACAATAATTTGGCAGCTGATGGACTTAAAAATTGACAAATTTTTAGTCCTTTAATTTATATAATAAGAGGCAGCAAGTCTGTCAAAAAAAATCTCAGTAATATTAGTATAATGTGATTTATTGTTCATTAACCACTCAAATTAAAAAAAAAATCTTCTGCAACCTGTTTTGCCTTTTATGAGTAGTCAGATGGTAACTTTTGTTCATAAACAATTTACTTTCTAACAAGCTGTAAAATGCCATTGAAGTTGGTTATAAATACTTGCTTGGCTTAGCAAGTAAATTTGATTATACTTTATATACACAATTTTTTATTTAAATTACTATATTAAAAAAATTAACTGTCTAATTCCATTGAATTGAAAGGTGGTTACTTATTCAAATAAAACTTGATAAATTCTCTAAGATAAAACAGACTGTCATGTTTTTTGTTTTTTAAATAGTAGTGGTTCAATAGTGTTTGATACCAAACTTTTAAGAATGTTTAAGATATTTTATAAAACACAAGTTTTTATTTATGGCAGTGGTCCCCAAAATTTCTGAGCAGGGGGCCAGGTATAGATTTTTTTGGACCTCCTTGGGCCAAAGGGAGGTACTAAAAAAAAAAAAGGTCTTTGATTCGATCTCTGATTTCGCTATTTTTCTCCCAAACTCATAGTGATCTCTAAAAACATAAAAGGATAGAAAGACTGAAACTGGGGTATTCTCGACATAATTCTATCCAACTGTGACTCAAAGTGAGTGTATATATTTTTTAGAAAGAGCTCCGCAGGCTGGATAAAAAGCCTTAGTCGGCCGTAGTTTGGGGACCACTGCTTTATGGTGTTCCAACTGATTCACCAATTAAGGTTCAGATAAAAATTAAAAGGAGAAAATTGAATACCATCTTTTAAGCATATCACACAGTCTACTCAATAAATGATCAAAACTTGTTTCAGCAAATTTGCATGACATGACTTTGACGTAGTTTAAATTATACATTTTGTAACTATTAGTTGGCCTAATCCTTTTCATCATTATCACTATTTACACCTATACATATTCTACTCAAATTACCAACAAAAAAAGTTTCTTGATCTCTTTTTTAACTCATAGTTTAGAGCAAAACTAAAAATTTTTAGTGATCTTTAATCTATATTTTAAACCTGAATCTTTTAGAGATTTTTAGCCAATAAGCATTAATCTTTTACAGTATAACTGAATTTAATATAGAAATGCTTGGATTGATGAAAGTACTGACTTGTATAAATGGTCAAATAAAAGACAAGTTATTTTAATATGAAGAATGGTATTTGATTTTCATTTTTTATTTTTTGAGTTATAGTTTAACTGGTATTACTTTTTTAGATATGTGGTTCTCCAATAAAGCCTATATAGCAGTGGTTCCCAAACTGTGCACCGCGAGACTTTGTCAGGGGTGCCATGAAAGCATGCAAAAGGTGTTGTACTTACTGCTTTTCTCACAATAATTGCAGTGTGAAAGTCGCTAGCAGCAACGTTCCCTCTAAAAGCTTCCTTAGTGTGCACAGAATGAAAGCTGTGTGAGCAGTGGTGGATATTGGGTGAGGCGAATGAGGCAGTCCCCCTCAAAAACAGCACATACAGTTTTAAATCCATTGTAGATGTTTCTTCAGAGAAGGATTCTGATTGAAGACTTTTTGTTTTTTTTTTTTTTTAGAGAACAATCTGATTTTGAGAGAAAAATAGGGAAATCAGAGATGAAATCAAAGTGAAGACTTTTTTTTTTTTTTTTTAGAGAACACTATGAGTTTCAGAGAAAAAAAGGTTACTCAAAGAAGTAATTACTGAAGACCTATTTTTCATTATGGTGCCATGAATATTGTTATGTTTTCAAAGGGCGCTGTGAAAAAAAAAGTTTGGGAACCGCTGCTATATAGTCAATCCTAATTATGGCAAATATTTTATCCAAAAAATAAGTTAACTTTAATTACAGAAAATTTTTACAATACACTTGGAATCTTTGCAAATCCTTGTTGAATTAAAAGTTTACTTTGTATTTTTATAGACTTGCATATTAGTTGATTGCTCAAATTTAAGCAACCGTTCTTGCCAACCTTATATTTCTCATTCCAACAGTATTGATCTTTTAGTTGTGGGCAAAAACAGCTCACTTTCATATGTAAAAAAACGACATTCTTCTCAAGGTAAACTTATTTTTGAAGTAAAAGTGTTTGTGGAATTGTAAAGAAAAGTCTTATTATTATTGTCTTATTAAAAAGAGTATCAAAAAAAGAGTATAATTTTTTACAATTATATTCTGCTCATGGATTAGTTTTTTTGGTTGTATTTTTTGATTTACTTACAAGCAATATTTTAACGTAATTTAAAAAAAATTTTTTTCTTTTGTAGTTGTGTTGAACTGGTTTTGTTTCTGTGGTTTTAGCTTGTTTTGAATTCTGTTGGTTTCTTGAATTTTGTGCAATATACACTTGAAAAGATATTTTTTTAAAATGATTAATATTGAAATTTTTTTCATGAAAGATTATTTTTTGCTATAATTGGGATTAGAACTGATAAGTTTACATCAAGCATTGTAACAGAAGATACTTTTAAAAAAAGTATTTGCACTTTGGAAAAAATTTGACGTCAAAAAAATATGATGTTGAATTGAACTTAAGATACCAACTTGGACCTTTTTTAGTCTTCATTTGTGTTTGTAAAAAATTTTTTTTCTCCATTTTAAAAAATTTTTGGTATCCCAACTTGGCACTTATCTGTTATTTTTTAAAACTAAAAACATTTGACCTGGCATTATAATAATTTAGCAGATCAACAAATTGCATATTGGATAAAGATTTTAATGGCACAGAATTATAGAAGTATCACAACATTGAACTAGAGTCTTAATCTTTCAAGTTAAAACCTGTTATTCATTAAAACTGCTTTTTTGAATTTTTTTTGACCAACATTTGTCTGAAACAATTGCAAGAGGCGAATTGTTATTATTTATAATGCATGATCACATGGAAAGGCTTTGATTGATGAGAAGGAAAGCCTGTTGGCTTGTAAAAATGCAGCAAGTATTTAAAAATTGTGCCAGAAGTAAGCAGTATTTGCTTTTAAACAAATTTTATTGGCAATTAACTGGGTGTTTTAATATTACTGCATTGAAAAATTATTTGCTTTGTTTTGACAAATTATTGTGACAAGTGTTGTTGGTTAAAAGTTCTTTAAAGAAACAGTCTTTTAGACCAGTGGTTTCCAAAGTGGGCAGTACTGCCCCCAGGGGGTGGTAAGAAGAAAGGGGGCAGTAAGAGAACAAGGGTACAATAGGAAACAATGAGAAGAAATATACATGAAGGACGATTAAAGACCTTTTATAGGTCATCTTGCAGCAGTGTTTCCCAAAGTATTCAATACAAGATCAATTCAGGGTAAAGACCTTTATTTTTTTAGAGATCACAATTAATTTTGGAGAAAAATAGCAAAATTACAGATGAAATCAAAGTGAAGACTTTTTTTTTTTTTTTTAGAGATTACCATAAATTTGGGAGAAAAATAGCAAAATTGCTGAAAACCAAGGGGGTGCCTGACTGAATCTGACTGAAAAGAAACACTGTTTTAGACTATTATTAAGTTAATCCAAATTACATTCTGTGGCAATGATTTACCCAAATTTTGTAAACAAAGTCATTATTTAAGTTGTATTAGATGTGATAGAATTTTTGGGGATGGTGTTTTTTATGTCTGTTAACAATGTGGTTGAAAGGTAAGTTTTATCATTTTAATGTTTTTTGTAATTGTCATGGCTTTATTTTAGTTCATGTTCTTGTCATACTGTGCTCCTGGAAAAAGGTGCTTTTTCTATTTTCTGCTGAGTAATTTTAGCAAGTAGCCTATTCACCAATAAAACCTAAAAAATAAAGATCATTTAATTTTACAGAAATATATTGTTTTAAAAGCAGAAAGGTAATTGCTTGACATCTGCTTTAAGTTTATTACATCTGCTAACATCCTATAGGTTAGATAAATACTTAATATAATGATAGATTTTCCAAAATCTTTATTTTATGAAACTTTTTTCCTGACTGCATTTTAAGAAATTACTGTAGGTAAAACACTTAATTTTAAAATGCAAGAAGTACAAAAAAATTTGTGCATCCAACACTACCTAAGCCAAAAATAGGCTGGTTATTATTACTTATCTAAAGTTTATTTAATAAATATTTGGTTATTTATCTGATCATTAAGGCTCACAAATTGTAATATGTGACTCTTGTGCAAGCATTTTATATCTGAATGAATATAATACATCATAATATTTTGGTTGAAATGAAAAGTTTTTTTGACAATTTGTTTTATGTTTTCTTTTACTATTTTTTTATGTATTTAATGCTGATTGCAATGTTTTATTTTAAAATAGTTTTGTTGTACTTTGCAAAAGCATGCTTTTCTTTTTACAGATGATTTGGTTTCTTCAAATATATTTTATGAACTTTTAAAATTGCCTGTAGTACCTACTGCTAGGACTTTGAATGTTCATTCTGTGACTAAAGAAGTGACTGTTAAACCTTTGGAGAATTCTGAAGAGAAAATTACTGATAATGGTATAAGTGTGGAGACAAGTACTTCATCAGCTATTGATTCTGACCAAAAAAACTTCACATTGACTACTAGTACTTTAGATCTATTGACATGTATGTAGCTGAGTAATATTTAAATCAATAGATTTTGCTCCCTGTTAATTCAAATAAAATGATGGTGATATTTTAAAGAAATTAAATTATTACAATTCATAGAACGTTTTAGTCAAGATGTGCAGATAATTCTTTGTATAGAGAACGGGTAATTGTTCTCAATTTTTGTCACTTACAAAGGTTTTGAACAGTTCATGCTTATATTTGAATTTTTATATGTTGACAAAATATTATTTCTTTTTCCTAATAATGTTTGTGTTTAATTTATACATTGTTTTTATTGTATTTTTATGAATATTATTAACTGTTTTTTGGAAAGTTTTAGTATGGATTTTCTAAAATACTCTCAGTAATATTTATTATATGTTGTTAATTTTTTTCAGCTTCATCTCTGATAAATGGAGAATCATCAATAACACCACCTTTTACTGAAAACATTTCTGTAATTAATGACAGTAACGCAATCACTTCTCCAGTTTTAAGTGCCTCTATTGTTTCAACAGCATCTACAACTCATTTTATACAAAATTTGCATGTTGAAATTTCTGGAAGAACGCAAATACGATTACCGAACAATTCCGTAATATTGCATGCCAAAGTTAATAATGAAAAAGGTTCTCAAGGTAAATTAATGCAAAGAATGATAATATTAATTTTTATAGAAATCTGAATAAAACTTTGCTGAAAGACAGATTTGTAACTTTTTATGTGAAGCAGTCTTAAAAAAGGCTGTTTTGACTTGATAAATCCATCTTCAAGCAAAGCTTTAAATTTTTTACTTACCCCCGACAAAAAAAATATTTTTACCACTGTTTTTGATATGTTTCGCAAAATTTTATTTAATAACTTTTTTATTGCTCAATTCAACAGATGCCGAAAGCTGCCGAATCCAGTTCAGTGACGTTCAGCTTTTGGCATCTGTTGAATGATTTACTTAAACCAGAAATTTACTTTTAGAAAGCAACAGAGGCCCTGTCTCTTGTTTTTCTTCAAAAATATTTATACAAATAATGAAAAAGTATTGAAAAAAAATTGCACAATTTTGTGATAAATAGTCAATTACATTAAAATGAAAATACTGCCTTAGTTGATTGCATTGAAATGTTAGCTTAGTTGATTTTCAAGTGTTCAAAGTATAAGAAATTGTTTACTTTTATTATTCATATTTTAGTCTAATGGAGCTTAAACAAGTTTAAGTGTACCTAAAAAAAGAAAAAAATTACGGTAGTTAGTGTCGAAGAATTTGTTTTGGTTTAAGCTTATTTACCCCTTGTGAAATTGTACTTTTGTGGTTATTTCCGGTGGAGTTTTAGCACTTTTTATACATTTCAAAAGTTTTGTCACGAAAGTGAAAAAAACACTTAAAATTAAGCGAAAATCTTAAAAATATTTGCGTGTTACTTGGTTATGTGAAACCAACACAATTTGTTTAAGTTGCTCAAAATGCTGCATTTGTCTCTTTCGAGTCACCAAAAAAGAATTACCATTGACTGTATATCGCCAAACTCAGTGCGCGCAGAATTCTCGTTTGCCGAACCCTGAATCTCTGGGACTGCTGGAACTGATCAACAATTTAACGTATTGTTAATTTTTGAGTATTCATTTACTTTTGCTCCAAATTAAGGGACACGAAGTGTTTTTCCTGCATGTAGAGTTTAGCCGTTGTTTGCTGCCACGTGTTTCTCTCGTCGCAATCATCTTCTCATATTTTGTTTAGATTAATAGATTTTTAGCAATTCAGTATCAGCATTTTAAAACTTGAAATTTTTTTTTTATGTAGTCAAAAGGCAGGCACCAAATTTTCGAATTTTTTGAATACAGTTTTTGCAACTTGTACTAGAATAAAAATACTGCATACCACTATATTCTTCTATTACAGCTGCTCAAAACATCTTTTCTCATTGGTGTAGTTGCCTATGTTCCAGCATTGTGAATAGAATCACTGTTTCGAATTTTTTTAGATATATATGTTGAAAAGATAGTTAACTGACGTTTATCATTTATTGAGGTTTTGTAATTGCTAAATTTTTAATACTTTTTTGTCCAGCTTATGATTTTAAGTGGATATTAATTGGGCATCCAAAGGATTTTCAAGGCGAAGAAAATGTTCGTGGAAATAGTTTATCTTTGGAATCTCTAAAAGCTGGAGTGTATCAGTATAAAGTAAGATTATTGGAGAAATTTAGTCTTAACTCGGTATCATATTTCAGTACTTTGAGCTAAGTTTTCTGCTTTCGTAAATATAGATTTTATGTTGTACTAGATACTAAAAAAGTTATTTAGCAATTTAGTATCTGTAAATGACGCACGAAACATAGCTTGGGTTGAATAACGTTTGATAGTCAGGTTTCCCAGATTTATTTTCAAAGCTACCGTCAAAATTTCTTGAGTTAATTGATTTTTTCGTTTGCGCAAGAGTTTACAATAAATCAGTTGCAATTAATTAGATTTTCTAGCGGTTTCGACTTTTACTTAATTGCGATTTCTGTTTTTAGAAAAGTGACAACTATTTAAAAATAAAACAACGTTCCAATCAAAGACATATTTAAAAGTCTTAACAAAATTGCTTTGCGAATTGTTGCAAAACTACATACTGCTCTTCAACTGATTTCGTACCCTTTATCAAAGTTTCTGATACATTTCTAGATATAAAAAGCGAGCTTTATAAATTGTTAAATAATAATTACTTTTATTTGGGGGTGTGTACAACTATCAACTTAATCTTCCTTAAGAGCTTCAATGTCTCAATGTAATTTTTTGTTTTTCTAAGATAATTTTGTGATTTGCATTTCAAGGGCCGATTGGTAAGAATATTTTCTATTGAGTTAATTTTCAGCATCGCCTAATTTGTGGCACGCCAGCACATAGTATTTCAACGCTTCGTGAAACCTGTACTGTCTTATCAGTCTGGCACATGCACATTGTCGTTTTTTCCGGCAAAATACAGATTCAGCTTAATCAGTAATCGTGGTAGTTGCGATTTGATTGCTCGCTACCTCCAAAGTGTTTGGACTTTGGTATTTAGCGTTGATTGCACTGAATCACGTATTTTCATGTTTGTCTTACCAGCATCTCACTATTGTGCAACAAGCTTGTTCGTCTGCCTTGGTCAAATAAGCGTTGAAATAAGACACATCACATCTACATAGCGGTCCGAAACACTTGCAAATCTGTCGATTTTCTTACTATAATAACTCGAATTCGATTTAAGGTCGAAGTGACAAGCACCAACGCATTCGGCGAAGCTTACGTCAATATCACGGTGAATAAGCCGTTTCGTATTAATAAGGCGCCCATTGCGCTTATATCGCCGATTCATCAGGAAATCACTTTACCAAATAATAACGCCGTTTTGGATGGTAGCAGTAAGTTCACGCTTTTGTTTTTAGAACAAAATTTTTTAATTACCGTTACTGCTTTGATATGCGATTTCTTAGGTTTAATTCGAGTTTATTATGGATCTAAATGTTTTGGAAAATATGCTAGCTAGCAGAAATTATTTTAATATGACTAATCATTACCCTGACCTAATTTTTACGCTTAAAACACATTTAGCAGCTAAGATCGCAATCAAAACCAGTTTTATGATGCTGAAGTCGCATACCAAAATAACATCTTTTTTTGTTGAATAATCGCAGCGCTTTATCTGTATTTTCTCAAATGATATTTTTATTTAATGTCACCGGCCTTCAACTTATTGATCATTTTTTTAAAAAAGGGCCATAATTGTCTCTGACACTGTACAATAGAATGATATAAAACGATACATACAGTATTTGAATTTATTTGCCGAAGCTAAAATCTAATTGAAAATACGTGTATTTCAATTCGATTTTAGCGAGTTCGATTAAGAGCTTTTTTGATTTAAGGTTACTTAAAGACGTAGGAATTGAAAATTCAATAATTTGACTGCAATTTATACTTTACAGCTAACTATTGATTATAAAGACTTTTTAAAAGGACTGGGTATGGTTTTTTTGAGTTTTCAAAATCTTTTTATGATACTAAATGTTAATAGTTAAAGGGTATGTGTTTTGAAAGCCGCGATGTGATGTTTCTGACTGTTTCTTGACTTTTTAGAAAACTTCTTTCTCATCAAGTTGATTTACAGCACTTTAGAGGCATGCTTACAAACATGTACTGTATAATCAGCGAAATCTTTTTAAACTATTTCTTCTTGATGAGATTTTTGCTTGCGCTGTCTGTATTGTTTACTTTAATTCCTTCGGACAGTTTTTCTTCAAGACACCACCAACTTTGACTAGCCACCAAAATAATGTTGCTCTTTTGACCATTTACGTTCTCTATCTTGAGCGCGTTTGCAGTTCCGGCTTTCGTTTGCTTTCATTATTATTTTATGTGTGAATAGTGTGATTTTTTGATGTATCATGTGTTTTTTTATACAGTTGAATTTTGTTACGTAAATTTTTGTTAAATTCAGGGATCGGCAATCATGTGGTGGGTTAGTTTTTCAGAAAAGCAAACTCAAGGGTACAAAAAATCGATTTAGCGCTGCGGTTGATTGTGGGTCACCAACTACGGCCCACGATTACGAGGGTTAATTTGTGTGGCGCCACATCTTTTGCCGCAAATTTTATTTTGCTGACTTGAACGTTTTTTTTTGTCTTACTAAGTTTCGGACAGAAAACGTCTTACGTCTCTAATTCGATGGCACGCCCTTTTGTTTTCAGTTACATTTTTAGAAATAACTCGGTTATTTTTTGTTTGTTTTTGCAACTTTCTTAATTCTACTTTACAAAGTTTTTATTTTCTTATACTTGCGTCAAGGTTCACATGATGATGACAAAGTTGTAAGTTACCAATGGAAAATGATAGGAAAGCCTTTAGAGGCTTCCGAAAAGCTATGGACTGATAG
The DNA here is from genome assembly GCA_963680785.1 of Diplosoma virens. NCBI lineage: Eukaryota > Metazoa > Chordata > Ascidiacea > Aplousobranchia > Didemnidae > Diplosoma > Diplosoma virens. The sequence goes on from OY796893.1 coordinate 15,694,450, forward strand.
CACCCAAAAAGTAAGTCGGGTTTTACAATTCTGGCATTTGTTTTCTCTTCAGTCTGTTTGTCTATAAATTTTTTAAAAGACTTATCGCGGTCAGTTTTATCCGCGTTCCGCTGTTTTCAGATTTGAGTTCTTTTAATTTTTAAACGTCACTAACTAAACTCGGTTGGTCCAATAAACCTTTCTGTGGTTAAGTTTAATGCAAATTTACAATCTTTTCAAGCAACAGTAATTTTTGCTCGATTCACTACGTTAATCATAACGACAGGAGGCACTTGTTTTTTGCGGTTTGCGCTCTGCTTGCATCGGTAATCGACACATTCAAGCGTGAAAGAAATTTTCTTTGTGTGCGGCAAACCCTCGGAGTAAAAGTATCAGATGTGCATCATATGCCCGCAATTTTTCAATTGCAATGAACTCTCAGGCGTGTTTACAATAAGCCTTGATTGAAATCAGTACCAATTACAATTGTACCAAAACTGTAGTATTTTATTAGTTAGTAATTATATGGTACACTTTTAATTTTAATCGGTTTGAGATGAATGATGATTACAGCAATCAGGCATTAAACGGATTTAAACAGAAAGCTGATCCTGCAGCCTAACTTTTATTTAGTGTTCGATTGGAGATGACGTACCGAAAATAATCTCATAAATGTAACAAAGGTTTTTCTTGGACTTTGTATTTGTCTGACAGAATGGCGAGAAAAACCTTTGTTTCGCGTGACATATTGCACCCGCAAAATATGAGATTTTTTCTCGAAAATCACAACTGGCTTCAAGCCAACTTTTCAAGTTTCACCCAACTCTTTTCATAGTCAAGAATTTATAAAGTTGAGGAATTATTGCTAAGTTTCCAACTAATACTGTGAATTGCACTTAATTTTGAGAGTACTATGATAAGCAGAAGTTAGCTCCTTTCTAATGGTATAGTATGACCTCATCAGTGCATAGCGGAGGAAATCCACAACCTTGTCATTAATCAAATAAGGTAGCGAGAATTCGGTTTAAAATTAATAGAGAGGATAGCAATGGAAATGCCCCATATCTGCTTCTAACTTGTAATATAGATAAGTACTGGCAAACCACTGCAATTCTGAATGTAACTAGTTGCTCAACAGTCTTTGGCTACACTAGGTATTATATTAAAAAGATAAGCAAGTCACTTTCAGACTTGAAAGTATTAAAATCCTCTTCCAAATAACTAAGTTATTTATTTTTTTAGGTAAAAGAATAAAGCTAATTAATTATTAAAAAGTTATCTTTAAATAAAAGCGCTCAATTTTTCTATTATTTTCCGTACCGGCAAACTGCAATTAATAATTTTACGTTGTGATGGCTATATCTTTGCTTTATATAAGACCAGTGCTACTAGACCTTCTTCGCAGTGACCCAATTGTTTAGTAGAAATTAATTGTCAAACTTTGACGACCCAATTTCTGAAATTAAATTTCCTTCTCGACCCAATTTAGTTGCATAATTGTACGTTGCATTATTCCGAAACTGGACATTTTAAAATTTAATTAAAAGTTAAATAATTCAGAGTTTAAAAAGTTTTTTTTCAATAACGCCTACAGTTGTGTGAATATTGAATTCAGCTTAATATTGATCAACGACTGAACATTCCTTGAGACATTTTCGACTATATTTACAGTTACGCTGGTTCTATGGTGTTTCTATGGTAAAAGCTACTGTTTCTATGGTGAATAGCTAACACCAACTATAACACTTATCTGATGCATCAACTAACAATTTAGTTTTCCACTGTTTCAAAATTCTCTTTCATAGTTCCACGAATACATTTTATAAGCTTTTCCCCTAGCAACTGTATCATCTCTACTCTGTCTGTTGGTTTGGGTTGCTTAAGACTCTTCTAATGAAGAAAGAGGAAGCTTTTGCCCGAGTATAAAAAAATCTTGTATTCAATTTAAGCTAGTGTCACATTTAAAAAATGGAGGATCATTATAAATCTCAAATGTACTACTGCAACAAGACAATATCATATCAAAATAGTGCTTTTTTATTTAGAAGGCTATCTACTCCGAATCACGCACGGACAGAACTCTATCCCAGAGCTTGATGCTTAATTTTTTTAGAAACCGTATTCCAAAAAAATGAAGAATCAATAAAATGTGCAATTTATAATGAACTAGAATGGTAAAAGCTTATAGTTTACAAGAAAAAGTTTAAAAAAAACTATTTTTTTTATTTTGTCCAAAAGTTTTGTTTTAATCTGATTTGACCGCAGTGACTCGGTTTGTGAAAGATGACAAGTCGAAAAGCAATGCAGTAGTAGATTCTAATATGAAGTTATTGTTCCGCAAGATTACGTTTTTTTGTCATTTTCTTGTTGAACTTCTTTTAACAGCTTTCGAACAGGATGCTTGAACAAACGTCATAAATTTTATTGTTTTTCTCATGTACCGAGTGTCTTAAAGAATGTACACACTCTTTTGAAGTTCGATTTATTCATTTTGACTTAAAAACAAAATTGATAGAAGAGAACTAATTTCGTTTTAAGAATTAAAACAATTTAAAAAGTGCATCCATTTTTTCAGACAACCTGTCGTTAAAGATAAGTCCTATTCCGAACTTATATTGGCTTTTTTTGACAACCTCTATGGCCTTGAAAAATTGGTGTGGCAACCCTGGGCCCAATGTGTCTGGTCTTCACTTTTATTCAACAATCAATTTCACGAAATCGTTTCCAAATTATTGGTGAAGACCAAAAAAGCCTTTACCGCTGTGGCCCACCGGTTGAGAACCCCTGGCTTATAGGGTTACCAGACGTATACATTCGGCGTACCTTTGACTAGCATCTACGCCAAGCGCATACGCTAGGTTTTGACGAGGCCTTAATAAGTCACGCGACTATTCTATGACAAAAATCGTGTTTGAATAGAAAACGAGTTAACACTCTTGCGCAACAATCTTGAAAGTTTGAATTTCTTTTCAATAATGCAATGGTTTTAATGAGTTATTTAATGCTAGTCTGTTCTAAATCGGTTTTTTCGCATTCGCATTTAGCGCAAATGTGCTGATACAAATCTTTTCTTGTAGGTGCTCGTACTAAAAGGTTTGGTTGCTGGTGATTACGTATTTCGACTCACAGTGACCGACTCGGATGGTGTGCAGAATTCAACAACCGCGACTTTGACTGTTAACAAAAGTGTGTTTGGTTGTTTGTAGTTTGACATTTTGTCGTATTGTGTTTTCATTTGCTTTTACGCCTTTTTAAGAATTGTGTCATAAAACTTTATATCTATCAGTTACTGCTAAGATCGGTGAATATAATTCTTTAAATGAGTTTTTTTTAAGTGTTTTCAATCCTTCGAAACGTTTTAGAGAATTTATGAAAATATCAATCGAGCCACTTTGCTTGCTGCCGAACTGGTTTTATTTGCTAGTGTACAAATGTTTTTATCAAGCATTACATAGCTTCCCAGGCGTAAACTGTAACAAAAAAGTCAATGCTTGAAGTTCTGACCGCCGTACAATCGCACAGAAATCGATCACAAGCCCAGGGCTGATGCCGGTTTGAACCAAGTCATCCACTTACCTCAAAACTCGGTTACCTTGTATGCGAACAATAGTGTCGACGATTACGGGATCGTATCCTATAAATGGGCCCTCAGTCCTGACAGTCCGAACGATGTCGTTGATTTGCAGGCAAGTAGCTCTTGTTTTCAAACTTATGTAATATTAATAAGACAAGTACCATTTTGGCATGTTAAGTAGTCAATAATCATGAAGTTTTGCTATTCCAGTCCCTTTAAGCATTACTTGTGAAGCTGTATTAAAGACTTGCATGGATGCAGAAAAAAAGTACATTGAATGTCATCGCCTAACAACTTTTACTTGTCCCAGCGATTTGATTTGCTTAATTATAATGTGTGTCTCATGGTTCTTAATAGTCGGTAATTCGACGATTTGAAACAAACTCTTGCTTTTATTTGCGGATGGTTTTAATCTTTATCTACCATTAACTACAATAATGGGAATTTGATTCGATAAATCGGAGCTCGATTTTGCGTTTGTTTTCGTTGCGTTGCCTAGCAATAATCAGTATCGAACACCTTTAACTTTCCAATCAATGCTCAAAATACGGTTCAACTTCACTCTTACCAAACAAATCTTTCTCGAAACGTCTGCCCTCGTTCAGGGAGCGCGTACAAGCGAGCTTCATCTTTCCAACTTCGAGTCCGGACGCTACATCATACGTCTCACGGTCACCGACGCTAGCGAACAGGAAGACACCGCCACCGTCACTGTCACCGTGCTTCCGGTAATTTTGTGTTTTTTTTAAATCAAATGACTCCTACTATTGTATTATTACTACTATACTCCTACTATCCTATTGCATTAGTCCATAACTGGTTTAATGATCTTTGTTTCGATCTTTAATCTTAAAATAGAACGAGTCTTACTAGAAATTTTTCACACGTTCTATTTATCAAGACCACGTAACTTGATGTTGATTTCAGTTTGATTAATTGAAAACTTCCGTTTTTTTTTTTATTCGATTGCTGTTTTCAATTTGACCAAATTTTAATTAATCGACCTTGTTTGTTGTGTTAGGAATCGAACCATCCACCTGTTGCAAACGCTGGTCAGGACAAACAAGTGTTTATTCCTCTCGATGGCAGTGATACGACAGCTAATTTGGACGGAAGCAAAAGCACTGATGATAAAGGAATAAAAACAGTGAACTGGTTACAGAAAAGGTGACATCTGTTAAAAACTATGTATGACTAGCCACGTATCATTATGTTGCCATGCAGTGTATTTGTAGCTATTGTTTATCTTTTTGGAATGAATTCCAAGTTGTGGCTACGTACAAAGATTCACGATAAAAATAATGCGTTAAGCGAGAGGGATATTCTACTTTCGGCATTGCCGACTACCGCACATTAAAAGTTAAAGGCAAAACTTGAAAGATCCGGCTGCGACTAATATTAAGTATTCTCCCGTGCGTTTTAATTTTGTTCGTTTCGTCTCCGATGTGATTGTCACGTCATGCTTCGAAGCCTCGTTACGTGAGACGTGATCGATGTAATTGCAATTATATAAAGAAGTGTTTTCTGTGGATCAGATATTAAACGACTTCTCATCGACCTACAGTTAAGTTGTTTTCTGTTTTTTTTTTTAAACAAAACCCTTCCATGTACTGAAGAGCAATTTGACTTTTTGTCTTTTTTTTAACAGCGGACCGTCGGATTCCAAGATAATCAATCCGAATTCAATCACAACTTCCGTGTCCGGGTTAAATACTGCCGGAAATTACGTCTTCGTGCTGACGGTTAGCGACAAGGAAGGCAAATCGAGCAGCGACGAAGTGACGATTATTGTTAACGAAAGTGAGATTATGTTTGTTCACGGTTGATAAATTCCGCGCTAACGTCTAATTTGAAAAAACTGGATTGGATTGGAGTCGTTGGGAATAAAAAGAAGAGAAGTTTTTGAATTAGGGCTCTGATGAATTTTTTGTAGTACTTCGCCCATTTTAAGTGTTTGTGGCACATTTAGGTTAGTATTCGCCCCGAATAACTCTCACTTTTCAGTTCAACCCCCCATTGCCGATGCCGGGCCCGACCAGGTGGTTCAGCTTCCAGATGACGTCATAGTCTTGGACGGAAGTAAATCTCACGACGAGTACGGAATTAAATCCTATCACTGGACGCGCGATCCTACAAGCCTGGCCACCGGAGTGAGTCGAGTGGCAGTTTCTTTTAACTTTTACCGAACGGACCCTGGAGTTTTTCTGTGTGGGGAAATGAGGCTCGTTCACTGCGTAGCAAAAGCACGCACTCTAACTCCAAGCTTTCGTGCTTTCGTCCGTCGCGACAGAGTTAAAATTTTTCGGTTTTTTCTCAAATCGAAAACCGAATTTATTAAAACCTTGTCTTCGAGTTAAACCGCGAACCTCTTCGAATAAAATCAAATCCAAATTTGCGGTTGCGTCGAACATAATTGTCTTCAATTAAAATCAAGTGTCTTCGCGATTGTTCTCTTATACCCTACTATCAAGAACAATAAGCCTAAATTCAACCTGCGCTATGTCAGTACGAGCCGTTCAATTAGACTTCAAGCATCGTCTTTTAATTGTAATCATTTCCTTCGACGCAATTTTCGAAGAATAGTCGTCAACCTTTGTGCAACCTGTAACATTGATTTCTGCAAATCGACGTCAAGTTTCGTTTTCCATCGTTTAGCGAATCGTGAACGGATCGGACGAGACGAGTCTACTCATCGTGAGTGGCGTGGCGAAGGGGAGCTACAAGTTCACGCTGACTGTTACCAACATCCGGGGCAAGTTTTCGACCGACCACGTCACTGTACTGGTCAAGGGAGACAGCCGCATCAGAAACCTAGTAGGATCTTTGGCGTTTTATGATTGCGTATCTCGAATTAAGTTAATTGTGCGTTTGAGCGAGCCCTCCCGGTTGTACTGTACAGATTTCAAATGCGCTCCTCTGAACTCCAATAACGGAAAGCAACACACAGCCGTTGTTTTTGTTATTGTTCGATAATCACCTATGTGGGAACAGTGTTATGAAGAAGTGCGGTCACGCAATTACAGTTGTCATTATTCCCGTAACCTTACTCCCACGCACCGATGCCGTGATTGTAATTGTCCTACTTCTCTTGCTCGGTCTTTTACGTGGCTGTTGCGCAATATATTTCTGACTCAAATGTGTCCTTTCCGACCAATATTTACGGTGTGCAACTCGACAAACTCAGGTCGAGCTTCATCTGTCAATATCAGCCGAGGCCTTCAGCGAGTCGATGAAGAACATCATCGCCAAACAGATACCTTTGTTGCTGTCGTTGGTCGACAATGAGAAAGTGGTTATCGAGTCCGTGTACCTTGAACACCGCTCTGGCCAGTGAGTTATCTTTTGTATTGTCTTGAGTTTTGTTTTTTGTATTTTCTTGTTAAAATCGTTTTTACTTGTTCTTACATTTTTTGGCAATGTGGTCGAATGGTTAAGAGCGCCGTGATTGTGATCGACACGATCTCGATTCAAAACCTACTCGCGCCATTTTGTTGTGTCCGTGGGAAAGACACTTTACGGCTCATTCCATTCCTTGGCGGTCTTGGAAAGCAGTTCTAAATTTCAGTCATATCTTTATAAAACTAAAAACCGAAATAAAAATTTTAACAGACAGCAATATCTTGGCATCTTGAGAAGCAGATTCGAGTAATTGCTTGACATTTGTGAATTCATAGCCTCCGACGCTTTTCTGCAAGTCAGGAGGATAAAGATAGAGACGAAATGAAAATAAAATTTGCACCGCCCTTTCCTAATTGTTTTGTTTTTAATTTTTTAAGCTTTATAGGCTGAATTTTCTGTTTTAACAAAGCTGTTTTTTCAGCATGCATGTCTAGATTTTCCGCATCTCTCCTTGTAAAGTTTCAAGAATTGATCATGGCCATATCCAGCATATGAAATGCCAATCTCATGTATTTTTTAAATCTAATCGATATTTCATCGAGTGCTATCAGGCTGTCAGCCAAATCAACACCTCCCATGGATTTGTTGTATCTATGACTAATATCTGGACATGGCATATTGACATGACACATTCTTAGCTTTAAGTCATATCTTTAAGCAGTACTTACTGGAGAAGCTCTGGCAAAATTGGAGACAATATTTACAATTCTGTTATCGTGCCACTTTACATAACAAATTTCACAATTATTGCACTTGCTAACTAAGCCTTTAAAGAATCTTCTTCCTTTTCTAACTCTTTATCAACTTGCTTTCCTTTTGGTATGCCAGGCAGCCTAAAAAATCTAGCTTTACCAGAACTCCATATTCCTCTCATGGCAAGGTGGTCCAAGAGAGACACACTGGTGAACTAATTGCCAAAGAATAAAATATGGTTCTTGTACGATGGGATACAGTATATACATGTATGCCCTTGCCCATTTGCGGTTCTCCGTTTGCGGTCCCGCATACTCGCGGGTTTTGCTCAAAGTTTTTTTTTTTTCTATAACATATTGGAATTTGTGGTAGGCCCGGCAATTTCGTGAATTTTTTAGACCGTTTTTTAGAAGAAAAATCCTCACATTCATCCTAAGTGGTAAATAATTTTAACACTACAAAATTAAATTGTTTTTGCTTTATCATTACTACTTATTATACATTGTTACTGTATTAATGAGTACGACTGTTTTTAGAATGTGTTGGGAAGCATAATGTAGCGTATAATATCATACATAGCTGTTTTAAAACTGCATCAATAAATTGCGGATTTTCGGGATTCTTGGGGGGGGAAGGAACGTAACACCCGCAAATAATAAGGGTATACTGAACTCTGACTGAGATGAAGAATAACTTTAGCACTAGGTTTGAGATCAGGAAAATTTGAATCTTCAACAGGTTGAATTTTGCCAGTATAGGAAATAAAATCATGTATTATTTCTTTGGTGTCAGCAAGCAAAAAAATTTTGTATCCCCATTTATGAGGTTTGCTGGAGATGCATTGCTTGAGCTGACTTCCGCCTTTGAAGGAAACAAGTTGCTCGTCAGTATACAATTCCTGTTGCATGGGAATTTTCTTGAATTCCTGGCAAAGAAGTTCAGTCATTGGCTTAACCTTGGTCATTTTATCATTCTGATTTGTAAGAATACAGTTATCGTCGTCGTCGTCGTTTGAAGGGCATCCACTCCAGGCCAGACACAAACAGGACTGGGGCCGAGGGTTTATCCTTTTACTACCCCAGACTGCTGCATTGCCTGGATCAGATGCTGGCAGTGATGTCATTAAGCCAGCATCGAGTTTCGTCATCCAAAACCGTCAGACCTCGTGCTCCATGTGGTGCCCGATGTATAGGGCACGCTGTTAGTACATGGTCTGCGGTTTGCTCAGAGGCGCCACACTCGCAATTCGATGAAGGAGCGAGATCCCATTTGTGCATGGACGAATGGAATCGCCCAACACCAGTCCGCAGGCGGTTGAGCTTAACCCAAGCTGCTCGGGGTAAGCCCATCCCAACAGGCCTGGCACCGGTCTCGGGCACAAAAGCACGGAGCCTGGAAGCATTTTCGCAGTACTCCGTTTTCCATTTGTGATTTGTCCATTCAGAGGCGCGGATGCCAAGTCTGGCAAGGTTATCCAAAAGATTCCGCGCACCTGGCACAAACGGGCGTCTGGATCTTAGTCTCACTTGGTCAGTATCTGAGGACCCACTTAAAAGATCATATAAGATATGATCGGGGTCCAGATATCCACGGTAAGCCAAGGAGAGTGTCGCTCCCAGTCGGCGAAGCTCAGCTGGCTGGATGCCTGAGAGTACAGGTAGGTGGTCCGTTGGAGTGGGACGTAGGCATCCAGTAACTATGCGCAAGGCGTCATTCAAGACACTGTCAATGAGGCGAGTGTGAGCACTGCGACACCAGACTGGCGCACAGTACTCAGCTGTTGAGTAGACTAGAGACAAGTTGGCTATGCGTAGTGTTTTAGCACCAGCACCCCATCCCGAGCCCACGAGTCGCCTCAGCAGTGTGACGCGCGAAGATAGTTTTTTGCGCAATGCCACTAAATGGTGACGAAACATGAGCGATCTGTCCAGTTTTACCCCAAGATAAGTAAGGGTTGGACAGAACGGTAAAAGTCTACCGTTGTTGTAGACCTTTAGCTCACGTTTGGCCTCTCGGTTATTTAAGTGAAAGGCTGCCGTCACCGTCTTAGTGTGACTGAGCTTCAACCTCCAAGTCTGGAGATACGCTGACAGTGTGGACATGTCTTGGCTTAAGGTCCCCTCCAAGTCCTTCCAGTTTCCAGAAGAGTGCAACAATGCTAAATCATCAGCATAAGCAAACTTTCTGGAAATCATGGAAGGAAGATCGTATGTGTAGATGTTAAATAGGAGGGGAGCCAAGACCGATCCCTGAGGAACGCCGTTTTTAAGACGGCGTAGCCTGCTTTGCTTGCTGTCACCGGTGGTAAGGGTGAAACTTCGATTTCGGACAAGCTCCATGATCATTTATGTATTCCCAATACAGTTATCAATCATATGGAAATACTTTTTGGTTGCTTGAAATCTTCCCTGCGCATCACAGAAGGAGCCTCACGATCATAAAGTGGTTTACCCACACTTTATCACGCAACTTTTCATCACGCAACTGTTAATTATAGACATTTAATCATGTATAAAATTTTATTAACAATACGATATTTAATTACGTTGACCTAAACACATTTAACCACTAGACATTTTAGTGTATTTGCGTGATATTGGGTATTTATCGCATAAATAAACAATTCCTAACTCTATCCCCAAATAAACAATTACATTATGACTTTTTTCGGGTCTTTTTACACGCTAATTACCATACTTAACTTAACCAGACTTGAGCGCGTAATTAAGTGTTTCTGTGATTAAATACCCAGTGATTAAATATCCGTGATAAACAGTCGCGTGATAAAATGTTTGTACACCCATAAAGTTACATAGTTTACGGCTTTTCGAAAGGTAACAACGTATATTTAGTAGACCATGGGTAACAACTAGAAAAAATATTTCTATTGCCGATTGCTCCCCTCAGTGGCAAACAAAAATTGCACTACAAGAAATAAACTACACGATTTACAAAAAAATTGAACTAATAATGAAGTCATATATCTATTAACTATAATTAAAAATTCTCAGATCTGCGACTTACCAGGATTTTCATCCATTATAAGGTAAATATGGTGAGCAAGAGCTCATTTGACAAACTACTACCCTCTGCAACAACTTTGCTGCTACTCAGCATCAAAGAAAAATTTCTTGGGATGTTGTTGTTTACATTGCGGCAGTAATGTTTCCTCTGATAGGAACAACCGGGATGGCATCCCGCTAATTTTGCTATAATTACAATTATTATGTTTCCCATGAGTAACATAGGGCGGTAGAGGGTTATTAACTGCTGCAATCTGTGTTACATTCGTTGTTCTGTTTATACCAATGTCAAATTCGCTTCAAAAATTTAATTGAATCGTACTGCGATGATGAAACAGAGCAGATTCTTATTGTTTGGCCATTCAAATCGATCGGCGCTTTACGCAGTAGAAAGACGAACAATCGCAAATCACATCTGTCGCAGGATGTGAATTCGTCGCCGTGTTATTCAGGTTTGAAGATTTGTCGCTGCCTGACATCCTAATGTAACGCACTACTGTTCTGGCGATGAATTTTGGTTTTGTGTCTGCGTATTTTTGTCAAAAATATCAAGTCACTTTATTTTGTTGGCGCTTTTTAAGCGAGTGGATTCTTATCTCGGTTTACAAAAAGTTCGACTTCTAGTTTCGTGTTAAATTCGGGAAAAGATATAATTGTGTCTTGTGTAAACAGTTTTGCAAAATGTATCATCGCCTTTTCTAAGAAATATCTAATCGCTTTTCGGTACAAAAACAGTTTTACTATTTAGGAAGTGAGTAAACTTTATGTAGCCACAATTACATACAGCAGCACACATATATTCATACTAAAATAAAACATAAAGAAACCATAATCATAAACGTTTTCGGCTGACATTAGCCCTCTTCAGATGAATAAAATGTTAAGAAACTTTGCCTTTTAAAAACAGTTCTCTAAAATTAAAAATTGAACTGAATTTTACGAACAGTCCTCTCAAACAGAATATGTTTGCGGCCAGTAAATTTCCTGTTCAGATATTTTTTAAATTAATGTTTTGTGATGTAAATTGTTAAAAACCTTCCCATTTTCAAATGTGCCGTGTATCATCAGCTTGTAGTTGGCAGTTACAGTATTTTCGTGTTAGGCTTTTTTAAGTGTACAATCACACGGTGATGCTTTTGTTCAGCTTGGTGATTCTCTTCTACGTGCAACGTTCGAACGGAACGTGCTTGTCAGCGATCGACGTCGTGACGACGTTGAACGACAAACTTCAGTCGGATGTTCACCTCTTTGACGTCGACGTCGTCCTCGTGGATACTTACAGTACGTATTGTTTGATTGTTTCTTACTGATAATTTTTGTTTGCGTTGTTTCTTTTTTTTTTTGATTTAAAGTTTCTTCTTTTTCTGCCTTAGTCTTTTTGTCCCTTGTTAAACCAATGTTTAAGGGAAAGAGTTTTTCGAACTTAGGCAGTATAGGCACGTCTGTTTATAATTTAATTCCCATGATCAAACCTTAAAGTTTCACTTTTAACTTTTTAACTCAAAGCTTTAAACCTTAACTGATGCATTCTATTTTTTACTCTCGCTCACTTTGGCAGCCTAGTTTATCTCCTTTTATTCAGCTTTATCTATTTTTATTCAGCTTTTTTTTTTTAGATATGCCAAAACTTAATAATCAGCATTAAGTGAATATGCGCGAAACGCTTTTGTTTGAACATCATTTTCATTTTTTGTATCAACTGTTCTATACTAAGAGTTCAATGCCAAAAGTTTATGTTGTTTACCGATAGCGGTAGCATTTTTGCTGTACAAATTATATTTAAAGTAAACATAAAGTGATTTTTCTACCCACTTCTTGATGCTTCGAAATTACTTCCCTACGATTAAATGTATTTATTTTTTCCTGAAATACTTAAAGAAAATTTGATAAACTAATTTTCTAAGCAGAGAAAATTATCCCAATTTTTCAAGCGTTTAGTTTGCGAGTTGCGACATTAAATGACGTTGATGCTGATGATAATGATGATAACAGCACTGTCGCAGTGCATGATTATTTTCATTCTTGCAGTTTGCGAAAACAATTGCTCTGGACATGGAACATGTCACTCGGGTTCAAAACTCTGCCAATGCGACATGTTTTGGATGCAGAATTTCTTCCGTGTTTTAATTGGCGACGGGATGAGCAATTGCGGTAAGTTGCAAACAGGGATATTTTAAATATGTTACGTGGCGCGATCTCCTATGCGGAAGTTTCAGTTTTTTGTTGAAAACATTTAAGCAGAACCATATTATCGCGGTTTGAATTCCAATAACGACATTTTTCAACCTGCAAATTATTTGGTTCCTGCAAAGAAACTTTTGCTCGCTATAACTCGTAAATTCTTGTAAAAGGTTATTTTGTGTTTTTTTCAGTCACGCAAAGCTCACTTTTATTTTCTCGGATCAGCTAGCAAAGCGGATTTTTTTATGTAGGAAAATAACGAACGATTTGTTTCTATGACTTGCCACGCGTGGTTTTGTACCGTTTTTTAGTTTTCGAGCTTTGATCTTCAACTTAATGTGATAGGGAGCATTAAGCTGACCCTAACCCTAACGGAGGCAAATATCACTTAGCAACCATAACTGTAATAATAAACCAAGAACCTCTCGGTCAACTGGTCAATTTTTTTACTTGATATTACTTCTTTTCAGATTGGAGTATTTTGTACGTTGTAATCGTCATCTTCATTATCATCGTATCAGCACTTGCCCTTGCTGGCTTCCTTTGCAAGTTGTGCTCAAGGTGAGAAAACTTTCATCTAGTTGAAACGGGAATTTGAGGTTTGTCAAGATTGCTTAGTTTTTTCAATTGGTTAAAGCCATAATGTAATTAAGATAAGTTGCTTTTAGATTAAAAAACGAAACTTGGAAGGATTTTGCTTTAATAACTGAAAATAGACTTTAGCAATAAGCAAACCTTTCTGTACTTTTACCTTACTTTTTTTTACCTGTAATCGATTTGGTTGACTTTTTTTTTTGGATTTGTGTTGAAAACTGCAGGAATGTCGAAGCGTTTGCGTCTTTCCTGTTTCCAATTATAATTTTTCTACCTATTTCTATTTTATACCGATCACGTTCTTAGGCTTATCCTTTGTTTTCAGTTTTATCTGCGCTTAAAACTATCGAGATCGCTTTTAACATTTAATTATGCAAACTCAAATGTCCGAAGTATACGTGCAAACATCGCACTGATGGTGTTTTGAGCCTTAAGACGATATCTTAACGTCCGAGGTTAATATTGCTACTGGACAAACTATTTCTTCGATTTGATTGGTCGATGAAACTCTTGATCTGAATTTCAAAGTCTATTATGTTTTTTGTAGGAAGCGAAAGAACAAGAACTCCCGAATCAAACGACGGAAAAAAAACTATCTTCCGATCGAGGATGAACAGGAAAAAGTTCCCCTGAAGGTCGCTAAAAACGGGGTCGTAAAAAGTGAGTAAAGCTTGGCGCTTTCGGTCGCAATTATTTGCTTTTCACCGCCCTAATCTTTGCACAGATGGATTCCGCAAACCCGCAAGTTATCGATCGAGCTCACTCATGCGTAGCGTCACGTCATCGTCCGATGAAGACGACACTTTGTTTGAAAAGCAGAGGTTGATTAAAAACGGCCGAAAAAATCGAACAAAAAAGCGCGAAAAGCCGATTACGAACACTTTGATTAATTTGGACGAGGAGCCAGATACGGAAACGGAGTTTAACGGAACTGGATTGGATAACTCTCCGGCTACTTTGCAAAGTATCAGAAGTAGCGACGAGTTTGTGTGAGTCTCCAATTGTACTTGCAGTTTTTGAGGAGGAATCAGCGTCCTTGCGAAGTGGAATAAAACAGTGCAATGTTTCACCTAGGGCGGCTGGTCGGTTGATTCAAATAAAATTGTTTCTTGGGAAGGTTGTTAATGAAGTTATTGCTTTATACATAACTAGTAAAATTATCGCAATTATCAACTTACAGTTGGCACTATCTCTTAGTTTCGTGTTTTCCTAGCATTGCTTCTCGCAATAAATAAAACCTTTATTTTCTTACAAGTACCGATTATAAAATGACGTAAAACTAAGCTAAAACTGCAGATCAATCATATTAATCAAATGGCTAAATTTTTATAGAAAGTTTGCCTGCTTATACGGTTTATAATTCTTTAAAAATTTTTGCGACTTAATTTTACGTTTTGAAATTGCAATTTCTGGCAACGGTTTGCGTAAAATGTGTGCTAAAGTGGTTACGATTGTTCATTGCACTTGATCAACCATGTTGTTGGCTGATTTCGTTATGCGTTGTTGATTCGTTGTTTTTTGTATTTATTATGATTCTGTATATACTTGTATCTCTCCATGTTTTTCTTTATATTTTGAAGTGTTTTTAAAGGCCGTGAAATTATCGAGGTCCATATAATATGGCTCACTAAATTGTTGGTATTATTAACTGACGGCAATGTGTTTGTAACAATTAGCGATTTTACTTCATTGAACAAATTAATGGTAGAATCGCGGTTTATATAAAACTCACAAACATTTTCAAGGTTTTCCAACATCTTTCCAACTACTGGTGATTAATAACTGGTTTTCTTCGTAAAGCCGCCATCTTGTCATTAAAAGACTTACGAAAAACAAAGTTGAGCTTTACGAAAAACAAAGTTGAGCTTTCTTTTTTTAAGCTTGATGTTATGTTAACTCGAGAAGCGTAGACATACAGGGTGAATGCGATCTACCCGCCGTTTTACAATCATAAATGAAAACGAATATTCCTGGTTGCAATTTATGTAATAAAATAAATGCTGATACAAAATGAATTAAAATAGGTATGGTGATGTCAAATGCAAATGCAAGCATCAAGAAAGCAATGGTTACGTCGTACAATTAGAAAAATAGTGATGAATGCTAAGAGTTTTCGCATTATCTGTGTATACAAAAAACGGCGAGAAGATCACGATCACCCTGTATTTGCGTAATTAAATGACTTCTTACCTTTAGCTTGGTTTAAAATGTGATTCGAAATCTTTTAATTTGGAGTTAAAAGTTTAACATTTTTTTTGATTTGTTTATCAAGGAATATTATTGAGGCGAGTTTTCAAAAAAAACAACAGCCTTTCATTCGGATAAAAAAACGATTGCTGCTTTATATCGCCGACACTATGAGTTTTTCAATGTGCAATTTCTATGATTTTGCTTTTACTTTCTCATGACATAACTTAGTTTTAACCGCTAAGTTGTGCTAATTTTATTGCGTGGTAAAAAAAACTCGTTTAATTTGGAACACGGGTGGTTACGTGTTCCAGAATAAGATCGAGTTGTACATTCGCTTTGAATCGTGTTCATGATTATGTCAAGCTTGGTCTCGTTTAAATCAGGGATTGGCAATGTGAGCCCCTCAGCCACTTTTTGTATGGTTCTACCTCTTGCAACTGTTTTTTCCCAATTTTCCCAAAATGGTTAGTAGTCATCATATTGAAATTTTAGTGAAATTAACACTTTCGCTGCCGAAGGGACGTAAATCAATTTTTGTTCACCATTTGCCAAGTTTAGTTTATTACCTTTTAGATTTTGGGAATCCCCAAACCCTGGAAGCTTAACCCTTATGCTCACGGCGAATAGTGAACGACACCCCGTCTTAAAAGTGAATTTACGTTCTCTGGCACTGGAAGTGTTAAAAACAAAAAGCTGGTTTGGGACTCAAAGATATAGAACATAAAGCCAAGCCCTTGTGAAAACCTGAGTAAACATCACATCTCTTGCTAAAAGGTTACCCACGATTACTTGATTGGTCTATATATTGCATCCGTTACCATCGGTATTTTCGCTTCGCTTTTGATCTGCAATTGTTTGTCCCCAAAGCTGGAAAATAATTGACGCAAAAAGTTATATTTTCATTTTCAAAGAAACATTGATTTTATTGATCTCATCATTATATGAACGGGTTGCTTAAAGATCTATCAATGAGCTTGGCTCTCAACTGGCGCTATTAAAAATTTATTGTATTTATTATTTTAAGTGTGCGTTCACCATAAATTTGTACGCTGTCAAACGGTTGAATTCTATCTGTGGAAGTCGTGAAAGAGCAAGTATGTTTATTATTAACTTGATTTGGTTTTTATTGCGTTTTAATTTAATTGCTTAGCATATTCTCACTGTGCTTTTAGTGACTTGTGTATCGAATCACTTGCTAAGTCTTGTATCATCTATACAGCTTTTTCTGCTGATTTAAGTTAATTGCTATTTTGATTTGCTGTTAATCGAAAAAGCTTATTTGGAATTTTTTTGTGGTACTTTCGGTTGAATCCTTATTACATGGTTACGCAAATGAAATTAAATTTGTTTGATATGATTTGATTGGTTAATTGTCACGTGTATACAGTACCATTTTTTACCTGTTAAGTCAAGAAACAAGCAACAGTTGTACAAATTTTTAAATGTTGTTTTGAATTTTTATAATGGATGTCACTAAATACATACATTTTTGAATTTTTCCAAAACTGAAATTGGTAACTAGTAAAGACCTTCAAAGAATGCAATGAGTCTTGTATGTAGCCCAAAGATTTTGTGATACTGCGACAAGAGTAATATTGGGCGATAGTTGTTAATATTACAGGAATTACTTTTTTTACTTATCTGTATTGCTTCATCTAGTTTTCAGTTAGGAAACTGTTTCCTTATATTCACTCTCAAGCTCGGAAGTCTTAGATTTACACAAATGACTCTCTTTCAAAAAAAGTTTTCAATCCAGAGACTAAAAGTTTTTTGAGAACATCTGACTCATAAAATTAAACTGATAAGTTTTCACCCATAATAGTTGTGCCAGTTCAGTTGCTCAGACTTAGATCTATAAGATAAATACTTTTATTGTACTACATTGCAACCCCTTTATACAGTAATATGGGCCTGTTGACGCACCAGTTGGAAACTTACGAATTAGGATAACCAACCTTACTAATGCAATTTTTAAGAAAAAATTAATAATGGGTAAAATAATGGATTTACCAATTTTAGTACCGGTAGCTTATATTTTGTATTACGCTATCAGGCTGTATTTATAAGTTTTAATTTTAACTTTTGAGAAATGTAAAAAGAAGCAGTTTTTTATGGTGCTATTCAAGTCGAGGACGGAGGTAAAAGTGAGATTGTAATAAGCAACAAAGTATGTTTTTTTATCGAAAGTGACTCACGACTTACTAAAAGAATACGGTCGAATCAGTCCCAGTTAAGCAGATCGGCCATTAGAATCGCTGAGAGAAAGAAAGATTGTGGCAATGCGAGTGTGTGTGTCGTAAATAGAAAGCAACGTTTTCGTCAGTTCTCCTTTTTCTAATTCATCCACATGCGTTTTAATTCTAAACAGCTGCAATGCAATGCAGTGTAGTTCACAAACTTACTGCTACTAAGCATGCTAGTTTGTTAGTGACAAATTTCCAAGTTCTTCCACTTATTTTCCAAAGTTAGGACAATTACATCATGATATTTTGTTTCTAATTTATCTGATACACGATAAATAAAAAAACAAAGATAAAGTGGCTAGCTTTAAAAAGATTTTAGAAAGCTTCATGGTGCGAATTTTTAAAGTGGTTTTAGTAAGTGTTACGTAATGCAAATCGCTTCTTCGGAGGAAGTTAGACTTTTTTTTAAAAATTAACTGCAATAACCTATATCCGTTCTAAATAACCTAAAGGCATCGTCCTAATTAAATAATCTCAATGTGACTTCGTTTTGGCAGTGATCTCTATAAGGGCATAAAATCGATTTTTTAATTGTTAATTTTGTCGTCTGAGCCACGTGGCCCAATTCGGGTTTATTACATATAGAGAGAGATCGCTCTTATCAGACAGTAACCAGAATTTCGGTGTGAGAACGGTGACCGTGTTTGCTGAATGGTCAGGTGACTATTGCATTATTTTTTGCTGTATTGTGTTGAGTAACTGCGAGTGTGAAACCGCAGGAAAAAAATAAACTCCTCTCCTTCATATTCAAGTTACAGCTATATTTTCCTAAATTGGGCGTCATAGAGTTACGCATAGTAAATAAGGGTAGTTTGTAACTGGGAGGGATTTCGCTGATCTTATTTAAACAAGTTCAGCACTAGACGGATATAGCTATCGAATTACGTAAATCGTCGGACACGTCAGCATTCTCTCAACGAAGAGTGAAATTAAGAATCGCGAGTCTTTTCTTCATCAACAAAATTGGAATTTATAAGTAGTCCTTAAAACAAAATTTGAATTTGGTCTTTGAACCAAAATTTGAATTTACTCTCTTTTTCTCCAGTAAGATTTAGGTTGCATGATCAGTTTCTAACGCTTGAAAATATTATTTAGTATTTAATGTTAATTCCAAAACAGTTTTCTAAAGCTTAAAAATAAAATAGCGCAATGCGCAATAGAATTTTGTGTAGCATGTTTTGAAAACAATTCTGTTTAGACATACTGTTTAAACAAATTGATTCAAACTCTATCTCTCTAATTAAGCAAAATGATTTTTTTGAGAGTTTCCTGGAACATGTCATGCATTTGTTGAATTCTCAGCTAGTGAAGCAAAGTGTCACTTTAGGTTTCGACCAATAAGTAATTTGTAGAAACTGGTTGAAGGTAAACTAAGGAATAAGTAGGTTTCTTTAGCCGTAAACCATGAATTTTTTTACAATCAGAACTTTTTTTAATTTATTTAAATCAGTTGTATGAACAAACTTTATAAAAAAGTCTGATTAATAAATGTGACCAATGGTACAGATGGAACCATTAAATCTTTTCATATAAGGTAGTCTTTCAAAAGATTGTTTTTTTAAAATTCTTTCGCCCAACTCTCGTTAGAAGAAATCGTTGGCAATGACGAAACCCTATTACATTACTTTTGATGTTCTCTAACTCTTTATAAACCACGTTGTCCTGCAGTTTGTCATTGCCAACAATTTCTTCAGACAAAAATTGGCCGAAAGAATTCTAAAGAACAGTCTTTTTAGACTACCACATAGTAAAAAAGTTACGGATTCCGTCGGTGCCACTAGTCATTTTAAAGTTTCATGGCCTACAACCAAAAATCTATAAATATATACGTGCAGTGATGGCCTTACGAAAAGGGAAAGCCGGTGCAAGAAAAATTGGGGGGAGGGGGCCTTTTTTGGTGTTCCGAAACAAAAAGATCTCAATTTTAATAATGGCTACGATCGCATATCATTGCTACAAAAGTATGGGGATAATTTATCATTTAAAGCCACATATTGAAATAAGATGATGATCGCACTTGGGTGAAACAGAATATTGGGTTTTTTGTAAATATATTTTAATTGTGCGATAGTTTAATTTAGAAATATTTGGTTTTACTACCTTATCGAGCACTCTGTACTGCAACTAAAATCAATTATATCTAGCTCAGTGTTTTTCAAAGTGAACCACTTGGCTCCGTAGAAAGGAATTGGTAATCAATAGGGAGAAATAATTGTTGATGGATGAACTTGAATAAAATCTAAATTGATTTAAAACTATTACATGATCACAAAACTCGCACCAAATGGCCCGTTCTTTGTAGTGGAACCAGAGTTCTTGCTTTTTGATAGCTAATAAAAATTGTTTCACTAATGTGAAGACCATTTTTTTAGTCTTTACATGCATGCAATCTTATTTATTTTATACTCTATTCTGATTGTAAGAAAAAACCGCGAGGAAAAAAAAGCGAAGACCGAAAAAATAATGTTGTTGTCCTAGCATGTCGTAGTACGGAAGGCCATCGACTCTGAGTTAAACACGAACAGGATTGGGACCGAGGGTTTATATTTTTACTAACCCAGGCAGCTACATGGGGTTAACGTTGAGCCAGCATCGGGTTTCGTCATCAAGACCTATCAGACCACATACTCCATGTTATACCCGATGCAGACTATGGGGCATGCTGTTAAGACGTGGTCTGCGGTTGTTTAGTGATGCTGCACTTGCAATCCAGTGAAGGAGCTAGATCCCCTTGTGCATGGACGAATGAAATCGCAGAACACCACTTTGCGGGTGATTGACTTTATACGAAGCTGTTCAAGGCAAGTTCATTCCAACAGGCCTGGTACTGGTAATGAGTGTAAAAGCAGAGAGCTTGGATGTATTCTCACATTATTCTGTGTCTCATCTATCATTTGTCTACTGGGCGACACCAGACTGTTAAACAGTATTCAGCTGTTGAGTAATGCCAGAGATAGGGCAGCTGTACGAAATGTTTGGCCCAGCAACCCATCTCCACAAGTCCTCAGAAGCGTGATGCTTGAAGGTATTTTTTACGCAATGCCACGAAATGGTGACGGAACCACTGATCTACTTGCATATTGAAATGGTTTTGGCAAAAATGAAAATCTTTTTTCGTTAAATTTGTGTATATTTTTAATTTTTTTAACTTGTTTTCAGAGTAGCCTAATAAAGTTTCTTTTAGAAATCCTTTTTAGATGCTTAGCACTTGTTTCGCTTTCCATAGCAATGTAACTTACAACGGAGTAGAATGGGCTGGCATCTCACGCGCAAGCATTGTAATAAAAAAATAGACATCAAAAGTGAAGCATAGAAGACCTGACTTTTATCTTAAAATATTTTTCTGTTTTGAAAGTTTTACTCAGATTAGCTAACTTTCTCGCAATTGTGGAGAAAAAAATGATCATTAATAAAAATTGCTAATAAAGTTTTAAAAAAAATGAAGTGCGAAAACGATAAAATCTTAGGTATCACATAGCATCAACCTGTTGCTAATATGTCATATACCAGGTTGACAAAAGTTTTTGAAGCATAAGCCGTATACAATAAACTAATTATGGTTAGTAGCAGAAAAATTTTCTAAAATATTAATGATGCCAAAATTCAAAGAAAAAGGCACCTTATTTTTTAAAAAGGCATCGAATTTTAAAAAAAATTATGCGCTAAAAACGGCGGCAACGCCATTCTGTATCGCATTTTCAGCGTAAAACTTTCGTGATATTGCTGACCAAAGAAAAATTTTAGCACTTCTAATCAATGTCCAAAATCTCTATTTTGTTCCAAATTGAAGGTGATCACTAAAAAAATCAGAGAACGTATTCAAAGCTTAATGTTAGTGAATAATGTTTTAGTGAATAAAACATGAGCAACTTCTAATGGACAGCGAATAAACTAGAACAGCGAAAAAACAATTTAGGTGTATTATAAGAATTCACATGAGCGAAAAAATTAAGGAATTAGGACAGCGAAAAAACAATTTAGGGAAAAATTAGGATTAGCGAAAAAACAGTTTAGGATTATTATAAGAATTCACATGAGCCCGAAACAAAAGGTAGGCCAACAACATGCGGCTCGAGAGCCACGGTTTGGCCACCGTTGTTATATACGTCGGCATAGGCGTACCAGCCAAAAAAATTTGAGAGCAATGAAGTTTTGCCCAAATTTTTTGATAAATGCCCAAATCATGATTTTCTAGTGCTTTACGGATAGGACAAAAAAATTGTCTGAAGTTCGGACGAAGACCAAATTTTATCCTAAAATCAATTTGTTCTCTAAAAAAAAAGATCTTCACCTTTTATTTATTTATTTTTTATCTCTATATTTATCCTCCTGACTCGCAGGAAAGCGATGGAGGCGCTATAGGCTACATAGGGCAAGCAATTACTCCGACCTGCTTCCGCAGATGCCAAGATATTGATGTCCGCTTGTAATTTAGAACTGCTTGCCAAGACCACCAAGCAGAGAAAAGTGCCGTAAAGTGTCTTTTCCAAGGACTCAACAGAATAGCGCGAGTAGGTTTTGAACCGAGACCATTTCGATCACGATCCCGGCGCTTTAACCACTCGACCACGCTGCCGACTAAATTTGGTGACAATTTTTTGCAATTGGTCATTGTCGCTGCCCTAAAATTCTTGGCTTCGCCTAAAATTTTCATATCGCTTTCCGAAAAATTGTGGTATTACCAAATATTTTTTGTCACTGCCCGAAAAATTTAAATTTTGCCCAAATTTTGAAAATTTGGTGGGAAAATTGCCTCCTGCCCCCCGCCAGGTACGGCTATGTACGTCGGCTATAACTGCATATCACTGATCACCATTTTTTAAGGAGGAGAGTCGACCCCATTCCGTTACAAATTTAATTTAAATTTCTCCCTTTTCAAAGTGATTATAATCATACTGCTTTAGTTTACTTTTAGTACAAATAACTATACAATTTTGTTATCCGCTTTAGTGTGATAATAGCTACTTAGGTTCATTAATTTGGCAAGTTTATTAGCAAACAAGTAAGATTAAAAAAATCATTAATAGCCCTACAATGTGTTTACAATTTTTGTTTGAATAATTGACGTTCGACGATTTGTGTTTAAAATAAATGTTGATTTTTTTACTTCTTTCCGCGTTAAGCGCTAAGCGAAGCAAAAAACATCAATAAATAAAACAAAGAATACTCCATTTCACGCTCGAAGAGGAAACGGGCCTTAATACATAATTTTATCTACTTACCATAACTCGCTATACATAGCAACCATTAGTTAAAACCATTGATATCCTTGGTGTATCTATGGTTAAAACTAATTCTGTAATGCGTCCGCCAATAACAAAAAGTTGAGCATGCTGCCCTGAAATATTTAACAAAGTTTTTGTTTATGACTTTGTTTTGTTATTTTTGGTCGTCTTTATTTCAATAAATCTTTCATTTTGCTGATTTAGCATGGACCTATATCTTTATCTATTTGAAACAGCTCTTTTGACCAATGTTTTGCTTCAGTTTATTGCCTATAGAAAGTCGTTTATGATGTCTCTGTTTTGCCACTTAGACAGTCAGTGACCAAACAGATTCTGTTAACTACAAATACAAAATTGTGATTCATCTTGGCCTATGGACTATAAAATTAAAATCAGATCGTCAAATCGGGTCCGTTTAAAATAAAGTTCAGATTCTGATTCTTCAAATTTAATTTTTACGGGTTCAGCTCTGGTTCAGGGTCAACAAATTTTATTTTTACAGGTTTAATTTTGGTTTAATTTCAAAGGTAATTGGCCTAACGGTCCGGTTCGGGTTTGGTTTGACACTCTGGTCCTGACTAATAATTTTGCAAAGTTTAACCTGACAATTCTGTCATAGACTCTGTTGTTGTAGAGTCTATGATTCTGTCCAACTTTTGTTGAACTCGTAGTTTCCGGATTCCCTGCAACTTTTTCACGAACCCTATTTGGGAATGAGAACGACTATCCTAAAAGGGTTTTTATCATTTTATTAATGCTGGTGACAGAGTAAATATTCTAAGTAAATTTTAAAAAATTTAATTTATTTAGTTCCTTCGCCAGAAAGTGCAATAAGTTTTTAAAAAGTATTTTGATAGCATATTTTCAAACTTTAAAAATTACATCTATTATTTCCAATCTTAGCTTTAAAGCTTATAATAAGTAATGATGCTGCACCGGTACTTCAGTTACTGAGCTAAAAAGTTTCTGAAAATACAACAATAATTTATGTAATAAATCTGAAAATTACATAAATTCACCATAGTCTTATTTTTTTAAAACATTTTCAATCGGTTTGTTTTATAGTAAAAAGAAATGCTTCAAGTGTACGTTAGATGCTTTAGTACAAGGTTTCTCAAACTATGGGTGGCGAAAGAAATTGGCATTTTGGGAGGACACCTGAAGTTGGCGACGAAAATAGATAAATCGCAGTTCGATTCTGAGTGAAGACCTTTTTTTTAGAGATCACCATGATTTGTGAGAAAAATACGGAAAAAGGAGATCGATTCGAAGTGAAGACCTTTTTTTTTTTTTAGAGAACACCCTGATTTTGAGAGAAAATATGCAAGCCCGGATCAGACCTCTTTTTTTCTTAGATAACATAAATTTTTTGAAAATTCTTGCCTCGGGCCCCTAAATTGGAATATCCACCACTGATACTGTAGATGATTTTTCCTGCACACGCGTGGTTTTCCACAGGAAAAATTAACGTAAAACTAGCCTAGACATATAGGGGTCGCACAAAAATTTATTTTTTAAAATGGGGTCGTAGAACAAAAAAGTTTGAGAAACCCTGCTTTAGTACACCTCTACATGTGCGCCATCAGTCGCACGTACGATATCCAACCAATGTTCAATTTCTTGCCATGTTCTTGCTAACATCAATTACTTCAATTATTCGATGTTGCAAATTATTAGTGTCTCTGACTTTGGTTCGGTAAACGATATCTTTTGCATAGCCTTACAGGAAAAAATCTAACAGTGTAATATCAGGGGAACGGAAACGTAATATCCCATGAAGTGGGACCATCACGTCCAATCCACCTATCTGGAAATGTTTCATTCAAAATTGGCGAACTTCAAAGCCCCAATGAGGTGGTGCACCGTCCTACTGGAAAATAACTTGTGGTTGATACTGTTTAAGCTGTGGTGACACGCATTCTGTCAAAACGTCGAGGTAAATTTGAACTGTGATTGATTTCTCAGCAAAGAAAAACGGACCGATAATTTTATCATGCATGATTTTACACCACACATTAAGTTTAGGGGAGTCCAGTTCAAGCTCAACGTATCATTCGGATTCTCCGAGCCCCATATTCTCAAATTATGTCTGTTTAGTAATCCAGAAACGTGGAACGTTGACTTGTCACTGAAGCAAACAGGTTTCAAAAACCCTGGGTCTGAATCTAACCAACAATATACACTTCATGATAGGAAACTCTTTTTTCTCAGTTTGTTTCTTTATTAAGAGAACGCAAGAGCATATCAAGAGCATATCAATTTGTAAAAATCAAATGCAAAAACAGAACAGAGCGTCGGCACTCGTATGGTTGACTGCATGCTTCTTTGGACGAATGAGTCGTCAAAAAACACATAGATTTATATATTGAACTACATAAATGTTTGGTTTGTTTTTGCAAAAGCGTGAATAAAAATTGGTCAGATGGTTGATGTAGCTATTTTTGAAAAATAACAAACTTTATAAATTAAATTATAAGATATGATAGAGAGTAAGTTTTGAATAAATTTTAGAATAAAAAGTGTAGCCAATATATTTTGAAACATAGTTTATTAAGGACGTGCGATCACGGCCATGAAAAATTATAAAGAAGCACGACCATGTAAAATTATAAAAAATTTTACGCAGTTGACAATGGAATGAGTAATAATTCCGAAACGTCCTTAATAAACTTTTTTTTATATTATATTATATTACCAGGGTGTTTCCAAAAATTTGACATCATTTGACATGTAAATATTACAGAAACTACATAGTCAAATTAAATGAAATTTAACAGGATTAATGTTGACCAAAACAAGATTTATTCCTGTAAATTTGAATGAGAAATTCAAAGGCCTAAATTTCATGAAAGGTTTTACAAATGTTCAATATGCGCACCGCCTGTGACACGGCACACGTGAAGTCGGTACTCCGGCTCCTCCTAAACATGTTGCAGCATGTCTTTGGTAACAGTCTCCCGTGCAGTGGTGTATCTTTGTTAACTACCTGTCTCACACGAGAGTTAAACTGGAGACTGTTACCCAAGACATGCTGCAGCATGTTAAGGTGGAGCCAGAGTACCGACTTCACCTGTGTCGCATTACGGGAGGTGCGCATATTTAACATTTGTAAAACCTTTCCTGGTATTCATGAACCATTAAATTTCTTATTCAAATTTACTGGAATAAATCTGTTTGGCTCAATATTAACCCTGTTTAATTTCATTTGATTTGACTGTGTAGTTTCTGTAATATTTACATGTCAAATGATGTCCAATTTTTTGAAACACCCTGTATTTTATTTTATATATGTAATATATATCCTTAATATAAAATATAATATATCTATATATCCTTAATATCTTTTTATTTTATATTATATATTATGTTTACTAAATAAACTTTAACATTTTTTTATTGACACCAAGTGTAAAAATATATGGATAAAAAAAAAATTTTAATTACAATTTTAAAAATAGCCAATGGCTTGCAAAACTTTAATTTGTTTTTATTTTAGCTTATTGGTAACACAGTAGCCTATATAATTAATTGTTTACATAACCAATTCAATTCAATTCAATTGTTTGATAATATTATTACTATATATTCTTTTTTCTTTCTAATATTTTAAATTTTTATCTGATAAAGGCGTTGTGGCCATGCTTTCTACTCTTTTGTACTTTTACTTTCTGATTATCTTCTGCATGTTTTAAAGTCTGAAGTGGTGCTGCTTCTTCCTTTTCTTAATCTATTCACAATATTTTTGTTAAACTGATTAATAATGATTGAGAATAAATGAAATGAAAAAGTGAAAAAAAACAAAAAAAAAAAACAATCACAATTATTTGCTTTCCAAAAAATCAGGATTACCGTAGCCTATGCAAGTTTAATTGGCTACATAAATGTAAATGCTTTTTTTTAAATGTGCAGTGTTTTGTCCTAAGCCATTGCCTCGCATGTTACATTTCCCGTCGAAATTGGAAGCGGCGGACGTTTCTTTGTATATGTGCACAAAACAAAACTCCCCAGGGAACGTTCATGATGAAACGTTAAGGCAATAAAAAAGATTGAGTCAGCCAAATTATCAGTGCTACTTATAGATAAGTTTATGACGTAACATTGAGGCAAATAAAAAGTTTAAGTTATCTAATTTTCACTACTTTAGGTGTTATAGGGAGTTTAATAATAACAATTAAAAAATTAATTAGTCGCTGCAAACTTCCTAGGCGGTAGTTATGTTTAGTTTCTTAATTTAGTATCTTAAACCATAAGAAATTAAAATTTATCACCACCAGCACTATAATAAATTAGATTTTATATTATTTTGAAATAATAAAATTATTAATTAATGTGTAAAGCAAAGTATTTTTTCAACAGATTAATTCAAAAATTGATTTAAATTAAAACCTTTGGATCTCATTCACTATTCGCTGTGCTCACTTAAGAAACTTTTAAATTTTGGTGAATCCCTTAAGTCTGCAAGGTTAGTCTGTAATGGCAAACGGTAAACAAGATGCAAACCTTTTGGTTTGTTTTTGGTGTTTTGGTGAGTGAGATGCAAACCTTTTGGTGTTGTATAGTCTATAAAAATCAATAAAACAATACAACTTACAACATTCACACCAACTTGGATATAATACAAAAAAAATATTAAATTCATGATTAACATTTTCAGTTCGCAATATTTCAATAAATTACAGCAAAAAAAGATAGTTTTAAAAAAGAACACGTTATTTATTTAGTATAATGAGAATGCAAAACAGCTATTTACACTTAAAGTTTTTATCAAAGTTATTTTTAAAAAATGCATCAAATTATTTTGAATGTAAAAAATTACAAATGGATTAAATTGAATAAATATAGTCAATATAGCTTATTAACTCTTTATTTTCATTAAATTTTTTGTTAATATTTTAGTTTATCAATAAATTCTTAACATTTTATATTTTTTTATTTTTGATTTTATTAATTTATTGAATTATTAATTCAAAAAGTATATAAAGCCATTTAGCTAAGGCTAAACTGGATTTAGGTTCGTGCATTCAAGCGTTCAACGGACGATACAAAATCAGGTCACGTGATTAAGTTTCCATATCATGGAGTGTATATCGTTGATCTAACCTGTCCAGCATCGTCACTGCAAATTCTTTTCGTCGCGGCTTATCTTCTGGCTTAAGGGCTTGCAATAACTGCACTTTATACGTATAAAGTCGCAAGTTTCCATGCAAAACTTTGTGAATAGTGGAGCGTGGGATCTGTAACTGTGAAGCCCGCGAATGGACTTTCTAGGGCTTCTGGTATATGGCACTCGCACAGATTCAATTTCTTCTTCTGATATTTAAGGTCAGCCAGTTCCCTTTCTCTGTAGCACTACCAGTCTCCATAAACTTTTTATTCCAAGCTCAAGTGGTGGGTCTTGCAAGTAGCTTTCTTCCATACTTGCGTCTAAAGTTTTACTGTGCTTAAATGTTTGAGTTTGTCTCTAAAAACAGAAAACACTGGGCTTTTTCCAGCGGAGTGCTCATTTTTATGAACTCTACTTTCGCTACTAATTCAAAAATATTCTGCTTAATCACTAAATAAATTGTAATTTTAAACCTAATTATTTCCACAAGTGCCTGTTAAGAAAGAAAAAACTTGAACCATTTTTCTTCATTATAAAACAAATCAAATAAAAATATCTCAAAAAATAAAAAATTTTGACAAACTTTAAAAATTGTAACGATAATTTATGGACACCCTGTACATTACAATTTATAATCTTTTGTATTTAATAACGCGCATCCAGACAATTATTTAAAAACAATTGTTATCCGAACAATTATTCGAAAACAAGAACCAGCATTTAACGAACAATAAGATAAGGCTTATGTGTTCATTAAAAAAGCCAAATAAGCGCTTATAAAATTAAGATGTTTAGACAAATGCATTTAGCGTTATTTTTCAAATACAAACTACAGTATAAGGTTAGGGTGAGGATTAGGGTTCGGTAATCATTAAAAAAAGTAAAATGAGTGTTTATAAAGTAAATATTGGGTCTCTTCAAGGTCACCGTAAGCGGTTTTTTTGAAACACTAACCCGGAATTTTCCTAACAGCAGCAGGATGAAATAAAAATAAAACCAAGAGAAAAGGAAGTGATAGTAATCACAGGTACATTTTGGGTTAGAACCAAAATTGCTTACGGTGACTTTTTGAAGAGATCCACTATAATCTCACCAAATAAGTTTGTTTGTACAGCTTAAGCTATTAAATATTTTTAACTATGTTGTAGCATCTTTAAATATTTGTATGTGTTCCACTGTTTGATAGTTAATTTGCAAAAACATAATGTTAAAAAATAGGCAGTGGTTTTTTACATGAGACTATAAGAAATTTTGGTGCTTTTCTGGTTATGCCCACTCTAACTTCCAAACTTTTCATATGATTTTAATGGCGTTTTTCTAATTATGGCGAAAAGTGTCGAAATGAGATTCCTAAAATTTCAAAACTTAGGCAGTAAGCTAGCAAATACTGAACGAGAAGCAAAATTTTTCTATTTTAAAAATTTTTACAGTGCCAGTGCTTGGTTTAATTATTGTATTATAATTTTTGCTATGGTTTGCCAGCATTCTGTTTTGGAATAACTAGATCTTTAAATCAAGTAGCCAAAACCTTGTGTGCAGTCTTTATTTTTTTTTATAGTTAGTTTTTAGATAAGCACATTTTATATTTTAGTAAGAGGATTGAAGTTAATTTAAAATTAAATGAATTTAGATTAGATATATTTAAGTTAGAAGGTCAGGTATTAGGAAAAGATTAAGGTTAGGTTTGAGTTTATATTTAAAGGCAAACCAAAAAAATAGGTCTTTTCAAGAAGTCACTGTAAGTGATTTTTGTTTAGGAAACTAACCTGAATCCCCCTGCAGTTACTATCACTTCTTGAGAGATCTTTTCTGTTCTTTTTTTGATCTTCTTTATTTTGTCTTGGTGCTGAAAGGGAGATTTCGGTTTAGTTTTACCAAAAAAAAAAATGCTTGCAATAACTTCTTAAAAAGACCCAAAAAACTTTATTGATAATCAATTTGGTTATTTATTAGGTTGAGGAATATGTTCATGGCATTTTTATCAAAGATTTTTATTTAAACAAAAATGAAAAGTTATGGCTATAAATTAATAAATCATGTATTCTCCATTGCTTTTTATGACCTCCTCCCACCTCTTGACCAATTTGTCGATGCCGTTCCACCAAAAATCTCCAGGTCTGGTATCGAAGAATTTGTTGAGCCAGTTTTTAAGGTCCTTTTCATTGTCAAAGGTAACTCCCCTCATATGGTTTGATAAAGAGTGGAAAAGATAGTAATCCAAGGGTGCAAGGTCTGGAGAATACGGCGGATGCTGAAGGACCTCCCATTTGAGCTCTTGGAGTGTGGCTTTGACGACTTGTGCAACATGAGGCCTGGTGTTGTTGTGAAGAAGTATGGTTTGACCTTGTCAATGGGGTCTTTTAGTCCAATAGCCTCATTCACGCGATGTAGCTGGGCTATGTAGAGCTGCTTTTGATCGTGGCATTCCTTTCCAGCATTTCCCAGTGTACCATGCCTTTCCAATCCCACTAAACACAGATCATAATCTTCCTTGGATAGAGGTCAGGCTTAACTCTGCTTTGGCATATTTTCCCATTCCTTTCTTTGCTTCATATTTATATTTAGGCACCATTTTTCATCTCTTGTGACAATTCAGTACAAAAAGCGCTGTTAGTGGCTGCGTGTTGCTCGATGGTGGGCGAGATGTTAAGAAGCAATTTGAAGGTGATTTTCTTTGTTGTTTTTGCTGAGCTCATGAGGCACCCAGACTCCCAATTTTTCGGCAAATCCCATTGAGTGAAGATGATTGAGAATTGTTTTTTAATCACAGTTCATTTTTTTGGCCAATTCATGACTTGTTTGGCGACTTTCCTCCTTCAAAAGTGCTTTGAGATGGTCTTGGTCAAATTCAGAAGGTCTTCCACTTTGGGGTGTGTCGTCAATGTCAAAATTGCCATTTTTAAACTTTGCAAACCATTTTCTTGCCGTAGATTGGCCTATGACACCTTCCCCCTATACCATGCAAATGTCACGGGTTGCTTCAGCAGCTTTTTGGCTTTGATGAAAAGCAAAGAATAGCAGGTGTCAAAAATGTTGCTTTTTACCCCCTGGATATTCCATATGTAAACCTCACAAATAAAAAAATCTCAAAATACTGAAAAAGACGATCAGCACAGTTTTTTACAGTAGAAAGAGCTCTATCGAATGAATATATACATTTTGCCAAGTAGTAAAAAATCATTGTAAAATAAAAGAAAATATAAAATGCTACAAACATATTCCTCAACCCAATAAAAAATCTGATCATATGAATTACTATATATATCTGTATATATAATTGATGACACAAAAATTTTTCAGTGCTTAAAAAGATTCAATCTTTCATTTATTTGAGCTTTGTGTTTTTGTGAAAAAAGAAGTGTTTATGTTTAAATGTTTAAACCAGTCTTTTTACAAAAAATCAACAATTTTACTATATTTTCGACTATTTTTTTCTGGTAGTGAAATGGGGAAGGCAACAACTTCTACTAAATGTGATAAACCAGATGATATAAAGAAATTTACTAAAATTGAAAAAAATGAAAAAAACAAAATTGAAAAAACAAAAATTACAAAAATTGTAAAGGAAATAAAAGTAATTAAACCAAAAAGAGAAAATGGTGTCTTTTTGTTTGAAGATCAGCCACAGTTTAGACCGAATATGTCTCCTAAAGAAGTTATACAAGCTGGTAGTTTTGGTGGCACATACTTTAGACCAATAAAATCTGGTGTTACTAAACAAACTTATGGTGCTGAAGTTTGGCAAGAACTTCCTAAAGATTGGTTAGAAGGCTTGGATATAAAAAAAAAAGTTGCATCACCCATTTATGATACTAATGTCAATACATACAAAGTCAAGTGTGGATCAAGTTTAGAAGCTTGGGAAAGTTCTAATTGGATAAAAGCTCAAGATCCATATGGCTGGTTTCAGTGGTATTGTCGATTCTTTCAAGGACGTCGATCAGAAGATGATGAACGTCAAATAGGGCGATGGTTGAGGTGTGCTGGTGAAACAGGTCGATGGAAGAACAATCTGATAAGTAAAATTTTTAAGGCTGGTACATCTTTTGATAATAAAGTTGTGTCACCTGTGGTAAGGCAAGTTTTGCAGCATTGGGCTTATAAGCTGACTGAAGAAGATTACAAAAAGAGAGCATCTAAATTAAAAAAGTGATGGGGGATTGCTGCTTGACTGAGAAAAGTGAATTATGCAAAAACATCACTTGATCGACAAAAGTGAATTATCCAAAAACACCACTTGACCAGCACAACATGATAGTAGAATCCATTGCTTTTGTAAGTTTTCCCTCAGAAATGCATGAAGCCAGAAAGAACCTCAAGTTTTGGGCTGGTTTAGCAGACATAAGTATGAAATTATGATAATAGTTATATTGAATAAATTTGCTACAAGGTGTTGCTTGTTAAGAAGTTCAAAAAGAACTGGTACAGAAACAGATCATTGTGTTTATTTTATGATTTGATATAACTTATGACAACTGGCTGTGAGAGCTGAATATTTTTCAGTTGGTGGGAAGCTGACAGCTGTTGTTGGACAATTGGTTGTTTTGGAAAATTTCCTTTTTTGTCGGTCAACTGCCAGTTTGAGAGAATTCCACGACTTTGGTCAGTCAAGTGACGTCAACCCAAAATGATGTATAAAAGCAATTTGAAATACAATTTTATACTAAAAGAACTAAAGACTGCAGCTAACGTGCAATTTTTTGCGTGTGGTGTTAGCATTTTATACACATGTTTTTTAAAGTCTTAAATTTTAATACAAAAATTTTGTATTTCAATTTTGCTTAAAGTAATTCATTTATTTGAATTATATACCTGTATAGTTCAACAATTTTAGCACTATTATTGTCATACTGTAATATTGTTTGCATTATGCTTTTTGTTTTTTTTTGAAACTATTAGAATAATTAAAACAGTTTGTGATTAGCATAAAAAATTTTGTGTAGGTCACTTGCAATTTGCATTGTGATGAAAATGTGTTGTGACTACCTAACATAAAATATTGTCAAGAAGTCAAAGTAAAAACATAAATCTGCCAAAAATTAAAGAGTTTTTCAAAAACTATTAATGGAAGCATCAAAAGATAAAAAAGAAGTAAGAATATTGCACTCAACAAGAATTTTTTAATAAACCCTCTTTCCTTGAAATTTTGCCTCTTGCTTCAATTTTGTTGTTTTGAAACTAATTCTAAAAGCAGGAACATTTATTGCCCATAACCTCAAAAAATTTTGCTCATAAAAAAGTTTTGTATAAACTTTGAGCTTTTTCTAATGGCATCTCTAATTATAGTTTTTGAACTTAAATTGCTTTCTTGCAAAGAATATTTGTTTATGTTTTTTATGACAAATTACAGGTCTCTTGCACACTATATGTTTACTGTATAAACTGATAATTAGACTAATAAATGCTTGTCAATAAATAGATATTTTTTAAAGCATTTTCATATGTTGTGAAAATTGAATAGTATATTTTTGATGTTTACTCTGAAGATTGTGACATTTCTCTTTGCTGGTCTGCAAGATAGATCAATGACTAAATAAAAGGAAGAATTGTCTTTTTGGATTTTAATGGGAAAAGACCAAAATTTTATTTAGTTAAGGTGAATAAAAAACTTGAATGTCAATATTCACTAAAATCCCTGAAATTTTGTTCAATTGTCCAATACAATTTTTTCTGGTAGGTTGAAAATATTCAAACTTGAAAATAAAAACTATGTGCTGAATTGACAACCTGACTCACTAAAAAAAAAAATGAAATAAAAAATCACCTTAAACCAGCAAAATAAACATATGTAACTTACAAAAAGGAGAAAAATATTTTTCTATTGTAATGAGGTTGTAAATATGGGCAATGTCACAAAAAAATTTTCTTGCTGTTTGTCTTGGTATGGCAGAATTATTGATAAAATTGTTCTTAAAATAGTTTGTTTATCTGCCTTGTATTTACAGGTTGATTGAAAAGTAACTCCCTAATTTAAATCACTTATAATTTATTCAAATGTTGCAATTTTTTAATTAAACTTTTTATGCATGTTCTATATTGTACAGAAATTAACTTTATGTTCTTGTTTTCTTTTCAGATCTATGATTTCGTTTAGATTTTGAAAGGTGTAAAAAAAGGGTTAAGTGTCTTATCCTAACAGAAAAACTATTGGCTAGGAACATGTACAAAGTTTGGAGATCTGCTGTTCAAATGCAAAGATGATGGAGAAACATTAAGAGAACCATTAAGAAAAGACATGTTTTAATGGTTCTTGACCACCTTTGCACAAGAACAACAGATCTCTAAGCTTCGTAACATGTTGCTAGCTGAGAACCATTTTGTTAGGGTAAGACACTTAACTATTTTTTATGCCTTTCAAAATCTAAACAAAATAATAGATCTGAAAAGAAAACAAGAACATAAAGTTAATTTCCATATAATATGGAACATGCACAAAAAGTTTGATTAAAAAATTGTGACATATGAATAAATTATAAGTGATTTAAATTAGGGAGTTACTTTCAATCACCCTGATATTTTGATGTTTGTGTATTTCTTTTTTTTGTGCCATTGCAAGGTATATGATAGCTATTGGTCTTTAAAAAAAACTGTCTAACATTGATAGCTAATTTTGAATAATTTTATTTAAATCTATTGTTGGCCATTAGTCAATCTTGCAAAGCAGCATTGCCTGAGTAATAAATAAGGATTGCATGCTGGATTCTTTGTTGTCAAATTTTATTAGACTTCCCACTTTATGAATCAATGAGTGATGTGCAGAAAAAATAGACCTAAATTTTAGATTATTATCATTCTGTTTGTGTAATAAAAAGTGATATTATAAAATAATCAAACAAGTTCAAACTTAGATTTAAAATTATAAGAAATTGTTTTGCTACTGTTGGAACACATGCTTGATGCATTCATGTTGTTCAGGGGCATTCAATTTTGGCTTATTGAAAATATTTGCTGTCACAGAAAAAAAACACTATGGATGAATTTTGCAAGACTTTTTTGGTCTTTACTACATATAAAATCCATTTCTGCACTCAGTATTTGCCTTCAAAAAGTTGTTTTGTTAGCACAATTGCACTATTTAGTTTAAATCATTTTGGAAAATATTGCTTAGGTTGCTGGTTGGATGCCTCTAATGTTGTTTGTAAAATTATTTTTAAATATCTTGCTGGTTTTAGAACTAAAAATCATGTGCTGTTTGTAAATTGTGCAATCCTGTTTAAAAATGTTTTCTCATTATTTTTATTATCACTGCCTAATACCTTTACAAAAATAATCTCAATTTTGTTGTACTTTGACTTGCTAGTCTGATTGACATTTATTTTTGTTACTATTACTAAGATATATTTGCACAAAAATTAAACCTTGCATAATAAATAGCACAAATTAGAAAAAATATTTATATACAACTGCCAATTTGTATTGCAACAGTTATAAAACATTGGCTACAGTTTAATTAATTGTTAATATTTTAATATAAATCATTTTTATAAATTTTTGTAAAATCTGTATTATATTTCTTGATAAGTTTGCTTGAATAGATTACAACGTTTTGAGTTTTTATTTTTATAACTGTCTTTAGGTGGTTTACAATTTTCTTTATTTTACACTGTGATGTAAATTTTATTTAAATGTGCTATGAATATTAATGTTGATCTTGAAGATCAGCAATCTATACTTGTTGCTCAATTAAAGGATTTAGTAAAAAAAAAAGATCAGGAAGTCCAAGATAGAATTAAAGAATTAAAGGTCGAAATTTTATAACATTGCCTTTTTTTTGCTGAACCAAAGTTGTTTTATTTTTGTTTTTTTAATGATTATGAAATAAAGTATTATTTTTGATCGAGTACTTTTAAAAATTATGTTTATATTTTTAGTAAAAATTTTTTTGATTAAATATGATTTAATCTTAATACTTATTTGCTTTTAACCCTTTCTTTAGTTTATATGCTTTTTATGAAGTATTCCATTTAACCTTGCAGCAGATAGATGTGAGAAATTAAAAAGAAATATGGCACATTTAATACAAAACAATTGTTTTATTTCTATTTGAAAACAAGTTAAAAAAGATTATAACTTTGAATGGGGTGGTTGTATAAAGCTTTTACATTATAAAATTACATCACTGTATAAATGACAAAAAAATTTACCAAAATTTTTGAAAGCAAGTTGAAATTATTGCCTTAAAATTGCTTTGATTGTAACACCCTTGTAGCTTTTTTCAAGTCAGGAGGATAAATATTTTATCATATATTACATATATTTCAATAGTAAAAGGTAAAATGCATGCACATGCAAGTCTAACATTTTTATCTTTATCAACATTAATATATTTTTTAATACGATGAAAAAAAATTAATGTTTAATAACATATTGTTAAACCTGATTATCAAACATTAGAGAATTTTTTTTATTACTCATGCTTTTTGTCATATAGTACTGAACATAACAACGAACTCATTCAAATAATTGTAAACTGTTCAACTTGAATCTTTGTTCTTCATAGGAAACTGAAACTAAATTGAATCGAGCTCGGCTGCAAGTAAAAGCAAAGGATGCCAAGATAAATGCATTGTTGATACAAAAAAATGCTGTCAAAGACGGTGAAGACAAAACTGTAAGATTTTCATGTTGTTTTAAACGCTAGGGGTTTATTTTTTTGATATCAAACTGAAATCTTTTCAATATTTTTGTATTTAATGTTATTTTAGAACAGAAGCAATGATCAAAACAATCGCGCCAAGTTGATGTTGCAGCAAAAGCGGATTG
Source organism: Diplosoma virens (assembly GCA_963680785.1). Classification (NCBI taxonomy): domain Eukaryota; kingdom Metazoa; phylum Chordata; class Ascidiacea; order Aplousobranchia; family Didemnidae; genus Diplosoma; species Diplosoma virens. Next base: position 15,731,418 of record OY796893.1, read on the forward strand.
AAGAAAAAGAAATTCTCCTTGTTCAACAGCAACAAACCCTTAAAGAACAGGTTTGCGTCTTCGTTATTTTTTGCCTTTTAATGTGCGATTTAATGTTGTTTATAATGTGTTTTTCGGTAAATGTACACTTATTATTACTCTTTCTAACGTCTACTGTATAACATAGGTTAAGAAACCGTCTTGGTTGATTTTTATCATATTAACCGTAATTCATTGTTTATACTTTAAACCCGATACTTTGCTGCGAAACAAGCTGGAAATAGTTGATATAATGTAAAGTTTCTTTGGAAGTCAATGAAAGTAGAATAATATTGTTTTATTTTGCTTGCGCCAACAAAAGGAAGAAAAGCTGCTTCGCATGGAAAAAGAATTTCACGACAAACACGCTGAACTTCAGTCGGAACTAAGAAATGTCTCCGAGAGTCAAGGAATTGATGTTGATTTAAAAGAAAAGGTGAAGCTTATAATAAAATTCCAATTAGAGCCAATTAGCTTGTGATTTTGATTCAGTAAACTGAACGGACCATTAAATGTCTTTTGCGTTAAATTTGATAATTTTTTTAATTACCGGCTATTTCTTTATTGTCATATGTAATTTTAATCAAATTTTTTCCGGTTTGGTCTGTATATGTTGTAAATATGACGTTACAGTGTATAATAATTTTGTTTAATATTAATGTGTTTACCTTAACAATTATGGAAGAAGTTTGAAATTCCGAAACTTCAAAACGTTTTTTATTTTTTTTTAATCTGTTTGAAGTTTTGTACTTTTGCGCAGGAAATGTACTTTGGTGTTCCATTTACTAAATTTTTTTGAAATTAACTTACAAATATTTATTTCAGAATACCAAGCATGTGGAAGAGTTGTATGGTGCTATTCTCAATAAAGACCAAAAAATCGCTGAACTTACCGCTAAACTAGACGAAAGAGAGACCCAACTAAACCAAAAAGAGAAACAAATCAAGGTATTGTGTCTTTGTTATTATAATTATGACGTAATAATATACTTAAATCCTACAATTATTCCGGATTTGCTATATTTTTTTAATAATTTACCAACAATAAGTTACTTTGTTCAAACATTTATCTGCAAATTTTTTTTGTTTTAAGATACAGAAATTAGTATTTACTGTAGATTATCGAAACATCATTGATGGAGAAAACATCGAACGAAGAACGGTTTGTGGCTCTTTCAGAGAAGCTAAGCGCAAAGTTGTCTGTTCAGGAAGAACAATTATCTTTAGCGTTAAAAGAAAAAGAAGATATTTCTTCCCAACGTCAAGAAGAACTTGATCACTACAAAGAACAAGTAAGGATAGTAATTTCAACTATGCAATAATTGACTGAATTAATATGATGTTTTACTGATGTGACTTTTTTTATTAATTGCTTTTCAATTCTATCTTGTTAAAAAGATCATTTTGATATCACCATACTTTTTCGAAAACTGTTAGTCGTAAAAATTTTTTGGAATAAAACAGAAACCACTGAACATTTATAACTAATGGGGAATAGCTGATGTCTTGAGTCATGCCTTGCATTTGTTTGTTTTATAAAACGTTGGGTCATTTTCAAACCCCAAGAAACCGATCAAATCTGGCAACTCCCCACGTTCAACTGTTTTATTGTCTTAATGCTGACTCTGTTTTAATTCTGGAGCAAGGAAAAGGTCCATGACATGGCGTGGCGTGCCGTCTCCACTTTTGGCCCAAGCCCCACGGTTTAGAGTTTATCGAGGTTGAAAATTATGTGACGCAAAAATTGCAAGCCGTTTTTAATTGTAGAAAGGCTATACCGTAGGGATGGTGAAATATTCAGAATTATGTCTTCACAAATGCTGCAAGAAAAAATTTTGGGTGGGTATTTCTGATAAAATAGAAACAAAGGATATTTATGTAGAAATAGAAACGATAAATTGCTGTGTCCCTTCTAAGGAAAAAAATGTCGCTAAGATAGCAAGCTAAAGGCAACACTTCGTCGTACTTGTCCGCCCCGCTATTTAAATCCGGCCTATTCCGTCCAAGTTGGAAATTTTGCTATACGAAGTGATCGATGATTAATACAATAAGAGTAGGATGCTTGTAAATGGTGCGTTTAGTCGTTAATTTTTGTATTGAATTGATGAATTTATTTCAGAATACCAAGCATGTGGAAGAGTTGTATGGTGCTATTCTCAATAAAGACCAAAAAATTGCTGAACTTACCGCTAAACTAGATGAAAGAGAGACTCAACTAAACCAAAAAGAGAAACAAATCAAGGTATTGTGTCTTTGTTATTATAATTATGACGTAATAATATACTTAAATCCTACAATTATTCCGGATTTGCTATATTTTTTTAATAATTTACCAACAATAAGTTACTTTGTTCAAACATTTATCTGCAAATTTTTTTTGTTTTAAGATACAGAAATTAGTATTTACTGTAGATTATCGAAACATCATTGATGGAGAAAACATCGAACGAAGAACGGTTTGTGGCTCTTTCAGAGAAGCTAAGCGCAAAGTTGTCGGTTCAGGAAAAACAACTATCTTTAGCGTTAAAAGAGAAAGAAGATATTTTTGAACGTCCAAAAGAACTTGATCAGGATGAAGAACAAGTAAGAGATTGATCGTCATGTTTATGTATAGCGCAAAGATGTTGTAAGGAACAGCATTAAGTTTTTTGAATAGACGAAAATACTGTTTGACATTGAACTATCGAATTTAAAACGTCTTTATGGTCGCATGTTGGCTGTTTCTCGTACTGAGCTAAGCTCTTCATTATTATTAGTGGTTCTTGTTGCCCCTCCTGTCACCCTTTAATCCTTCAATAAAACCTTATTTTCTTTAGTTTTTAGGATTTATGTCATGTGTGTGTGTCTAGCATAGTGGACATTGTGATGTGTATGATGTGTAAGTATCGGGGTTTACTGTGTGTAGGTAACTTTGCAAGAATGGTGCTTGGTTGGCTCTGAGTTGTGCCAGCTTTGTATACATATGACGTGCTAATGTTTGCTTTAATAAATGAATATTGTAGGATGTGGTGTTGGTAACTTAGTGATTTTTTTCTGGAACTGAGTCTATGTTATGTCTAGACTGAGATGATGATGTTAGTGCACTCATTGTTAATGAAATATCATGGCTTTAATATTTGAATGTGTCTTAAGGTCATGTAAAGAGTATGTTTGTATTTGAGTCGGTTGTTTAAATTTGCTGCTGGCATGAAGTTTGAGATGGGTGCCCATTAGAAGGATATTGGTTTTATTGTATAGGTGATAAGTGTTTTTATCTTGTGTGCAGCCATTAGCAATATGCAAAGCTGTGTTTTGAATGGTTTGCAGTTTCTTGATGTTTATGTTTGATAAGATAGGGCTCCTTATGGTGTTTGCATATTCTAAAATGGGGGAGTGATAGCTTTGAACGTAGTGACGATTAGTTCCTTTTGTTTACCTCATTGGGTAAAAGTGAGTGCTTTCAGAATGTTAAGCGTTTGCATGTTGAGAAAATGTCAGTTTTGGGTCTAGAGGGAATCTAAGAATTTTTTGGTGTTTTGTTGTTGGTAGTGTTTAATTCTTTAATTCAAGTGATATAGTTGTACCATATTTAGGTGGGTCTGGTGTAAAAAGTGTGGTGGTACTTTTGTTTGTGTTAATGTGAAGATTATTAGTGGTGGCCCATTTATATTTTTGTGAAGATATGTTTGAATAAGTTGTTGGGCCTTACAGTATTTGGTGTAAGATACAGTGGTTGGAATGTCATGAACATCTGTTGTGATTTGTTCAGCTTTTGAGGGGAGTGGAATGTTAGGGCTGTAAATGTTGAATAATGTTGGAGACAGAACTCCACCTTGTGGTACTCCAGTGTTGATTTGTTTGAGTTTTGAGAGTGTGCCATTGTATTGAATGCATGCTTGTTATCCTTTTATGTAGTTTGCTATGAACTTATGGAGTATTTGTTAGTATAAGTTTGTGTATGTTCACTGTATCAAACACCTTGCTCATCTCCAAGACTACAGTGCGTTGTAGAGGCCTTGGATTATTGAAATCCTTTGTGATTATATGGCAGATGTTGTTCAAGGCAGTGTGTGTTGTTGAGTATTTATGTTTGAATCCATGTTGATGAAAAATGGTTGGAATGTTTTCTGTTATGTATAGTAATAGTGTTTTCTTTAGTGTTTTGGCAATTGTTGATAGAAGTGATATAGGTCGGTAGTTTGTGGCAATGTTGTGGTCTTTGTTTGGTTTTGGAATGGGAATGATTGTGACACGTTTTTAAAAATGGGATATTATGTTAATGTTGAGGGAAATGTTGTACATATATTTGTTTTGTGTTTATGTGTTCGTTTGTTTATGTGTATGGTTGTTAAGAGTAATGATTGTGGGTCTGCTCTGTTTTGTTTGCAAATATGGTTATGGTGATGGATAAGCTTGCAAATATGCATGGGTAAGTGAGTGTGATTTGTGCTGTTGTGATTTCCTTTAAGGATAAAGAGTCTGTTGACATCCAAAATTGCCTTGATAAGGTGTTTGTTTGCCTCATGAACATTTGTGCTGTGGGGTCTGTAGGAGATGAGATCCTCAACATGTTGTTTAAATGATGTTCGATTGGACATTTTGGTAGTTTGTTATTGTTTTAGTGAAACGAATGCGAGTTGCTTTGGTCTTGTGATGCATACTGAGGGTGGTGAGTAAAGGTAAATGATTGGATGTGAGGGAGTGGATGGTCTGTGAGCTAGTGGAATCATCCAAGTCTACTAAAACACTGGTGATGTCTAGTGAAGTAGGTTGTTGTGTTAATCATTTGGGTGGTAGATGTTTTGGTGTGTGTGATGTGATTGGAGTTAAGCAGGATGTCTTCGATCAGTTCTCTCTATGGTCTTCAGTTGGTGAGTACCATAAGGGTGAGTGAGCGTTGACATCTGCTGTAATGATTGCGTTTGGGAGATTTGTTATGGTTGTAAATGTGCTGGATATAATTAAGTCTGCTTTTTGTGATAGCTGAGTAGAATGTCATGTTTGCGATATGGAATTGCTGTAATGTAGAAAGGTGAATTTTGATGATTTATAGTTCAATGGGAAAGGTGTTTTATAGTTCAATGGGAAAGGTGTTTGTTGTATTAAGTTGTGAAAAACTTATGTTTTTTAAATGTAAGTTAGAAGCTCTCCTCCTTGTTTGTGAGTGCGAGCTGTTTTTATAGATGTGAAGTGAGGAATGTTTGGTGTTTTGTGGGATTGATTGAGTTTTGTTCTTGTATTGTAATGACATCTGCTTGTGTATCTTTAATGAGTAGTTGTATTTCATCTGTTTTGTCGTGGATGCCATTTGGATTAACTTGCAGGACTTTGAGAAAGTTCTACAGTGATGTTGTGTTTTGTGGTTAAAAGTGCTGTGAAGTGTGCAGTACCCTGTGTGTTGTTGTATTCTTTTGTTGTGATTTGGGAGCATTTTAAATGCACCCAGTGCTTTGTGTAGTTACATAAAATAGATGTTTAATGTTTAGTGATAGGTTTGTGACAAATGACAAATGTTACAAACCCATTATGTGGTTCAGGATTTGGCTGTATATCGCCCCCAAGAAGCAGCAATCATCCAGTTTGTATGTAAACTGAAAGATTGACTTTCCCGAGAAGCCAGAGACGAGTCTTTTCGCACTGGATAAAGCAAGAGCTTCACCGAATAAAGATTAGACAGAAAGCAGAAACGAGCCGATTTGTGGTGGCTGAAAATCAACCACCAATGTCCTAACCTCAACTAGGCTGACTCATTTAGGAAAGTATTTTTTGAACAGATAACTCTGCCAAATACCTGAATGCAGATTATTTTAATCTGCGTGACGCCCGAGACAGCATGAAAAAACGTTCTAGATAACATATCATGGATTTGCAGTGTGACCGCACTGCGAGGGGGTTTTTATATAAGAGATTTTCTTCTCTTAGACTGCTTGCTTGCCACAGCTTTTGAGCACAGTCTTCCCGGGTTTGAAGTTGCCATCTTGCGAACTACATTTTGTCTGGTCTCTGCAAATTTCTTTGGCATGGATATTCCTAACAGGAGATATAAAATCTTCGGCCAGCACAGCTTTACAGGTTACTGAGACATGCTAACTTTTTTACCACGGTAAAGTAATTGTTCACAGGAAAGCCCTTGTATCTTGTACTGAACTGTTTGCCAACCATAGCTAATGAGAACAGTTTGCCCAGGTTTGAAGGTTTCATCTCGTGAACTACATTTTATCTGATCTCTTTCTGCCGAGAGACAATCTCCGACAGGTAGTTGAAATACGTAAAATTTTCCACAACGGTAAGGTGGATATTGTTTTTTGTTGTAGTTAAAGAGGTTATTAAGATCATACGTGCTAAGCATAGCAGGGATTTTGGCATGTAAATATCAGGGTTTATTGTGTGTAGGTAACTTTTCAATAGAGGTAATTTGTTAATTCTAAGTGGTCCTAGGTTTTTACGTATCAAAGTGATAATTTCATAAAGGGTAATATTAGTGAGTTTATTTTTTTCTGGAACTGAGGTATTGTGACATGATGATTATGAAATACTGAATGAATTTGTGATTTTCTTTACATTCCTCAAGTGATATATTGTTCTGAAATGATGATATTAGTATATCGTCATTATTATGAAAGATTTTGGCCTTTATGTTTTTTGGGTGAATCTAATGGTGCATGCATTAAGATGATGTAAAGAGGGTGTTTATGTTTCTGTCAATTGTTGAAGTTTAGTAGTATGTAACTTAAGATGGGTGCCCATCGTAAAGGCACAGATTTTGTTGTGTAGGTTCGAGTGTTTGTGTTTTGTGTGCAATTTGTTTCAATCTGCAGAGCTATGTTTTGTGTGGTTTGGGGCGTATTGCTTTGATAAGGCTCCATGAGGTGTTTATGTATTCTATAATAAGGCGATTGATAGCTTTAATGTGGAAGTGAATGCTTTGAAAATGTTGGAGTTTATTTTGCTTTACTAATGGTGACATTTATGTGTTGTAAAAATGTTAGTTTTGAATGCTGCTAATTCCAAGAATTTTTGAAAGTGCTTCGTTAAAAATGAAAAAAGCTGTTGATAGCACTTTGTCCTACTTGGTTGTTTCCCCGATTTAAATCTTCTCCAGACTCAGTGGTGCGTTTAGCAGTATTTTTATTAACTAACTTTTTAGGATTTATTTCAGAATACCAAGCATGTGGAAGAGTTGTATGGTGCTATTCTCAATAAAGACCAAAAAATTGCTGAACTTACCGCTAAACTAGACGAAAGAGAGACCCAACTAAACCAAAAAGAGAAACAAATCAAGGTATTGTGTCTTTGTTATTATAATTATGACGTAATAATATACTTAAATCCTACAATTATTCCGGATTTGCTATATTTTTTTAATAATTTTCCAACAATAAGTTACTTTGTTCAAACATTTATCTGCAAATTTTTTTTGTTTTAAGATACAGAAATTAGTATTTACTGTAGATTATCGAAACATCATTGATGGAGAAAACATCAAACGAAGAACGTTTAGCGGCTCTCTCAGAGAAGCTAAGCGCAAAGTTGTCTGTTCAGGAAGAACAACTATCTTTAGCATTAAAAGAAAAAGAAGATATTTCTTCTCAACGTCAAGAAGAACTTGATCACTACAAAGAACAAGTAAGATACTGATTGTCATGTTTGTTTCGTTAGTTTTTGAAGTTTTTCAGCAAACCTCCTTTTACCTAAAACTTGGGTTTTGATTCATTCAGGAACGGCTACGTGAGCTTTTACATCTGATATGATTTTGCTAAGCCTTAACTGTAAGCTGAAGGATTAGATATTTTTTGGGAATGCTGTTTTAAAAATTAAAGTGATTTCGAGAATTTGTGTTTGGTGTAACTGCAAATAAAACATTTTTTATTTTATTGTTATGGCTAAAAACCGTAATATAATTGCTGGTTAAGCCTAAAACGCTCTTTGTCGATTATTTTATTGATGTACTTACCCTAAGTTAAATTTTTAGGTTTCTCAATTGACTCAACGTCTTGCGTATAAAGAAGAAACTGTCGAAGTAAAAGAAGATCAAATTCTCCAAATGAAAAAGGAGCATGACGCGAGTTTACTGGACGTTCATGAGGAAACACAGGAGCAAGATCAAGTGAGAAGGCGAATGCATTTTTTTGTACTTAAAGATGTAAAATCAAAATAGTTCTTTAAGAAATGTTTTTTAAAGATTTCCGAAATATGTGAATTATAAAATGTCCATATGTTTTGTTTTAATGAGCCTGTGTCAAGCAATTAGTCTAGATTTCTGGAATAACTGCATCGAATGTTCGCGAGTCGTAAAAAGTCCACATTTTTGTTTTTCAATTCTCAACCTCCCATCTTTTGCATGTTCAACTGTAAATTTTCACGGAGGACGAAAAATAATTAATTGCAGAAAGCAATTTAAAAAGTTTTTAACAAATGGTGTGTGTTAAATTGTTGTTCTTAAAAGCTTTTTTTCTCATCAAGCTTATTCGATCGTTGAAACGGAAACTGCACGAACAGGGCGAAGTTTTGGCCGGTAAAGATAAAGTTGTTCAACTGCTCCAAGATGAATTACAGGATAAAGCACTGGAACGCGAGGTGAAAATCTTAATCGCTATTATTTGACGAATCGCTCATCCGAAGCTGTTGAAACACCACTTTATTTTACCGCTTGAACCCTGCATCAGAAGCAGATATGAAATAAAATCTATTTGCAACTCGTGTTAAAAGCTTTGATGAAAAACCTTTATCAAAGCTATCTTTAATCGATTTTACGCAGGTTTTTATCTTCGAAAAATTTTTAAATGTTATACCTGTTAGCTTAACAGTATTTTAAGTCAAGCCTCTCTTTACTGTGACGCCTTAGCAGCGTGGGCGCGCGAAGTCTTTCGTAAATATGTCATTGTAACGATGACAAATTTTCAATACGTTTGAATGTTGTTACTGTGTATGGTGGTGGTGGTGGTTTTACCCGACCCATTCCTAGGGATGGGGGCGCGGATCAATTCCGCGGAATCCCAATAGTCGGGCGACTCCCCACGGACGGGACCAGAGGTCCAGAAGAGAAGGGGTGTGGCCGAAAATGGCCCGACGCAGAGGGTCTAGTACAGGGCAGTCGAGCACGAGATGTGAGAGATCCTGTGGTTCAGAACCACAGTTGCTGCAAGAAGGAGTCTCGGCTCGACCAACCCTGTGGAGATAAGAGTTGAGGAGAGTGCTGTGCCCGTTGCAGCGTAAACGGGAGAGAGCACAGCGAGCGGAGCGAGGGAGAGTAAGCTCCTCGGGAGATACTGTAGGGATTTGGTGGTGAAAGAAACCAGATTGGACACTGCGTCTCCAACTGGTGTAGAGGGATAGCCGTTGGGAGGAGATAAGGGGTGTGAGGGATACTGATATACTGGAGGGGTCGAGAGAGGCACCGGCTTTAGCTAGAGAGTCAGCTAAGTCGTTGCCTGGGAGGGAAGAGTGACCAGGTATCCATTGAAGATGGATAACCTTGGATTGGGATAGGGAGTTAAGAAGAGATTGGGTATTGGATAGGGATTTTGGGGTTAAATATGGTAGGGGGGTAGAGAGAGTTGAAAGGACAGATAAAGAGTCGGAAAAGAAGGTGATAGAGTCGAAATTACATGTCTTGGAGTGAGAGATACACCACTCGAGAGCATGTAGGAGAGCGAAGGTTTCAGCACTATAACTGGTAGTCCAGAGACCAGTCGAGAAGGAAAGCGAGGTAGCAGTGACACACTTTGTACACTTGATGTGTATCCCTGCACCACCCTGTCCCAGCCCGCCAGGTACCGAACCGTCAGTCCATGCAGAGATATCGCTGTGAGATAGAGTGGAAAGATGGGAGGTAGCTGCAGTGTTGCAGAGGGAGGGGGGGTCTTTGCGAGAGCATGGGGATGAGAGGCGGAGTGAGATTGTGTAATTAGATGGGGCAGACCAGGGGGGTTTAGGAGGGCATAGGATTAGTGGTTCACGGGTGAGATGTAGGTTAGGGGTAAGGTTATGTGATCTGGAGAAGGATCTCCAAGAGCTCTTTTTGAGACGTGTACGGGGGTTAGAGTTCGCAAGAAAGGCTATAGGAAAGGTGGGAGGTAGACGGAGGGCTCGTTCAAAGAAGGAGAGGGATTGGTGAGTGAGGGTGACTCGTAGTGGAGGTAGAAGTGCTTCAATATGAAGTAGAGGAATGGGAGTGGACGATAGACAACCTGTGATTACTCGACAGGAAGATCTATGCATCCTCTCCACGGAGGTGATGTGAGTAGGAGATGAGAAGGGAAACCAGCCTGGGGAAGCATAGGTGAGGATGGGGCGAATGAAGGCTTTGTATAGGGTACATAAGGATTCTTTTGATGGGCCCCAGGAGGCAGAGGCAATGGAGCGAAAAGCACGGAATCGGCTGTGAAACTTTTTCCGTAGGGATAAGACGTGATGTTTGAAAGAGAGAGTGCGGTCGAAGGTTACACCGAGAAAGGTTGGATGAGGGTTGAATTTGAGAGGGGTGTTAAGAATGTGAAGAGAGGGTTGTATACGTGATTGGTAGGGGTCTAAGCTGAAGAAGGATGTTTCACATTTGAGGGGTTTGAGAGGAAGGCGCCATTTTGAGGACCATTCCACCAGTCTGTTGAGGGCAGCTTGTACTACAGCGGTTGCACACTCAACTCTCGGGGAGGAGGCCCATATGGCTAGGTCATCTGCATAGAGAGAGGTCTTAACAGATGCAGGAAGGAAAGTGGGAAGGTCATTGATATATAAAGAAAAGAGAACTGGTCCTAGAACCGAACCTTGGGGAACTCCTCTTCGGAGACGGAAAGGACGACTGTATGAATTACAGATACGGACTTTCGAACGGCGATCTGAGAGGTAGGATCGTATCCATTCGACAAAGCAAAGAGGAAGATCTAATGAGAGGAGTTTAGAGAGTAGGGCAGAGTGCCAAACTGAGTCAAAAGCTTTCGCAAAATCCACAGTGGCAAGGACTGTACGTGCGCCTGGCTTAGATTGGTGGAAGGAATCTGCGATTGACTGTGAGAGAAGGAGAACCTGGTCTACAGTCGATCTACCAGGTCTAAAACCAGCTTGCACGGGTGAGAGAATGTCATGTAGTTCGAGAAAATAGGTTAGTCGTCCTAATACCATTCTTTCGAAGAGTTTGGAGGTACATGAGGTGAGAGAAATGGGTCTATATGAAGAAGGTGAGTCAGAGGGTTTTCCGGGTTTGAGAATGGGGATGATTGTTGATTGTTTCCAAGCAGACGGGAAGGTGTGTGTTGACCAAGAAAGGTTGAAGATGTATAGAAGAAAATGTAACGCAGATTGTGGTAGGTGGGATAGAAGAGGGTAGGTAATTTGATCAGGGCCGGAGGAGGTTGATGTTGAGAGTTGAGAGATAGCTGTAGAGAGTTCAATTGAGGAGAATGGTGAACAGAAAGTGGAATGCAGGGTGTTGCAGTGTGCAGTTCTGATTTGTTTCATTTGGGCTTTCTCGGTGCTTCGGAAAGGTTTTGGGGTTTGGGTAGAGAAATGGGACTGTAGGTGTGAGGAGAGATGGTTGGCACAATCTACAGGGGTATGGCAATTTGAGAAATTGGGAAGGTCAGAAGTAGTTGGGGAGGGGGAACCAGAGATGGAACGAAGTAGAGAAAAGACTTCGCTGGGACGGGTTTTAGGAGAAAGGCTAGAGCAAGTATTCTGCCATGACTTGGCTTTAGCCTTATTAATCACAGTGGAGGTATATCTGGATGTAGCGATATAGTGCTGGCGGTCTTCTTCGGAACAGTGTGCCTTCGCAAATGCCTTTCGGCGTTTTGCGACGGCATCTGCGACTTCAGGAGACCACCAGGCTTTAGCAGGACGGTTGATGCTGCCGAAAGGAATGGCAGAAGTGGCAGCATCATTGAGGAGTTTGGTAAAGGTGTGGGTGGCTTCAGAAAGAGAGAGTGTTGTAAAGTTAGAAGGAGTGGGGCAGTGGGTATCAATATAAGTAAGGTATTCATCCCAGCGAGCTTTATTATAGTTAAATGAGGGGGGCGGTGGAAAGAGTTAATTATAGGGGAAGTGGGAATAGTGATGGAGATAGGAAGATGATCTGAGCCGAGGTCCGGAAGGGTCTGCCATGTGCATTTAGAGGCTAATCGGGCAGGAACTAGGGAAAGATCAGGGGAAGAGCGGTTTCCAGTGGCACGATGTAGTAGGGTGTGGTGTTCGGGGTTATTAAGAGGTAAAAGATCAGAGGAGAGGAGCCAATCAAACAAATCTTTGCCTGAATGGTCTTCCGGTGAGTGGGAGTCCCAGGATGAATGATGGCTATTAAAGTCGCCAAAGATGTAAGTGGTAGGAGATGATGGTAGGAGAAAGGGTGAGAAGGATTTTGGGCGGGAGTCGGAGGAAGAGGAGCGGATAGGAGGGACATAGACGTTGAAAAGATGTATGGGAGCGGCTCCTTTTATTTTAATTGCAATAGCTAAATAATCGGAGCTGGGGTCGAGGGAGGAGAGGGATTGTGTGGAGAGTGAAGTGTAAGATAGACCATTTTTGACAAGTATCAGAACACCTCCTCCTAGGTTTCCCGTAGAGCTGGTGGTTCCTCTCCTCGTCATAAAACGGTTCTTTTGGAGGGTTTTGTATCCTGGTATGCGGAAGGTGGAGTCAGAGGAGAGGTGTGACTCTTGTATGAAGATGAGATCGTACTGATTATGAGAGAGAAAGTGTAGGAGTTCAGTACGACGCGGGCGAATCCCATTAGCATTCCACTGTAGGATTCGGAGGTTGTTTCGAGAGGGAGAGGAAGGATGAAATGAGGATTGTGTGAGAGGAGAGGTGGTTTGTTGGGTTTGAGGAGAAGGAGTAGTCAATGCTGAGGGAGGGTAAGTATAAATTAGTTGGGGGTGATTAGGAAGATAGGTGGGATTATTCGAGGTTGTTTTGGGTGAGGGTTTAGTTTTTGAAGATATGGTTTTGTGGTTGATTGTGAGTGAAGGTGGGGGATTTGGAGTGTGAGAGGATGGAGATACAGAAAAGAATGAGGATATGGGATTGGAGTGTGAGAGGGAGGGGGGGGGGTTGAGAAGAGGATGGACACATTGGGCAAGTCCAAGAGTGTCCCGGGGAGATTTTGCGGAAGTCAGCGGGAGAAAGACCAGAGCAGGAGAGGTGTACCCAGAGAGAACAGCTGGTACATTGTATTGATCTGTTTCCCCAGGTGACTCTACGGGAGCAGACAGAGCAGGGGTCTATAGGGCCAGGGTTGGGGTGAATGTCACTGCTGATTAGAAGAAGAATAGAGATAAGAATCAGCGGTGAGTGGGATGAGTAATGAAGAGGTTTGGGGTGGAAGGAGGGACGAGGAAGAGATGTCCGAGAGAGAATAGAAGGGGTAGAGGGGCGGTCAATTGGGTTTAAGAGTGCTGTCCTCATGTGACCGCGCATTGGACAGCAGGGATAAAAAAATGAGAAGAGTTGTCCAAGGGAGAATCGCCCGAGGATGAGACCCTCGGGGAATTGACAAGCCATTTCGACCCTCCCCAGTGCAGGGAAGGGGACTGCACCACCACGTTGATGTGGCTTGTCATTGGTGCAGTGTTACTGTGTATCGATCAAGGTGTTGCAATATAAACGTTTCAACTTGAACTTTGATGTATCATGTCATGTGCTTTAAATATTGCTTTTGTCATTATGAGGCGTCGATTTTGCCGCCCAACCCCGTACAATTTATTGCCGAATGGTTGAAAACAAACGTCCACACGAGTACATTAAATTGTAACAACTACAGTGCTCGTTTAACCAGCATTGTCGTTGTTTGATCTGTTTTGATTCTAATGTAAGGTCTCACTTTATTTGAAGTTCTTTTATTTTCAGGAATTTCACAAAACAATTAATATCTTGCAACAAAATCTTCGCGAAACCGTCGAAGGAAAGCAACTGCTCATGGAAGAAGTGAAAAATCTCCAAAATCAAAGCAGCACTGTAAGTTTTTGTTCCGTTTTCTGTAATTAAAGTAAGTGTTGACCGTAATTCGATTTGTATAAATGACTAATCCGACTTTTTATTGTTTTTCAAGGCTGATGCCGAGCAATTGCAAATCAATCAGCTCATGCAAGCATTGCAGCAATACGAACAAGCTTATCGACAAGCTTCGGAAAATAGCAATGTGCTTACTGCTGAAAATATAACGTTAAAGGTATAAGGTGCACTAAAGCCTGTAAGCCAGGGGTGGGCAATAATATTCTCCCTCGGGCCACATTGGGGCTTTCGGAAACGCGGTCGGGCCGCAGATAAACTGACATTGGTAAATTTAAGTAATTATAAGTCATCATGAAATGTCATTTGTTCGTAGTCTAGTCTTTTCTAAAAAAAGGTCTTCACTTTGAATCTGTCTCGGATTTCTTGATTTTTGTTCCTAAAATGTAGTCATATCTAAAAAAAAGATCTTTAAATCTTAAAATAGTTTCCTGGATTTTGGTTGCAGATGAAAAAAATTAAATTAATTTTTTAATTATTTTTTTAAGGATTTCGCGGGCCGCACAGACATTTGTCGCAGGCCACAGTTTGCCCACCCCTGCTCTAAGCTACTTTTGGCAAACTATCGCTTTTTTTTTGGAGAATCAAAAAAAATTAAATTGAAGATGTTAAGACATAGTTCATTGTAATATTAACTTGTTAATGCGACATTGTTTTGGTTGTTTTTTAATTTTTTCATGTTCAGGAGAAAATTCAAAGTTTGGAAGAACGTGTCACAAAGCTTAAAGACGGCGACGACTCGGAGAAACTGCACTTGCAAGCTACCATTGACAAGTTGAACGGTACTGCATCACGTAGATAAGATTTTTTTCTTTTTACAATATCAAATTGCGCTTATAATTATTACAAATTTGGAGTGTTTTTCGATCTGGATCTTGTGCTTATATTTCTACGAGTATATTCCCTGCTATTCGTGCTCGCTGAGCTACACATCAAATCATCTTACATCAAATCATACTTTGCTCATCTTACATCAAAACCTACACATCAAATCATACTTTGCTCACATAGACGCAATTCCCGCTAGAATCAATTGTACTGAAGTGTAGTATCCAGACTGCTGTGTTTTCAGTAAACAGATTTTCTTAATCATATGTATCGGCTAATAATTTAATCGCTTATAGTGATACTTACCATGAATTAAATGCGTAATTACTCGTCAATCAACCGACAAAAGCGGCAATTTTTTAGTTAAAATCTTACCAAAACCAAACAGAACCTGGCGTTCTAGTTTAATCATTATTGCTCGTTTTAATCGTTGATCTTCACCTCGGCTGCCATTGTGAAAGCTTGATAAAGATTAAACCAACCAAGAATAAAAACCAACAGCAATATCCAATAGTAACTAAGGTCTTCGCGACTCAATGGCATTCATAACGCCTCCATATTTGTTTGCAAGCCGGGATAAGAGAAATTAAACTGTTGCATAACAATAGAAAAACTCGTTCAGTTGCGCTGCGCATTTAACGCGTCGTTTCTTGGAATGTTGCCAGGCACGATCCAGTCGTTGCGAAGCGAAGTGGCGGACATGCAGCAAATGAAGGAGGACAACGCCCGCGCTGTTGAGGTCCGAATGCAGACAGTTCTCGACCAGCTCGACTCGCAAACAAAAGTAAGATTACTCCTTGTCGCTCTCCGCTGATTTTTTACCCCTTTCAGTTTTTTTAAACAAATCTTTAATTTGGTTTTTAGGTTTTGGAAGACCAAACTGCCGAGTTGAATCAATATCGGTTAATGATGGAAGGGGCTGATGTTGAAACTGGGAAAAAGGGGGAACTGGAAGAAAAAATATCCGGTAGCAAATTTACGTGAATAGTTTTCAAATTATTCATCTTTTGGTCTTGCATTTCTTGTCTTGTCATGTACTACGTAATTTTTTTACGATTAAAAGAAAAATAGAAAGTTTGTTCTTTCACTTGAATTGTTTTTAGAGCTGCTAAAAAGCATAGAAGCAATGAGAGTCGAAAAAGAAGATGCCAAAGCAAAACTCGTTGAAAAAGAAACCGAATTCAGCGGATTCCGTAAATCGGCTCAAAAACAAACCGATGAACTGCGTCATACGTGCCAAGTCGAGGTGTCCACTGTAAAACAAGAACTTCAAGACCTGATCAACGATAACGATCGTTTGAAAGAAGAGGTGCTTGCTAAAGACAATGCAATCGAAGACATCAAGGTGCTGATGGAGATGCAGAGATCGGATCTCGAAGCGCGAATTCGTTCGTTGGATCAAGTCGAAAACGGACTGCAAAACGAAGTCGAAGACGTGAACCGGAAACTCGAAGCGAAAACGTTGGAATTTGACCACGCGGTTGCGGCGTGCGCCCGCGCGACTGATGAAGTTTCGAAATTAACTTGTCAGGTCGATGAATTTAAACTGGAAAACGAGCAACTGCGAAATTCATTGATTGAAGCGGAGCAGCGACAAACGAAAGAGCTGGAAGTCCTGCAACAGTCGGCGCGAGACGACCTGACGACGGAACAGCGGAAGATCGAAAAAACGAGGGAGGAAATCGAACTCTTTTATCTGTCCCGACAAAAGATGATTGACCAGCATAAGCGCGAGCTCGAGGAAGCAAATTCAGTGGCGGCGCGGTTTGAACAAGAATGTTCGATTCTTCGAGAGGACGTCGAACGCAGTCGCGCGGTTATTAAAGAGCGCGAACACCAGGTGGCGACGCTGGAAAGCGAGATCAACTCAAAATCGAATCGAATGAAAGAGTTGAACGCGGAAATGAACGCGATGTTGAAGGATGAACCTGACGAAAGCGCGCCGGAAATCGGAGAGGAAAGTTCGACGCCGGATTATATTTCTCGATTGCAAATGCAGGTATGGCTAGGACTAATTTGCTTTTTATTTTCATTCCCTTTATTCTGTTTTTTTTTTGAAATGTTTTGACATTTTGTTGTTGTTGTTGTTACCCTTCCTCCAAGGATATCTTGGAGGAGCCATCTCTTTAATCTGTAAAGAAACCAATCTAGGCTCCCATTCTTGAATGACCTCTGCTGCTTCTCAAGGTTTTTTCCACAGACTAGTGGCGTGGTGTTGTGTTGTACTTGGCTACAGTTAAATAGATGATTAGCATTATGTGTGTGTGTCAAGCATAGTGGGCTTTGTTGTACGTAAGTTCACTGCTTGAAGGTAGCTTCTCAGTAATGAAGATTGTGTGCTCTGAGCTGTGCCAATTTCGTAAGCATGTGACGTGGTATGTTTGTTCTGATGAATGAATGTCATGGGGTGTGGTGTGAACAACGGATCATACGAAAATGCGATCTGCACCATTGTGCTTTGCGGTTTGAAACTCTTTGCAGATCATCGTTTTGGGCTTAGAATAAAGAACACTTGTGCCGCCATGTATCGTATTTTATTGATCTGCTATTCCTCGTCGATGCTTTCTCTCGGCACTTGCACGATGGACCCTGGGGCGATCGATCGTAGTTTTAATCGTTGAAGATTTTTATCGAGTTTATTTTATGCAGATTCTTCGTATGGCCAGATTTATTGACCTGGTTGCTGCTTTCTGTTTTAAGCGGAAGCTGTCGTGGTTAGTAAGCAACATGGTCTTATTTAAAAACTAATTGCGAAGTGCCTTTTCCAAGGAGTCAACCAAAATCACTCGGATAGATTGATCGAGCTCTTGTTTTTGCTCGAAAGTGTTAGAACATCGAGCTGTTCGCTTTCATCCTGTCGATAGCAAGTCTTCCGTGTTAAAATCCACGACCGACTCGGTTGTATGTTATTCTCTTTTATTTTTCAGTTTTCCAAACTTCGAAAGAATCACGCTATCCTAAACCAAGCTCTTTCACTCGAACGAAAATCAAACGAGTCGCTTTCCGCGTTGTCGGGTAAACAAGCCGATCGCTTGAACGACTACGAACAGAAACTGAATACCAGCCAAAGCGAAAACGCGGCCCTCAGAGTGGAACTGGACAGCTGCGCAGACGAGCTCGATCGAGCCAACGGCGAGCTGGTCTTCCTGAAAAACACGCTTTCAAAGCTGGACGATCAACTCTCGCGCACGGAGGTTGAGATGCGGAACGTGTCTGCTCTGAACGCGAAGCTGCAGCGCGATCTCGATCAGACGTCGACTTCACTCGCGCAAGCCGAAGAGGTTAAAAAAGATTTAAGCGCTTCGGTAAGGTCTTTCAATTCCGAGTTGTTGCTTTTGCAAGAGAAGATTCGAGAACAAGCGTGCGAGAACGAGCAGCTTCTTCAAGCCTCCGTCGATTCAAAATCCGAACGCGATCGTTGCTCTGAGGTTCTAACGATCGAAATCGAATCGCTTCGTGGCGATTTGTCTCGAGCCAAGAAGGAATTGACTGAAGTTTCAGATAACCTTGTAAAAGCAAAGAACGAGATTTATCAAAGAAATGATGCAGTTGAGAAGCTTTCCAGCGAATTGAAGTCTTTGCAGCCCAAGTTCGAATTGACCACTCAAGAAAACGATAATTTGAAAATCTATCTCGATAAAAAACTCGAGGAATTCAAAGCGCTTGAGGTAAAGTTGTCTCAACTTGAGGATGAACACACTGGCAGTCTTCACACGATACAATCTCTAACTCAGCAGCTTTCTGAAACGCAATCGAGTCTGGATGAGAAATCGTCCATTGCTGAGGAGTATCATTCGGAAATTGTCGCTCTGAAAAAAGCAAACGAAGAAAATGACAAAGAATTGGTTTCGGGGAAGCAAAGTTTTGCCGAGATTAAAAATCTTTATGATTCACTTGTTGTTGAAAACAAAAACAAATTCGGTGAACTGCAAACGAAGTTGGAGCAAGCTTGTGTTGAATTGGACAAAAAACAACAAGAACTTTTGCAAACTTCAAATAAACTGCAAGAATCAACTGCTGAAAGTATTAACGCAAAAAACAATGTAGAAATTGCAAACAAAAGAATCGAAGAGTTGGTTCGAAAAAGTGAAGAAGCAAATCGTGAAATGAAACAACTTGAAGTTGAACTCAAAAACAAAATTAAAGAACAAGAACAAGAACTTCATGATCTTCACGCAATAGTCGATGAAAAAACTTCCTTATTGCTTAAAGTTTCAGAAGAATTTGAACAAACCAAGAACGATCTTTATCAAAGAAATGATGCAGTTGAGAAGCTTTCCAGCGAATTGAAGTCTTTGCAGCCCAAGTTCGAATTGACCACTCAAGAAAACGATAATTTGAAAATCTATCTCGATAAAAAACTCGAGAAATTCAAAGCGCTTGAAGTAAAGTTGTCTCAACTTGAGGATGAACACACTGGCAGTCTTCACACGATACAATCTCTAACTCATCAGCTTTCTGAAACGCAATCGAGTCTGGATGAGAAATCGTCCATTGCTGAGGAGTATCATTCGGAAATTGTCGCTCTGAAAAAAGCAAACGAAGAAAATGACAAAGAATTGGTTTCGGGGAAGCAAAGTTTTGCCGAGATTAAAAATCTTTATGATTCACTTGTTGTTGAAAACAAAAACAAATTCGGTGAACTGCAAACGAAGTTGGAGCAAGCTTGTGTTGAATTGGACAAAAAACAACAAGAACTTTTGCAAACTTCAAATAAACTGCAAGAATCAACTGCTGAAAGTATTAACGCAAAAAACAATGTAGAAATTGCAAACAAAAGAATCGAAGAGTTGGTTCGAAAAAGTGAAGAAGCAAATCGTGAAATGAAACAACTTGAAGTTGAACTCAAAAACAAAATTAAAGAACAAGAACAAGAACTTCATGATCTTCACACAATAGTCGATGAAAAAACTTCCTTATTGCTTAAAGTTTCAGAAGAATTTGAACAAACCAAGAACGATCTTTATCAAAGAAATGATGCAGTTGAGAAGCTTTCCAGCGAATTGAAGTCTTTGCAGCCCAAGTTCGAATTGACCACTCAAGAAAACGATAATTTGAAAATCTATCTCGATAAAAAACTCGAGGAATTCAAAGCGCTTGAGGTAAAGTTGTCTCAACTTGAGGATGAACACACTGGCAGTCTTCACACGATACAATCTCTAACTCAGCAGCTTTCTGAAACGCAATCGAGTCTGGATGAGAAATCGTCCATTGCTGAGGAGTATCATTCGGAAATTGTCGCTCTGAAAAAAGCAAACGAAGAAAATGACAAAGAATTGGTTTCGGGGAAGCAAAATTTTGCCGAGATTAAAAATCTTTATGATTCACTTGTTGTTGAAAACAAAAACAAATTCGGTGAACTGCAAACGAAGTTGGAGCAAGCTTGTGTTGAATTGGACAAAAAACAACAAGAACTTTTGCAAACTTCAAATAAACTGCAAGAATCAACTGCTGAAAGTGTTAACGCAAAAAACAATGTAGAAATTGCAAACAAAAGAATCGAAGAGTTGGTTCGAAAAAGTGAAGAAGCAAATCGTGAAATGAAACAACTTGAAGTTGAACTCAAAAACAAAATTAAAGAACAAGAACAAGAACTTCATGATCTTCACGCAATAGTCGATGAAAAAACTTCCTTATTGCTTAAAGTTTCAGAAGAATTTGAACAAACCAAGAACGATCTTTATCAAAGAAATGATGCAGTTGAGAAGCTTTCCAGCGAATTGAAGTCTTTGCAGCCCAAGTTCGAATTGACCACTCAAGAAAACGATAATTTGAAAATCTATCTCGATAAAAAACTCGAGGAATTCAAAGCGCTTGAGGTAAAGTTGTCTCAACTTGAGGATGAACACACTGGCAGTCTTCACACGATACAATCTCTAACTCATCAGCTTTCTGAAACGCAATCGAGTCTGGATGAGAAATCGTCCATTGCTGAGGAGTATCATTCGGAAATTGTCGCTCTGAAAAAAGCAAACGAAGAAAATGACAAAGAATTGGTTTCGGGGAAGCAAAATTTTGCCGAGATTAAAAATCTTTATGATTCACTTGTTGTTGAAAACAAAAACAAATTCGGTGAACTGCAAACGAAGTTGGAGCAAGCTTGTGTTGAATTGGACAAAAAACAACAAGAACTTTTGCAAACTTCAAATAAACTGCAAGAATCAACTGCTGAAAGTGTTAACGCAAAAAACAATGTAGAAATTGCAAACAAAAGAATCGAAGAGTTGGTTCGAAAAAGTGAAGAAGCAAATCGTGAAATGAAACAACTTGAAGTTGAACTCAAAAACAAAATTAAAGAACAAGAACAAGAACTTCATGATCTTCACGCAATAGTCGATGAAAAAACTTCCTTATTGCTTAAAGTTTCAGAAGAATTTGAACAAACCAAGAACGATCTTTATCAAAGAAATGATGCAGTTGAGAAGCTTTCCAGCGAATTGAAGTCTTTGCAGCCCAAGTTCGAATTGACCACTCAAGAAAACGATAATTTGAAAATCTATCTCGATAAAAAACTCGAGGAATTCAAAGCGCTTGAGGTAAAGTTGTCTCAACTTGAGGATGAACACACTGGCAGTCTTCACACGATACAATCTCTAACTCATCAGCTTTCCGAAACGCAATCGAGTCTGGATGAGAAATCGTCCATTGCTGAGGAGTATCATTCGGAAATTGTCGCTCTGAAAGAAGTAAATGAAGAAAATGGGGAAACATTCGTCTCTGAACAGAACAACAAATTTGACAAACTGCAAGCGAAGTTTGATCAAGTTCGTGTTGAATTGGACGAAAAACAACAAGAACTTTTGCAAACTTCAAATAAGCTGCAAGAATCAACTGCTGAAAGTATTAACGCGAAAACCAATTTAGAAATTGCAAACAAAAGAATCGAAGAGTTGGTTCGAAAAAGTGAAGAAGCAAATCTTGAAACGAAACAACTTGAAGTTGAACAAGTTGAGCTCAAAAACAGAATCAATGAGCAAGAACAAGAAATAGGTGATCTTCACGCAGCAATCGACGAAAAAACTTCCTTATTGTTCGAGGTAAATTCTGGTATGCGTACAACTTGCAGTAGACCTCGGTTAATTCGGATTCGATGTGACAGACAAAATTATACGAATTAAGCGAAGATCCGGGTAATCCGAAACTTTTTATTAAGAATTACATTTCATAGGAAATGGCGTAAAGTAAAAGATTTTTCTTCCCCAAGCTTTTCATCTGACACTCTTCAAGAGAAATCGTCAGAATTTTGAACCACCAAACGTCTATTTATATATAGGAAATCATTTGTACTTTTAGTATCGGAGTTAAGCGAAATTCCGCATTAACCGAAGCCGGATTCACCGAAGTCTACTGTATTTTTTCACTAACTATCGCGACAGTGTTGTGTAAAAATACAGTTCACTAACTATCGCGACAGTGTTGTGTCTGCACCAACGACAAGCCACCTCAACGTGGTGGTGCAGTCCCCTTCCCTGCACTGGGGAGGGTCGAAATGGCTTGTCAATTCCCCGAGGGTCTCATCCTCGGGCGATTCTCCCTTGGACAACTCTTCTCCTTTTTTATCCCTGCTGTCCAATGCGCGGTCACATGTGGACAGCACTCTTAAACCCAATTGACCGCCCCTCTACCCCTTCTATTCTCTCTCGGACATCTCTTCCTCGTCCCTCCTTCCACCCCAAACCTCTTCATTACTCATCCCACTCACCGCTGATTCTTATCTCTATTCTTCTTCTTATCAGCGGTGACATTCACCCCAACCCTGGCCCTATAGACCCCTGCTCTGTCTGCTCCCGTAGAGTCATCTGGGGAAACAGATCGATACAATGTACCGGCTGTTCTCTCTGGGTACACCTCTCCTGCTCTGGTCTTTCTCCCGCTGACTTCCGCAAAATCTCCCCGGGACACTCTTGGACTTGCCCAATGTGTCCATCCTCTTCTCAACCCCCCTCCCTCTCACACTCCAATCCCATATCCTCATTCTTTTCTGCATCTCCATCCTCTCACACTCCAAATCCCCCACCTTCACTCACAATCAACCACAAAACCATATCTTCAAAAACTAAACCCTCACCCAAAACAACCTCGAATAATCCCACCTATCTTCCTAATCACCCCCAACTAATTTATACTTACCCTCCCTCAGCATTGACTACTCCTTCTCCACAAACCCAACAAACCACTTCTCCTCTCACACAATCCTCATTTCATCCTTCCTCCCCCTCTCAAAACAACCTCCGAATCCTACAGTGGAATGCTAATGGGATTCGCCCGCGTCGTACTGAACTCCTACACTTTCTCTCTCATAATCAGTACGATCTCATCTTCATACAAGAGTCACACCTCTCCTCTGACTCCACTTTTCGCATACCAGGCTACAAAACCCTCCAAAAGAACCGTTTTATGACGAGGAGAGGAACCATCAACTCTACGGGAAACCTAGGAGGAGGTGTTCTGATACTTGTCAAAAATGGTCTATCTTACACTTCACTCTCCACACAATCCCTCTCCTCCCTCGACCCCAGCTCCGATTATTTAGCTATTGCAATTAAAATAAAAGGAGCCGCTCCCATACATCTTTTCAACGTCTATGTCCCTCCTATCCGCTCCTCTTCCTCCGACTCCCGCCCAAAATCCTTCTCACCCTTTCTCCTACCATCATCTCCTACCACTTACATCTTTGGCGACTTTAATAGCCATCATTCATCCTGGGACTCCCACTCACCGGAAGACCATTCAGGCAAAGATTTGTTTGATTGGCTCCTCTCCTCTGATCTTTTACCTCTTAATAACTCCGAATACCACGCCCTACTACACCGTGCCACTGGAAACCGCTCTTCCCCGGACCTTTCCCTAGTTCCTGCCCGATTAGCCTCTAAATGCACATGGCAGACCCTTCCGGACCTCGGCTCAGATCATCTTCCTATCTCCATCACTATTCCCACTTCCCCTATAATTAACTCTTTCCACCGCCCCCCCCTCATTTAATTATAATAAAGCTCGCTGGGACGAATACCTTACTTATATTGATACCCACTGCCCCACTCCTTCTAACTTTACAACACTCTCTCTTTCTGAAGCCACCCACACCTTTACCAAACTCCTCAATGATGCTGCCACTTCTGCCATTCCTTTCGGCAGCATCAACCGTCCTGCTAAAGCCTGGTGGTCTCCTGAAGTCGCAGATGCCGTCGCAAAACGCCGAAAGGCATTTGCGAAGGCACACTGTTCCAAAGAAGACCGCCAGCACTATATCGCTACATCCAGATATACCTCCACTGTGATCAATAAGGCTAAAGCCAAGTCATGGCAGAATACTTGCTCTAGCCTTTCTCCTAAAACCCGTCCCAGCGAAGTCTTTTCTCTACTTCGCTCCATCTCTGGTTTCCCCTCCCCAACTACTTCTGACCTTCCCAATTTCTCAAATTGCCATACCCCTGTAGATTGTGCCAATCATCTCTCCTCACACCTACAGTCCCATTTCTCTACCCAAACCCCAAAACCTTTTCGAAGCACCGAGAAAGCCCAAATGAAACAAATCAGAACCGCACACTGCAACACCCTGCATTCCACTTTCTGTTCACCATTCTCCTCAATTGAACTCTCTACAGCTATCTCTCAACTCTCAACATCAACCTCCTCCGGCCCTGATCAAATTACCTACCCTCTTCTATCCCACCTACCACAATCTGCGTTACATTTTCTTCTATACATCTTCAACCTTTCTTGGTCAACACACACCTTCCCGTCTGCTTGGAAACAATCAACAATCATCCCCATTCTCAAACCCGGAAAACCCTCTGACTCACCTTCTTCATATAGACCCATTTCTCTCACTTCATGTACCTCCAAACTCTTCGAAAGAATGGTTTTAGGACGACTAACCTATTTTCTCGAACTACATGACATTCTCTCACCCGTGCAAGCTGGTTTTAGACCTGGTAGATCGACTGTAGACCAGGTTCTCCTTCTCTCACAGTCAATCGCAGATTCCTTCCACCAATCTAAGCCAGGCGCACGTACAGTCCTTGCCACTGTGGATTTTGCGAAAGCTTTTGACTCAGTTTGGCACTCTGCCCTACTCTCTAAACTCCTCTCATTAGATCTTCCTCTTTGCTTTGTCGAATGGATACGATCCTACCTCTCAGATCGCCGTTCGAAAGTCCGTATCTGTAATTCATACAGTCGTCCTTTCCGTCTCCGAAGAGGAGTTCCCCAAGGTTCGGTTCTAGGACCAGTTCTCTTTTCTTTATATATCAATGACCTTCCCACTTTCCTTCCTGCATCTGTTAAGACCTCTCTCTATGCAGATGACCTAGCCATATGGGCCTCCTCCCCGAGAGTTGAGTGTGCAACCGCTGTAGTACAAGCTGCCCTCAACAGACTGGTGGAATGGTCCTCAAAATGGCGCCTTCCTCTCAACCCCCTCAAATGTGAAACATCCTTCTTCAGCTTAGACCCCTACCAATCACGTATACAACCCTCTCTTCACATTCTTAACACCCCTCTCAAATTCAACCCTCATCCAACCTTTCTCGGTGTAACCTTCGACCGCACTCTCTCTTTCAAATATCACGTCTTATCCTTACGGAAAAAGTTTCACAACCGATTTCGTGCTTTTCGCTCCATTGCCTCTGCCTCCTGGGGCCCATCAAAAGAATCCTTATGTACCCTATACAAAGCCTTCATTCGCCCCATCCTCACCTATGCTTCCCCAGGCTGGTTTCCCTTCTCATCTCCTACTCACATCACCTCCGTGGAGAAGATGCATAGATCTTCCTGTCGAGTAATCACAGGTTGTCTATCGTCCACTCCCATTCCTCTACTTCATATAGAAGCACTTCTACCTCCACTACGAGTCACCCTCACTCACCAATCCCTTTCCTTCTTTGAACGAGCCCTCCGTCTACCTCCCACCTTTCCTATAGCCTCTCTTGCGAACTCAAACCCCCGGACACGTCTCAAAAAGAACTCATGGAGATCTTTCTCCAGATCACATAACCTTACCCCTAACCTACATCTCACCCGTGAACCACTAATCCTATGCCCTCCTAAACCCCCCTGGTCTGCCCCATCTAATTACACAATCTCACTCCGCCTCTCATCCCCATGCTCTCGCAAAGACCCCCCCTCCCTTCGCAACACTGCAGCTACCTCCCATCTTTCCACTCTATCTCACAGCGATATCTCTGCCTGGACTGACGGTTCGGTACCTGGCGGGCTGGGACAGGGTGGTGCAGGGATACACATCAAGTGTACAAAGTGTGTCACTGCTACCTCGCTTTCCTTCTCGACTGGTCTCTGGACTACCAGTTATAGTGCTGAAACCTTCGCTATCCTACATGCTCTTGAGTGGTGTATCTCTCACTCCAAGACATGTAATTTCGACTCTATCACCTTCTTTTCCGACTCTTTATCTGTCCTTTCAACTCTCTCTACCCCCCTACCATATTTAACCCCAAAATCCCTATCCAATACCCAATCTCTTCTTAACTCTCTATCTCAATCCAAGGTTGTCCATCTTCAATGGATACCTGGTCACTCTTCCCTCCCAGGCAACGACTTAGCTGACTCTCTAGCTAAAGCCAGTGCCTCTCTCGATCCCTCCAATATATCAGTATCCCTCACACCCCTTATCTCCTCCCAACGGCTATCCCTCTACACCAGTTGGAGACGCAGTGTCCAATCTGGTTTCTTCCAACACCAAATCCCTACAGTATCTCCCGAGGAGCTTACTCTCCCTCGCTCCGCTCGCTGTGCTCTCTCCCGTTTACGCTGCAATGGGCACAGCACTCTCCTCAACTCTTATCTCCATAGGGTTGGACGAGCCGAGACTCCTTCTTGCAGCAACTGTGGTTCTGAATCACAGGATCTCTGACATCTCGTGCTCGACTGCCCTGTACTAGACCCTCTGCGTCGGGCCATTTTCGGCCACACCCCTTCTCTTCTGGACCTCTGGTCCCGTCCGTGGGGAGTCGCCCGACTATTGGGATTCCGCGGAATTGATCCGCGCCCCCATCCCTAGGAATGGGTCGGGTAAAACCACCACCACCACCACAGTGTTGTGTAATTTATAAACTAAGATCGGTTATAAAACTTACAAATAAATTAAATTAAACAATGGCGAACTGTTCCACGTAAGATGTAAGAAGACAGATACTAATCATTTGTTTCTGTTATGGAAGTAAAGGCACAACAACCATCCAAACCAGGCATATGATTATAAACAGCGGTCGCCAATATGAACTATCAATAACTTATCTTTTTCTTTATCGTTTCAAGTCGACTATTTGAAACTGCATCTAGTGTAGAATTTTCTCCCAAACACAATCAATGTTTTTTAAAGATGCGACTATTGTCAGACCCCCATGGTTGAGGTTGCTTTCGGGCCACTAGTGGGCGATCGCTAGTGTAGAGCTTTTCCATCTGGAACTGTTAGCAGATCATTATAAATTTTGTAATCCTGTTCCAAATTTTTGTTTAGTTGCTTTTGTTTGCTTGTTTTACAAGAATAAAGCAAGTTGAAATGCTCACAGATATCGCAGCAATTCTCCGAACTTAAGGACGAAATGGATCAAACTCAGTTCGAACTCGAACAATGGAAGAACGAGAAAGAGATTGTTCGAGAACGCGATGAAGCTGTGGCGAAGGCGGAACATTTGCAAAAGTCCCTCGATCAAGTTAGTTTTTTTATTAATTGTTTATATCCCCGTGTGCTTTGCGGTGTGTCAGTTGCTTTGAAAGTCTTCTGATTTTCGGCCACGGCAATTGTTGCTCGGTTGTTACCTGCTTCAGAAAAGTTCACGTCCAAACTTAATTACAACTGTTACGTTGCAATCAGTTCTGAAGCAAGGTCAAGTACGAAATTCGCCCTTGTTTGCTGCTTATAAGTTTCATTTAATCGCATTATTTATTAATCGGTGATGATTTATTTTTCCGGTACACTTTTGTGGTTTTCTCGCTGTGCCAAGAAAAACTACTATCAACTACTTCCCCTGTCGTTTTTATTTATGTTTGTTTTATTTGTTAATATTGCTGCAAAGATTCACTTTTCGATAACTTCATCATTTTTTGCCGAATAAAAAGAAAAATAAATGTCTATTTTCGCAATTGAATCACAATTATAATATTGTCATTTTAATTTTCTTAAATTATTGCTCTTTCATCTTAAGCAAGTTTGCGTTTACTGCAAACGTTGGAGAGTTGTCGTTTTCTCTCAATTGTGGTGTCACCCGAAAATAAAGGGTGCTTTGCAACGTCATAATAGTAGAGATTAATAAGCTCTTAGCAACGACTGGAGTTTCTGTGAACCTGTCTTTCAATTGCATGCTTGTGTGTTGGAATTCTCTCATTTCTTGTCAGTTTGAAAAAATAATTCTCGGAGAATTGTCACGCTTCGTCAAATCGGCCACTTTGACCAATCACGTAATTGAAGACGATGGCCTTCACGACGTCATAGTGTCCTACTTCGAGGTAGTAGCATGGAGTCCTGACTCTGCCAGCATGAACTAAACTGAATTTTTGATACTTTCGACGTCGTTGTCTTTGTTATTTTGATTTATGGCTGCATTAATATGCAAAATTTGTGATAAGATAGATTTTCATCACACTGTGGAGATTTATCTGATCAATTTTCTTTTTGTTACCTGCACGATAAAACATCTCTTAGTTAGTTGAAATTATTTTAGCACATTTCTTGCTACTAATTTTTGAGTTTTTACAGTAGTTTAAAAAATCTTTTCTGATTGCACCTTTGTTGCCTGTATGTTATTGAGTAGGTTTAAAATCACTGCTACTTGATAAAAAATTGTTTGTTTTTGTAGATGTAGACTCGAAACTTAACTTTAACACGTTATTTGATGATCATTTTCGTAACTATTTCAGTTTTAAATTAGAATTAGCTGCTTTTCATGTTGCTAATAACTTTTACTGTAAAGTTTTGATGTAAATAGGGCGTGGAAAAAAGGAAATAAAAGGTTCATTTGTTTTGCTCGCTTGCATTTCCTTGGTCGCATCACTCTCGCATGTTGTATTTAATTAAAGTTTTTTTCACTGACAATGCGTTTATGTGCAGTTATGTTTTCAACAAAGCATGTTATTTTTAATTTGTTCTATTTGTTTGTTTTTGGCGCGTTGGTGTTGTTTGGAAAATATGCACTAAACATTTATGTTGAGGGGTCGTGCATCTATTTCGTTTGTGTTTTAGGTGTTTTTTTTGATTCATTTCATTGCGATACATAAAAAGTAGACGAGCTTTACGTGGAATAGACATTGTGCAAAAGCACGCTATTTTAAACAACCACACTTAATTCTAAACGAGTATGGTATTCTTAGAGAGTTTAGACTATTGAACGTAGAATTTTTATTTTGTTGGAAATTAACAATAAAATGTGTCGATCGCTCCAAGCTCTTAGTGCAAAGGATTAAAATATGAAAAAAACAATACGAAATTGGTTTAGTTCAATCACTATCTTCTTCCATCGGGACTCTCACCTAGATTTTCTAGACTAGGAGGTCCACTGTAAATGTTTTCTTCGAAAAAGATTCAAACTGAACACATTGTTGAACGTTTTGTTAATTGGAATCTTCTTGCAGCATAATTCTCAGCTCGAAACTCGTTTATCGGACACTGAAGATCGCCTTTTAGAAGCTCAGCAAGAAAACAAGCAACTTTCAAAACAAATTCGATCCGCAGCAAGTAGGTTGACGCACGTTCGGGATCTTTCCTGTCGTCGATTTCTATGTAAGATCGGAATCAGCAGTCGCTCATTTCCCATGGGTGAATGTTTCGAAGATAACTTTTCCACGTTCGGTGTCGAAGAATAGACTACAGTTTTGTTTTTTTAACGATATAGTTATTTGGGGAAAGTTATCGTAAAGAAGCGGGTTCTATCTGGGATCGAGTTTTAGTGATTTATTATACGTTTTTAGACATGATATATTTTATGGAAAAACTCATTGTTATTGCTTCGCCTGCTTGAAAAATTTATGTCGTTAGTTGTCCCTAAAATTCAAAAGGTTGGCGACTGCTGATTTGAACGACAGTAAATAATCGCTTGAACATTTCGCGGGTCGCAGTGTTTGATTTATTGAGTGTTTAGCTGATTATCGGGCTGCTTCTCTCTCCGATGCAAACGACATCGTTTCGTACGAGAAAGGACACAACGATCAGCAGAAGGAAGTAAGACTTCGGTTCTATTTATTGGAGAATATTTTTTTGAAGATGATTCGCGAACTTTTTTTTCGTCAACTTTTGTCACTGTAGTTTCTTTGTTGTAAAGCTAATTAGTTGCTATTGGAATAGTTTTCAGTTTAGATTTCGTATGTAGGGAATGGAATTTCTTCAGATGCAGCTTGAAGAAATTGCTCGCGAGCAAGAAGTTCAAGCGCACGAGCACGAAAACGCCGTCTCCAAATTAAACGAAACCATCAGCAGGTTCGATAGCGTTGTGCAATTATATTTTACACAACTGATGGAACTGTCTTGAAATATCAAGAAACATTGCCTTTTAAAAAAGTTTAGCTGAAAAATTATGTGAATAATTAAGCCGAAGCCCTGGCTGCAGACCAATATAGTTATGGTTGGCAAATCAGTTATTTACTAATTAATTAAAGTAAAAGTCTTCCTCTGGACGGCAATGACCCGAGTTTGAAATGAGATCGGGACAAAAGCAAATCACTTAAATAATATCCTCACCATTCTTTGATAAAATGTCACTGAAAATTTTCCTGGAAGTTTTCTGCAGCAACTTATAAAGGCAATCAACTATTGTATCATTGTCTACGCTTTACGACACCGACACAGCTTATAATATCAATTTCTATTTAATAAGTAAATTCGGTTTTTAGCGATTTTATACCGTACATACATTTTTAATTTGTTAAGATTTTAAGCAATGAATCTATCTACGCAATAATTAGCCAAGTTCGTTTTTAACTGTATATAATTTAAAAAAATTATTACAAAGTGAAATGACGAGATATCGCAATGAGGGTTGTTTTATGTTAATCAGTATTTTATAAAGTTTTTATTGACACTAAAATTTATTGTTTCAGATAAAATTTCTTAATTAAAATTTCTTATGTTTAATGATTGAGTTATATGAACTGAACCTCCATAAAATGACTACTCCTCAAGAAAAAGCGCAATGTGTATCCTGGTTCATTGAGACAAAATCAGATGTTCAGACCCAGCGAAACTACAGAAGTAAGTATGGAAGAGACCCACCATCACGTCCTTCAATTCATTTATGGCACAAGAAATTTATGGAGACAGGGACAGTGTTCGATACAAGAAGGAGTGGGCGACCAAGAACATCTGAAGAAAACATCGAGCGTGTAAGGCAAGCCTTTCAACGTTCTCCTATGAAGTCCATCCATACTGTTGCCAGACAATTGGAACCCCCACGTTCAACAGTGCACAAAGTCCTACACAAGAATTGAAGATTGTATGCTTACAAAGTGCAAATGTTACAAGCACTTCAGCCAAACGACATGCCAAGACGAAAAAAATTTGCAGTGAACATGCTGCAACGAATTTCTGAGGATGAAGCATTCCTGAAGCGAGTTTGTTTTTATGATGAGGCAACTTTTCATGTCTCAGGAAAGTTAAACAAACATAATGTAAGAATTTGGGGATCAGTAAGAAGTAAGAAGGGTCTGAACATCTGATTTTGTCTCAATGAACCAGGATACACATTGCGCTTTTTCTTGAGGAGTAGTCATTTTATGGAGGTTCAGTTCATATAACTCAATCATTAAACATAAGAAATTTTAATTAAGAAATTTTATCTGAAACAATAAATTTTAGTGTCAATAAAAACTTTATGAAATACTGATTAACATAAAACAACCCTCATTGCGATATCTCGTCATTTCACTTTGTAATAATTTTTTTAAATTGTAAAGAGACTTTATGGACACCCTTATATCGTCGATTTTTTCTGATTCTATCTCGTTATTTGTTTTCTTATTTCTTACAAACTTTGCGATTATGTCTCAAAAATTCGCCGAAAAACCGTTTATGTTTTATTGGCGTCAACGAAATATTAGATTTTTCTACGTTTCAGCTTGACCGAAGCATATAGCATTAGGGTTAGTAATTAATCGCTTAAGGCCCGTTTCCACTACGAGCGTGGAAAAAAGCATTCTTTGTTTGTTTTATTGCTTTTTTTTTGCGCTCGCTTCAATTTTAACCGCTCGCTTCAATCGAAGATCAATAAAAGAGAGAAAGAATGCTCTTTTCCACGCTCGTAGTGGAAACGGGCCTTTATAGTCGACGGTTTTCATTTTTATTTTAGTTAAAGTTAGCTTAGAATTTTTTAGTTAAATAATTAATTGTTTGTTCTTAAAACATTTAAAAATTTTTCTTTTACTTAAACATTTATTGCTTCATACTCTTAAGGCGAAGATTGTTTAATCATTGATCATCTACTCTTGATAGAATTAGTTAACATTTCTGCCTATGCTCAGTAGTCGTTCTCATAGCGCACTGTAACCTTTAAAGATTTCTTTTTTTCTTTGCCTTTCTTAAGATGTTCCACTCGAATGCCCGCTCTTTCAGGCGTGTCATGTTTTCTTTTCGAGCAGGAAATTGCTCATTTTTTTCTCTCTATTCAGTCTGACACGTTGCAGAGCCAGTTTTACCAAGGCTCAGACTGTTGTTTCACTTTTTTGCGGTTTGTTCGATTAAGCGTCAAGCTTTGACATTGCATTTAAGTTGTATGAATGGAGAAATTTAGTTTTCAATGTGCAAAGAGTAGTTTTGTGTTCATAGTGAGTTTAATTTTGAGTGATTGTTTGTTACGTTTGAAGAAAGCGCTAGCTTGTAGACATTCTGTTAATCAGTTACTTAAAACTTGCTGTATTTCTACAATAGAGCGTTTGTAGTTAAACCAGTAATTATAATCATTATCTGTTAGACCGGTGTTTTCTGTTAAGTAGTTATTATTTAGTTATTAAGTTTATTTAAGCAAAGTGAGATTTCACAAAATAAAAGTTTTGACTATTTAATATCAAATATCGTTGTCAACTTTCGTGCTGTTCTTTAGAGCGCTTTTTGTTCTATTTTAAACGACGTGAAAGTTACTGTGTGTCTTAGGTTGCTGACGGAGAAGCAGCAACTTTTGGAAGCATTTGAAAAGCAGTCAGAAAGTT
The DNA here is from genome assembly GCA_963680785.1 of Diplosoma virens. NCBI lineage: Eukaryota > Metazoa > Chordata > Ascidiacea > Aplousobranchia > Didemnidae > Diplosoma > Diplosoma virens. Next base: position 15,764,394 of record OY796893.1, read on the forward strand.
TGAACGACGTTTTAAAAAGGTTTGTTGATATTTTTAAACCTTCTTTCGTTTTATGTAAATTTTTTTTTAATTTTTAAGTTGCCAGATTTTGAAGACTATGCGTTTCTTAAAAGTTTAGTGTTTTTTGAATTTGGGGCTAGTCAAGTTCAGAATGTTACCATCACTCAAACTAGTTTTTGTAGCCTTAGCATTTAAGGCAAATGATTTATAAATGAAATATTTTGTACCAGAAATTGTTCTGTTGCACCGGCCATTGATAAAAACTATTAAGTTTCATTCGCTAAAGGTTTTAATTATATTTTTTTGCATTAAGATATGAAGAAAAAGATAACGAATGGAATAAATTGACAAAGATTGTAGAAGAACAAAATCACTCTTTGGTTCTAGCCAAGGCCACGCAAGAAAGCTCTGACATAGATTCCGAAAAAAGGCTAAAAAATCTGCAGCAGTTGGAAGTGCTTTTTAACAATTTGCAAGAAAAATACCAGGTTGTTGTAGTAATTAGCTGTGAAGTTTACTGCTTTTCTGACTAAATTGTTAACCGATACTTCGTGGGGTCTTTAATGGGTTAATATACCGGTAGGCAAACGATAATGTTTTAGTAATTGAAGTAAATAGGCATTAGCTTGTCATTTTTTAAAGCAACTATTTTTGACCAGGAGTGGATTTTTGGGTTCTCGTTCATTATTCGCCGTGCTTGCGATAAATTTTTAAATTTGAGAGAATCCCCAAAGCCTGCGAGATTAGATACGGCAAAGGGTAAACGAAACCCGATTTTTGTTGCACTGTTGCACCCTTTCCAATTTTAAGAACTGTTAAATATTTTGCGATACGTAATTAACCAACCACATAAAAACTTAACGTCCTGCCGTTTAAGAAGCTTTATTGCAATTTATGATGGTTTATGGGTTATGTAACAATCAATCAATTAACCATGCATTGTAGATTTTATTTTGATTTCATTAACTCAATTGTTTGCTCCTACAACTGGTACCTGGAAAACTGGTTTGATTATTTTTGATCTTCAATTTGTTCTTCAATTTCAATGTGAAATTAACAAAGACGTACAATCTAAGTAGAGTTTTGGTCCAGTACTTGAATGTTTATATAATCAGTTATCAAGAAGCCTTTTTCTATATCAAATTTAATTGTTATAGCTATTTGGTATCATATTAGTAAGAAATAGCTGTTAAATGTTATTTAAAGTTTATGCTTTACAGTATAATGGAAATTTTCGGTATAAAACTTTGCTGTCTATTTCATTGTTTTTCTATTGTATTTTTGGTATTATTAGGATTTGAGTATGTTAAATATTTAAAAGGTTACGTCCCACGTCATTTGCTTGCAGTTGTATAGAAATATGATTTAAAATTTGCCTCTTCATTCGTTACAGACTAAGAGTATGTAAATATTTTTATTCGTGCCCCACTTTTAAGTACTGCACAACATCTCAAAGATTAAGAATAATTATAAGAAATATATTGATGCTTGACCAATTTTACTTATGCTAACAAATTAGCGCAATAGATAGATGGTTGAAGTAGGAGCACAAGGTTTTTTCAATTTTTTTTTGCTGTGAAAACAGTATACCTGGGCCCTTATGTTTTTGCAAACTTCTACAGATTTGCTTAATGAATGTGGACAGTTTAGTTTGCTTTAAGTTTCCTTTTGTTCAGATAACTACTACAGTAATATTATAGTTTTAAATCGTTTGTTTTATGTCTGTATCTTTTTGTTGTTTTAACTTAGCGTAATTTGAAAAACGCTTCCCTGGCAATATTGTCTGTTTTCCAAGTAGTTTTTGTGTGGTAATATTGAAAATTTATATAAGTGAAGTGCTATTTTGTTCAGGTATCCCATTGTTTATAACTTTTATCTATTCCTAGGAGAAGATGGAAGAACTGTCCATTATAACCGAGACCAAAGAACAATATGAAGTTGAGATTCCGGAGTTAAAATCCAAGTTAAACGGCTTACGTGCTGAGAACAATTCCTTAATTAATCAGGTTACTAAGATTTCTCATGTATTTTTAATATTAAACAGCTTCATTTGTCGATTACGTAACTATTAGATTTAAAATGATGGAATCCATCGTTAGGTTCTTACACAATTTTTCCGATCAACATTTAATTTGCCCGAATATGTCTGGTTAAACTTATAATCTTTGCCACATCAGAATCGTCTGCTGTACGTGCTGCTTTTACTTTCCATTATATTCTATTGATTCGCTGTGTTTTAAAACAGGTAAAGCAAAGCAACTCTACGATTGAAAATCTGCAAAAAGAACTGGAGCAGGCTGCAGAAAGTTATGAAAATAACAACGTTCGTCATCAGGAAGACGTTACCAACCTCAAGCAGATATTAAGGGACAGGGACAATGTGAGTTGATTTTGTTACGATTTTCTGCTCTGTACGATTTCCAGTCTCCCTGACGCCTAACTTCAATAATTTTATTCTGTATTTAAGCGATATGTATACGCCCATTTTTGCGACAAAACTAAGCTATAATTAAAAACAAAATTATTAGATTTACGAAGTCTAAGTTTTGTTAAACTTTATCGTGTTAAGTTTGTAAGAGAATGAAAATACCCTGATTAATTGAATCACATTTTTAATGAAAACAGATGTTAATATATTGAATTGAAATTTTTATCTAAAAGAAATTAAAAGAAGCTACATTTGACGCTCTACTTCTTACAGGAAATGGTGGTTTTGCGCAACCATGTAGAGCATTTCAAAAAAGAAGTGACCGTTGTACAGCAGCTGTTTGATGAAAAGAAGAGTGAATGCGAAAAATTGGTCGAAATCTTAAACGAAAGCCGAGACAAGGTCGGTCTTTTCAATCGACTTCTATTCAACTTGATTTGATTTTTATCAAAACGACCACAGGTCACTCATCTGACGTCGGAGTTGCGCCAGCGTGATGCCGAAGCAGTTGCTTTGGCGCAACAGCGAGATGGTGCTATTGAGCAATCAGAAATTCGCGCCAAGGATCTGGCAGAGTATGTAGCGTCGCTTGAACAAAGAATCAAGCATCGAGACGAGGAAGCCGAATCGGTCAAAAACCAGGTATGTTTTTCCTCACTTCCACTCACTGTAGTATTCGATGACCTTGTAATTACTATTCTAACCTTGCTTATTTTGATGGTTTTTTAAGATAAGATTTCATACCGTTTCTATGCATTTCTAGTCTCATTAACTGTTTCTGGTTAAGCCTTAAATTCTAGCCTTTAACTTTTTGTGTTTATTTTTATTTTTTTATACTTCAAAACTTTTTTAGCTGGAAACCTTGCAGTTCCACAAGTCTGCATCCGACCTGGAGCTCGCTGACATGAAAGAGAAGTCACGTGACGATTCGGAAGCATTCAAATCAAAGATCTTCGAACTTGAAGAGAAATACCAATTGCTACTGGTAACCTGTTCATTCAAATGAGTCGAGAATGATTTGACGGTTTGGTGTTGGCATTTATGTTGTGTTCTATTAAGTTGCGAAGCACCTACGTCCTACAATTTGCCGTAAGTTTTTTTCGAGCCCCAACTACTTGTTCTGACCGAACTGTTTGCTCGCACGCTTCTGAACGATGTAGATTGTTAAATGCCCATCGTAAGAATTTATTTTTCTGAAACTAGATGACAATATGTTGGTCCTGTTTTTCGTCGGTTTTAATTGCAGCTGATTTTCAGCACGAACACGAAGAATTGATAGAGAAAAATTCTTCCGAAATGAAAATACAAAAAGAAAACTTTTCGAAGCTTGAAGAAACGTACGACGTTCAGGTAGGGGATTAAAAAGCACTTAGCTCGTATTATTAAGCCAAATGATCGTTTTCATTGTATGCGTTGTTCGACATGCGCCAGAAAATTTATTTTTTTATTAATCGATTTTGGCTTTGAAAACTTTCCAGCTAGGATCAAAGCAAAATGAGATGAAAAAAGAAATAAAAAAATCTAAGCTTTCTGAACCACATAAATAGTGGAAATGAGCATTAAGAAAAATTTTGTATTTGCTAATTAGCACTCAAATTGGCTCGTCAATCTTTGGAGCCAAGTCACGCATGTAATAACTACAATACTACACCTATGGCCAAGAGACGTCTCAAGTCAAGAAAGCCATTCGGTGATGAAGCACACACCCTATTGGCTTACAACACCAATGCTCCAACATGGATTCATGAAACATGGAAAGGAAACCCGTCCAAAAATATCTTACGACGCCACTCTTCCATTCCTAAAGTAGGTTCAATCCCAACTGGACACGAGCTCAGTGGCAGTCGCTTAGCCTGGGTACCACTGACTCGCCTTTGCAATGGCGTTGGACGATTTGGTTTCTTGATGTACAAATGGGGGCTCATAACATCGGAAGCTGGCAAATGTGGTGCAAAACAACAAACCGCGAACAATATCCTATATAATTGTTCCATATACTCACTTCCTGGAGCAGTTGTACTATCATCCCTGGTCCAGGATGACGACAATATCAAATGGCTGCTCGAAGATTGTCCAGACATCTGACCCCAAAGATAAAGAAACAACATCTCTAACGAAAGAAGCACAAAATTTTTTTGGTTGCTTACATTTCATATGAAACTTTTTGTCGGAGTCATAATAATTATGAAGAGAAAATTCAAAATAAAAACTGTTCACGAAAAAAATCATTGTTTTTGCTGTTGAAATGTCCGACGGAAAGCTTTAGGCAATATTTTTGATCTTTTTCCATCTTGCCTTAACATGTTAATCATTTTTTTAATCAACTCCTTAGATAAAATGGCTATTTAAGAAATAAAGTTTATCGTTTTAATTCAATTTACTTCTCGAGTTACGACATTTGCAAATTTGAATTTTTTACAGTCGGCTGAGGTTCGCAATCTGACGTCAATGCTGGAATCCCAGATTCAGGAGTCTGATCGTTATCATAATGAGGAAGTATCTTCGTTAAAGGAGAAACTCGGTGAAGTTGAAAACCTTTTGAACCAGGAAAGAGCAAGAAACACGGAGAAAGAGGAACAACTTTCACTTAATGTTAAACAATTCAATGAACTTCTGGTTAAGGTAAATAAAACACAAACATTTGGTTGATGCACGATTTATCTATTTGCTGTTTTGATTGTAGTCGCTTAGTTTTATCTGTTACGCAATGCATCGCAATGGCTGGTGAGTTACACCGAATTTTAAATTCTGTTTTAAATACGTCATGCGGTTATGTTTCACGTAACTAGCATTAAATTTTACCTGCAGTTGGTTGTCTTTGTGACGTTCAATTTTTGCTTAATAATGAATGTTTTTATGAGACTGCATTGCGACTGATGCGTTCAATTGATTTCCTTTCTATTGTTTTCCTCTCCGATTCGAGACAAGACTTTTTTCCAGGTTACGGAGCAGGAAAAATGGAATGTCGAGTTGCAGGAGAAGCGGAAACTATGCGAAGATCTCACTTTGTCATGCGAGTGAGTTGTATTCTAGAACTTTCTCCTAGTCGCTGATAGCAAGTCAACCTTCAGCTTTGTTTGATTGAAACTGATGTCTGCGGGTTAGGTTTAGCCTAACTCTTTCTAGAATTTACTAATATTCTTGAATCGTTTGTGCGGCACGTGCCGAATTTTTCATTCGACGTTTACATTCAGTTTATTTTCAAATACTTTTTCAAGACGAAAGTTTTCCGCCGTGTTTTTGAGGAAGTTTAGCGAAAGGCTTAATTAAGTCTCTTAAAGATTTGATGAAATCCTTCAATAGCATTCATACTTATATATATTTTTGATATGACGGATAACTTTTATCATGTTAACAGTAGAACTAATGACGTATTTTCCGATACAAATAAATTTTTCGATTGAACTTCAATAAACTAAAGAACTCACTGCAAACCTACATGGCCCAGTCCGAGGCTGCTACTTCAAGTAGTTACCCATTTTTTTCTTGGTATGACCCAATTGACCTGGTTGCTGCCTTTGTAAGCGGGTTCACTAACCTTTGTAAGCGGGTTGTGGGTAAGCAGCGTCACCCATATTTAGTATTTCTATTTTCATGATATTTTTCCTGGTGCACGACAGATATCAATGCTGACAGGTTAAGGACAGTGATGACAAAGAATTGTTTTCAGCCTCCTCAAAGAGCGACTTGAAGACGCTCTGAAAAAAGCGCGTTTCGGAGATGAGGAGGTACGTAGGCAAAGTGAAGGTCTTTCGCTTGCACGAGAGCGCCTCGACGAGAAAGAAGAGCTCATTCAGCGGCTCGGAGAGGAGTTGAAAAGCAGAGGCGAAGAGGTGCGGGATCTCAAGGAGTCGCTGCGTCTTGAGAGCGAACGCCAGGTGATCAAATTTAGTTACACTTTGGTTCATGTTGTTTATTGCGTCGTTTTTGTTTTACTGTCGATTGTTTCGGTTGTTTTCAGCTGAATGAGCTGAATTCTCTCGTCGAGTCAAGGGCCAAAGAAAAAGAAGAGGCCCTCCAGGATTTAAAGAGAGATTATGAAGGTAGAACTTATTTGAATCGGCTCCTTTGATTAAAAAGGAGCATTACTGACAAAATATTATTTAAATAGACTGTTTAATTACAAAATATCTATTTGAATAGACTGATTTCAACAAAATAAATATTTCTAACTGCTCAGCAAAAAATTTTTCAAAAAATTCTCTGGTCTTGAATATTCCAATGTTTTCTATTGCAGTTTTGGTTTTAAGGTTTTAAAATTTTCGTTAACAGCGCTGTTGAACAACCTTTTGAAAATCAATCAAAAAGAGAATCAATCAAAAAAGTTCAAATATGGTTGAAATTTCATGATAAAAGAAGCCATTTTTTGCATTTAAGATGGGCGATAATTTGTACACCACTACTGTGTGGCACGGAAATGTTTGGTTTATTCATTAATTGATTGGAAAGCCGAATTTGCACTTAGCCATAAGCAGATTGGCATTGTGAAATCATGCACAGTTTCTTGTGTTAATTCCAGTCCTTTTAAACTATAAAAACAAGAAGCTTCATTTCCAAAGCGGACCCGCCACATGATTGTGGATGCCGACTTCTTTGTTTCAAATACTTCTTGCAATGGAAGGAACTCGATTTGACAGTTTTTGCCAGAACTCAATTATTTCGTCGAATGTGTGACTGCTGCACAGCAAATAAATTCTGTAAGGATGATAATGCAGTGTGCCGTCTTTAACATGACGCAATAACACAGGCCTAACTCTTCAATTGCAGCTGTAGAAAAAAGCCATTGTAAAGTGCAATTCAACTTAACCTCTGCTATGTTACTGCGTTTGATCCTTTTTCATACATCTTTGATAGCATCATTTCTCGCTTAGTTTTGCCTTTCTAGAAACCCGTACAGACGCGAAATGTTCAAACTATTAATCGTCTTTTTTGTTTAACGTTATGTACTACCTTTTTCCTGGTGCTTTGTTAAGATTTTTTTCAATTCTTCAAACATTTTGTTTTTTTAAGGCTTACAAGTATTGTAATAAAAGTACTGTTAGGCAATTTATCGATTGATATTTTATTGATTCGACAATCAGAAAGGTTTTTCGAATCAATAAAATGTAATCAATCGCTAAATTATCTAACGGTACTTTCAGTGCAATACTCGTTTTATACCGTGCACAAAAAAGAAAAGGTTTACTTAAAAGTTTTGTAACAGGAATTACGCTCCAATTCATAGAAAAAGCATTATTTCGTTATGTTTTTAAAAATATCATTGCTTTACTGAATAGTCAGAAATGACTTGCTGAGTGACGTCGTTTCTGCAGCAGTTTCTTATTGGCTGTTTACGGAGATGCTTTTTAGGTGAAATCGAGCGAATGAAAACTGTGTCGGAAGAGCAATTACGAAGGCTGGAAGAAAGCGAAAAAGAAGCGGAAATGAAGGAGAGAACGTGGATGGCCACCTCTGTCGAATTAGAAGAAAAAGTAAGATTTTAAACCGTCAATCTTTGAGGCCACTTTGCCCGGTTCAGTTTGCGCAATTCAAAACTTTTTGTTCAAGGTTAAGGAATTAAGCCAAATGAAAAACGAATCGATGATCAAGTCGTCGAGGCGCGACCAAGATTTGGTGGATTTAACGGAAAAGTTAAATCTGTCCAACAGCGAAAAAGCCGCCTTAGAAGAACAAGTAAGCATTATTTACGCGACAAGCAAAAAGTGTTATTTAACCCACTAGTAACCAGCAGTAGTTTAAAAGGTCAAAAATTATTTCCTTCAGCAGGTTTTGTTCATAGTGGACGAGAAAAACATTTCCATGTTAAATTTTCAATTTTGATCTTTTTGACATATTTTTCGAAAATGTAGTACTTGTGCTACAAATGGTTGTTAGGGGTCGGAAAAACAAAGATAATTACATTTTTATTAAAATAGAGATGATTTATGTTGCTATAACGCTCTTTATTGTTTCATTTTAGTTTCTTTTTAGAATATTTTTTATGAAGCAAATGGACTAAAACGCGGTCAGACAGGGTCAACCAACTTTTTTTTATCCGCATGGAGCATGCCTGTGGACTGTTTTGGCATCTCTGAATCTCTTTGTTGGGGTGGTAGAGACATGTAGCTGGCTCAACGACGAATATAAGTCAAATTGTGATAGGGTTGGAAGGAGTGGAGTCTTAAATTTGGTGTAGCATCAATGCGACACTGGTTACTAGAGGGTTAAAGTTTTGAAATATTTTGTTGGGGTGGTAGAGACATGTAGCTGGCTCAACGACGAATATAAGTCAAATTGTGATAGGGTTGGAAGGAGTGGAGTCTTAAATTTGGTGTAGCATCAATGCGACACTGGTTACTAGAGGGTTAAAGTTTTGAAATATTTTGTGGTATAGATTGAAAATAACTCGCTCGTTTTCTACGTTTACGAATTTAAAAACAATTTGGTTTTTACCACTATTACAGGTTTCGAAACATGATGCTCAAAAAGAAAAGGCGAAGAAAATAATTAAAGCTCACCAGATTCAAATAAAGCATCTCAAAGATGAAAAAGAAAAAATCCAAAATGAACTGGTTCAAATAAAGAGCGAGTTATCCACGAATAACAAGATTCAAGAAGAAAAAATCCAAAAAAATAATGACGATGAACAGCGAATCAGTTCATTAGCCAATCAGATCCAAGAGTTGGAACAGGTGATTATGTCGTGCTTATTAGTAATGGCTGTAGTTGTTTACAGAATGTATTGTAATTCAGGAACTTGTTTCATCCCAACGAAAGTGCGAAGAATCCGAAATCTTGATTACGTCATTGAAAGAGCAGATTGCCGTTGTCATGTCAACGTCTCAAGACGACATTTCCGTCAAAGATGACGTCATATCGCGGTTAAAAATCGAACTAGCTTCTTTAGTGACGAAGCATGGCGAAGAGAAAGAGGCGTGGAAGAACAAGTTGCAAGAGATGGCGACCCAGCTAGAAAGCCGTCAAAACGAGTGGCAGATAGAGCGCGTCAAGTTGTCGGAGCGTCAGGGCGACGCCGACGCCGATTTGCATCGCGCGCTTCAACTTGCCGATGAACGGAGCAACGAGATCGAGCGACTGACGCAGCTGAACGAAACGCTTCATCGCGAAGTTCAAAACCGTCAAGAAGAAATCGTTGCATTAAATAAAGACAGGATCGAACTCAGTTCCATTAACGAGCAGCTTAAATCGCAAAACGACGAACTTCAATCTTCGCTCGATCATTTGAAATCGCTCGTTCAAGATCATCAAAAGCTGATCGCAGACAAAGACGTGATGCTGGAAGAAAGAAGCGAGCTTTTGCGATTGAAAAACGAAGAACTTGAAGAAAGTGTTGGCAAAATCGAACAGATCTCTGCAAATGCTGCTTCCTTGCAGCAGTCTTTGAATGAAACCGAGCTTGCCATTTCAGAGAAGGAAGAAATGATTGAGAATTTATCGAATCAGATAAACCAAACCGCTTCGAATCACGAAAAAGTGGTCGAAGAGCAGAAAGTCGCCATCGCCAACCTAGAAAACTTAAACTCTTCGCTGCGTTCCTCCCTGAACAACCAAAACAATGAGAAACAAGCGATTGAAGAACTTAACAATGAAAAGTTGTCGCGAGCACTCGAAGAAAGTAAAGTCTTACAGGAATCGCTCAAGAGCGGAATGGAAGAACTTAGTTCATTGCTCAATGCGACAAAAGTCGAACTCGAAACGTTGAAGTCTGAAAACGTCCAGCTGCATCATCGTCTGGAAGAAAAGACTGAGCTGCTCGCGAAGCTTAAAGACGACTGCGAAACGACGGAAGTGCGAAACCGTAAATTAGTTGAAGATATGTCAAACCTGTCGAGCGAACGCGACTCTCTGCTCGATCAGGTCAAGGCAAAAGAAGAATCATTTCAAACCAACGTAGAGAATCAAGCCAAAATCGACCAGCTCAACCAACAACTGGAAAGCTCGCAAGCTGAAGTTCTGGCGGCAAAATCACTTTTAAGTGAAGTGCAAGTACAGCTTGATGAAATGACTGTACGTGAACGAACTCTGCAGTCGGAGTTGGACCGAATCAATGCGACCAATCAAGATTCAAATGAAAAGTTATCTTCGTTAACCGATGATAATCTTCGATCAATGCAAGAGGTGAGTTTTGTGGTGATGAGATTACCTTAACCCCTTAAAAAGTGGCTTTAATCAACATAGCTTAAACAAATTAAACATTATTTTTATTATTTAGGAGTCTCGTTTTTTTTGGGTTTATAGATCAATTTAACCAAAATCTGAAAATATTAGAGGCTCGTTTTATTTTTATATTTATTTTTTATTTTATCTCTATATTTATCCTCCTGACTCGCAGGAAAGCGACGGAGGCGCTAATACATAGGGTAGGCAATTACCCCAACCTGCTTCCGGAGATGCCAAATATTGCTGTCCGCTTGCAATTTAATATAAATATTACTTTAATTTCGAACTGCTTGCCAAAACCACCAAGCAGGGGAAAAATGTCTTTCCCAAGGACATAACAGAATGGCACGAGTGGGTTTTTAACCAAGACCATGTTGATCATAAGCACGGCGCTTTGACCACTCGACCACGCTGCCGACTTGACACGTTAACTATCGTGTCCCCCCGTTAAGACTTGTTTTCACAACGTATAAACGTCACCATCGCTAAAGCAAAACAAACGTTTACATTTTGAAAGCACTCACTTCTACCAAATGGGGTAAACAAAAGGACTTTATTGTCTCTGCATTCAAAGCTCTCATTCGCCCCATTTTTGAATGTTCAAACACCATATGAAGCCCTATCATATCAAACGCCAACATCAAGAAACTGCAAACCATTTAAAACACAGCTTTGCGAATTGCTACTGGCTGCACCCGCGATATAAATACTCAACATCTACATGACGAAACCAAAGTCCTTCTAATGGACACTCATCTCAAATTTCATGTTACTCAACTTAAACAAGTCAACTTAAACTTAAACACACCCTTTACATGATCTTAATGCATACTCAGATCCAAGACACAGTTTTTCACAACAATGAGTACACTAACATCATCATCTCAAAACTAGACAAAACATCGGAGGAATGTAAAGAAAACCTCAAACACATTCACTTCACACTACCATCACTCCACAATACCTCAGTTCTAGAAAAAAACAAAGTTACCAACACCACACCTTATGACATTTATTCATCAGAACAAACATTACCACGTCATATGCAAACAAAACTGGCACAGCTCAGAGCCAACAAATCACCACTTTTGCAAAGTTACCTGCATACAGTGAACCATCAAACTTGCATGCCACAATGCCCACCATTCTTTTCACACACTGATGGCACCAATCACCTCTTTAACTGTAGTCAAGTACCAACAAAACACCACTGGTGTGTGAAAAAAGCCTATAGGAGCAGCAGAGATAATCAAAGAGTAGGAGTCTAGATTGCTTTCTTTGAGGGATTAAGAAATGGGGGAGGGGTAACATAACAGCAGAACTCGAGGCCCATTTGAAAAAATCAAGACCACAAAAGGATCCATCTCTTGGAACAATGCTTTGTGCCGAACCGTAATAAAGAAGAATCTAACAAAAGACGGCTGGGTCCGTTTTTATGTTAAATTTATTACTCCTACTAATCCCAAAACTACAGGATGATGTGTAGTCCCCTTGAGATTTGTTCATTCGATCTTTAGAGATTTGCAAACTCTAGTTTAAGAATCATTGTGCCACTCTAATTTATGTCTGCATTGCATTAAAATTTAATTCATTTTAGCCTGATGTTTTTATATCAATTCAATGCATTTCGTGTTTTCTTTTCAGATGGATCGCTTAAAATCGGAGCTCGAAGAGAAAACCTCTCTGCTGCAAGTTGCGCAAGAAAATTTGGAAAACAAAGAAAGAGCGATTTCGTCGTTGCAAGAAGAAATTCAATCTCAGCAGACCTCGAAAGAGTCGGACTTGAAACAACTCCAAGATCTAATGAAAGAAAAAGAAAAATCGTTTACCGAGTCACAAAGGAAGTTGAAAGCCGCCCTGCTCTCGAGAAAGTCTTTGATGAGTCAAATCAAGGAACTCGAGTCGCGGAAAGGAGAAATGGAAAGTCTAAACGCATCACTCGCGGAAGAAAAAGAAAATCTCGTCACGAAATTAAACGAATCTCTCAATTCTTCGAAGCTTATCGAAGAGACCCTTCAGCAAAGCGAAGCCACAAAGGACGATTTCGGCGACGAGCTTCGTCGACTTCGCGACGAATTGCTTTCGAAAACGCAACAGTTGTCGAGCACGGAAGCGATCTGCGAGAAGTTAGACGAGCAAGTCGAAGCGTTGACCGTCGCCAACTCGAACCTCGAACTTCAAGTGAAGTCGCTTGAAAGCGAAAAGCGTGATTTGTCACAACGCGAAGCAGAGTTGACCAGCGCCAACGTCGAGTGTCAAGAGAAAATGAAATCGAGCTCTGACCAAATTTCGGTTTTGAACGAGCAGCTGCGCGATTTGAACCAGCGATATGCCGACTTGCAAGGTTCCTGCGACGAAAGTGAACTGATGAGCCGATCGCGAGCGGAAGAAATCGAAAAATTAACCGAAACGCTGTCAATCGCCGAGCAAACGAAGTTATCGCTGGAAAACAATCTTGAACAGTTAAAAGTCGAAACCCAAACTCTTCGCCACGCCAACGACGAACTGTCGTCAGAACTGCGCGACTTGCAAGTGAAGAGCCAATCTCTTTTAAGCAATGACACTGAGCTCGCGAAACAGCTCCAAGCCGAATTAGATAACGTCAGAGCAAACCTCAAATCCTCAGTTATCGAAATTGAATCTTTGAAAAAAGCTTTAAAAGCTGCTGAAAATGAAAAAGACGATCTCGTTTCGCGGCACACTCAAGAAATCGAAAAGACAAAGGAAACCATTCAGCAGCTTTATGATGAGGTCGAAGGCAAAACGTCTTTGATCGAAGAGCGAGAAAACTTCCTGAAAGCAAAGAACGAAGAGCAGAATGAAATCGCCGGTCAATTGTCGAGCGTTCGCTCCGAATTAGAAGCTCACATCCGGGAGAATCAAGATCTGATTTCAGACAATTCCAACCTTTCGGTTCTGATCAAACGACTTGAAGATTCGAGCTTAGAAAAGAACGAAATAATCGAAAAAATGAAACTAGAACGTCATAGTTTAATTGAAGATAAGGAAGCGGCAATCAGCGAAGTAAAAGAATTAAAATTGAACATAACTGCACTTGAAGATCAAAAGGCTTCGGCGGAGAAAAAAGGAGAAAAATACGAGGAAGATTATTCTACTTTGTTGAAACAACATCAAAACGAAGTAGAAAAATTGAACAAAAACATTGCTGAAATTGAAGAAAATTTAAAGATATCGAAAATGAACCACTCTGACATTGTACAAGAAGAAAAGCAACAGTCAGCAGCCAGCAACGAGAAGTTAAATCAATTGCAAAGAAAACTTAAAGCAGCTCTGTTGTCACGGAAAGAACTGATATCAGAAACAAAGAAGCAAGAAGAACAGCTTAAATTGAACAGCGAACAGATCCAGACAATGACAGACGAGAACGAAAAGCTGCAATCTCGCGTCAACGAATGTCAAGTCGCAACGTCTGCATTGAATGAGAGTGTTTCGAAGCTCGAGTCGACGGTTGCCGACAAAGAATCGCTTGTTGAGAAGCTCCGAGAAGAAATCGCCGATCGTAAGAGGTCTTATGAATCACTCGAAGAAGATAAGCTGGCGCTCGAAAAGAAAATCGAAGATCTCTCGATGGAGATCAGCACCCTGCAAACCTGCAACAAAGACATGAACGAGATGGTGTCAGCCATGGAATCTCGCTCGAAAAAGCTCGAAAAGAGTTTGACGGAACGCACCGAATCGCTTCGCTCCGCGCAAAAGTGCATTCGAAAGTTGGAGAACACACTCGGACAGGGCGAGTCCGGAGCCCAAGACATCGCTGACATGAAGAAGAAGCTGAAGACATCAGAAGAGAGATTGGAAGCGATGACTGTCCGGTTTAACGATGTTGAAGCTGAAAAGCGCGAGAAAGTGAAGATGCTCGAGCAAGTGACACGTGACTTCGAGAAAGAAGTTATCACCAAAGAGGATTTGCTTGTGCGTTGTCGAGGCCTAGAAAAGCTTTTCGAATCCGGAAATCGAAATGACGACGACGACGGTTCTGCTCAAGACACATCCGAGCTCCGTTCTATGTACGACGAGCTTCTCGCCGAGCACAGCGCCCTCGCTGAAAAACATTCGAAGCTGGAGAAACAAAAAGAAGAACTTGACGATCTTCCTCAAGAAGTTGCTCTCCTGATTGAACAGAAAAAAGCTTTGAATCAAAGCAACGATGATCTTAAGTCAAAAATCAGCGTTCTCAAGGAGGAAATCCGAAATAGAAATGCCGTCATCAGCGAACTGGAAGAGCAAAGAACGGTCATTCAATCTACGGCTTCCTCTGCAGCCATCGTGCACGAAGCAAAGCAACAAGCAGCTGCGGATGCAGAGATCGACAAACTATCGAACCAACTGAATTCGGCCGAACAAGCTGTCGCTGCTGGTCGCGAGGAAGTGAGCAGTTTAAAGAAACAGATTTCGAAACTTGAGACAGAAACTGTTGCGCTGAAGCAGGAAGTCGCGCGCGCAACGGAAGCGCTGGATGCATCTAAAGCGAGCGAGTCCAATACCAAGGATCATGCGAAAGAGCTAACGTCGATCAAAGGCAGTTACGATAAGTTGAAGAAGAAATATGACGCGATTCGACGCGACTGCGACCATCTAAACTCCGCTCTTCAAACTGAAAAAGAGAGTTACGATCAGACGCAAAAGAAAGCCGAGCGCGAAATCGCTCATTTGAAAAAGAAACACGAAGAGACAAGGAACGAGACTGCCATGCTCGACCAGCAGCTGCAGCAGTCAAAGTATGACAATGAAGTCCTTCAACAGCAGAACAATCAACTTCGCGATGCCGCTGCCCAGCTCCAGCGCGATTTCAACTCGTCGCTTCAGCAGGCACGAGAACAGCTGAACGTTTGCAAAGAAGAAAACGCTCAACTGCTCAGTGAATCGCAATCGAACCTCGATTCGGTGCGTGAAGATCTCGCGGCTAAGGAGTCGGAGTGCCAGCGTTTGCGCGAAGACAACTTGTCTCTTGAGGTAAGCTTGAATTTTTGTTAGTTTAATATGTAATTATAATAACGGGTTAACGTAATTTTATACCGTCATATAAAGGAGTTTTTGAGATCAACGTTCTTTTACATATTTTAGATTTTTATTTTATGTTTTTATTTAGAAATTTATTGGTTGTTATTTTATGGCAACCAAAATTTTTCATAAAAATCTACTAAAACTATTCAACTATAAGATTTAATGAGATGCTTCGGACATTCAATTGCCGCCCAATAATTTCACTGTTTTACAGAACGACGTTGAAGAAGCGAAGCAAAGGCTCGATCTCTTGGATAAAGAAATGACGTCACAAGTCGCCGAGCTTCAAGAGAAGCTACAAATTCTTAAAGACGAGAAAAATTCCGAAATCGAAGAACTCGAATCCAGCAAGTCAAGCTTGGAAAGCGAGTTGCAATCGAAAACAATCGAAATGGAAGAATTCGCCGCCGCAAACGAACGCCTGCTCAACGAAAGAAACTCGCTAAAAAGTTCCTTCCACGAAACCGAATCGCTCCTGGAGACGAAGAAAGAAGAGCTGGCCACCTACGTGTCGAGAATAGAAGCGGAAACTCTCCTCGGCGCGAGCCGAAAGGAAGAAGTCGTCGGCTTGTCGACGGAGAACGAGAATCTCCAACAAGAGCTGAACAAGCGGCAGTCGCTCGTGTCTGATTTGGTCACCGACTGTATGCGTCTGAAGAACGAACTCGCCGTTAAGAAGGACGAGTGTGAGTCGAACGAGCGCGAAATCGCGACGTTGCTCTCTCGAAGCAACTCGCTGCTCGCGCTGAAGGCACAGTATGAAACAAACGAGAATCATCTTAAGTCGGAACTTGCCGACAAGGACAGAGTCATCCACAAACAACAAGATGAAGTGGAGGAATACAGGAGCGAATATCAGACTCTTCTTCGCGAATTCGGAGCCACGTCGCTCCCCGATTTGCAAGCGATCCTGACCGCCTACGTTGACGAGATAAAAGCTTTGAAGCACGAGCTGCACATCAAGGACAAGGATATAAACGATTTAAAAGCGGCTGAAGGAGACTTGCTTAAATTAAGAGATGATTTGACTGAGCAAATCCAAAAACTTGAGTCAGATCTCGAGGAATACAAGCACAGTCTTCAAGATTCTCAAAAAGAAGTTGCGGAGCTCCTCCGTCGGTCTTCGTCTCTGGAGGAAAGTAATTACCATTTTCAGGAGGACCTGGATGAGTCACGTAAAAGGTGGGAGTCGGAGAAGACCGGGTTTCTTTTTAAGCTTCAAGAAGAGGAATCCAAATCAAAAGATGCTCATTTACTTGCAAGTGATTATCAAAAGCAATTGCACGAATTGAACGATCAGATTCAAGCTTTTCAAAATGAACTTCAACGCTACGAAAGCGAGAATCTTCGCCTACAAGAGCTCCTCCAGAAGAATCAGAATCTACTTGAACAAGAGCGAAATTTATCAGCGCCCGTAAAAGAAAAGATTACCAAACTGAAAGACGAGTTTCTGTGCGAAAATTCCATTTTTTCGCAAATGATAAGCAATAGTCAACCGAACCTTACCTTGGAAACTTACCAGCAATCTGCAAACGTCACTTCCGGTCAAGATCAAGCTTTGGAATTTATCGAGAAGCAGCTAAAAGAGCTCGATGTTGTTTTAAGAAGGAATGCGTCGAATGACGTCACTGAAGAGCGAGTTAACATGCTTCAAAGTCAACTTATGGCTTCGAACGAAAAGCTTCAGGAACAAGCCACACAGGTATCGAGCTGTTTCGTTTGCGCCGTCTTTTTTGCCGTGCATATGTATAGTTGTGCACGAAGCTAATAATGTAAATTGTTATGGTTCTAATCGTACTTGCATGTGCTGTGTGAAATGCGTGATTTTCGAGTTATGCTTCTTTGGCTTCATGCTCAGCTTCATCTTGCTGCGACCAATACCGATCAGATTCAATCTCAACTCGTGCATTCAAGCAACGCTCTGCAGCAGTATCAGGAACAATACAACAACCTGCATCGCGAATACGTCAAACTGCGGGAAGAACTGCAACGGAAGCAAGACAACGTTAGCCTTTTAATTTTCGGTTTTCGTAATTTGTTCGCTTCTTTGTTATGAAGAACTAATAGAAGTGATATTCTAGTTTTGCTACAATACTTTTGTAGTCTGTAATCTTGGTTTTTTTATTAATTGGACTCGATGTTTCTAGAACGTAACGCCAAAAGTTGAAGACACCATTCCACAGGTTCAATATCAACAGCTGCTGGAACAGTGAGTTTGCTTTGTTGTATCAGTCCCAACGCGTGGGTAATCGCGTGTTTTCCATCTTTGCAGTGTCAAAAAGGCCGCAAATGAAAAAGAAGCGATTTCGGAACGTCTTTTGCAAGTAGAGGATCAACTGCAAACTGAAATTGAGCACGGCAGACAGGTATAGATGCTGTTCATTTTTGAAAAAAACGTTGACGATTGAATAATTAATTATTTATGTGCAATTTCTTCAGGATTTTGAAGACTTTGCAAAACGGCACTTGCACTTTTGCTGGGTATTTTCTGCACATTTGAGAAATCAGAGAAACTTTTAAACAAAAAACTTTATCCATTTACATTTATTTTTCACTTGCTATTTTTAATCATTTTTTAATAATTATTTTTTCAACGTTTACTATTGTTGGTCAGCTTATTGAATTGTTTTATATAGATGAAGCAATTTGATGTTAATGGAGAGGTAACTTTTTGATTTGGTGACTAATTTTTTAAGTTTAACATTTTGTTAATTTTTTTTATGAGGTCGAGTAAACGAGGCTATAAGATTTCACACAACTACTGTGTTGTTTGCAGTTCAGTGCTGCACCGTATCAATGGTAAATCTTATCATCTTTTCCCAACTTAATTGTTTTGAAAAATAGCCTTGAGATTGTTGATAAAAAAAATTTCAATGACGTAGCTTTTGAAGCATCTGCTTGGTTCTGTTGGCACGAGTTTGATACCAAGTCTGGTCATATGGAAAACTTAGTAAAAATTGTATCTAAAGCAGCTTGACAAAATTGGAGAACTCTTCGAATTCATTCACGCAATCATTCTTTCGGTTTATTTTGTATTAATGGTCGGCAGCGTGGCGGGATGGGTAGGAGCGCCATATTGATGGCGGACGCATCGAGACGGTTATGGTTCAAAACTCATTTGCGTAACTCAATTATTTTCTGAGAAAAACGCTTGATTTCACTTTTTCTCTGCTTGGCGGTCTTGGCAAGCAGCTCAAAATTTTCATCATATATATGGTAATAAAAGCTAGAAAACCAAATAAGAATTTTAATCGGACAGCAATATCTTGTTAAGTACTGAAGCAGTTGGTTTTCCGCGACTCAAGAAGATAAATGGAGATCTAAAAAAATGAAAAAAAACAAAACAATTTTTCAATCGTTAAATATTTGAGTTAATTTTCCATCCGGCTCCGATTAAAACTGAAATATTTGAACTTGATTCCAGATCAAGTTACAGTGGAAAGAGGAGGTTGACGCGATGGCTAAATCGAAAGCCAGCCACGTCGCCGTCAACCTCCCAGAAGTCGACGAGGATAAAGCCGTGCTCCTGAAACCAACCGGGTTTACGCGGCAGGTGGGTTGCGATTCGTTGTCCTGCGCCGCGCTTCTGCTCGTCGCGATCGAACAAGTCGCTCATTGCGAATATGTTCAGGTGAAGCGATCTGGAAACTTATGTACGCGATGGATCCGTCCGTCGACGCGCTTTCGACCCGTGCGCGCGTTTGTTGTCGTTTATTTCTTATTCCTCCACGTCCTCGCTTTCAAGTGCGCCGTCGGGTTTTAGCTTCGTCGAAGGTTTGATTCCGTGCCTTAAAAGTGCCGATGGCAACTCGCGAAATCCACGTCGATCTCTGTGGTGATAGTTTTTAGAAAGTCAACTTTTTATTTTTGGTTCCTTCTACACTGCTGCAAATACTTTTAAATAATTGTTTCGACCTTTCGCGAACGTGATTGAGTGTGTGCAATAATAAAGTAGTTGATTGTTTTTAGCTTATCTACGTGCCACGCGAAGCCGCGGTACCCGTGCGTGTATAGATTACATGAATGTTGTTGCTTCGTGTCATACGTGGTGCTTCTTTATTTATATTTGAATAAACTTACTTTCAGTCAAAGACTCGAGTATGGGAAAAAGTTTTTTAATTAACTCTTTAGGCGTCACACATTTTGTTACCTCTTTACGTAGTTACGTATTTCTATACTAATCTCACACAGGACTGAGGCCGAGGGTTTTTCCTTTTAATTTTATTTGTGATTCGTCTAATTCGACATGTTTTTAAAGTAACTTCTAAGAGGCAGGCGCAACCGGGCGTCTGAAGACAGGTACAACAGACCATGGTCTGGGTCCAGAGTGCCGCGATTAGCTAAGTAAAATGTCACTTCTAGTCGACAAAGCTGGCTGGGTCCCGAAAGAATTGGTAACTCACCACAACTAAGTTGGTTGACCGTTTGGTGTTGCAATCAAATTTCACTTAAAGCTGCGGTTACAATTTTTTTTCTCTTAACGACTAAATTTATCACAGAGTAAGAAGTAGTTCCACCATCATCAATGCCAAAACAGAAATTTAGCCCTAGATTTTGACATTTAAAACTCAAGTCCAGCAATGATTGCTCGACTCGCGCACAGCTCATTCAATGAATGCAAGAATCAAAATTTAATCAAATTGTATAAAGTTCTTAAAATGTGACCCATTTAAGTAGAGATAATTTTTGACAATAATGTCTCGCTGAGAAAACGAATAGAGCAGGTGCACCAGGTTCCCCCCAAAAGTTTCGTAAAAGTGAAGCCGTTTTATAATAGAGCCATGACAGGTTAAAGTTGTCTAAGTAAAGCGAGCACTTTGGTTTTCAGTTGCCAGGAACCTAGTTTATCATTAAATTAATATCCATTTAAAAGCATCCATCCCATTCAAGAAAAACAGAGCACAAAAAAGTCTTCACTTCATTTGAACTACTTTTGTTTTATTGCAAAGTAAATCTTAAACAGTAGTCCTCTTTTCTCTTGCACCAGGCTTCTCCTTTGTGACGCCATCGCTGATCATTGACATTTTGTTGGATCCAATTTTGCTAAATATTTATCACTGTAGAGGGAGTTGTTTTTTTAAATGTGAAGTTGCTTTTGGCAATTCTTAATTTTCGCTAACATGTATGTATTAGTTTGAATACAAATGTACCGGTAGTTAAAGAATATATAATAAGCGGTAGATAGATAAAAACATAATGGATATGCCGTACGTTTTAGTTTATTTGGTTAAAAATCGCAAACAGTTTATTTGAATCAAGTGCTGCAAATAAAATATATTTTAAGAAAAAACTTATAATTAATGTTTTATTAAAAAATATTTAAGGCAAACAAAGTTGGAAAGTTAGAGGTTTGAATTTCTGAATAGGTGGAATAATGATCTCTCCAATCTTACGACTCCTATACCGCAATTAAGATCCTATTATCCTACTTTTATAAGTTATCGTATTATTCCTCCTATTATTCTGTTATTCCTACTTTTATCCATACTTTATCCTATTATCCTACTTTTATCAAACCAATCAATACTCTAGAAAACTTAATGAAAGTACCAAAGTTATTTTTTGAAATACTAATTACTAATTAGTTTTCATGAAACAAACTCAGAATAAGGGCTCGTTTCCACTACGAGCGTGGAATAGAGTATACCAGTGGCGTGCGGTGACCTCTGAGACTGGTTATGCACTTGGATATTTTATGGGTAGTTTATAGGTGGGTCATGCAATGTTTTATGGGTAGGACAAAAAATTATGTGGAATTCTAAAACATCGACCAATTTTTGTCCGAAAATTATGGTGTTTTTTGAAAAAAAAGTTTTTACTTGAAATCAGACTTAGATTCCTTGCTTTTTGTCCCAAAATCACTGTATTCTTTAAAAAAAAGGTCTTCGCCTCGAATCACCCTTACGTTTCTCTAATTTCGTTCCAAAACAGTGGTGTTCTTTATGCAGTTGAAAAATAAAGTTCATCGCGCAAAAGTTCGTTGGTCATGCAACGCATGACTTGCATGCCCTGACCGCACGCCACGTATACTTTGTTTTATTGAGTTTTTTTGCTTCACTTAGCGCTCGCTTAGATTTCAATTTGAGGAAAATTTGAGGAAAATTCGGAGAAAATTCTTGTTTTTCTGATAATCATATTGTTTATATTGATATTGAACTCTTTAATCGTTCAACGCTTTTATTAGCAAAATTAATTAGACAAACGCACCGCTTTTTTTACAAAGTTGGTGGGAAAATATAGTGTAAAAAATTTGGTAAAAGACTTTCAATGAGCAATCAAAGTTGAATAAAAACCTCCGTTTTTCCAATCTGGATTTCGGGATCGAAAAACATTGCTCTTTAATAAACCTTTCATAGCACTTCGTTATACTACGAAGCGTGTCACTTGTTTACGGTGTCCTAAAGCCAAGGTTGTGGAGTCAGAGTTGCCAGAGTCGCATGGTTTAGAACAGGTCAGGTTCCGAGTCGTTTTCTCAGTTTTGATGTGGTCCAAGTTTTTTTTCCGATTTCTTGGAATCAGAGTCGGAAGTTGGAATTGTTTTGTTAGAGTTATTTTTGTTCATAGAGACTCGGCATTACGCTAAGTTAGGCCTTTAATATTGTGCAACCGGAGTTGTTTTTTCAAATGTTCTGGCGACTCCACATTCCACAACCTTGCGAACAACGTCCGGCTTGGCAACGCAGGCATTAATTAATGTCACTGCAGAAACGGCGGTGGTCCATTGGCAATTCTACGTCATACTTGGCGAGACAGAAAATCGAAACCAAACCTTCCGCGCCGACATCGAAAATGACCAGTAGCTTATCTACTCGACTGTATAAACTGCGAAAAGTTTGTTTCATAGACACTACTAAACATGACGTTTTGGAACTATATATTTGGTTTCAATTCCTAGTTAAGCCTAAACTGGAAATGTTTACAGTTTTCCTAAGAAGGGAGTAAAATTTTCGTTAACTTTTCTGAGGAGTCTCGACAGTGACTGACGGACTGCTGACGGAAAAGCTACCTGTACTTAAGATATTCAAAGGTTACGTGAAAACGTATTGCGACGAAATCAAACACTTATTGCGATTCAAGAACAAAAGCAGATGGTTAATTTTATACGCTTTCAAAAGTGTGCGGCGCATTTATTACTTTATGCAAATGTTCTTAGTCTTAAAAAAATAGATTAAACTTTGAAATACTAAATTTATGTTTTTTGTTTATTTTAAAGCATTTTCACCTGAGTAGCAAGTGCTCTTTTCTTTAGCAAAAGTAAGTGAAAAAAATTATAAAAAACACAAACTGTTTCTTTGACAAAATTACAGCAAAAAGTAAATTTTATAACTCGGCTATCTCATGGGACCATTTTCCGCCTTGTATTCATTTATCACTTTGAATATAGGAGTGAATAAGCTACGATTCTTTGGCGCATTTACACTCGTGACAATAACTATTCAAATTGACAATCAAATGATGCAGTCCATTTTGCTTTTTTATTATTTTTTTGCATAACACTACAGTAAACCCTCGATTTAACGGCTCTCGATTTAACGGATTTCGGATTTAAAGGACATTGAATTGAGCTGCCAAATTTTTTAATTTTTTGTATTTTTTGAAATAAATAGCAAAATATTTGGTTTTAAAATACTTCTTACGTGCAAGCAAGCGTGCAATGCATATCATACAGCCTTGGACACTAACTTTCATTATTGCCCTATTATGCCATACTGTAATTGCAATTAATGTATAGAGCATTTTTTTAATTTCCGATGTATTGTTTCATAATGGGCTTTGTTTCAACAATGGTTAGGCAACGATAGTGTGAGTTTGTGGTTTGACTTTCTTTTACAGTTTAGCTTGCTACAGCCTTCATTCCATTTAGCCTTTGTACAAGATGAGCAGCAATATTAACAAATCTGTAAAGCGTAAGCGTGTAAATTTATCTGTGGTGAAAAAGTTAGAACTCATTAAAGACATCGAGAAAGGAGCGACAGTTAAAAGTGTTTGTGAGAAATACGGAGTAAAAAAGCAGACTGTCTCTGACATTAGGAAGAACAAGGAAAAGCTGGAAAAATTTGCAGCCTCATACTGTATTGATGCCGCGTCTTCTAAGAGTGGCAAAGTTGGGAACAGAAAGCATATGAAAACAGGTAAGGAGGAGTCTTTAGATGCGGCAGTTATGAAATGGTATGTGCAGGAACGCTCCAATGGCGTTAATGTGAGAGGAACCGAGATATTGGCAGCTGCAAGAAAGCTTGCTGCTCACCTTGACTTTAGCGATTTTAAGGGCAGTGAAGGGTGGCTCTGGCGATTCCGAAATCGTCACGGATTGTTTAACAAAGTTCTTCATGGGGAGGCTGGTGATGCAGATGAGAGCAGCGTGGCCCCCTTTCGTGAGAAGCTGAAAAAGCTTATTAGTGATGAAGGGCTTTCTCCTTCCCAAATTTATAACGCAGATGAAACAGGCATCTTTTGGCGCTCCATGCCTAAAAATACCCAGATACGCACATGTGAGGAAAATGCCACGGGAAAGAAATCAAGCAAGGAGAGACTCTCAATTCTTGTTGGGTCTAATGCTACAGGAGAACACCGATTAAAGCTTGCTGTGGTTGGTAAGTCAAAGGAACCACGAGCATTTGCAGGTCTAAACATTGAGCGTGATTTGCCTGTCTTTTACTATCACTCCAAGAAAGCTTGGTTCAACTCCGCAATTTTTTTCAATTGGTTTTCAAATCATTTTGTGCCAGCTGTGCGCATTTATCAAGAAGAAGTGCTGAAGATTTCTCCGGACGAGGTACGCGCAATTCTTATTCTCGACAATGCTCCTGCACATCCCAGTGAGGATATTCTTTCCAGTGAAGATGGAAAAATTAAGGTGCTCTTCATGCCTCCCAACACGACTTCGATTCTGCAGCCAATGGATCAAGGAGTTATTAGCGCTATGAAGAGGCATTACATTCGCCGTTACTTGGATGAGGTTCTGGTGGTCATCGAAGATGGGTTCGTTGACAACAGGGGAGAACGCACTTTGGCCAACATAAAAAGATATAATATTCGTTCGGCCATTTTTAACTTTGCGGCAGCTTGGCAGGATCTTAGGCCTTCAGTTTTAGCAAACTCATGGAAAAAGCTGTTGGAGGGTGAAAACACAGAAACTAACTTCGAAGGAATCGAGGCAGTAGACTTTCTTCATATGCTGGAGTGCGGAGGAGAAGTAGCAACTTCCATTGCTGACGTCACAGATTGGCTTAGCGAGCTGCACCTGGATCCAGGATACGAACTTTTGTCTGAGGCCGACATAGTGTCATCTGTGCTAGGAGAAGAGGAGAAAGAGAGCACTGACGATGAAGAGATAGCTGTCCCAAGAAAAAAGCTGTCTACCTTACGCACTTATGTTGATGCTTTGATTGATTATTCATCCTACAGTCAGCTACCTGAAATGGCTCATCACTATGGCAGTCTTCGAATGATTAAAGAGCTAATCATCAAAGAACAGCATATGATGGGACGTCAAAGAAAGATTACCAGCTTTTTTACTCCGCAAAGCGATTCTGGTCTCACGACATCAATCAATCCTGTACCATGCACCAGTCAGGAGCCTATGGTCATCTCAGACTCGGACTAAATTTATGTACTGTACTCTATTTTATACTGCATTGGTGCATAGGCTTCATATAAGATTTTGCTGCCAAATTATTCGATTTTTTAGGCGCAGTATGTTTCTGCTACATAACAATAATAAAGTGATTCTAACCAAAACGTGTATTGTGCATTTACACTACGTAAAATCCGTGTCTTTTCGAATAACGGACATTTTCCAATAACGGACAACTGCATTTCCGCATTAATCCGTTAAATCGAGGGTTGACTGTATAACATTAGGATACATAAGCTCTTTCGCGGCAAACCAAAAATACACACTGTACAAGTGTACATAAAAAAAATAACGCTCCAATCCCAAGACATGTGTAAGCACGTACCAAAAAAAAACTGCTTTAAATTGTAAAATGATGTGACTATTAGGATAGTCAAGAAATTTACATAAAAGAATCTCAAAAGAAGCAAACTTACTTAATTTTTGTTATGACTTGAAAAACAAAAAGAAAAAAGATCTAAAATCGTTTAAAATACAAAAAGACTGTCATCTCTCACTTTTGTTTGTTTATGCTTTTTATTTCAATATAAAATTTCACTTTTCACTTCAATAGTCTTTGTAATTTAGTGCTTAAAAAACACGTCAAAGCACAACGAGATGCAGATAAAGTATACATAAAAATTCGAAAAAGCTGATTATAATAAAAACCAAGTTAGCGTTGTAAAACCAGGGGCTAAAAAAGCATCTCAAAAACAATTTATCAATGCAGGGGAAGTCTGAGTGTTAGTAAATTACACGTGAAAAACGGAAAAGGTAACTGTTTCAAGCTTTTCTATGATGACTATTACAAACAAAATCGATTATGTATTTGAATCCAGTAATAAAGCACCCTGATGTCTATTCACGGTGATCAACGAGTGCGTAGAATAAAAAAGTCAGGAACGTAGTAAAGCCCTCGTAAATAAGAAATTAGAAATTGAAGTTGAATCGATAACAACAAACCTATAATCTATGAATTGAAAAAATTAAAGCTTTTCCTGCTAAAGATCAAAAATAATCACCCGAAAATGTAAAAAAATTTCGAGAAAGAGTATCATTTATTCGAAAAATTTCATGAATAAAATTTAAAGCTTGAACTTTAAAACACTGTTACCTGACAAGAAAAAAAATTACTTGAAGAAACTTATTACTTATATAGTTGCGGCAATAGCTGACAGGAAAAAGTAAAATAAAAGAACGCAGTCTCAGGTTTTTGAAAAAAATACGGATGTTTCCAAGCATCTAACCGTGGATTAATTTTAATAATGTTGATATTGCTACACACTCCGATATTGGCGCAAATCATCACTAACTAAAGAAATACAAATCGAAAACCTTTGCTAAACATCGATCAAAGTTTTGTTCCCTTATATTTATTTAACCCTCTATCGCCCAACTCAACAAACTTGTCACGTTTCCATTTTTTATATTTTTGGCTTAAAAATTTTTTTCTCTGTTGTCCATATCAACAGATTTGTTACAACTCATAAGTTATTTTTCTTTTGAAAACCCAGAAAAACTCCAATTAATGTGATTTTTTAGCCTACACTATATTTTGACTTCTCTCAAGTTAATTGTTTTTCATGGCAGTAAAGAAGTTTTTTTATCGTGTTAAATCAGAGTTGAAAATAATAAGAAAATCAATCAATTTTTTCTGGTAGTTTATTGTTCAAGTATCTATTATGCATATTTAAGCTTTTTGACTGAGCTTCTAATTGTATATATTGACACAAGCTCTAAACATGCCCAATTTGTGCATCTGGTAAATTGAGTGACTACACACTCGGCACTAGGTATGTTTTGGTACAGTCAAACAGCATTTAAAGCAAAGAAAATGAGAGGGCACAATTCAAATCCAATCCAAGAAGGTAGTAGGCCCATTAACCATTTTCCCATCTATAAGGGAAAAAGTTGTTGCAAACTGCCAGACAGCAAAATTTGCCTTCATTTGTTTTGTCAAAAATGCAAGGGACACCTTTGTATTGATAAAAACAAAAACTGTTTTCCGAAATTTCACAAATACTAAAAAGACTTTGTCAAACTTATATGCATGATCATAAAACTGTGTTGTGTACAATATTTTGTTTGTTTTTTGGTGACCTTGTATTATTTCATTCGTTTATGCCAATTTCAAATTTAACAGCTTTTGCTGAAATACAAGTAATACAGACATAGAAAAATGACTTGCTCGAACTACCAAACTCTTTAAAAATAGAAACATTTCAGTGAATATATAGTTACTTAATTGACAACCGTTACAAATTTGTAACGTTTAAAAAATGGAGGGTATTAAAATTTTTTTTGAAAGCTTTGTTTCAATTACGTTTCCCATGCAATTTCAACTGCAGAAACACACTAAATAATTTTTTTATATTCAAAACAAAAAAGCGGACGATGTTTAATAAATGCATGGAGTCGAGAAAACACCTCTCGACTCTATAGATTTATTATAGATGTTAGCCCAACACCATCGGGATTTAGCTTTCCCACACCTGCAAGGGTCAGGCTCCAAACCGGCGTTGGTCTATTCCGTTCAGAAACGCACAAAAGGGTTATAGCTTCTACGGCGGCCTGTGAGTGTGGAGCAAAGGAGCAAACAACTGAGCACGTAATAACGTATGGCCCCATCCATCACCATCCAAATGGAGCCCGTGCTCTCTCTGATGCCAACAAGACCCTGGCGACCTAGATAATGGAAACATTTCCAGCCATTTAATGGACCATCCAACTCCCGACCATCCCCCCACACGAAGAAGAAGAAGCTGACGATAGAAGTTTAATTACGTAACTGAAATTGCATTTTTTTCTTGTGACATACCAAGGTTTTAAAGTTGAAAGTTTGTTTTAAAAAAACTAGTTTATTTTGTTTTGACAATGAATGAAGTAAGAATTTGAAATGTCAGCATCGAAAACCACAAAATAAATTTTTGGAATCAGCGTCAAAAACACTCCGAGAAACGTTCACTAAAATCTCCGTTTAAAATTTGCTGTTGACCAATGCTTTTTTTTTGTTTCAACTTAAAAATTTTAAAAAGGAAGCTAAGAAGTTAATCACGGAAGATAACGGAATAAGGAATTGGCAAGATTGACTAGATCAGGGCTTCTCAAACTGTGGGTCGCGTAAAAAAATTTTGGGGTCGCAAAACAAATTGGCTTTTTATGCTTTTGAAATTATTTTTTTTGCAATAATATTTATTGACAATCAAAAACTAGAAAAAGTAAAGTGTCTTTATACCATTGTTGCATCATAAGGTGGCGTGATCAGAAAGTGAGTCGTGTGGCGTAATCAAGAGAACAGCAAGAAACAAAAGCAAAAAATTACTTACTGAGTCTAAAGCCAAGATTGATTTTTATAGATGAATGCAAAAAAATTAAATTATTTATTTGTCTTAATAAGATAGCTGTAAATTAATATAGAGTAATTTTTCCATCCTATTAAATGTGTTTGAAAATGTTTATTAAATAAAGTCTGTTTTTGTAATTTTGTTAATTCGCTTTTAGGTTACTATTAATGTTTCCATTTCTTGTTTTTATTATATGGTTTTTCATGCACATGCGTCGCTTTCCATAGAGAAAAATTAACGTAAAATTAGCCTATACATATTGGGGTCGCACAAAAATTTATTTTTTGAAGTGGGTCGCAGAACAAAAAAGGTTGGGAAGTCCTGAACTAGATAACTAAATCAATCATACTAAAAAATATCTTCATAAAAATAGATACAAGATACCAACGTTTTCTTTAAAACACCAAAGATATATCGTTGTTTGTGTTTGTTATAAAAACAGATTTTCAAAAACTTGGTAAATATTTCAAAAAGATTAAAACGATTGGCTAAATGCAAAAAAAAATCAGCAAAGAAGGAGCAAATGTGATTGGCCATTCAAATGGAATCGGAGAAAAAGTATAAAATTTATTGGGGATGGATTCCAATAAAGTTATTCTGACATTTTACTTTTAAAAAATTGTCAATTTTTTTTATTTTTGGTATATTTCATACAAAAAATTATGCAAACAGAATGAACGAATGTTTCTTCTAAGCATGTTAAGGAAATTAAAAAGAAAAAGCATTACTCGATTAATAAAACAAAAGTTAATTTCCAAAATTGGAAAAAATATAAAATAAAATCCCCGACATCGGGATAGCATAAGCTTTAGAAATATATAATGTTCGGATAAAAAATACATATAAAGTGAAATTTAAGATCGATCTCGTTGGTTTTACTTACCATACGAGTATAAGCAAAATTTCAAAAGAAAAGACACATAGCGATTGATTTTAGTTGCATTATTGTGATTCTTTGATATGATGTTCTTTATTTTCGTTCCAATAAAGAGAAGATACGCCGACAAAGTGAAGACTTTTTGCTTGCATGAAACTAGCTTGATGACAAAAACTTATTCAACGACTTTGGGAAATGGTGAAGTCCAAAAATGAGAAAACACGTTGTTTGGGAGAGTCGCTGCGATCTGAGTGTGAACATCATGTGGGTGATTCTAATAACATCTTGGTGTATGTTTGGTCAATTTCCTTGTCAAGTTAAGGGCAAAGAAAAAAAGATAAGCCCTTA
Source organism: Diplosoma virens (assembly GCA_963680785.1). Classification (NCBI taxonomy): domain Eukaryota; kingdom Metazoa; phylum Chordata; class Ascidiacea; order Aplousobranchia; family Didemnidae; genus Diplosoma; species Diplosoma virens. The sequence goes on from OY796893.1 coordinate 15,794,192, forward strand.
AAAGTTTAAGAAAAGAATAGGAACGTATAACTTGTTTGAATCTGCTCTTTTGATTGAAAGAGAGATAAATACTGTTACGTACAAAAGTTAATATCTATCTGTGTTTCCCAAGCCCGGATAAATGAGAAGGGTTGCGGCAGGAAGGGCATCCGGCGTAAAAATTTTTTGCTAAAACATTCAAATGCGTTATAATCATGAATCCATGCCGGATCGGTTGCGGCCCGGGTTACCAACAACCGCCTCGGGTGTCGCACAGCAGGGCACCTGTGGAAATTATGCTGAACATAATAGAAACAAGAGGAGAAAGATAGGAGGAAGGCGAGTAAAGAGGCAGCAGGAAGTGTCGAAAGGGAGACGCTCAATCGTAAGGGTGGGACAATGACTGGAAGGGGAAGAGAGCTGATAGACTTGATAAAAAGAAGGAATGTAGACATATTGTGTCTGCAGGAAACAAAGTGGAAAGGAGTAAAGCAAGGAACATTGGAGGTGGATGCAAACTATTCTACAACTGAGCTGATGGAAGAAGAAATGGGATAGGGATAGTGGTGAGGGAGGATTAGGGTTAGATTAGATGGATTTGGCGATTGTCAACACTAATTTCAAGAAAGATGAACACAGGGTGACGTATAAAAGTGGCGGAAAAAGCACCCAAGTAGATTATGTGATGTGCAGAAGGAGGAACTTAAAGGAAATGTGCGATTGTAAGGTATATTGTATGCAATTGTATGCGATTGTATGCGATTGTAAGTGAATGAGTGCGTCGCAAAGCAGCACTGTATGGTAATATGCAAAATGGCTCTTATGGTGACAAAAAAAGCAGAGAAAGTAAAGCCAAAGATACGATGGTGGAAACTGAAGGAGACAAGCTGTCAAGAAGCATTTAGACAAGAGGTGACCAGGACTCTGGGAGGCAAGGATGGATTACCTAAAGAGTGAGACAAAACAGCAGAAATGCTAAGAAAAAAAGCTAAAACTGTGCTGGGAGTGACATTTGGGAAACGAAAAGGAGGCAGGGAGACATGGTGGTGGAATGAGGAAGTTCAAGAGAGTATAAAAGAAAAGAAAGAGGCAAAGAAAGCATGGGACAAAATAGGAGATGAAAATACTAAAAAGATCTACAAAGAAAAGAAGAATAAGGGAAAGAAGGCAGATGGCAAAAGGACGTGCGTATGACGATCTGTATGCTAGATTGGAAACAAAAGAAGGTGAAAAGGAGTTGTAGCCTACAGATTGGCTAGGCAGAGAGACAGAGCAGGAAAAGATGTACAGCATGTGAGGGTTATAAAATATGAAAATGGTAGTGTTATGGTATATTCGGAGGCAGTGTTAAAGAGATGGAAGGAGTACTTTGAGAAACTCATGAACCAGGAAATAACAGGGAGCCTAGGACAGAGGAAGCAGAAGTGGTTAACGAAGAGGTAAATTGCGTCAGTAGAGAAGTAAAGAACGCACTAAAAAGGATGAAAAAAAGGTAAAGCGGTTGGGCCAGATGAGTTGCCAGTAGAAGTTTGGAAGTGCATTGGAAAGATGGGAATAAAGTTTTTGATCAGACTGTTCAACAAACTATTAGTGGGTGAATGGATGCCTGAAGAATGAAGGAGTGTACTTATTTTAATCTATAAAAATAGAGGGGACGCAGAGTGCTGTGGAAACTACAGAGGAATAAAGCTAATGAGCCACACAATGAAGATATGGGAAAAAATTATTGGAGCCAGGCTAAGGGATAGAGTAGAGATCAGCAAACAGCAACATGGATTTATTCCTGGAAAGGGAACCACCGATGCCATGTTTACCTTAAAAATCTTGATGGAAAAATACAGGGAAGGTCAAAGAGAGCTTCATTGTGTATTCGTGGACCTAGAGAAAGCTTACGACAGGGTTCCGCAGGAAGAGCTGTGGTACTGTATGAGACAATCAGGAATGGGGGAAAAGTATGTGCGACTTGTACAGGATATGTACGAGGAAAGCGAAACAGTGGTGAGGTGTAAAATAGGAACTACAGAAAGTTTCAAGGTTAAGGTTGGACTGCACCAGGGATCAGCGTTAAGTCCGTTCCTGTTTGCAGTGATAATGGACAGGCTAACGGATGAAGTAAGGAGAGAACCACCGTGGACGATGCTGTTTGCTGATGATACTGTGATTTGCGAAGAAATCAGGGAAGAAGTGGAGCGGAGATTAGAATCCTGGAAGTATGCATTGGAAAGAAGAGGGATGAAAGCAAGTATGTCAAAAACCGAATATCTGTGCATAAATGGAGAAAATGACGACGAAACATTGAAGATGGAGGACAAAAAGTGCCCAGAGTAAAAGAATTTAAGTATTTGTGATTAATGGTGCAAAAAAGTGGTAGTTGTGAGAGTGAGCTAAAGAAGAAAGTGCAGGCAGGATGGAACGGATGGAGAAAAGTATCAGGAGTAATTTGCGACAGGAGGTTACCAGCTAGAGTAAAAGGAAAAGTATACAGTTCAGTGGTAAGACCAGCAATGGTGTATGGACTTGAGACGGTGGCGGTCACAAAGAAACAAGTGAAAGCGATGTAAGTTGCAGAAATAAAAATATTGAGGTTTTCTATGGAAGTGACAAGAAAAGATAAGACTAGAAACGAGTACATCAGGGTTACAGTTAAGGTAGAACGGTTAGGAATGATGATGAGGGAGGGCAGGCTGAGGTGGTATGAGCATATCATGAGGAGAGACCAAGAGTATGTAGGAAGAAAGATGATGGAAATGGAGTTACCAGTAAAGAGGAAAAGAGGGAGACCGAAGAGAAGATTTCTAGATGTAGTGAAAGAAGATATGGGGGAAGTTGGTGCGAAGGAGACGGACGTTGAAAATAGGACGATTTGGAGAAACATGATACGCTGTGGCTACCCCTGATTGACGGGAAAGGCCAAAAGAAGAAGAAAAAGAAAAGAAGCATTATTATGATTCTTTGCTATGATGTTCTTGTTTTTTGTTTCAATGAAGAAGATATACGCCGAGAAAATGCAGACTTTTTGCATGCAGGAAACTAGCTTGATGACAAAAACGTATAAAGAGGTGAAGTTGAAGAATGAGAAAACACGTTGTTTAGGAGAATCAGTGTGATATGAGTGTAAACATCATGTGGGTAAAATATAATTACATCTTGGTGCATGTTTAGTCAATTTCCTCGTCACAGAAGATAACGAAATAAAGATTTGGCAAGGTTGACTAGATAACTAAATCAATCATACTAAAAAGTGTCTTTATAAGAATAGATACAAGATACCAACGTTTTCTTTAAACACCAAAGATATATCGTTGTTTGTGTGTTTGTTGTAAAAACATATTTTCAAAAACCTGGTAAATACAGTATTTCAAAAAAATTAAAACGATTGGCTTAATGCAAGTAAATCAGCAAAGAAGAAGCAAATGTGAATGGCCTTTCAAATGGAATCAAAGAAAAAGTATAAAATTTATTAGGGATGGATTCCAATAAAGTTATTCTGCCATTCAACTTAAAAATATTTGTCAATTTTTTGTATTTGGTATATTTCATACAAAAAATTATGCAAACAGAATGAACGATTTTTTCTTCTAAGCATGTTAAGGGAATTAATAGTAAAAAGCATTACTCGATCAATAAAGCAAAAGTTAAATTCCAAAATTAGAAAAAATATAAAATAAAATCCCCAACATCGGGATAGCACAAGCTTTAGGAATATATAGTGTTTCGATAAAATATATACCATACGAGTATAAGGTAAATTTTAAAAGAGAAAACACATAATGATCAATTTTAGTTGCATTATTGTGATTCTTTGATATGATGTTCTTTATTTTCGTTCCAATGAAGAGGAGATACGTAGACAAAGTGAAGACTTTTTGCTTGCATGAAACTAGCTTGATGACAAAAACTTATTCAACGACTTTTTAAAACGGTGAAGTCCAAAAATGAGAAAACACGTTGTTTGGGAGAGTCGCTACGATTTGAGTGTGAACATCATGAAGGTGGTTCTAATTACATCTTGGTGCATCTTTGGTTAATTTCCTTGTCAAGTTAAGGGCAAAAAAACAAAAAACAAGCCCTTAAAAGTTTAAAAGAAGAATACGAACGTATAACTTGTTTGAATCTGCTCTTTTGATTGAAAAAGATATAAATACTGTTACGTACAAAATAAAAGTTAATATCTATTTAAATAAATTTATTTTAACGCACATCTTTAACAAATTGTAATTTACATATTACTGGGGTTTTGTTTAAGATGTTCCATGTGTGACGTAACAATTAAAGAGTCTTTCTCACCCTCCAGGTGCGAGCTCGATTAAAAGTCCGGTCAAATCGAAAACTTAATAAAAATTCGTCATTCAAGCTTGTATTCCTTGCCAACTATTACAGAACTTTGCAAAGTTTTTTACTCAATCATTGGCTTTGTATCAATAGTTGAATAGTTAAGATGACAGTTGATTTTCTTCCAACTCGAAATTAAAACTGGAATGTTAGAACTTGATTCCAGAACAAATTAAGATGGAAAAAGAAACTTGATGCATTGATGAACAAAAAAAATAGTTACATTGCCGTCAACCTCCAAATAATAAACGTAGATAAAACTGTGCCACTCAAACCAACTCGATTATCGGGAAGATACTTGTGGTATAATTAATGTAAGTTTCATTTTTCTTAAAGTTTGCTGAAATCTTCTTGTTTACGTATTGTCAAGTGTTTTGGTTATTTTCAACTGAATAAAGTCAATTTCCTGGTCGAGTCCAGGGCAAAAGAAAAAGTAGAGGCCCTTAAAAGTTAAAAGAAAGAATATGAAGGTGCAACTTAAATCTGCTCCTTCAATTGAAAAAAGAATAAATAATGTTATAAAATGTTTAAATCTCTTTAAATAATTTGTTATAAAGAAAAAAACTTTCAATATGCATTGTTCTAATGAATAAATACATAAAGTAAAAATAGAACAAATGTTTTGTGATAAAGAGCGATTTCGTTGGTTTTACTTATCATACGAGTATAAGCAAAGTTTCAAAAAAAGAAACACATAGCGATTGATTTTAGCTGCATTATTGTGATTCTTTGATATGATGTTCTTTATTTTCGTTCCAGTAAAGAGGAGATACGTAGACAAAGTGAAGACTTTTTGCTTGCATGAAACTAGCTTGATGACGAAAACTCATTCAACGGCTCTGGGAAACGGTGAAGTCCAAAAATGAGAAAACACGTTGTTTGGGAGAGTCGCTACGATTTGAGTGTAAACATCATGTGGGTAATTCTAATTACATCTTGGTGTATGTTTGGTCAATTTCCTCGTTTAGTTAAGGGCAAAGAAAAAAAAGATAAGCCCTTAAAAGTTTAAGAGAAGAATACGAACGTATAACTTGTTTGAATCTGCTCTTTTGATTGAAAAAGAGATAAATACTGTTACGTACAAAATAAAAGTTAATATCTATTTAAGTAATTTTTTTAACTCACATCTTTAACAAATCGTAATTTACATATTACTGGGGTTTTGTTTAAGATGTTCCATCTGTGACGTAACAATTAAAGGGTCGCTCTGACCCTCCAGGTGCGAGCTCGATTAAAAGTCCGGTCAAATCGAAAACTTATTAAAAATTCGCCGTTAAAGCTTGTATTCCTTGCAACAATTACAGAACTTTGCAAAGTTTTTCACTAAATCATTGGCTTTGTATTCACAGTTGAATAGTTGAGGTGACAGTTGATTTTCTTCCAACTCGAAATTAAAACTGGAATGTTAGTACTTGATTCCAGATCAAATTACAATAGAATGAAGAGGTTGACGCTATGGCTAAATCGAAAGCCAGCCACGTCGCCGTCAACCTCACAGAAATCAACGAGGATGAAGCCGTGCTCCTGAAACCAACCGGGTTTACCGGGAGATTACGTTGCAATTTGTTAACGCACACACGGCTCGAACTTGATTCCAAATCAAGAGTCAATTGAAAGAAGAGGTTGTGGCGAGGGCCAGTTCAAAAAGTCACATGCGGTCAATCTTTAAGAAATAAACGTAGAAGAAGCCGTTGCTACTCAAACCAACCTTATTCATTCGGAGGATACTTGTTTGTATTTGTTGTAAAAAGATTTTCAAAAACCTGGTAAATATTTCAAAAAGATTAAAAAGATTGACTAAATGCGAATAAATCAGCAAAAAAAGTATATAGTGTTCTGGCGAAAAAACAAATATATGTATATACTGAAAATAGACAAAAATGTTTTCCTGTAAAGATCGATCTCGTTGCTTTTACACTACTTACCATACGAGTATAAGCAAGTTTCAAAAGAAAAAAACACATAGCGATTAAGTTTAGTTGCATTATTGCGATTCTTTGATATGATGTTTTTGTTTTTAGTCGCAATAAAGAGGAGATACGTAGACAAAGTGAAGACTTTTTGCTTGCATGAAATCAGCTTGATGACAAAAACTCATTCAACGACTCTGGGAAACGGTGAAGCCGAAAAATGAGAAAACACGTTGTTTAGGAGAATCAGTGTGATATGAGTGTAAACATCATGTGGGTAAAATATAACTACATCTTGGTGCATGTTTAGTCAATTTCCTCGTCACATAAGATAACGAAATAAAGATTTGGCAAGGTTGACTAGATAACTAAATCAATCATACTAAAAAGTGTCTTTATAAGAATAAATACAAGATACCAACGTTTTCTTTTAAGCACCAAAGATATAACGTTGTTTGTGTTTGTTGTAAAAACATATTTTCAAAAACCTGGTAAATACAGTATTTCAAAAAAATTAAAACGATTGACTTAATGCAAGTAAATCAGCAAAGAAGAAGCAAATGTGAATGGCCTTTCAAATGGAATCAAAGAAAAAGTATAAAATTTATTGGGGATGGATTCCAATAAAGTTATTCTGCCATTCAACTTAAAAATATTTGTCAATTTTTTGTATTTGGTATATTTCATACAAAAAATTATGCAAACAGAATGAACGATTTTTTCTTCTAAGCATGTTAAGGGAATTAATAGTAAAAAGCATTACTCGATCAATAAAGCAAAAGTTAAATTCCAAAATTGGAAAAAATATAAAATAAAATCCCCAACATCGGGATAGCACAAGCTTTAGGAATATATAGTGTTTCGATAAAATATATACCATACGAGTATAAGGTAAATTTTAAAAGAGAAAACACATAATGATCAATTTTAGTTGCATTATTGTGATTCTTTGATATGATGTTCTTTATTTTCGTTCCAATGAAGAGGAGATACGTAGACAAAGTGAAGACTTTTTGCTTGCATGAAACTAGCTTGATGACAAAAACTTATTCAACGACTTTGTAAAACGGTGAAGTCCAAAAATGAGAAAACACGTTGTTTGGGAGAGTCGCTACGATTTGAGTGTGAACATCATGAAGGTGGTTCTAATTACATCTTGGTGCATCTTTGGTTAATTTCCTTGTCAAGTTAAGGGCAAAAAAACAAAAAACAAGCCCTTAAAAGTTTAAGAGAAGAATACGAACGTATAACTTGTTTGAATCTGCTCTTTTGATTGAAAAAGAGATAAATACTGTTACGTGCAAAATAAAAGTTAATATCTATTTAAATAAATTTATTTTAACGCACATCTTTAACAAATTGTAATTTACATATTACTGGGGTTTTGTTTAAGATGTTCCATGTGTGACGTAACAATTAAAGGGTCGTTCTGACCCTCCAGGTGCGAGCTCGATTAAAAGTCCGGTCAAATCGAAAACTTAATAAAAATTCGTCATTCAAGCTTGTATTCCTTGCCAACTATTACAGAACTTTGCAAAGTTTTTTACTCAATCATTGGCTTTGTATCAATAGTTGAATAGTTAAGATGACAGTTGATTTTCTTCCAACTCGAAATTAAAACTGGAATGTTAGTACTTGATTCCAGATCAAATTACAATGGAAAAAGAAACTTGATGCATTGATGAACAAAAAAAATAGTTACATTGCCGTCAACCTCCAAATAATAAACGTAGATAAAACTGTGCCACTCAAACCAACTCGATTATCGGGAAGATACTTGTGGTATAATTAATGTAAGTTTCATTTTTCTTAAAGTTTGCTGAAATCTTCTTGTTTACGTATTGTCAAGTGTTTTGGTTATTTTCAACTGAATAAAGTCAATTTCCTGGTCGAGTCCAGGGCAAAAGAAAAAGTAGAGGCCCTTAAAAGTTAAAAGAAAGAATATGAAGGTGCAACTTAAATCTGCTCCTTCAATTGAAAAAAGAATAAATAATGTTATAAAATGTTTAAATCTCTTTAAACAAATTGTTATAAAGAAAAAAAACTTTCAATATATATTGTTCTGGTGAATAAATATATAAAGTAAAAATAGAACAAATGTTTTGTGATAAAGAGCGATCTCGTTGGTTTTACTTATCATACGAGTATCAGCAAAATTTTAAAAGAGAAAACACATAGCAATTAATTTTAGTTACATTATTGTGAAACCCAGCCATAAGAGGCACATTTCTGTGTTTCTTGATGCCGGTCCCGAAGCCCGGATAAATGGGGAGGGTTGCGGCAGGAAGAGCATTCGGCGTAAAAATTTTTTGTCAGATTATACAAATGCGTATTGTTGATAAATCCATGACGGATCAGTCGCGGCCCGGGTTACCAACGACCTCCTCAGGTGTCGCACAGCAGGGCACCTGTGAAAATTACTGTTGAACATAATAAAAACAAAAGAAGAGAGGAGGAAGGCGAGTGAAGAGGCAGCAGGAAGTGTGGAAAGCGAGATACTCACTAGTAAAAGTGTGGGTACCTTAAATATTGAAACAATAACTGGAAAGAAAAGAGAGAGCAGGCTGACTTGATGGAGCGAAAAAATGTAGACATATTGTGGCTACAGCAAACAAAGTGGAAGGGAGTAGAGCTAGAAACATTGGAGGCGGATGAAAACTATTTTACAACGGAGCGGATGGAAGAAGTTGATCTTTTTTCAACTCGAAATAAAACTGGAATGTTAAAACTTGATTCCAGATCAAATTACAATGAAAAGAAGAGGTTGACCCGTTGACGAAATAAAAAAATAGTTACATTGCCGTCAACCTCCAAATAATAAACGTAGATAAAACTGTGCCACTCAAACCAACTCGATTATCGGCAAGATACTTGTGGTATAATTAATGTAAGTTTTGCTTTTCTTAACGTTTGTTGAAACCTTCTTATTTACTTATTGTCAAGTGTTTTGGTTATTTTCAACTGAATAAAGTCAATTTCCTGATCAAGTCCAGGGCAAAAGAAAAAGTAGAGGCCCTTAAAAATTAAAAAAAAGAATATGAAAGTGCAGCTTAAATCTGATCCTTCAAATGAGGGAAAAATAAATAATGTTATAAAATGTTTAAACCTCTTTAAATAAATTGTTATAAAAAAAAACTATTACACAATTAATAATTTGTGAAAAAAAAATAAGCCCTTTAAAGTTTAAGAGAAGAATAGAACGTATAACTTGTTTGAATCTGCTCTTTTGATTGAAAAAGAGATAAATACTGTTACGTACAAAATAAAAGTTAATATCTATTTCAATAAGTTTATTTTAACGCATATTTTAACAAATCGTAATTTACATATTACTGTAGATTTGTTTAAGATGTTTCATGTGTAACGTAACAATTAAAGGGTCGTTCTGACCCTCCAGATGCGAGTTCGATTAAAAGTCCGGTCAAATCAAAAACTTAATAAAAATTCGTCATTCAAGCTTGTATTCCTTACCAACATAATTTTGCAATTAATAAATATTTTGTCAAATTATGTAAAAAGACTATTTAAGCTTGTATTGTCAAGTCTTTTCATTATTTTAAGCTGAATAAAGTCAATTTCCTGGTCGAGTTCAGGGAAAAAGAAAAAGTAGAGGCCCTTAAAAGTTAAAAGAAAAAATATAAAGGTGCAACTTAAATCTGCTCCTTCGATTGAAAGAAGAATAAATACAGTTACAAAATGAAATGTTTAAATATACATTGTTCAGGTGAAAAAAATATATATAAAGTGAAAATCGAACAAATGTTTTGTGATAAAGAGCGATCTCGTTGCTTTTACTTACCATATAAGTATAAGCAAAGTTTTAAAAAAGAAAATACATAACGATTGATTTTAGTTGCATTATTGTGATTATTTGATATATGTTCTTTATTTTCGTTCCAATGAAGAGAAGATACGCCGACAAAGTGAAGACTTTTTGCTTGCATGAAATCAGCTTGATGACAAAAATTCATTCAACGACTCTGAGAAAAGGTAAATTCGAAGAATGAGAAACACGTTGTTTAGGAGAATCAGTGCGATTTGAGTGTGAACATCATGTGAGTAATTCTAATTACACATTAGTGAATGTTTGGTCAATTTCTTTGTCACAAAAGATAACGAAATAAAGATTTGCAAGGTTGACTAGATAACTAAATCAACCATACTAAAAAATATCTTCATAAGAGTAGATACAAAATACAAGTGTTTTCTTTAAAACACCAAAGATATATCGTTGCTTCTATTTGTTGTAAAAACAGATTTTCAAAAACCTGGTAAATATTTCAAAAAGATTAAAAAGATTGGCTAAATGCAAATAAATTAGCAAAAAAAGTATATAGTATTCTGGCGAAAAAAAAAAAAATAATATATATATATATATATAGTGAAAATAGACAAAAATGTTTTTCTGTAAAGATCGATCTTGTTGCTTTTACACTACTTACCATACGAGTATAAGCTGCCACTTCTGCCATTCCTTTTGACAGCATCAACCGCCCTGCTAAAGTCTGGTGGTCTTTTGAAGTCGCAGATGCCGTCACAAAACGCAGAAAGGCATTTGCAAAGGCACACTGTTCCGAAGAAGACCGCCAGAACTATATCTCTATTAGTAGATATACCTCCACTGTGGTATCTAAGGCTAAAGCTAAGTCATGGCAGAAAACTTTAGAAGTGATACAAGATACCGGCGTTTTCTTTAAAACACCAAAGATATATCATTGTTTGTATTTGTTGTAAAAACAGATTTTCAAAAACCTGGTAAATATTTCAAAAAGATGAAAAAGATCGGCTAAATGCAAATAAATCAGCAAAAAAAGTATATAGTGTTCTGGCGAAAAAAAAATATATATAGTGAAAATAAACAAAAATGTTTTTCTGTAAAGATCGATCTCGTTGCTTTTACGCTACTTACCATACGAGTATAAGCAAGTTTCAAATGCAAACACACATAGCGGTTGATTTTAGTTGCATTATTGTGATTCTTTGATATGATGTTTTTGTTTTTAGTCCCAATAAAGAGGAGATACGTAGACAAAGTGAAGACTTTTTGCTTGCATGAAATCAGCTTGATGACAAAAACTCATTCAACGACTCTGGGAAACGGTGAAGCCGAAAAATGAGAAAACACGTTGTTTGGGAGAGTCGCTACGATTTGAGTGTAAACATCATGTGGGTAATTCTAATTATATCTTGGTGCATGTTTGGGGTCAATTTTCTTCCTCAAATCAAGGACAAAGAAAAAAAAGATAAGCCCTTAAAAGTTTAAGAGAAGAATACGAACGTATAACTTGTTTAAATCTTGGTCTTTTGATTGAAAGAGAGATAAATACTGTTACGTACAAAATAAAAGTTAATATCTATTTAAATAAATTTATTTTACGCACATCTTTAACAAATCGTAATTTACATATTACTAGGGTTTTGTTTAAGATGTTCCATGTGTGACGTAACAATTAAAGGGCCGCTCTGACCCTCCAGGTGCGAGCTCGATTAAAAGTCCGGTCAAATCGAAAACTGTTCCGAAGTTTCAAAATTCGTCATTCGAGCTTGTATTCTTTGCCAACTGTTACAGAACTTTGCAAAGTTTTTCACTCAATCATTGGCTTTGTATCAATAGTTGAATAATTGGGGATGACAGATGATTTTCTTCCAACTCGAAATTAAAACTGGAATGTTAGAACTTGATTCCAGATCAAATTACAATGAAAAGAAGAGGTTGACCCGTTGACGAAATAAAAAAAATAGTTACATTGCCGTCAACCTCCAAATAATAAACGTAGATAAAACTGTGCCACTCAAACCAACTCGATTATCGGGAAGATACTTGTGGTATAATTAATGTAAGTTTCATTTTTCTTAACGTTTACTGAAACCTTCTTGTTTACGTATTGTCAAGTGTTTTGGTTATTTTCAGCTGAATAAAGTCAATTTCCTGGTCGAGTCCAGGGCAAAAGAAAAAGTAGAGGCCCTTAAAAGTTAAAAGAAAGAATATGAAGGTGCAACTTAAATCTGCTCCTTCAATTGAAAGAAGAATAAATATTGTTATAAAATGTTTAAATCTCTTTAAATAAATTGTTATAAAAAAAAAAAATTTCAATATGCATTGTTCTGGTGAAAAAAAAATATATAAAGTGAAAATAGAACAAATGTTTTATGATTTACTTACCATATAAGTATAAGCAAAGTTTTAAAAAAAAAACACAAAGTGATTAATTTTAGTTGCATTATTATGATTCTTTGATATGATGTTCTTTATTTTCGTTCCAATGAAGAGGAGATACGCCGACAAAGTGAAGACTTTTTGCTTGCATGAAATCAGCTTGATGACAAAAACTCATTCAACGGCTCTGGGAAAATGTAAAGTCGAAGAATGAGAAAACAAGTTGTTTAGGAGAATCGCTGTGATTTGAGTGCAAACATCATGTGGGTAATTCTAATTACATCTTGGTGCATGTTTAGTCAATTTCCTCGTCACAGAAGATAACGAAATAAAGATTTGGCAAGGTTGACTAGATAACTAAATCAATCATACTAAAAAATATCTTCATAAGAGTAGATACAAAATATCAGCGTTTTCTTTAAAACACCAAAGATATATCGTTGTTTGTGTCTGTTATAAAAACAGATTTTCAAAAACTTGGTAAATATTTCAAAAAGGTTAAAACGATTGGCTTAATGCAAAAATAAATCAGCAAAGAAGGAGGCAATGTGATGGAATCGAAGAAAAAATATAAAATTTATTGGGGATGGATTCCAATAAAGTTATTCTGCCATTTAACTTAAAAACAATTGTCAATTGTTTTGTATTTGGTATATTTCATACATGAAATTAAGCAAACTGAATGATAGATTGTTTTTTCTAAGCATGTTAAGGAAATTAAAAAGAAAAAGCATTACTCGATTAATAAGACAAAAGTTAAATTCCAAATTAGAAAAAATATCAAAGAAAAGCACAAGCTTTAGAAATATATAGTGTTCGGATAAAAAATATTTACAAGGTATTTCATCTCAATATGTCACTTTAGAAAATCTCATTTTTCGGTAACTGGCAAAAGTAGCAAGATAAAATTGGTTTCGTTGGATAGGTAAAATCTCCAATTTTTTTGTTTTGCCAGACCATTATTATGTCACAATCAAAATTTTAGCTTTTTGGGGAAAATAAAATTTCCATTAATTTGCCTCTTATTTGCTCAAAATGTCTTTTACTGGTAAGGAGAAAGCGTTTTGTCTTTTGGAATTTGATAAAAACAACTCGTGTACATTTGTTCAACGTAAATTTTGGACAGAATTTTCAAAGCAGCCACCAGACTGACGTACCGTACAGAAATTTGAATTCAAAATTTAAGGAAGAGTTTATGTTTGTGCTCCCGGAAAAGAATTGTCCCATCTCCTTCAACTAAAACAAACAAACATTCGTATGGCGTTGTGTTCCACCCACACCGATTTGCTGCTTTCTGTGAATTAACCGCGGTCACCATTGAAGGTAAGCAGCTTGACCACATTTCTCGGAATGTTCGTGAAGTGCCTTTCCGAAGGGCACAACGAGTATCACTCAGTCGACGTTACGGAGAATCGAACCAGGTCAACTGAAACGATTGAACAATTAATGTAAAAGGTTTGGTCTACGTTCCTCCTCTTTCAACTTCAGTGGATGATCTGAAGATTCGGATAACTGAGGCTTTGATAACCGTCGATCAGGATATGCTTGTTAGAGTTTGGCAAGAAATGCAATACCGTTTCGATGTGTGCCGTGTAACCAAGGGTTCGCATATTGAGCATTTGTGAAAAGTTTAATAAAACTTTCTTAAATAAAACGCAAAAATTTCTTTGATTTTTGCGTTCAAATTTTTGCTGCGTAAACTTAAGAAAATTAGTTTTTAGCAAAAAAAGTTTGGTTTTCATATCTCCAACAGTTGTTGAGATATAAGTTATCATAAAGTGACATATTGAGATGAAACACCCTGTATAAAGTGAAATTTAAGATCGATCTCGTTGCTTTTACTTACCATATAAGTATAAGTAAAATTAAAAAAAAAAAACACGAAGTGATTAATTTTAGTTGCATTATTGTGATTCTTTGATATGATGTTCTTTATTTTCGTTCCAATGAAGAGGAGATACGTAGACAAAGTGAAGACTTTTTGCTTGCATGAAACCAGCTTGATGACAAAAACTCATTCAACGACTCTGGGAAAAAATGAAGTCGAAGAATGAGAAAACACGTTGTTTGGGAGAGTCGTTACGATTTGAATGTGAACGTCACGTGGGTGATTCTAATTACATTTTGGTGCATGTTTGGTCAATTTCCTTGGTGCATGTTTGACAAGGCAAAGGCAATGGAAAAAAAGATAAGTCCTTTAAATTTTAAGAAAAGAATAGGAACGTATAACTTGTTTGAATCTGCTCTTTTGGTTGAAAGAGAGATAAATACTGTTACGTGCAAAATAAAAGTTAATATCTATTTCAATAAATTTATTTTAACGCGTATCTTTAACAAATCGCAATTTACATATTACTAGAGTTTTGTTTAAGATGTTTCATGTGTGACGTAAAAATTAAAGGGTCGTTCTGACCTTTCAGGTGCGAGCTCGATTAAAAGTCCGGTCAAATCAAAAACTTAATAAAAATTCGTCATTCAAGCTTGTATTCCTTGCCAACTATTTAAGAATTTTACAAACTTTTTCACTAAATCAGTGACTTTGTATTAACAGTTGAATAATTGGGGATGACAGTTGATTTTCTTCCAACTTGAAATTAAAACTGGAATGTTAGAACTTGATTCCACATTAAATTACAATGGATAGAGGAGGTTGATGCATATAAGAAAAAAAAAAAAAAAATAGCCACATTGCCGTCAACCTCCAAATATTAAGCCTAGATGAAACTGTGTTACTCAAACCAACTTGATTATCGGGAAGATACTTGTGGTATAATTAATGTAAGTTTCATTTTTCTCAACGTTTGTTGAAATCTTCTTGTTTACATATTGTCAAGTGTTTTGGTTATTTTCAACTGAATAAAGTCAATTTCCTGGTCGAGTCCAGGGCAAAAGAAAAAGTAGAGGCCCTTAAAAGTTTAAAGAAAGAATATGAAGGTGCAGCTTAAATTTGCTCCTTTGACTGAAAGAAGAATAAATAATGTTATAAAATAAAATGTTTAAATCGCTTTAAACAAATTTATTTTAACGCACATCTTCAACAAATATTAATTTACATATTACGAAGTACGAATTTGTTTTGAGATGTGGTAAAAATTTGTTTTTAAAGTTTATTGGTTAATAACAATTTGAGCACTTTGGCAATCATTGGTTTTGTATCAACCGTTTATCAATATTTGAATAGTTGAGATAACAGTCGATTTTCAACTGAGTCCAATTGAAAATGCAATGTTTAAACTTGATTCCAGATTAGGCACAATGAAAAGACAAATGTGACGCCTTGGCAAAATAAAAAAATGGCCACATTGCGGTCAAACTTCAAGAAATAAACGTAGAAGAAGCCGTTGCTACTCAAGCCCACCTTGTTCATGCGGAACATTCCTGTGGTGTGTTAGAGCATATCCCTCTTTTATTCCTATTAAAATTGATTTCGTTTTCAAAATGCAGCACAAATGTAAGAAGTCGAAATCACCTGTATTTTAAAGAAAAATCCAATTCTATCGTCATATCAACAACCGAAGATAAGACAAGACTCATATATGGTTAAAACCGGCCTTATATGTTCTGGTGTTGATTCATGAAACAACAAATTGCAGAAAGTGAAATTATTAGACAAAAATAAACCACCAAAAAAATTAAGCAAGAAAATTATTTGATATGATTAAACAAACCTCATTAATAAAATAATGGTCAATCTTAACTTGCTTTGAACTTAACAGCCTAATTATTGGCAAATATAACAAAAGAAAATTATAAGAAAGAAAATGATTCACTTTTAAAACCATAAATATCAAGTCAAAATACTGAACAAATGCAATTAAGCATTTTAAAAATTCAAGATTCAAAATAATGTTTAAACTTTGAGAATGGAGCAGAAAAAAAGAAGCAACCAAGCGAAAGATATTTTGACTGGTTAAAGTAAATGATGGTCTTGAAATGAAAATGAAGAGATGTCATTAGGGAAATGCTTGTTAAGATGATTAATTCTAGCTTTAGCTTGTTGGATGTCTACGGTTTTTTTTGTTTTATTGTCGATTAGTTCGATTGCTTTTAGCTAAATGAGTAAATGTTATTATCAAGTCGAGGATAAAAAAAAGAAGCAAGAAAATCAAACTTTCTTTAGTAATAGTAAAATTTAGATTCATCGTTTTCGATGAAAAAAGTAAAAGTAATTGATGAGGAAGGGTATTGTTTACTCGTTAAAAACTCAAACTCAACGTTTAAAATACTGAACAAAAACAATTAAAAGCTTGAGCAGTAGACCTACAGTGTTTTTAACTTCAGAAAGCACATCTAAAAAACGCAGCAGCAAAGTAGAAAGCAGGAATCTAAGACACTTTTCCAAGCAAGAACGCTTTAACTTTTTCGATACTGATTACACTGTACAACACAAAAAAAAATTCAAGAACAATTTCATGCGTTTTAGGGTGACTTGGGGTCGCTGAACACGAATCTGAAGTTAGTTTTTTTGTATCAGGCTTGAAATTTCTGAAAAATTATTTTTTTGTTATTGCGATAATATTGCATTTGATGCAAATTGTAGCTTATACTGTAAACGCAAGTTAGAATTGCATCATTTGGAAAGTTAAAACGAGCATTACAGTAGAATTGCACCACTAATTGTCACTAAATAGTTGTCTATTTATCTCATAAAATTTGCAACTCTTTTCATTCTACTTTAGATCGACAATGAATTGTGACTCTAGTCTTATGCAATGCTTTGCTTTTTTATAGAATTGTTTAGTTTTAGATTTCAAAATACTGTAGAAATTTGCTATCTTTTTATAGTTGATCATGACTTCCTTTAGACGAAAGTGCAAAAATGACTCTGGCTTATTTTGTTACATCTGTGGAGAGATGACAGCAAGCAAATATAGACGAAAAATAACTGATCGGATCAAGAAGCTATACCTAGCATACTTTGGATGTGCAGTAGCGGATCAGGACAAAAATTGGGCTCCACATGTTTGCTGTCTGGACTGTTCTAACAGGCTTAATAAGTGGTTTGCAGGTGGAAAGCCCACATTGTCATTTGCTGTTCCAATGGTGTGGCGAGAACAAAAAGATCATGTAACGGATTGCTATTTTTGCCTCACGGACACTCAAGGATTTTGCCACAAAACCAGAAAGAAGATACTATACCCAAGTTTGCCATCTGCAATTTGCCCAGTAGCACATTCTGATCAGTTACCAGTGCCTAAACCACCGGTCACGCTTCCCGAAACTTCTGCAGAATCTTCACAAAGTTCTTGCAATAGTGAATTTGAAGACGAACCAAACACTAACTGTCCACACCTGATAATCCAGCAGGAGTTGAATGACCTTGTCCGTGACTTAAATCTTCCAAAAAGCAAGAGTGAGCTACTTGGGTCTCGGTTGCAACAGTGGAACCTGTGGCCCAGACGGTAGGTGCTTTCACGCAGCCTGGGCCGTGAGTAAGTCTGCTCATTGATTTTAAAATGACAGACCGAAACCGAACCTACCAAAACGGAAGGGTATCGATCCATTCCGATGTTCAGTGTGGGTCTGCTAATCGGCAAACGTCCTTTTCAGGACGGGGCAATGTCAGGATAAAACTTTTCAGGGCACATTGCCAACAAGTTCCGAAGACCCACTATTCTTCAGCTGAACATCGAAGGCCTCACTGCAAGCAAGATGAATGTTCTTCATCACCTCGCTATGCAGTCTGAGGCACTCGTCATCCTACTGCAGGGGACCCACTGCACTGATGCAGAGAAGTTGGTGCTACCACACTACCAACTAGCTGGGTCTTCTTTAAGCAGGAAGCATGGCCTTGCCACGTTTGTCCACGAGCGACTGAGATACACGCTTTTGGACCAATCTCCACCGACATCGGAGATCGAGTGGTTGTGTGTGGACGTTGATGGCTATAAAATAGTCAACGTCTACAAACCACCACCAACGCGATTGCGAACCCTGGATCTCCCAGTGTCCTCACCCCTGTCTGTACGCTGGCGATTTTAACTGTCGTCATGCTGACTGGGGTTATGATGACAACAGTCCGGACGGTGAGTGCTTGGCTGGCTGGGCAAGTATTAATTGTCTTGCCCTGCTATATAATGCCAAGGACGCTGCCAGTTTTTATTCCGGCCGCTGGAACACTGGTACCAATCCAGACCTAGCTTTCGCTAGCGTAGGTCCAAACAGTCGCTTACCGGATAGACGTGTCCTTGAGAAGTTTCCCAGGTCACAACATCGACCTTCGCTTATTACACCACCAAGGTTTGCTATGGCAGTGCCAAGCATGCCTGTTAAGCGATGGAACTTCCGCAAGGACAATTGGAGTCACTACATTGCTTTGACGAATAAATTCGCAAAGACTTTGTTGCCGCCTGATTCACTTGATGTGGATGCGGCTTACCAGGACTTCTGTAACACCATTAAAAAAGCAGCCAAAAAGACTATCCCACGCGGCTATCGAAATAACTATATTCCGTGTTGGGATGTAGAGTGTGAATCCCTCTATAAAACTTTTCTGCAGTCTCCTCAGGGAGACGACTCAAGTTTGGCTGCTACAGCTCTGCTTGCCAAGCTTGACAGAAAGCGAAGGGATCGATGGTCCGAAGCAGTTCGGAGCATTGACTTCTCACACTCTAGTTGAAAAGCGTGGAGTATTTTGAACAACCTTACTGGTAGGTCACGACACTCTCCTCGTCACTGTCCCGTTTCAGCCGATGCTATTGCATCTCAGCTGGTTAGAAATGGGAAATACGAGGCTGTTGATCGCAAGTCATCTCGACTTGTCTTTCAAGAAGTGTTTGACCTTTGGAGGGCCACAACACCAGACGCAGTAAATATCTCTGACAAATTTTCACAGAGAGAATTTGCTGCTGCCCTTCAGCACTTAAAACCAGGTAAAGCTCCGGGTCCTGATTCCATCTGCCCCGAGCTTATACTCCATGCCGGAGCTGCTTTGAAGTCCTGGTTACGTGACTTCCTTTCTTCCTGTTTACGCCGACTCAAAATTCCCAAGATCTGGAGAAGAGCGCTTGTGGTCGCGATCCCAAAACCAGGAAAGCCCGTGGGGGATCCAAAGAGTTATCGACTGATATCTCTGCTCTGTGTCCCCTACAAGATCCTCGAGAGGCTTATCTACGCCCGCGTTGAACCATTAATCGATCCACTGCTTCCTAAAGAGCAGGCTGGGTTCCGACGCGGGAAGTCAACCGTAGATCAAGTTGTTCTGCTAACCCAGAACATCGAGGATTCTTTCGAGGCTAAAAAGAAGGCCGGTGCCGTATTTATCGATCTGACAGCTGCTTATGACACTGTCTGGCACCGTGGCCTTACCTGCAAGCTGCTGAGGCTACTTCCGGATAAGCACATGGTCAAAATGATCATGGAGCTTGTCCGAAATTGAAGTTTCACCCTTACCACCGGTGACAGCAAGCAAAGCAGGCTACGCCGTCTTAAAAACGGCGTTCCTCAGGGATCGGTCTTGGCTCCTCTCCTATTTAACATCTACACATACGATCTTCCTTCCATGATTTCCAGAAAGTTTGCTTATGCTGATGATTTAGCATTGTTGCACTCTTCTGGAAACTGGAAGGACTTGAAGGGGACCTTAAGCCAAGACATTTCCACACTGTCAGCGTATCTCCAGACTTGGAGGTTGAAGCTCAGTCACACTAAGACGGTGACGACAGCCTTTCACTTAAATAACCGAGAGGCCAAACGTGAGCTAAAGGTCTACAACAATAGTAGACTTTTACCGTTCTGTCCAACCCCTATTTATCTTGGGGTAAAACTGGACAGATTGCTCACGTTTCGTCACCATTTAGTGGCATTGCGCAAAAAACTATCCTCGCGCGTCACACTGCTGAGGCGACTCGTGGGCTCGGGTGGGGTGCTGGTGCTAAAACACTACGCATAGCCACCTTGTCTCTAGTCTACTCAACAGCTGAGTACTGTGCGCCAGTCTGGTGTCGCAGTGCTCACACTCGCCTCATTGACAGTGTCTTGAATGACGCCTTGCGCATAGTTACTGGATGCCTGCGTCCCACTCCAACGGACCACCTACCTGTACTTTCAGGCATCCAGCCAGCTGAGCTTCGCCGAATGGAAGCGACACTCTCCTTGGCTTACCGTGGATCTCTGGACCCCGATCATATCTTGCATGGTCTTTTAAGTGGGTCCTCAGATACTCGCCAAGTGAGACTAAGATCCAGACGCCCGTTTGTGCCAGGTGCGCGGAATCTCTTGGACAATCTTGCCAGACTTGGCATCAGCGCCTCTGAATGGACGAATCACAAATGGAACGCGGAGTACTGTGAAAGTGCTTCCAGGCTCCGTGCTTTTGTGCCCGAGACCAGTGTCAGGCCTGTTGGGATGGGCTTACCCCGAGCAGCTTGGGTTAAGCTCAACCGCGTGCGGACTGGTGTTGGGCGATTCCATTCGTCCATGCACAAATGGGGTCTCACTCCTTCACCGAATTGCGAGTGTGGCGCCTCAGAGCAAACCGCAGACCATGTACTAACAATGTGCCCCATACATCGGGCACCACATGGAGCACGCGGTCTGACGGTTTTGGATGACGAAACTCGATGCTGGCTTAATGACATCACTGCCAGCATCTGATCCAGGCAGTGCAGCAGTCTGGGGTAGTAAAAGGATAAACTCTCGGCCCCAGTTCTATTTGTGTCTGGCCTGGAGTGGATGCCCTTCAAACGACGACGACGACGACGAGTGGAACCTGTTAGCTCTTGGAAAAAAAGTGACAGTGTATCGTCGACGATCGGAACTTTTCTCCAATTTATTTTCAAAAGATGAAGAGCTTTTTTACTGCAATGATATTTTCGAGTTGATACATACGTTAGTTCGAAACTATGACCCTAATGACTGGATACTCTTTATTGACTCATCCAAGAAAAGCATCAAAGCTGTACTATTGCATATTGGAAATATCCTGCCATCTGTCCCTATTGCTTACTCAACAACAATGAAAGAAACATTTCAAAACCTTAATTTATGTTGGAAAAAATCCATTACTCTGAACACAATTGACTTATATGTGCAAACTTGAAAGTTATAGCAATCCTTACAGGACTTCAGTTGGGTTACACCAAATATTGCTGCTTTTTATGCTTGTGGGACTCGAGAGCAAGAAGTGAACATTATGTCAGAAAGCAGTGGCCTCCCAGATTGGTATCTCACCCAGGTCAGCACAACATTGCCAATATTTCCCTGGTTCCACAAGAAAAAATTATACTTCCACTTCTTCACATTAAACTAGGACTGTTTAAACAGTTTGTGAAAGCATTTAACAAAGAATCACCAGTGTTTCAATTCTTACAAAAAGTTTTTCCAAATCTGTCTGAAGCAAAAATCAAGGAGGGCGTATTTGTTGGACCGCAAATACGAAAACTCATTTTGAACAAAGAATTTGATAAGATATTACATGGAAATGAGTTGGATGCCTGGGTTAGCTTCAAAAAAGTTTGCACAGACTTTTTGGGTTGTCATCATTCCGAAAACTTTAGAGACGTTATAGCTGAAATGCTAAACACTTACAAAACTCTTGGATGCAAGATGTCCCTTAAGGTTCATTTTTTGGATTCTCACTTGGATTTTTTTCACAAAAACATGAGTGATGTTTCTGATGAACATGGAGAACAATTTCACAAGGACATATCTGTTATCGAAAACCGGTATAAAGGAAAATGGTCTGTAAGCATGCTTGCAGACTACTGTTGGTTGATACAAAGGGATGATTCGGAAATTCAGCACAAACGGCGTAGACGATATTAGATGAATAAACTTATACCGAGTGTTAATTTAATCATGTACTGAATACGATTGTTTGGTTCATTTACACCTTTTTAAAAAAGCTAGACTGCCATGAATAGTTTCAATGCATGAGCTCTCCACTGAAAAATAAGCACAGAAGGATGTATTTGATAGCAACACACTCAATGAGGGTATGAAAGCAGCAAAATTTTTAAAGTTTAGGCCAGATTCCAATTAAGTGATTTGAGGCACATCTTCTGTGTGCTTTTTACTTCATGATGCCTATAAAAATGGTTGTGCAACCTTATCAATAACTGTTAAATTGGCTGCACTGCACAGTTGTAAACAAAATTAAATTGTAGAGCTTCGGCAGAGAAAAACCACAGCACCACTTTAGTCAACATATTGGTTATGTTGGGAAATTATACTGATATATAACTAAAAATGCGAAAAAATTAAATTGCATTTTTTTCAAAACGCTGACCTGATCGGTAAAAACGGAGTTCATATTTGGAATCAGCGTCCCCAAATTTACAAAGGGCGCCTATTCTTGTTCTTGAATTTTTTTATGACTCAAAATTTGTTGGACAGTGTTATTTGTCTTTTTAATTTAGTAATTTTTTCATAAGGAACACTTTGTTATGAAGTACATAAATAATAACATAAATGTTTTCCACTGAATTTGCTTAATTGTGATTATTTATGGGTGGGACAATTTTGTCCTAACAGTGCAGCATGATGGAACCTAAATATGCGAACCTTTGCAATTCTTATGCTTATGCAAATAAATATCAATTTGGTGTGAACTAAGCTTCATTTTAAAGTGTGTTAAACTCAATTCGGGCATGTAATATTAGTTTAAAGTTTTCTTTAACTTCCATATTTTTAATATTTTCAATAGTTTTATTTCTAATCTAATTTCAAAGAGCTAAACAGCTCTAATTTTCGAAAAAACATAGCAGCTCTAATTTTAATTCAAATAAAATTTGGAAAAGCTAAAAATTGTAGTTGTCCAAGTCTGTTATTAACTACTGTATAATTTAACGAAAACACAATAAACAAACCAAAAACAAAAAAAACAAAAAAACTTGAGCATATTGGCTAATGGTTTGGTCTTTTCTATCCTAGGGATGAAATTTTTTGTTTTAATTAGCTGACCAATTCAAAGGGTGTGAAAATTGCGTAAGTTTGACAAAGCTTTTAAGTAATTAAAAGACAAAATAGTTGCATTAAAAAATGAAAAAAAAATTGCATTGAAAAAATAAAGTATAATTATTCAAATAACAAAGACGAATACCAATTAAAGATGCAAATTAAATACAGTTTATTTTATCTTATAAACAATTTGTTTTTGGTAAATAACAGCAAACTAAAAAGCTTTTACCTTAAAAACAAAAATTCCATGAAAATTAGTAAACCTCACCGAATTGAACATCTTAAAGACGAAAAAAGTATAAATAAAACAAGTAAAACACAGAGTGAGTTATCGCCGAAAGTCAAGATAAAAGAAATGTTTTACCTATAAACGAAACCGCTTCGAATTTATAAGAAATGATCATGGAGCAGAAAATCACGATTGCCAACCTCTAAAACTTGAACTCGTCATTGTGTTTCTTCTTGAACTAGCAAATCGATATAAAACAGTTGACTAAAGAATTAAACTATGAAAAACCATCGCAGCTCTCGAAAAAAGCAAAGTCCTGCAGGAGTCGCTCAAAAGCAAAACAGAAAAACGCAGTTCCTTGCTCGATTTGACGAAAGTAGAACGTTTGAAGTGTCTGAATGAAAAAAACAAAAACCAAAAAAGAATAAGTTTAGAATTAACAAATTAGTTTAGAAACATCGATTTTTTTCTAGCGAACACCTTGTTAAGACGCTAAATAATGATCGTTCCTGAAGATTGTCGAAGTTTTGAGAAAGCAAAATTTTTTATAAACAAAAAAAGATGCAACCTACCGGTTGCAAAAAGAATCAGTGTTTTTGCAGATATGCCCGCAACTAAAAAATGTTTGTTCAATTCTACTCAACTTTGAAGGACTGTCAAACCACGGAGCAAAAAATTGCGTGTAGAGCAACGCTCTTCAACCTCTTTTATATCACGAAGCCCTGGAGTTGATATTTCAAATTTTACGGAATCCTATTTAATACTTTAAATCAACAAAAAATACAAAGTTTACGGAACCGTGGAAATAATTTAAGGAGCTTTGGTTAAAAAGTGTTGATTTACAGTTCAAATAGTGATGGCTTTAGCACGGTGTGAATGGAACACCAGGCCTCCCCTAAAAAACAATAAAAAGTGCCCTTCTAAGCAAGATATTGCTCTATTTGTTCGCAGTAGCACCATAGCGGTTGCACCCTTAAACTGATGACCTTTTTTTTAGAGATCACTTTGTTTCAGAACACTAAAAAGTGGCCCCCCTTTTTGTAAGGCCATCACTGCGTACAAAATACATCTTGCTATAAAAATATTGAAGAGCTAACTGGTGATATTCTACAGTTGTTTGAAAAAAAATAAAAAGAGATTTTTTAGCTTTTCAGACGAAGATAAAGTAAGCTTAATTAAATGTAGGACTATCAACCAAATTTATGGAGCATAAAAATAGGAATAATAGACGTACGCGTTTAAAAAAAGTTTAAATTCCATCTGAAAGTGGAGCAGAAAAATGCAGCTGATTACAGTTTTACTAGTTACCTTTTTTGTTTCGCAACCTTATTTTGAAAATTAAAAATTTTGGTGACTCACGACGAAAAATTAAATAATGGTCCTGAAATTGCAATTGAAGGCCCTATTTCTAAAAGTACCTAAGTCACATTTTCGAAAAAATGAGATAAGCTGAAAAAATTGTTTGTTTACTCGTCAGAAATATTCTGACAAAAAATCTTTTCAGGAAATCACTTTTTAAATAGCACAGAGATTTGAAATCTTAGCGTATTTCTATTGTAGAAGTAGGGTTTTTGAAAACTTTAAACTTCATTTTCTCAAAATGACATTATGTGACTTAGGTACATTAAGAACTAAGCTCTTCAATCGTACTTTGATTAAATGGCAGCTAACAGACCGTTTTATGAGTTTGAGGTCTCTGCATTAAACGCTAAGCTGATAAACTAATAATTTTGTTTTTAAAGTTTTTTCTATTCACTAGTTTCAGAAAAACTAGTCTAGAACAGGTAGTTCGATTTTTTTGAGTCACCGGGGCACTTTTTTAAAATATGAGAATATCGATACCGATTTGCCGGACAAAGTGACTTGAAAAAGCCTGACTAAGTAATTAATGATTAAAAAAAGCTATCACACAGAGGGCGATATGAAACTGAATGACTATCTCTAATCTACAAAAAACAAGTTTTCACCACGGTTAGCAATTTCCAAAATCATTTTGTCGGCAGCAGAAAATCTTTGTCCCACCATTTTAATCAACGATAAAGAATATTTCTGTCACACAAACAAATTAGACCTAGCCTATCGCTCGTAAAAATTATAAATAGTCCAAGAAAGGAGTTTTATTTCTTAAACTTGTATTATAAACTGCTCTACTTACCAGCTTACTCGCTTGAATGGTATTAAAGAGATTAATTCTTTAATTCAACTAGCGGCAAATAGCAACAGGCAAAAAAACTTCTATTTTTTTTACGTTTTCAGATTAATTCTTTGCCTTTAATTAAAAATATACTTTTTGTAATGAAGTGCAAAATTTAAAATAACTTAGCGTACATTTTAAAGTTTTAAGTTATACATAATAAAGCAAACATTGTTGCGAAAAAACACAAAGTGACATCATAAAGAACCAGTTGCCATCGTTATTATGTTCAATAATTCAAGACTGAAACTTTAACTAAAACAACGTGCAAGCTGGGTTGGGTTAAGCGCTCAGTTAATTAACAGTCGAAAGTTCCTCGTTTCTCGGTTTAATTTTTCGTTTTCGTTGATTGTCCTAGGAAACGCATATCGTCCTTTCTCTATTTTGGACATCGACAAATGGCGAACGTAACAGACACGGTTGCTGATCAAGGTCTATTTTCGCCATTTTGTTGTGTCCTTGATATAGGACATTTTACGGCACTTTCTTCAGCTTGGCAATTCCGGCAAGCAGCTCTAAATTTCAGTCATATCTCTATTAAAACCTAATACAAGAAATTAAAAAATTTTAACTGCACAACAATGTAATGGCATCTTCGGAAACAGGTACAGAAATCGCTTGAAAGTCGTCTAACTGTAACGCTCCTACGCTTTCTGGCAAATCAGGCGGATAAATATTGAGATGAAAATAAAATTATTACTAATCAATATGATGGGTATGTCGCGAAAATTTAAATAGCTTAATAGTGTGCCGCCATATAAAAAAGGTTGCAAACCACTGGGTTAGTGAGATCTAACCCCTTAGTTTGTGAGAATAGTGATTATTCTATTTGAATAAGCTACGTAGATTTAGTTTAGCCATCTGGTGCTAGACGTAATTCTATTAGTCAAAGATCAGATTTGTGATTTCTGTTAATAAATTTCTTTCGTTGAAAAAACTTGTGATTTGAATGATTGAAAAGTCAGATTTGAGCTTTCTATTTTAATCCTTTTTGCTAGACATACCGTAATCCTTGCGCTCGCAGCAGTACTATTCGTGAGCCAGAAAAACAATAGCAAAGAGAATTTGTTACATTAAAATTTACTAATCATTGTCTAAATTTTATTAAGCTTTTTAGGTTTTGAGTAACAACATTGTAAAACTCTTGTTGACTGCAATTTAATACAAACAGAAATTATTAAAGCGGAACACAAAAAGAGACTAGCTAAGAGGGGAAAATAGCTGAGGCATCGAGAAACTTTCAGCGACTGAGTTCGTGGCTAACTCGACCAGAAACATCCAAAGCAAATGAGCAAGACGTCAGCATTTGTGAGACAGAATCTACTACCCAATTTGTTGACGTTAAAAGTTTCAACAATAGTACCAATGAAGAAAATTCCGATACTACTAAAGATAGATCAGATGCAAAAAAGAATGACGACTTTCCCACCATTATTGTAAACTCAGAGATCAAGAAAGCAAATATTGCAGCAGGTCCAAGCGCTCCAAAGCGGTCGTTTATTTTCAACAAATTATTACCATTATGTAACACAATCAGGTCTGAAACTACGAAAATATTGGTTATGTTATTCATCAAGCGTGGACCGTGTGTTACTGCCAGCTTTGCTGGTTATTTTCTCATGAAAATGTCTCTGCAGGGACTTTTTACTCACTTTAAAACCCTTGGGGTACCACAGGTTTAATTGACTGGAAGCATTTATCGCGGCGACTTCGAAGCCATGAAAGCTCCACATATCATGCGGAGGCGTGTGTCATATATGAGCAATGGAGAAACAGGGGGACAATAGAAGAAGCGTTGCACGAGTCTTTGCTGGAAAAAACAAACTTTTGGCAAAATACTTTGAAAAGACTAGTGAATGTTACGTTGATGTTAACAAAGTGCAACTTACTTTTTCGCGGATCCAGTGAAGAACTTTCGAAGTATAACAAGGGCAATTTTCTTTCTATCATACAGCTTCTTGCCAAATACGACACTGTTTTAGACAAACTTTTACAACTACCTAAAGATTCTTCAAAATATTTAAGTCCTTTGATACAAACTGAACTAATATCAGTACTAGCTGAAGAAGTTCTCCGTGATATAAAAAGCCAACTATAAAGCGCTTCTTTTTTTGCCATTATTCTTCATACCACTCAAGATGTCAACAATAAAGACCAATTAAGTGAAGTATTTCGTTATGTAAAATCGATTACCACAATGATGGAACGCCATCAGAACTAAAAGTTGTTGAAGCGTTTACCTCATTTATCGAAGTTGAGAATTCATCTGCTATTGGATTATCCAAAATGATAACGAATTCCATTCAATAGAAGGGGCTTGACATAAAAAAACTGCCGTGGGCAAGGGTATGATGACTCTGCAGTCATGAGCGGAAAGTACTCCGGCTTGCATAAGAAGATCCAAGATGTGGCTCCACATGCTTACAACGTGCATTGTGCTTCGCACAATTTGAATTTGGTGTTAGAAGGTGCCATGGAAACCGTGATTGAGACCCGTCAATTGTACGACACCATTGAGTCGGTATATAATTTTTTCGGACATGTATTGTGCGGTGACAAAAGCTGCAGAATGTCAATAATCGTTATTGCTCAAATCCTACATTAAAAGCGTCGATATAATGCTATCTATGCTTTGAAGAAACGTTGTGAATTGCATGTTGTGAAATGCTTAACTCAACGTTGTAACCAGGGCTTGGAAAAAATTAATTGATGAAAAATTAATTGCAATTTAATTGGATCAATTAATTGATTGCGAAAATTTATTTATTAAATAATTGATTGTTTCACAGGCAATTAATTACAATTAATTGCAATCATATAAAATATTGGCTATATATAGTGCTGTGATATAAGATTTAAGATTTTTTAAATATTTACCCATATAATATGCCGTTACAATCTGAAAATGGGCAAATTTCTCGAAAATATTTTAGCCAAATTGTAGATTCTAAAGGTAGCTGGGTATGCAAGTGTGGTAAGAAGTTGACACAGAAAAAAGGTACCGGATAGACAAATTTAATGAATCACATAAAAAATCAGCATCCGGATTATTGTAAAACGCAAGAACAACAATCATAGTCAAATTTATTATTTAATCATTATACGTATATATAATGATACTTATGTACAGCTTTCGAATTACGCGTATCTCAAACAAACAATGTAATTATTTTAGCTAACAAATTGCAATTAATTGCAAATTATTGCAATAATTGATTGGTTTACTTACCAATTAAAATTAATTGATTGATAATAATACAATTGATTGAAAAGGTTCCAATCAATTTTTTCCAAGCCCTGGTTGAAACGTTGTGAAATACTTAACTCACATAATACTTACCAGCACGAAGCCGAAGGAAAGAAATGAAGCTATGCCAATAAAGAAACAGATAGAAAACTTTGACTTTGTATGCATGCTAGTTGTGCAATGCAAGATTTTGCAGATTGTCAACATTCCTTCGAAAGCTATGCAGTGTAAAACAATTCACTTAATTTCTGCCCATAAACTTCTGCAAACTGCTGGTGAAGACATTGCTTAACGCAGAAGAAGTTTTGACGCAATACTAAACAATGATCTGAACTGGACTTTAATAATTAGCCATTAGTATCAAGGCATTGTAGGTATCTTCGAACTTTTTTACGCATTCATTTGTTACATTTAATTTTTTGGAAGGAAGATATTAGCTGTCCCGTATAACCCGACTTTACCCTAAACTTAGCTTAAGCCCCTTTTAGCTGTTCAGCTAAAGGCTCTTTTGACTCGTTATTTCAATTGAAAAATTTTTCTATAACACGAAGTCGTCAATGATTCCTGTGTTGAGAAAAGTAGCTCAATTGAATATTAAGATTAAGTAAAAAAATGGGGACCCATTAATAGATGTTTGCACCGGGGCCCCACCTGACGAAGTTACAGCCCTGGGCAGAAGCCTTAGCAGCTTGCAGGTAAGACCACGTACGGTGCCAGACATTGTCATACTATGCCGCTTTCAATTTGACGAATACGGTACTGGCCTTCTTAGCCTAGAAAGAATCTTCGATGTTCTTCCACTGTTGACTATCCCTGTCGAGACCTAGCCTGCTCTTTAGGGAGCAATGAATGAATAATAGGTTCGACGTGGGCGTAGATGAACTTCTCTTGGACTTTGCAGAGGACACAGAGCAAAGATATCGGGTCAATAACTATGGGTCCCCCATGAGCTTCATCGGCTTTGGCTTCGCGACTTCAAGCGCTCTTTTCCAGATCTTGAAAATATCAAGTCGGCACAAGCAGGAATAGTTGACTGGGTGGGACACTAGAACAAGGATTTAAAATCGGGACTGTCCCGGGTAAACGGAAAGGTACAGTAGCTATATCATGCAGCAATAGGTATTTAGGTTTATCGCTAACAGATCTATGTAGATCTTTGAACATTTTCAAAGCAAAATGATTGCATCATCTCAAATAGAAACAATTAATTATTTAAAAAATTAAAATTATTGTTGTTATTGGGGTCTTGCAGTTAAGAGGGAGGATTTTTTAAAAAATTTACTTTTAATTCCAAAAGCTAAATGCATAACTGCTTGCCTTAGATTACTCGATTCCTGAGTTACGAACTAAAATTGGGTCGTTGACTACAACAGATTGCAAGATTTATTCTATATCCGAGGTTGAAAAGAACAGAACAAATTTCGAATATTAGATTTCCAAAACTTATAAATCGCTCTAAACAGATTACCAGCTGAAAAAAATGTTTTCGGGTTTTAATGTTCATCCAGATTTTTTGCGTAATTAATTTACTTCAAATGGCACTGCGTAAATGCAACTAATATTTTCCAGCAACGTTATCTTATAAATATCCATCCGCTCAGAAAAAAATTACTTCGGAGAGTCATACAAACTTTTTGAAGCGATAAAGACTAATATATTAAATTTTACTCAATTTCAGTAATTAACAATTACAAGACATAAAATATAAAAAAAAAGATAGCGCAAAACAATCGCATTTCCTAAAAGTCATTTTCAACGCGGCAACACACGCACACACAAAACACGATATAATCCAAATACAAAAACTGCATGCAAGGTCGAGTCTGGGCCAGCGAGATTCTTTCGAGTTCGCTTCCAGTTCATGCATCAACGTCACAATCGCGTCAATATTCCTCGTCTGAACTTTCCTGCTCGCGCTTATCGTAGGAAGAACGAATTGACGACGTCATAACGTCGCGGATTTGGGGAGTCGGGTCCTTTTCTAAATCGCTCGAAATCACTCCGAGTTTGTGAAGTCTCCATTCCAAAACTAAAAATTGTAAAAGAAATCAAAGAGAGCATTCCAAAGCTTACGTAATCGAACCTGTGCGCTGCGCCGCCGAGTGAAAGCAAAACAAATTGCAGTTTACATCAGCGTTGGCGGCAGGGTGGTCTGAGTGATTAGAGCGCGGTGATTGCGATCGACACGATCCCGATTCAAAACCTACTCGCGCTATTATGTTGTGTCCTTGGGAAAGACACTTTACGGCACTTTCCCCTGTTTGGCGGTCTTGGCAAGTAGTTCTCAATTTCAATCATATCTCAATAAAACAAAAAACCAAAATAAAACTTCAACCGGACAGCAATATCTTGGCATCTCCGGAAGAAGGTCGGGGTAATTGCTTTCCCTATGTACTAGCGCCTCCGTCGCTTTCCTGCGAGTCAGGAGGATAAATATAAAGATAAAAAGAATAAATAATCATTTGCTTGTAACTACAAAATGATATCGATACACTCGAGAAATTCTCTTCGATTAATATCACGCGTATCTCACCATCTTGCTTCAGGTTCATTCCGCCAAAATCAAACGGACCGACCCACTGCGTCCTCATATCGCCGTCCTTGTATATGAAAATCGTGGGCAAATTCTTGTCGGGGTAATTCGGGATGCAGGTGGTGGAAATACTTTTTAAAAACTTGACTGTGGGAAATTTGCGAGCAAGATTCACCAAGAACTGATTTATGAGGGAACATAATGGAATACTAAAAAAGATTTTAAATTCAGAGTAGAAGCTAATGGTGCTCTTTAATACAAGAAAACCTGCAGCTAAAACATAATTTTAAAATAGCAAACCTATAATAAGGAAAACTACAAACGAAAAAACCACTGGCGTTGCACAGCACTTTAAATGTTAATGAAAAATTAAGTTTGCCGTTAATACTCATTTCACAAGAGCGACAGAGGTCCTTGCACATAAAAAAAAAGGGCACAGGCACTATTTTCTTACAATTTCTACGATACAAAACATCTGATTAATTTGCATTTTAATTGTTAAACTAATGGAGTACGAGGTTTAAATAGCCTATAAAGCAGCAGCAGAATCATCAAAGCATCAAATTGGTTACATTAATGATAAAACAATATTAATCGAGAATCTTTTTCAAACGATATGCGCATCCTAAAAATACTGATCGCTTACCCCTGCTTATAAAGATGCAAAATAACCCAGATTCCTTCGCCGGCCTTGTTAACTTCCTGCACGTAATCGACAGCACTTATCTCTAACACCTCGCCATATTTGGACTTCATCTGCATTGCTTTCATTTCTGCGATTCTTTTCCGTCTGCAATGTACAACGGCTCGCGCATGCAATTTCAAATTCGTTACAAATCAGAAACTTCTAATCAATGCAAAAATAACAAGCATGATATTATCTTTACGTAGCAAGACTATTCGACGAGACTAATTCGGCGGGAAATTAAATAATTTCGATTTAACTTCACTAGCGCTAAAGCGACAGCAAAAAAGTTTTGTTATGTCACTAAGGTAATATAATGCTATAACTTATTTTTAATATACAAAACTTATAATCGCCATTGTTTCATATTTAAAAGTAAACTGCGATACCAAAATTGTTTTTACCATAAGTTGTCCAGCTGCTAAGAGTAAAAATGCATTTAAAAACTGTTAAATTTTGGTTGTTTATTATTTTTTCATATATTTTTGATAGACTTGAAAGAATAGAAATTGGTCGATAATTATTTATCACATCAGTTTAAGTACTGCATCATGCTTATTATGACGCCATAAGTTTCGTACGCTTGCAAAACTTCAAAACTGTAGTCTTTGTACAGTAGTACATTATTGTACTTCTTTGTAAAAAAATCAAATAAATATACTTTGTTAAACGACCTTGGTTCAAAAATTTAACTCTTTCAGTCAGTGTTTCTCAACCTTTTTCCGCCTGCGGCACATTTTTGGACTCTTTCGAAATTCGCGGCGCACTTTGACCATGTTTCTTGATTTTCGTCGCCAAAATCAGGTTTTCTCTAAAAAAAAAATCTTCACTCAGAATCAGGCTCTGATTTCTTAATTTTCGTCCTAAAAAAGTCTTTACTCAGGATCTGACTTTGTTCCGTTGATCACATGTCCAATAACTACCGCAGGTTGGACATCGCTAGACTGATGTTTTCCGAAAACTTCCGCGGCACACAGGTTGAAAAACACTGATTTAAGTACTACCTTTTTAATTTAAATATTCGAAATTAAGCAATTGTAAATTTCAATAAATTAATATTCGGTTAGGAACATACCTAAATTTAACGCATTTAAAAGTTTTTAAATGCGAAATTTTACTCTTACCAGCCGAACAACGGGTGGTAAAAACAAGTTTTGGTATCATAGTTTACTTTTAAATATGTTATAGCATAATACTAAAAACAAGTTGTAACATAATATTGCCTTAATGACATAACAAAACTTCTTTATTTCGCTAGTGAAGTTAAGTCGAAATTATTTAATTTGCCGCCGAATTTGTCTCGTCGAATAGTTAGACACCCTTACCTATAAGCCTCCATTATTTCTTGCTCTTCTTCATCTTCGAATTCAGCCAGTTCATCGAGTGTCATGTCATCATAGTTATTCACTGTATTAACAACTCATTTATTCGATTGAAGCACTGGAGGCAGCTTGCAATAACCCATTATAAAATACACAACAGGATTGCCTTAGAAAAGATAATTTTTTTAAACTACAAGCACGCAAATTCAGAGACATTAGTTCTGAGAGAGCAATAATTTTTCCATCTTAGGAGCAAGACGGATGATTGGCCAACGCAACTCTTCCAGTTAAAAGTGTAAAGAATAATACTAATTCTATAACAGTTTGCGTCTTTTTTTATTATTTACCAGGCTCTGACATATCAGGTTCATCTAGATCAATTACTTCCTTTTCTTTTTTTGGAAGAATTCCATGTTTTCTTAAAGCATCATTCCACTCTGTATCTTCATTAGGATTCTAAAAACAAACTATATATTTTTTTCTCTCTTTCTTGTAAGTTTAAATTAAACGAACACATACCTGCATTGCTAATTCAATACGAGCAACAAAAGCTAACAAAATTATAAAAATGTTCTTCTAAAAACGCAACAACAGTCATACAATCAATACTGCGCAAATACGAAAATTTTTAAAAACAAATAAAGTTGCATCTTCAAAGACGTTGATCAAAAACAGCAAAAAAACATTCTTTTACTTCCAACTTATGTTCAAAAACAAAAAGCAAACTTTTCCCGGAAAAAGCATAACCAATAAGTACGAGTGGTGTTCTTATGAAGCTAAAAAGTATCCTTTATTCTACTCCCTCAACTTGCTTCTCAAGATGATTTCTTGCTTGCTTATACGTTAATAGAAATAAACGCAACTTTTGTTCAGAGAGTTCAATTACACGTAATCGAAAAGCTTTAAAGGGCAAGCCATTAAAGTAAAAGTCAATAAAGCATTATTAAAGAAGCAACAAGTGTAAAAATGCGCCATTATTTATTTGGTCTCTATACTCCCTCAAGTTGACTTTATTAATTTGGTTCAATCAAAATAATACAGAAAGAAAAATTCTCAAAAAACACATAAAATAAGACAAAAATTGACACATTGTTTCTACATAAATGGCACTTAACAGTAAAAAGTCACTATCATGACATACTTGACATGACATCCAAAAAATTGTTTTTTGTTGAAAATGTGCAAATACAACAGTTAATCAATATATTCAAAGATAGTAAAAACTGTTTTGCAAAAAAGTCGCATGATGGATTTTTCCAACTTCTCGCCAGTGACCAAAATAAAGCATTCTTCCACTTGAAGCACCTTCCTAATTTCCTGGAATTGGAGCACTTGCACGACCTGATTGACTCTCTCCTTTTGGAATGGCTTTTGGCATTCTGGACAATAGTTCAGGAGCTTCTCGTTTTTCATCAAAAGTTTTCCACATATCGTAAAGATCTAGTATTATTCTAGTAATTTCTATTATTTTATCATAATCAACATTTAGTTCAGCAAACCAATGTTTTGCAGCATTTTCATGGTTTTGATAGACACAGGCCAAATGCAAAGCTGCAATCACAATTTGAAAAGGTGCATATAAGAAAACTATATCTGTACGATAGGTGTCATTGACAATTCGCCAAGCTAGAGGCAAAATATTTTCACTTATACCCAAGTCCTGAGCATATGGGACTAAAGGTCGATATGGGTGATAAACTATTAAGCAACAATCCATCAGCTCTAACAAATAAAATTCACATTCAAACATGTGGCTGCTGCGGTATGCAAACTCATTTGGAAAAGCATGGCTATACTTGCTTTTTATAACTGTCATAGCTGAATTTATAACTTTATTATGCGAAATGAAGCCAAACTCCTCCACTTTTGATGCTAAAAATATACATGTTGGAGCAAGAAGAACGGGATCACAGCTTTTAAGAGAGTGCATTGCATAAAATCGCTTAAAATAAACAGTGGCAGTTGCAATTACTAATTGACGAACCTTCAAATGCTCACCTATGGCTTGAATAAAATTTGCAAAAATGATAAAAAGTTTTTGATATTCTACTTCAGTAAAAATACTCAAGTCAGCACTTCTTTCTTGCATTAGATACTCTTCTGTAAGTATCCATTGTTTATAATGAGAACTTTTCCAAAAATTGCCAGCCATATTTAATTTTCTAAAAAAGCTTTAAAACTTTTACTTCTAAGACCTATTAAAATAATTTTTTATGATGCATACTATTATTGTTATAATAACTACTTGTATTACAAGCAACATTCCCCAAGCTGTGCATATGTGTGCACACACATGTGCTTAAGTTGAACACACATAAAAAAAAGATAGGCACACACAAGATTTCTGAATAAAACTCATTCTAAATTATTTGCTGGATGATAGTTTTGTCATCTATCAATATTCAATTTTTTGACTAATCTTATTTTTGTAAGTTGCAACAAAACTATAAAGCTATACATTTTTTTGCATTTGAAAGAGATTTCAACATTGTGACAAACATTGCGAATGATCAGCATGGACTTTATGTAGTTAACAATTACCATTATTTTTGGCCATGTTTTAATATTTTACTTTATTTTGTTATTTTTATGGGATTTTTTATTTTAATTTTACATTTTTTAATTTGCAAAACAAGTTTACAAAACCTTCTTTTATCTAATAAAAATTACAAAACTATTCAGTCAACCATGTGAAATTATAAGCAAACAAAGCAAAAACGAACTGTAATCAGCTTTAAAAGTAGATAGTTAGATGAAATAGTGAAAAGTAATATGCCAAAAGGTCATGAGTTGATAAACATTAAGTTGCATGAAATATTTTCCTATAATTCTTAAACTTGTTAGTGTTTATTGTCAGTATGCAAAGGTTTCTGGTGATTTTTTACATAGAAAAAAGTTTGACACCACTTGGAAGCTAATTGAATTGATGCCATTTAAATACTAAAATACACAAAAATGCTGTATGCAAACTTAGGCTACAAAACCATTCATTTCGCGCTACTGGAGTTTGGGCTTTACAAGAAAGTTCAAAAGAAGAAGAGTTAAAACAGTCAAAATCAGAGCAGATTAAAGTTCTTATCGACAGTATTTCATTAACAATTAAAATGAATAACTCTTTACTTTCAAGTCAGTATATCAATGAGAATATAGAAAAATATGTTAAACTTTCAGACAGCTGTTGAAGCAAAAACAATGCATTTGAATTTCTGAAAAGAATCAACTTAATTGTTGAAAATGTATTGTTAAAGCAAATTTCATTTGCAAATTTTCAAACTTTAACTATTGATAAAACCACTGATATACCTGTTAACAAATGTCTCATTCTCTATTTCAAGTTTAAGCTCAAAGATAGTGATGCTACAAAATGTATTTTGTGGAATAATTCAGTCACAGACTTGTGATGTTTCTCTATTGTGCTAGCTATTA
The DNA here is from genome assembly GCA_963680785.1 of Diplosoma virens. Classification (NCBI taxonomy): domain Eukaryota; kingdom Metazoa; phylum Chordata; class Ascidiacea; order Aplousobranchia; family Didemnidae; genus Diplosoma; species Diplosoma virens. The sequence goes on from OY796893.1 coordinate 15,831,105, forward strand.
AATAATTTTATCAAGAGAAACTTGATTTTCGAAAAATGGTTATGTTTATCTTTGATAGAGCCTCAGTGATGCTAGGAAAAGTTAATGGCATTGCTGCAAAACTCAAATTAGAAGTTTCACACCTTGTACAGCAACACTGTGTGGATCACCTTAAGGATCTATCTCTCATACTGGGAAGAAAATTAGACTAATGAAAGATGTTGATACCTTAATGAGAACAGATTACACACTTTTTTCTTGCTCCATATGAAAAAGAGTGAAATTGAAAGAAATTGTTTAGACTTCTAAAAATGAAGCTATTGCTTTCAGTCATTTTGCAATGAAGTGCAGTGGCTTACCATACATTTTGCATTGTAGGCAATAATAAAGAACTATGAAAGACTAATTGCATATTTTGAGAAAGACATTTTAAATGATCCTGTGGTTAATTAGTGTCAAAAAGTTGACCATTATTGCATTCAGATAGCTCTTTATGTTTTAAGTGATGTCTTAAAAGAAATAGCTTCTCTGTGCAAAATCTTAAGGTGCTACTTAAAACCATTACAGTCACATACTTTGGCCAGAAAAAAAATCAACTAACTGAGAATTCAGTATTTACAAGACAATTCTTACTGGAGTAAAAGAGTAAATATTTACTTGAACAAGAAGAGGCTGAGGAAATAGATACTAAGCCTTTGAATTTTATAAGTAATTTACGTGCCCATTTACAAGACTGATTTTTTTGAGAATAAACTACATAAATAAGCAATGTTTGATATCTCCTGTATCTCCCACTGTAACTTTTCATTTATTAATGAATTATTAAAACCCTTTGTTGTAAATAGTGTAATTTTCTGGCAGATGCTTAAGAAACAAACAGGCAATTTAATAATTCTAAATTATCTATACCAGAAAAAAAGAAGTAAAAATGATAACAAAGTTTACATAAATGGTTATATTAATCTTCAAAATGAATAGTACTATGATTTGGCAAAGTTGATAGATATTGGAAGAGCTTTCCTTGCATCTAGTGCAGATTGTGAAAGGGGATTCAGTTTTATCCATGCAATAAAAAAAGAAAATTAAAAACCACTTAAGAAAATGTCATCCAGATATGCTAATGACAGTGAAAAGCTGCCAATCATATAGAAATTCAATAAACTTAAATAATGTATATCAAAAGTGGCTGAAAGCTGAAGACAGAAAGAAAAAATAAAAAGTGATAAAAGCAAAACAATTACTTAAATAAAGGTAATCAAACATTAGTTATTTTTCAACCTTTATTTCCAATTTTTAAACAGATCTAACAATAGTAAACAGATAAATATTTAATTTTGTTTAAGTTAAATAAGTTGAAAAAAATATCAAAGATGGAGATTTTGAAGTTGTTCTGTATGAAGACTAAGATATCATTTTACCAAATTAAAGAATGCATGTCTTTACAACAATGATTGGCTTTAATGGGTAAAGGTGTACTGTGCATGTTAAGGTTTAACACATGATCAAGCTTTATTTTTTATAGATGATAAAAATCCACCATCAACAGTGTGGTCAAGCAGTTAGAGCACTGTGCTTATGATCAACATGGCATTGGTTCAAAACCTATTCATGCCTTTCTGTTGTGTCTTTGAGAAAGACACTTTATAACACGTTCTCCTGCTTAATGGTCTTGGCAAGCAGTTTTAAATTTCAGTCACATCTCTATTAAATTTCAAGCAGACAATAATATCTTGGCATCTCTGAAAGCAGGTCAAGGTAATAGCTTACCCTATGTATTAGTGCTTTTGTTGCTTTCCTGCAAGTAAGGATGATAAATATAGAGATAAAATAAAAAAAAGAATTCATCTTAAATTTGTTTAAAAAAATCAATTATAAAAAATCCAAATCCCATTTTAATCCAACACTGCTTTTGAAATTTCTCATGCTACAATGAAAATGATCAAAGTTATCCAGCATGATCAAAATCACCCCAATCAAAGGTAACTAATACAAATATCAAGAAAACAGAAATCCTTGAGCTCAAAAAATAAAAATTAACTTTTGCCTGCAAAAGTTGAAGTATAACATGGTCAAAACTACAACACAACAATTGAAAAAACAATGAAGTTGCGTAAGTCTCTTAAAGATAACAACAAAATATAAATAGCTTAAAATGACTTTTTGAAAAGAACCCAACTATTTTATTAAAAACACCTTGAAAAGTATTGGGTCTTTTCAAGAAGTCACTGTTAGTGAATTTTGTTTCACCAAAAAATATTGCTTATGGTGACTTTTTGGAATCCTCTAAGGTCCAGAATAGAATAAAAAAGAAACTAAGAGAAAAAAAATCTCTCAAGAAGTGGTAGTAACCACTGGAAGATGCAGGTTAGTTTCACAAACAAAAATTGCTAACTGTGACTTCTTGAAAAGACCCAATACTTTCAAGGTGTATTTAATAAAATAATTGGGCTCTCTTCAAAAAGTCACTGTAAGCTATTTTTATTTTGCAATTATTAAACAACTTTGCAAACAATTTTGTCGTTTTTCTAATTGCTGTGTTGTAGTTTTGACTATGTTATAGTTAGTTTTACTCAAGCCTTTGCAGGCAAAAGTTGATTGAAAGAGACACAAAATTTGAGGTGAAGCAACCTTGCTTCTTGTAATACAACGTCTATAAATAATTATTACTCTCTTTACAAGCTACAATGTACACTCGTCTTGTTGCTTCTTCCTTTTTCTGATCCGCAGCCTTATTATGTTTATTATTCAATAATTACTGTATAGTTTTATTTTTACTATGTGGCAGAGCAGAAATAAAAGAAAAATGAACTGAACTGATCAGGATGGCTACTCTCGCATTTGTTTTTATTATCACTACCGTGCTTCCCCGATAATAAGAACTACCCAATAATAAGACCTAGCGTGATTTTTGAAGATGATTTTAATATAAGACCTACCCTTAAAATAAGCCCTAGTTGACTGGTGAGTGGTGACCACAAAACTTTTCTAATCTCAGTTCAGCACATTCTTCCCTAATCTCAGTTAAGCGAAAACTTCGCTGAAATTTTGGAACCCGATGACTTGCAAGACATTACAGAGGATGACGATACGATTGTCTTTGAATAAACTGCTATTAACGAGTTCGTGAATAAAAATATGTTAAGGATAAGTAATTGCAGATAATTTTCGTAATTTCTGTTTATTTGAAAATCTCTTAATTTTTACTCTAAGTTCAATATTTTGATAAATCAAAATAAGACATCCCTCGAAAATAAGCCTAGTGAAAATTTAGGAATGAAAATTAATATAAGCTAATCCTGTCTTATTTTCGAGAATTAAAAACTTGTTTGCTATAAATTACACTCCTACTTTGTTCCTATCTTGTATCCTTCAAAAACTTAAAAACTCGTTCATTGCAAATTTTCTTTATTATTAAATTACTATTACATAATTGTTCATTCCAAAAAATTCAACTACGTTAATTGTTCTTCCCTCTGTCCTACACTGTTTTTTTTAAATAGTAGATGACAAAGTTTGCGTGTACTATTTTTTATCACACAAAGGCTATAGGCTAATTAATGGTAGGAAGTTGGTTTTCAAAAATTATTATCAATTTGATAAAATATTGGTTGAAAAGTTGAAAAGGAAAGCATTTTTCGAAATCTTGGTAGCGTAACTGAATCTGTAGGAATGCCATATTGATGTTTAAGACAATGGATACGGTGTCGGTTAAAAACACGCATCATTCTGTCATGTATGGGAAAAACACAATGTTGGTTATTTTAAACTTTTCTCCACGCTGACTCCAATTCATGTTGTTTCTACGGACGAGGGGAATGACTCGTCTAAACCTGCGTAGTCAAGTATTCGAAAATTTCAAATTGTTTTGGATCAAAAAAGGTTTAATGGCGTTTGAAAATGTGTCAAAACAATTTCGGTTACACAATTTTTAACGGAGAAACTATTTAAAATCAATTACAATTTATCTAGAATTAACAAATGATCTAGACCCTTATTCAATTAGAATGAAAAATAAATACGAAAGGATTAATGGAAAAACAACACTAACGCAAATAAACAGTTATTACAAAACATATCTAACCCTAATCTAGCTAAATCAGCGTATAAACAAACACTAACCTAACCCTAAACTAGCTGAGCTAAAATTGACCAAGTTAAAATGGATGAAAAACTCAGATAATTTACGGCGCTATAAACTGAAGGAAACAAAGCTTTTTAAGAACAAAGTTCGCGCCGCGAGAAAACGAACAGAGAGAAAACAAATTACAAAAATATTAACTAAGTTGAAGAATTAGCGACGCGAGTTCAAATCCAACAAAAAACGGTAATAAATAACAAAATTTTAAAACATATAATCTTTTTGCCAAACGGGAGTTTTTATTGTTCGCCTTCTTGACGGGACCTCACAGCTTGGCACATCATCCGTCGCAACACATGTTTTTCTGTTCACTCATAATTTAGTACAGACACTTTGTTGCAACGGACGATGCGCGTCGTAGCGCGATTGCGCCAATTTGTGCGGTCCCGTCGAAAAGGCAAACGGTAAAATCTCCGGCATGGCAAAAAGATTATTATATGTTCTAATTTCTGTTATATATTGTTTTAATTTACCGTTTTTGTTGGGTTTTGAATTCGCGTTGCTAAGCTTTCAACTGAGGTAATCAAGCATTGTAATTTGTTTTCTTTCTGTTTGTTCTCTTGCAGAGCGTAATTTTGTTCTAAAAAGCTTTGTTCAATTAACTTTTCAATAGCAGTTCTTAACTAAAATTTTTTTCCTTAAACATTTGAAATCAATTTTATTTAAGGTTACGTACTATATTTTCAGCTACATTTTGGTTTGCTTTTTTCATTATTTTAATATTCTATTTGAATAAGTTTCTAGATAATTGGATTAAATCAAATTGTATTGTTTGCATTTCAAACAGTTTCTTTAGTTAATTTTTGTAATGCCAAAATTATTTTGTACCACACACGCATTATAAATTTTTGGTGATCCAAATCAATTAATTTTTCGAAGCCTGACTGCGCAGGCTTGAAACGAGTTATTTCTTTTCGTCCCGCAAACACACTTATAACCAGGGGGTCAAACCGGACCCGAATCGGACCCGAACGAAATAACGTTCCGGTTCAGGTTCAGGTTCGGAAAATTTTATTTTTGGGGGGGGTTCAGTTCCGGTTCAGGTTCAGCAAATTTTATTTTTTCTGGTTCAGTTTCGGTTCGGGTTTAAAAAATAATAACGGTTTATACGGGTTTACGGATCCGGTTCGGGTCCAGTTCGGGTCCGGTTCGACGCCCTGCTTATAACCAACGATATACACTCCATGATAGAAAACTCTTTTTTCTCAGTTTGTTTCTTTATTAAGAGAACGCCGACAAGAGCGTCGGCACTCGTACGGTTGAATGCATGCTCCTTTGGACGACTGAGTCGTCAAAAAATACATTGATTTATATATTGAACTGCATAAATCTTTGGTTTGTTTTTGCAAAAGCGTGAACAAAAATTGGTTAGATTATTAATGATGCTGTTTTTGAAAAATAACAAACTTTTTAAATTAAATTGTAAGACGTGATAGAGTGTAAGTTTTCATTAAATTTTAGCTTAATAAATTAATAGTTATTCTAAGTTGGTGAAATTGAACTACATTAAAGTTTATTTCGTTTTTGCAAAAGTGTGAACAAAAATTGGTAAGATTGCTGATGTAGCTATTTTTGAAAAATAACAAACTTTATAAATTAAATTATAAGATATGATAGAGAGTAAGTTTTAAATAAATTTTAGAATAAAAAGTATAGCCAATATATTTTGAAACATAGTTTATTAAGGACATACGATCACGACCATAAAAAATTATAAAGAAGCACGACCACTAAAATTATAAAGAATTTTACGCAGTTGATAATGGAATGAGTAATAATTCCGAAACGTCCTTAATAAACTTTTTTTTATATTATATTATTTTGTATATATTAATATAATATATATCCTTAATATTTATATAATATCCTTATATAAAATACAGGGTGTTCATAAAGTCTCTTTACAATTTAAAAAAATTATTACAAAGTAAAATGATGAGATATCGCAATGAGGGTTGTTTTATGTTAATCAGTATTTCATAAAGTTTTTATTGACACTAAAATTTATTGTTTCAGATAAAATTTCTTAATTAAAATTTCTTATGTTTAATGATTGAGTTATATAAACTGAACCCCCATAAAATGATTACTTTTCAAGAAAAAGCCCAATGTGTATCCTGGTTCATTGAGACAAAATCGGATGTTCAGACCCTTCGTACTTCTTACTGATCTACGGAGTTTAATAATCACTGGTCAACACAAAATTTCTTTCTGGGATGAAAGTAGCCGCCCTTTACTAATTTTGGGGCGCTGAATCCAAAAATGAGCCATAAAATTGTCGGTTAGCTCTAGTTTTCAAGATATGGGAACCAGCAACATTTGCTAGGGGGACAGGTGAACCCCTAGAAATCTAAGTCGAATACCTGTTTATCTCGTTCATTCACAAATTTATCTTTTTTAAATAACAGGGCTCGAAGACCTTTTTAAAACAACCACCAAGTTACCAGCAAGCAGTGGCGTGCGGTCAGGGCATACAAGCCATGCGTTGCATGACCAAATTTTTACGGGATTGCATGACGAACTTTTGCGCGATGAGCCATACATTTTTCAATTTAATGGGAAATGGTACTGATTTGGAAGGAAATTAGAGAAATTTGAGGCTGATCCGAGGCGAAAACCTTTTTTTAGGGAATGCTGCAGTTTCAGGACAAAAAGGATAAAAGTTGAGAGTAGTTGAGAGGGAAAATCTTTTTTTTTAGAGATCACCTTGAATCTAGGACAAAAATTGGTTTTGAACAACATGATATAAGGACTAAAAATTAGAATCTCACACAGAATTTTTTCCTACCAGTAAAATATTGCATGATTTACTCATTGACTACCCATAAAATAGCCGATTGCAGGGCCCGATTTAGTCTCAAAGGTCACCGCACGCTACTGCCACAAGTTACCTTTTTAATAACCTAAGGCTTTTGGTGACTGTTACATTTGACCCCCTTCACAAATCATTTGATAAATCCTTTTCAAACATACTGCAGGCGCCCATGTTTCAAGATATTTCAGAGGAGGTAGGTCACATATGTTTTATTGTGATAATAGCTAGGCTTATAAAAGATGGAAATACATAGTGCATTCCTCCTATGCTGATAAGACGTTTTTCAGCAACAGAGACGAAATAAAGTTATCAGTTGGGAAGGCATATCCCAAGATAATACAAGTTCTGTGAAAACATTTCGCTGATTTACGAGTATATCAGCTACAGAGCTTAAATAGGAGTGTAGCTTAGTTAATGTGCGTGATGAACAGTAAAATACAACAAGTAACACTAGCCAGCAAGATTTCACCTAACTTTGACTACGCAGAAGAGGCTTCTAACAGGTGAAAATATACTGCAAAGTACACTACCTGTGTAACATAGTTATATCCGAAAACTTGCACTGTGTTCTTTTTTGTTAAGAATTGAGCTCTTTTAACTACAAGTACGATAACCTGTTAAAGTAGCTTTCAGTCAGTATATTTTGAAATGCCTCGTGTTTGTGTAAATTCTGCAGATAACTTCTGTTATATCTGTGGGGAGTTCACCGTGTCTTCGCAGAAGCGTGTCTTAACAAGAAAGGCTTATCATCAGTACTTTGGTTGTAAAGTCGGAGATTAGGAAAAGCCTTGGGCTCCTCCCATATGCTGCAACTCCTGTGTGATCGCCCTTAATGAGTGGTTGAAGAAGAAAAGAAAGGTAATGGCATTTGCAGTGCCAATGATTTGGAGAGAACCAACGGATTACGTAAACGATTGTTACTTCTGTCTCACGCCTTCCATAAAAAAAGGATTCAGCAGGAAGAAGCAGTCTGTAATCATACCATCTGCAATTCGTCCTATTCCTCACAGTGACGAGCTACCTATTCCTGAACCAAGTGAAATAGATCTGTTGAGTTCAGACGATGCAGAAAGCAATGAAGAGTGTAGCGTTTCTGAACCGTGCACATCGAGGAATGAAGAATTTGGTATTACTACTGAACCAGATTTAATCAATGAAAGTGAACTGAATGATCTTGTAAGGGATTTAAATTTTCCGAAAGTTAAAGCTGAACTATTGGCTTCCAGATTAAAACTGTGGAATTTGCTTCAAAGTGGTGTCAAAGTTTGTAATTTTCGTACACGTCAACAGTCTTTGGCCCAGTTTTTTAGCATGAAAGGGGACTTGTATATTGCACAGATGTTTGTGGTATTATGCAAGAATTCGGGTACTCCCACAGACCAGAAGAATAGAGACTGTTCATTGATTCGTCGAAACTAAGTCTAAAAGCTGTGTTGCTGCACAATAAAAATATGTTGCCATCAATTCCCGTTGGATATGCAGCTCATATGAAAGAAACATACGAGAATATGAAGAACCTTTTACAGTGCATAAATTACGAACAGTACTGCTGGCAACTGTGTAGTGACTTCAAAATAATTGCAATACTGCAGGGATTGCAGCCTGGTTATATAAAGTATTGCTGTTTTTTGTGTGAATGGGACAGTTTTGCAAGACATAAACATTACCTTAAAAAGGAGTGGCCAAAAAGAAGCACTTTGAAAGCAAGTACAAAAAATGTGAAGTACACTCCACTCGTTGAAGCATCAAAGATTTTACTTCCCCCTTTGCATATTAAACTTGGATTAATGAAAAATTTTGTAAAAGCGATGAATCAGGATGGAGCAGCTTTCATGTACATTTACAACAAGTTTCCTGTATTAAGCCAAGCAAAGCTCAAAGAAGTTTTCGTTGGACCCCAAATCAACAAACTATTAAAGGATAAAGGCTTTGATCACACTTTGTCTGGAATAGAGAAAGTTGCCTGAAATGCATTCCGAGATGTGGCACACAACTTTCTTGGGAATACAAAAGCTCCAAATTATATTGAACTGGAGGAACACATGATAGACTCCTACAAAAATATGGGGTGCAACATGTCTTTAAAAATACACTTCTTACATTCCCACTTGGATTTTTTTCCTTCAAACTGTGGTAACGTAAGTGACGAACATGGGGAGCGTTTCCACCAAGATATTGCAGTCATGGAAAAACGGTACCAAGGAAAATGAAGCCCATCAATGCTAGCTGATTACTGTTGGACTCTTGCTCGAGATCAACCGGAATTGTCTTATAACAGGAAAGCTAAAATAATTCGATTGTGAACATGAACGTTTCTGTTGTTAAATTAGGGTTAATGTATGCATTTGTAGAAAATTAAAATTGAAAATATTTCAAAAACGAAAGCTAATCGAAGGTTTTTATTGTCATTTTCGGATTCAGCGCCCAAAAATCTATAAAAAATGACTATTTCATGAAAGAAAGAAAAATTTTTTGAGATTTTGTAGAACTGTGTAATAACATTTGAACATTAGCTTTTGCAGTTTACAAGTGAATTACAATTATGATTTTTAAAAAATTTATCACCACTAGCACTATAATAAATTAGATTTTATGCTATTTTGAAATAATAAAATTATTAATTAATCTGTAAAGCAAAGTATTTTTTCAACAAATTAATTCAAAAATTGATTTAAATTAAAACGTTTGGATCTCATTCACTATTCGCTGTGCTCACTTAATAAACTTTTAAATTTTGGTGAATCCCTAAGTCTGCAAAGTTAGTACTGTAATGGCAAACGGTAAGCGAGATGCAAACCTTTTGGTGTTGTTTTGGTTACAGTTTATAAAAATCATTAAAGAAATACAACTTACAGCATTAGCACAAACTTGGATAAAATAGAAAAAAAATATTAAATTCATGATTAACATTTTCAGTTCGCAATATTTTAACAAATTACACCAAAAAAAGATAGTTTTAAAAAAGAGCAAGTTATTTATTTAGTATACTGAGAATGTAAAACAGTTATTTACACTTAATGAAACGTTACTACGTGCTTTACAACAAGGTACAATTTAAGAGAGAGCCGCTTGTTTTTCAGCTCATTTTATGTGACGTCACACCTGCTTGAACGAAGTAGCCCGTGGCATTAGGATTAAAGTTTGTATCAAATTTATTTTTAAAAATGCATCAAAATATTTTGAATGTAAAAAATTACAAATAGATTAAATGGAATAAATATAGCAATTAGCTTATTAACTCTTTATTTTCATTAATTTTTTTTGTTAATATTTTAGTTTATTTATAAATTCTTCACATTTTATACTTTTTTATTTTTTATTTCATTAATTTATTGAATTATTAGTTCAAAAAGTATACAAAGCCATTTGGCTAGATTGGATTCAGGTTCGTGCATTCAAGCGTGCATACAAAATCATGTCACGTGATTGAGTTTCCAATCATGGAGTGTATATCGTTGCTTATAACTAAGGCGGTGTATCATTCAAATTATAGCCTACGGTACGATTATTAGCAGAAGACCTTTTTTGTTCTCCATCTTACATTCAACCAACTAAGGTTTTTTCTCATTAGATGTGGAAATAGAGCGCCGTGATTGTGATCGTTTAAGACCTGCTCGTGGTCATTTTGTTGTATTCTTGGGAAGACACTTTACGGTACTTTTCCCTGCTTTGCGGTCTTGGCAAGCAGTTTTAAATTTCAGTCATATCTCTATAAAACTATAAAACCAAAATAAAAAATTCCAACCGGACAGCAATATATTGGCATCTGCGGGAGCAGGTCGGGGTAATTGCTTTCCTTAAGTATACCCAGATAGTAGCTCATGTTGGAAATGACGTCGGGCCGACAGCGTCGAATTGTGCGAAAATCCGATATCGGGTGAATCCCGGTTGACCGACTAACATCCACCTGACGTTGGATCAGCGTAAGGCGGGCCGACGTAGATTAGCTACCTCCGATCGAACAAATCGGAACGGTTTCAACTTTGTGTATAAATTATATCAAATGCTACATTCAATGGATTGCTGAAATTTGCCCGTTATTCGTATGAATACTTAACCTATGCTTTGCACTTTTGACGTTAAGTGCGAATAATTAGAATTTATCAAGATGATATTGGATAAAACTATTAAAGTTCTAACTTCGGTTGGTATCAACTTGATCAGTGATTTTCAATCTGGTGGTCGCAACCTTCGTGGAGATAGTTTGGCGTTTTTCTGGGGGTCGCTAAAGCTATTGATAAACAGCATAAAAAGTAAAATATTTCAAAAAAAGCTATTATGAAAACCAAAAGCAAAATGACATTCATAGTTATTAATTTCGTATTTACTTAAAGTTATTGATCAATATTTGATTTATGGTTACAATAATAGAACCAACCGGCAAAAATCCTACTTTAAACCAATTTTGAAAACAATTAAATATCAGTGGTTTATGTACATCATTGTACAGAAAAGAATAAGCTAAATACAATTTTCACTTGAATGGTATGGAAAAACAAATTTTGAAACCGGAAATAAACTCGTTGAGTTAGCACAGACAAAAATAAACCATCAAAAAATCATTGCAGGAAGCACTATAGTCTACAAGTGCTAATAAGCATATCGGTCCGTACCCGCTTGCCCCGTAAGCTTGGTACGGGTTCACATCCGTGTTATGAGTTTCATTAGTATCCGAACTTAGCTCTTTCATTTACACGATGGTTAGACGACTGTTATACGACTGAACTTATACGTAAGAATGAAATTAATCACGCAGTTAACTTTATCACGCAGTTAACCGCACTTATCAAATCATAAAGAAGAAGAAGGCAGTACCATAAAGAAGAAGGTAGCCGTGCACTATGGCGTCACATAATATATTTTGGCTAGTAATAATCCGTGGGCTTTGGATGTGTTAATCCATTCAATTATGCCACTGCTAAATTCATTACAGTCTAGATTTTAATGCTCAGCAGTTTTGCCAACAAGATGCTTTATGGCCTTCACTGCTGCTTCTGCGTGTCCCTTTAATTGTGGATAATGTGGAGTACTTATGATGGAAGTTACTCCCCGTTTCTTGAGAAACTGTTGAAACTTGCTTGACTTGAATTGTAGTTCTCCATCAGTTCTAATTCGTACCGGCACACCTGTGCCCACAAAAATTTTTCTTATGGTGCTGATTATCTGGGAACTAGGGTCGTGAAAAAGCTCGCTGAGCTTAATCCATCCAGAGGGTTTACATAAACCAGGTATGTCTTACCAGCATAATAAAATAGATCTGCATATACGTCTTCAAAAGGTCTTGATGGGAGGGGATTGCGTTGTAATGGTTCTTGTTGTAAGCTTAGCTAGTGCTCTTGACGCTTCGTACAGGTCTCAACGGTATTTTTGATATCGCTATTTATGCCTGGCCAGTACACTATTTGACGCGCTCTTTTTTTTGTTCTTTCAATGTCTTGATGAGAGGCATAAAGCTTTGTCATTATTTCTTTTTTTTTCTGTACGGGCACCACAATGCGATGGCTATTAAGAAGAATTAATCTATTTTTAAAAGTAAGCTGATCCTTTAGCTTTTTGGAAGGTTGAGCTGATTCGTCGCCTTTTGAAAAGTTGCTTATAGCCGTGATTAATAGTTGTGCTGCATCGTCCTGCTGAGCACTTTCTTTTAAGTCTTTTACCATTGGATCAATGAATATTTTTTTTGTGACTTCTGGGTATTTTCCTCTCAAAATTACAGAAACGTTTTTGCAGATCATTCTGGTTGTATCTACGTTTATGATATCTTCTGGTTCTGGGTCGCGGCACGATGCTCGTGACAACGCGTCAGGGATCACATGTTCTTTGCCTTTTCTCCAGGTGGTGTGGAATATAAAAGCAATGAGTTTTTCTTTAAATCTCTGAATCCTGGGATTATCCACCATATTGAGTGTCTGTGTGTTCAGAATTGATTCTAATGGCTTATGATCTACTATGAGCTCAAAACTGGATAAGCCTTGCAGATATATTTGGCATTTCCGCATTGCCCAAACTACAGCGAGCAATTCCAGTTCAACCATAGCATAGCTTGACTCAGTCTCAGTCATGAAACGTGACCCTGCTTGAAGCAACTTCCATGTTTCTTGAAGTTTTTGCAAAAGTGCAAAAACCTAGACCTTTCAACCGAGATGCATCTGCTTGCAGCATCGTTTGCAGATTGGGGTCAAATGCAACCAAAATAGGTGGACTACAAAGAATTTCTTTTGTCTTTGTAAATGGTTCTTCATGCTGGGGTGATCAAAGAAAAACATTTTTTGGTTTAAGCAAGTACCGAAGTGGGCCTGCTGTTTCACTGAGTAGGTGAGTGAATTCGCCCAGTTGGTTTGCTACGCCCATAAAAGATCGTAATTCGGTTATGTTCGTCGAAGCAGGGAATTGAGAGATTGATTCAATTTTTGTTGGGTCTGCTTTAATACCCTCGCTGCTCACCATGTATCCGATATATCTGACAGCACTTTGTAGTAACTGCACTTTCTTCTGATTAAGAGTAATACCGTATTCTCGTTTAGTACAGCCACCACGGTATTCAAATGTGCCTGTGCGGTTTTACCTTAAATAAGAATGTCATCTACGACTTTTTCGACTTGTTTAATGCCTTGCAGAGCTTCATCGTCTCTTGCGCAATACTTGTCTTGAGAAGAAGCTAGTCACATCGGAGCTTGAAGAAATTTAAATCTTCCGAATAGCGTAATGAATGTGGTAACCTTAACTTTCTTTTTCCAAAAGTACTTGCCAATATTCTTTAGTGGCGTCTAATGTTGAGAAAAATTTAGATGAAGAAGAAATGTTTGAAACAGCTTTAGCAGGTGATCTAGATGGGTGATAGGACGGCGTACATATTTGTTCAATTTTTACAAATCAATGCAGAGACTTATTCCACCATTGGATTTGGTACAACAACCATAGGGTGCACCAGGGCTGCGAACTCAAAGCATTTTTAATCGAGTTCAAGTTCGAGTTCGAGTTCACAAAAAATTGCAAGTCCGAGTTCGAGTTCTTTAAATTTCAATTTTTTGAGTTCGAGTTCGAGTTCGAGTTTGAGTTCACAAAATAGAGTTGAAAAAATACAGTCGGAATAGAGTTAAGAGGATAATTCAACCGCGAAAAACTGAGCACATGTTAAAAATGCTTTGTCATCAATGTTACCAATTTTAATCTATTATTAAACAAAATAAATTGGGCACAATCGCTGAGAAATATTATAGTCAAATTTACTCATTAAATGAACTCAAACTCCACAAACTTTTTTCAAGTTCGAGTTCAAGTTCGAGTTCAGAAATTTTTATTTTTTTTTGAGTTCGAGTTCGAGTTCGGCCAAAATTGCCGAGTTCTTCGAGTTCGAGTTCAAGTTCGAGTTAGCAGCCCTGGGGTGCACCGAATCAGTTGCTTCTGTTATTGGTGTAATGACTCCTGCTTGTACCAGTTGGTCAAGCTCTGTCTTTACCGTCCTTTGGAAAGCTAAAGGTATTTGGCGTGGAACAGGTAAAGTAAAAAGAACAGCATCATCTTTCAAGGAAATTTTCTTGGGTTTACTATTCATTTCCCGTAATGTTGTGTCTTCAGAAAACACATCGCTATAAGATTTTATCAACTTGTTCTCAATTTTACTAATTTCGGCTTCAGTTGGGTTCTCTGATATAATGAATCTTGTGTTTTCTGCTTTTAATATGCTTGCTAATTTTCTAGGTGTTTTGACGAATTTATAGGTTTAGAGGATACGTATCTGAAAGAATATCAACCTGTTGACATACGTACCAAGCAAGGAAAAATCTTCTACATCAGGACAGACGTAAATAGTTTTTTCCTCGAATCGGCCGCAATATTTGATAATGCACGGAAAAGTCCCCACGTACGTTACAGTCTGCCGATTTACTGTACTAAGAGGGTCTTGACTTGGTAGCATTAAATTATCAAGGTCTATTCCGAGCCGTTAAATGATGTTTACCCCAACAAGACTTGCTTCGGCTCCTGTTTCTGGTGTACCTTCTGTGGAACCTAACGGGTCAGAATGTTTAAGAGAAAAAAGATTAACGGTTATTTTGGGAGCTGCGGAGTTGACAAAATTTGCGTTAGGATTGCATCTATGCTTTATTTGTCCCGTTAATTTTCTCTTCGTTTCTTCGTGTCTATTAAATCCAGGTTTGTTGTAAAAGCACACCGATGAAAAGTGATCTTTTTGCGACATATTGTGCTCTATATCCTTTGCGGGATAGTGGGTTTGACCTTTTGGTGAGCACGTCTTTTTACCACATTTTGTACAGGGCTTTTTATGGTTTTCTTTAGATTTAGAGAACTTTCGACGGAATTTGCTTTGGTACGCTCTTCTCTCATTCAGTTGTCGGCTTATTCGGCGTCGCCTAGTTTTGCTGACTCTTCTGATCTGCTTAAGTCTTTTTTTTTATCTCTCTATTTATCCTCCTGACTCGCAGTAAAGCGACGCAGGCGTTATACATAGGGCAAACAATTACCCCGACCTGCTTCCGAAGATGCCAAGATATTGCTATCCGCTAGTAATTTAGTAGAGATATGACTGTAATTTAGAACTGCTTGCCAAGGCCACCAAGCAGGGGAAAGTGCCGTAAAGTGTCTTTCCCAAGGACGCAACAGAATGGCGCAAGTGGGTTTTGAACTGAAACCATGTTAATCATTAGCCCGGTGCTTTAACCACTCGACCACGCTGCCGACAAGTCAGTGACAGTTTGAAGATCAGCTAATGAGGATATGGCTAGGAGCTTTGTTCGAGTCTCTTTGCCATATATTCCCGACATGATCTTTGTGTCTAAACGACGATTTAAACATTTATTGCATAGTCTGCGTCTCTTGCCAAAGTTTTAATCGCGATTAAAAACGAATCAAAATTTTTTCCAGATCCTTGCTTTCTCTCTTCAAACGCGACGCAGTCTAACGCTATATTTCTTTGACTTCGGATGTAATTTTAAGTGTCGTATCATCCGGGATAAGAAGTACGTGTCCTACGGCTTCTCGCATTTCCATCGAAAAAAACCACGAAGCAATGCCAATTAATTGCTCAATGGCAGCTCTGTTGCAAGCAAGATCGTAGCATAATCGTTGTACGATCTGCGCCATTTTGAAAATTCAGCAAACCAAATTCCCATCTGCAGTGTAGAAGACTTTTGTGCGTCCGCTTTAGTCCGCCTTGTCTCATTGTTAGAACAGTTGATGTCAGCCGTTTGCTCACGTGATTTGCTTTTCTCGCTGTCCTCGCTTTGAGGCAGCTGCTGTTGCGAAAATCGTTCGTATATTTGTTGCATTTGTCGCTGACTTTCAAACTGTGCCTCTAAAAAAGTTTTTAACTAAGAAGGAGGTTCATCATTATTAATATTACTATTTGCGTTATGATTAGATTGAGATAATTCGGCTATTCGTTTGTTTGCTGCTTCTAAATCTGCTTGCAGCTCTTGTTTATTTTTCACGATTTTTCTTTTATCTTCAATCTTTTACAAAATCTCCAATCACTAACTTGCAGTATATTTCTATAATACGGACTAGACAGCCTGGCCGGATTAGGCTTTTGCGCTTTTCAGTGGACGACTTATGGATGGAACACGGAGTACTGTAAATATACTTCCACGCTCCGTGCTTTCATAGCCATAATCCGTACCAGGCCTGCTGGGCTTGCTCTAAACAGCTTGGGTTAAGCTTATTCGCCTTCGGACGAATATTGATTCGGCTTCAAACAAAAATTAACATATTGGCCAATACAGGCATAAGACGACGATAAATTTACTCTAAATTCTAAGTTGTCGTCCTGCTACAGAAGACCTATACCTTATAAGTTTATAGAAGTTTTGAACTAGCTGAGTCTCATTAAGGAGAAAGTATGGTCTTAAAAATTTTTCCATAAGCGACTGAAATGCTATTTTTTGAATTAATCGCTACTGACCTCGGGGATTGAGTGGTTGTGCCTGGAAGTTGATGGCTTTAAAATAGTAAACGTTTGGAAATCCCAACCAACACAATTGCAAACCTCAGATCGCCCAATTCTCATTTCTGTCTCTATGTCGGGGATTTCAACTGTCGGAATGTTGATTGGGGTACGACGCCAACAATGCGGATGAAGAGCGCTTGGCTGGTTGGAAAAATGTTAAGAAGTTAAAGTGCATTATTCTGAAAATTTTTTGCTTAGAAAATTTGCTGCAATGTTCTAACTCATAAA
Organism: Diplosoma virens; assembly: GCA_963680785.1. Classification (NCBI taxonomy): domain Eukaryota; kingdom Metazoa; phylum Chordata; class Ascidiacea; order Aplousobranchia; family Didemnidae; genus Diplosoma; species Diplosoma virens. The sequence continues at coordinate 15,848,229 of OY796893.1, forward strand.
ACCAGAAAACACTGTTTCCTGAAGAGCAGGCTTGACTTTGAAACGAAAAGTTAACCACAGATTAAGTCATATCATTAAACAAATTATTGAAAATAATTTTAAGCTAAAAAGAAAATCATAGGTGTGATTGCAGATCTGACAGCTACACATGACATTATTTGGAACCGTTGCGTTATTTTTAAGCTTTTAAAACTTTAGCCTGTAGATACATGTTCAGTATCATCATGGAGCTTGTCCGAAACAGATTTTTCATTACTATTAAAGGTGAGCGGCTCCTCCGTTAAAAAATGGCATTCCTAAAAGATTAGTCATGGCTCCTTTTCTTTGCAATATCTATAAATAAAATCTTCTTTTCACAATCTCCAGAGGTTTGCTTATGCTAATGATCTGAAACTGTTAAATTCTTCTGGAGACTGGGAGGTCTTGGAAAGGAATCTAAGTGAAGGCAATGACTACATTTTCAGCAGATGGTTAAGCTTGGAGGTTGAAGCTCAGTCACTCGAAGACATTGATGCCAGGTTTTTATTTAAAAAACCGAGAGACCAAACGTGAGCTACAAGTTTACAACAATAATAAACTATTACCATTCTGTTCATTCCGAACTTATTTTGGAATAAAACTGGACAGATCGTCCGCGTTTAGTCACCATCTTCGTGACCTAAAAACTGTTTTTGCGGGTCACACTAATGTGGTATCTTGCAGGCTCGGAAAGGGGTTTCGAAAGCTTTGAAAGGGCTCAGAAAGAGGAGTTGAAGGCTCAAAAAACATTAACAAAAGTATCCAGCAAATTGAGCTTTGCCGACTAGGAACGACACTTTCTTTGGGTAACCATGGCACTCCGGATCCTGACCATATAGTTTACATATTATTAAATAGATCTAAAAATATCTGCTGGGCCGAAACTACTAAACAACCTTGCCAAATTAGGCATCGCGATGTGTCGATCTCTTCGGCATCAATCACATCGCTTTTAACCACTCGACCGTGGCGCAGGTAAACTCTATAAAACATTTTTAAAACATAGTTTTTTAATCTCGATTCACGTAAATTTTATTGAAACGAATCGAGTCATCTACTAATGATAAATCGATAGTTCTGATCATAGGCTACATTCATTTAACACACAAGATATTCAATACGGAGAACCGGAACGTTATGGCAAGCAACAACTACGATCCTGAATATTTGAGCCACAATAGGTTCGGGAAACATGTTGATTTTGTAGCTGTTCTGGTCAACGTTTCCTTCAAATATCTGCAAAGTTTATTTGATAAAAGAGCTTGAGTAAAGCAGACCACAAAAAACAATATCTATTAACTGGTATATAAATTAAAGCAGCTTCACCTATTACAGCGCTGAAACTTTTATTTTGATTGCAACGTCACAAAGTAAAGATTGTACTGCTAGATAGATCGTAATGATGAGGAAACAATTGAAATTGAATGTTTTAGTCACGCAATAGTTGCGGTCTGTGCGAAACTCTTCTTAAATTGTGAATCAGCTCTTAATTTCATTGTAATTTTTATTAGAAGTAGCAAAATGTACCTCAGTATTGTTCAGAGAAGAAACCCTAATTAAAAGTCGAATTTTTTAACATGATTTTAAATACCATATTTACTTGCGTATAAGTCGATGTCATGTATAAATCGATGAGTATATTTTAAGAGCAAAAATTGCGTCATTTTAGGTATTACCTGTGCATAAGTCAACCGTGCCTGGAATCTACAGTCGACTTATGCACAGACGAGGTGTGTTTGAAAAGTATCGGGACTGTATGCTTTGCACAAACAACACTTGCAACAGTGATAAAAGCTTTGTTTTTTAAGATGGCGCAATGTCTTGTGGTTGTAAAAATGTAGTTTCAGCATTCTGTGACAACCATATGCTTTTTTACAGGCTTTTCTTGAAAGGTGCTTTACTGTAGTTCGTTTTGGGATAATTTATTTAGTAAATATTTTTTTCTTTTTTTTTCTTCTTTTGTTAACAAATAATGAGCATTGAACAAAGAATCAACTTGAAGTTTCTCGTTCGACTTGGAAAAACTCCAACTGAAACATTCAATTTGCTCCAAGAAGTTTACGGAGATGCTACGATGTCAAGAACTCGTATTTTTGAGTGGCACAAGAGGTTCAGAGAGGGAAGAGAGGATGTGGAAGATGATCCTAAGAGTGGAAGGCCAACAACAAGCAGCACAAACGAAAATGTTGAGCGTGTGAGAGAAAAAGTGCGCAGTGACCGCCGCCTTACTGTTAGAATGATAGCAGATGAGTTGAGCATGAATAGTGAGAGGGTGTGGAGGATCATTACAGAAGATCTGGGGATGAGGAAGGTTTATGCGAAAATGGTACCAAGGTTGCTGAATGATGGGCAAAAGGAAAATCGTGTGCAAGTGTGTCAAGACATCCTGAAACAACTTGAAATTACACCAGATCTGCTGAGTAGAGTTGTTACCGGTGATGAGTCGTGGATCTTCGAGTACGATCCACTCACCAAACGGCAGAGCCTTGAATGGAAGAGTGCATCCTCACCAAGACCCAAGAAAGCAAGGCTGTTCAAGTCCAAAATTAAGGTAATGCTGATTGTTTTCTTTGATGTTCATGGAATTGTTCATCTAGAATTCTTGCCACAGGGCCAAACCATTAACCAGAATGTTTACAAAGACATCTTGCGACGTTTGATGTGTTCGGTAAGGGAGAAAAGAAGAAAATTGTGGGAGACAAAGTCATGGCTGCTTCATCATGACAATGCTCCTGCTCACAATGCCTTAAGCATACGACAATTTCTTGCAGAAAATAACATTGCCGTGCTGGAGCAACCACCCTACTCGCCAGATCTGGCTCCCTGTGATTTTTTCTTGTTTCCTAAGCTCAAGGGAGTCATTAAAGGAACCCGTTTTCAAGACTCAAAAGCCATAACAACAGCCGTAACGAAGGAACTACGAGCGATCCCAATGAAATCTTTCCAGAAGTGCATAGAAGCATGGCAGCAGAGATTAGAAAAGTGCATTCGAGCTCAAGGAGATTACTTTGAAGGTTATAATTTTTACGTGGCATTTCAAATAAAATAATTATTTACACAGTCCCGTTACTTTTCAAACAGCCCTCGGATAATACCTAAAGTGACGCAATTTTTGGTCATAAAAGACCCATCGATTTATACATGACATCGACTTATACACAAGTATATATGGTAGATTTAAATATAAAAACAAACTGTTACCCACGACTTTGCTTTAAATAAACATTTAAACAACTTTGATGTTTTCGTACTATGTTGCCGAAATCTTAAATAAAAATATATTAATAAAACTCAAATAGCGGAACTTAGTGTTTTTTTTCTGTAGCGCCGTATACTTTTTTAGAACATGGTCAACTGAAACTTGGCTCATTTTTAAAAGTTGGCTATATTAGAGAAATTTGAATACTGTGGCATACTGATTTTTTTTTTATAAAAAAACATAAACATGACTTTGAAAATGCTTTTTTCAAACAAATCAAAAATACGAACAAAAAGCAGTTTAATTTTGATAATTACCAATTTGTCCCCATTTCTTTGTTGAATGGCAATGAAGTTAGATGTCGAATTTTTGTAAGCAATTGTGTACCTTGTCATGTATTGATCATAATCTGATGGCCTTCCTTGGGTTACGATCCCAAACACTTTGTTTGGTTTCCCCAAATCAACTTGTACCCATTCTCCATTGTTGGGGGGAACTGAAAAAACATTTTTTGTAGTTAAAACTTGAATCATAATAAAAAATAGGTAAATACAAAATCCAAATTGAACAACACAATTGCATTGCACTCATAGCCATACGTTTACATAAGGGGCAAAGCAGAAAAGAAATTGCCTCTCGAGCTGATTTACCAGTAAAAAATTTGGACACAATTTGATTTGCTTGGGCTCCGTGATTAGTTATACGTTTTTAAATGGGGCCGTCAGCAAAAAAAGTTGGAGAAGCACTATTGCATCGGTCCTTGACCTGTGGATGATTCGCCATTAGTAAGAAAATGATAGAAATTCAGATGAAAAATAAGTTATGAAGTGGTTTTCAATTAATTATTAAGCGAAATTAGTTTATAAGAAGGCATACCATATTTCCGAAGTGGTAAATTTGGACGTTCCTTAGAAGAAAAAATTTGTCTCTAAAAAGTAGTGCTTTGTAAAAAAAATTTTTCACTTAAATTTGCGGATACCGAGATATAGAGGTTAACCGGGCGGGACGCCGGGACAAGGTTTAAAGTCGGGCTGTCTCGGCTAAAATGGGACGTATGGTAAACCTATTTATAAGTCATCACTTATTAACTAATTTTGATAGCAATTTTATAACAGTGCTGTTGAATGTCCAATATTAATGTTAATAAACTTTGTGAAAACTGTATTATACAGGGTGTGGCTGGTATTTAAGAACAGATTTTTGGATTAGAAAAAGACTTATTGAACAAAAAAATATAATTGCATTAGACTACAAATGAAAAACATAGAAGTTAACTAACTATTAATGAAGTTTATTCAATAAAACCACAACCAGCATTAATAACAGCCTTTACAGGAGGTCGAAATCGTTTGCAAACTTTGATTAACTGGTCCTTTGTATTTTAGACATTACTCAAACTATGGCAGCCTTTAGAGATTTTTTTGTTATAAGGATCGAGGATGTTTATTAATCTCTTTCTCAACAATGCTCCACACATTATAGTCTAGTGGATTGAGGTCCACAGGGTTAGGAGGTCAAATGTTGGGCGTGATGTGGTCGTACAGATTGTCATCCATCCATTCTTGGGTTGTGGACAAAGATTTGTCGGTAGCGTGGTCAAGTGGTTAAAGCGCCGGACTCGTGACCAACACGGTCTCGCTTCAAAACCCACTGGCGCCATTTTGTTGTGTCCTTGGGAAAGACACTTTACAGCACATTCCCCTGCTTGGTGGTGTGATCACAGTAATGTTATCACAGTACGTTTTACGGCACATTCCCCTGCTATGGTGCTGTGATCACAATAATGTTATTTACCAGTTTTTGTGCCTCTGCGATAGTCGGTACTTTGGTCGCACGTCTCAACGGCTAGAAGAGCGAATTAAATAACACGTTCCTAGATCCATCACCAATCCTCGTGCCTCGGCCAACCGCCAAAGTCTTTCCCGCTCTTGCAAGAACAACACACGCCCACAACAATTTCACGAATCCGCCATTGATCAACATCTTCTTGACAACGCCCAATGCGCCCTTTATTACAGCAACAAAAAATTTTCTATTCTCGCTCGAGGTCGCTCTTCTTTTCACCTTTCTGCTCTTGAAGCGACTTTCATTAAATCTCTCAATCCCCTTCTGTGTAAGCAAAAAGAATTCGTCTACTCTTTAAAAATTTCTTAATCTTTTCTCTCATTGGCTAACTTCTTTCAGCCAATGAGAACTCTACTTTCCCCCTTTATAACTTAGTTCGGTTTCAATTCTGCTTCATTCTGACGATCTCCCCTGAAGAGTGTCAGATGAAAAGCTTTGGGAAGAAAAAAATCTTTTACTTCACGCAATCTCTATACTTAAAAAGTTCACATGGTCTCAGAGCGGTTAAACATGAATGAAAAACACAATAACAACTACAAAAAAAAGCAATAAAGTTTTTAGATTATCTACACATTCAAATGCCCTTATTGAAAACAAAGATTAAAATTACAGATTTATCATTTGGATAAGTTAGACCAGGGATGGAAAACTCGTGACCTGACAGTTGATCGAAACGACACTTGATCGAAACGACACATGATAGAAACGACACTTGACCGAAACGACACTTGATAGAAACGACACTTGACCGAAACGACACTTAATCGAAGCGACACTTGATAGAAACGACATTTGACCAAAACGACATTTGACCGAAACAACACTTGATCGAAATGACACTTGATCGAAGCAACACTTGATAGAAACGACACTTGACCGAAACGACACTTGATAGAAACGACACTTGATCGAAACGACATTTGATCAAAACCACACTTGATCAAAATGACACTTGATCCAAGCAACACTTGATCGAAACAATACTTGATCAAAACGACACTTGATCAAACAACGCTTGATCGAAGCGACACTTGATAGAAATGACACTTGATCGAAACGACACTTGATTGAAATGACACTTGATCGAAACGACATTTGATCGAAACGACACTTGATCGAAACGACACTTGATCGAAACGACACTTGATCGAAACGACACTTGATCCAAGCAACACTTGATCGAAACAACACTTGATCAAAACGACACTTGATCAAACAACACTTGATCGAAGCGACACTTGATAGAAATAACACTTGATCGAAACGACACTTGATCAAACGACACTTGATCGAAGCGACACTTGATAGAAACGACATTTGACCGAAACGACAATTGATCAAAATGACACTTGACCGAAACGACACTTGACCGAAACGACACTTGATCGAAACGACACTTGATTGAAATGACAGTTGTTCAAAATGACACTTGATCGAAACAACACTTCATAGAAACGACAGTTGATCAAAACGACACTTGATCAAAATGACACTTGATCGAAACGACACTTGATCGAAACAATACTTGATCGAAGCGACACTTGATCAAACGACACTTGATCAAACGACACTTGATCAAACGACACTTGATAGAAACGACATTTGACCGAAACGACACTTGATCGAAACGACATTTGATCAAACGACACTTGATCAAATGACACTTGATAGAAACGACATTTGACCGAAACGACACTTGATCGAAACGATACTTGATCAAAACAACGCTTGACCGAAACGACACTTGATGAAACGACACTTGATAGAAACGACATTTGACCGAAACAACACTTGATTGAAATGACAGTTGTTCAAAATGACACTTGATCAAAACGACACTTGATAGAAATGACAGTTGATCAAAACGACACTTGATCAAAATGGCATTTGATCGAAGCAACACTTGATTGAAATGACACTTGATCGAAACGACACTTGATCAAACGACACTTGATCAAATGACACTTGATCGAAGCGACACTTGATAGAAACAACATTTGACCGAAACGACACTTGATCGAAACGACACTTGATCAAAGCAACACTTGATCTAAGCGACACTTGATCGAAATGACACTTGATCGAAACGACACTTGATCGAAGCGACACTTGATCGAAGCGACACTTGACCGAAACGACACTTGATTCAAATGGCATTTAATTGAAATGACACATAATTGTGGTATGGTTGAAAAAAGTATCTCTTTCCCTAACTGGTAAAACAGCAATTTTAGATTTTAAATTAAGCAGCCATTTCTTTCTTTCTGTTGTAAGATGATATAATTAGTAAATGTAACAAAGTTTTAAGCTTATCTCATTCAAACTATATTAACAGCTGTTGACGATTATGAAAAGTAATATACTTAATGTAAACTTACAATTTTCAAATAAAAAACAAAGTAACAAAAGGTCACTCTGAAAAGAGATCTATAGTCCAAAATAAACAAATAAATTTATGTTAAGTCATTCAAACGAAAAAAATTATAGTTTAAAACCTATTTTCTATAAATACACAACTAAATTATTATTTTTTTTATGAACTGTTATTTCGATCAAGTGTCGTTTCGATCAAATGTTGTTTTGATCAAGTGTCATATCAATCAAGTATCGTTTCGGTCAAGTGTCGTTTCGATCAAGCGTTGTTCGATCAACTGTCGTAGTACAAGGCAAACTACTGCCTGTAACAAGCTTCCATGCGGTTGGCGAAAGCCTCAAACAAATAATTAAAATATTTATTATTAATTTCTGTTTGTCTTCAACCAAATTCTGGGTTCCTTTTTTTAGCAGTCCTTAATTTTTCATTATGAAAATCAAGAAAATCTGGACAAATTCGAAGTGAAGACCTTTTTGAGATCACTACTTTTGACGGGAAAACATCCAAAAAATCCGAGACAAATTCACTCTTTTTGGGTACGAAAATTAAGAAAATAGGGATAAATTCAAAATGACGACCTTTAGAGATTACTATAATGCAGCCCTCGAGCTAAAAAGTTTGCCCACCCCTGAGTTAGACTTATAAAAACATTTATTAAAATTTACATGGTATGAAATTTAGTGGTTTTGATATAATACAAAGTATGGAAAATGTATGGAATAAGGAATTGAAGAAATTTACGATGCATGAATTTATTAATAAAATTGGTCGACTTTCAATTTATTATAGCAAATAAAAGTTAAAAATTTAAAACCAACTGTATCATTATGAAAAATCGATTTCGACCTATAAAGGTCATCATCGGTTTCTGTAAAAAATTAATTAAATTAGATTACCATATATTTGACAAAACATTTGGAAAATTTTACTCATACTATACGGGTCCTGACTCAACGACACAAAGTGAAGCTTTCAATAAAAATTAAGAGCTAAACGACACATTAACTGACATAATGATTATGAATCACGTAACAATGAAGAAAACGTACAGTGTAAAACTTGTAGCGAAATTAAAAATCGCAAAAGTTAATTGAGTTTGTTGGTTTTGTAAATAATATATTCTTATAATTGGAAATTGTAATTTTTTGCTATTTGCTGCGAAAAGTTTTCGAGATATTTAGTTTTATTTAGAACTACTTGTAAGAACTTCAGTCTCGCGGCAAACTATTTCCAGAACTGGCATAAATAAAAAATAAACACGACTTTGCTACAAAGCTAGTATTTGGATTATTAAGTTCAACTGGTCCTTTCCGATTCCCGAGTAAAGTTGTGACAAACTCTATTAACAAGCTTTAGACGAACCAGCCACATAACATATTCCAAGCAGCATAGTACTACGACATAAGCGTAGAAGCCGAAAAAAATTTGGAGGCAATACAATTTTGCCCAAATTTGTGATGTTTACTCGAATCTTGATTTAATTTTTAATACTTTACGGATGTGAGAAAAAAATTTGTCTAAAAGTTGTAGTGAAGACCAAAAAAATGGTCTTTACTTTAAATCTGTCTTTAATTTCTCGATTTTTGTCCCAAAAACGTTGTGATCTCTGAAAAAAATTCTTCAAATTAAATCTTAAATTTTTTTCTACATTTAGTGTTCGTTTTTGATGCACCAAAATTTTGTTTTCGCCTCAAATTTGGTTGTCGTTGATCTAAAGTTCCTGATTTTTCCCAAATTTTTTCTATTGCTGCCCGAAAAATTCTGGTTTTGCCCAAATATTTTTTGTCGCTGCGCAAAAACTTCTGATTTACTCCAAATTTTTAGACTTAGGGTCTGCCTTGCACTCCGTAAGGTACGACAATTGATCGAAACGACAGTAGATTAAAGTGACAGTTGATCAAAAAATAGACAATTCATTTAGTTGTTTAGGTTTCTATGATTCAACATCTCCTGGTTATTGTAAATTAGACTTATCAAAAGTAGAGGCCATCAGTAAGAAGCCATTTTGTTTTTAATTATTGTATTTTTTTCAATGTCAAGGTCAAAGTTTTTCAATAGGGCCTCTGGCAAAGTATTTTTAGGGCAGAGGTCTGCTTTTGACTTTGTTTCTTTTAGATCCTTATTGCTGCAATTTTTTGCATTCTCTTTACATTGTAGTCTTATTTCAATGATACAACGTTAAATATTCCATGTTACAGAGGCTCTTAAGATTAAAGTCATTTTTGCTCAGCATAGAAACTGGCTAATTTGAAAAATTTCTAATGCAATGAGGTAGGTATTTTAGAATCATAGTACCAGCTTCTGGAGGTCTCTTGACAACAAATATTTACTATTCAGCAAGAAAACAACGGTAATACTTATTAATTTGCAATGAACTAACTTTGTGAATTTCAGATATTCGCTGTACTTTGATCAAGACGAAGCTGATTAAAAAGTCTAGTTAGACCAGTCCACAGGAGTGTTTTACACTGATCTCATTAATAAATTACTTTAACTTTATTTGAATAGTTTTTGTTTATTATCTAACATGGCAAACAAAACAACAAATGTAATTTTTGAAAAGACAAACCTAGGTTGTGTTTTGGTTGGAGCAGCGGGCCACAGGGTTGTAGTGTTTCTGAACGGGAGCCACAAACCATAAAAAGCTGAAAAACATTGATTTAGATTACTTTGTTTCAGTAAAAATTATAAATTATTTTAATCAAAACCAAATTTTTAAAGACTCGAATTCGGTTTCTGTTAGGCAACTAAAACTCGTCTCTATTTATGATGATTCTTTTTGTTATGACAACTCTTTGGGGTTTATGCTGTTTGTTCCATATTTCGCTTTTAGATGTGATTGTTTAAGTCAGTTTTAACAGCAAAATCCATTTTTTTGAATTAGAGCTGGGATGGCCAACCTTTTTTCCTCAACCGCCAATTTTATTCAAGTCCAGTTCATATCCACCACACAAACGAAAGACTTCAAAATTTCATAGTGAAAGCAAGCTGATTTCTAAAAAAAAGGTCAACGCTGGAAAAAATTCTCTAAATTTTTACTTTTCCTACTAAAGCCAAGCTGTTCTCTAAAAAAAAGAAAAAGGTCAACGCTGGAAATCAGGGTGCAATCAGCCACAGGTTGGCCACCCCTGATATAGCTAGATATAAGTTGTGGAACATTTTTCATTTGAAATATTTTCCCCAACTGCAATGCGCCACGCGTGGCGCATGCGCCGCACGTTGGCCACCCCTGGCTTAGAGTATTGATGCAGGTTTTTATAGGTTTTAATAAATTGTTTAATTGTAACAAAAAGTTTTGTTATTATGACAAAAATTGTTTTTTAATCCCAGTTGCCAAACACCAAATCGTCCTTCAGCTAAAATTGAGAACCAGTCAATACCAAATTTTTCCTCGCAAATTTTGTTATCTAATAAATGTTGGCCAATTTAGCCAAATCCAAAAGACATGCATTTTGAGTGAATTTGCATTGACTTCTAGGGAGATATTTTTGACTGGACGTCAGTAAAAATGCACTCAAAATGCATCTCTTTCGGATTTGGCTAAATTGGCCAACATTTATTAGATAACAAAATTTGCGCGAAAAAATTTGAAAATAACTGGTTTTCAATTTTAGTTGCAGGACAATAATCTTTTCATCTGGCAACGCTCGAAGCCATCATCATAGAGTCTCTTGAACCTTTTCTTTTTCGCCTGAAAGATTTTGTCTATGAACTGAAGCTTTCCCGCCTGTTGCGTAAGTGAGCGCACAACCTATCGCGTGCTTTCTTTCTCTAAAACAATCAGAGACCTCGTTACTTTTAATGTTTTCAAATCCTTTATAAACCACGTTTTTCCGCAGGTCGTCGTTGCCAACTACTTTTTCTGATGGGATTTCTAAAGAAAACAGTCTTTTTAAAGACTACCAAAATTGAGAGTTTATGGTTCCGTCAATACCATTGGTTATTTTAAAGTTCTGTATAATCAAGAATTATTAAAGAGAAGTGAAGACCTTTTTTGTCTACACTTTTTGCTGCTCTATTGTCTTTTGATTGGTCTGCGTACATTCTTTAAATTGGGGGGTGACTTCTAAAACCTTTCTACCCAACTTCTAAAGCCTATAACTCAAATTTTTTTATTTTTCATCAAGACTCTGTGCTTTAATTTCCAGGATCCAAGGCATGTTGAAATGGGGTAACCAAGAAAAACTTGGTCAAGCTTAATTAAAATAGCTAATGTTTATTTGTTTTTTTTTAACTTTTTTATTTCTTCTGATGTGCGAAGAAGCGACGGAGGCGCTAATACTAAAGGCAAGCAATTACCCCGACGGGCTTTCGGAGATGCCCAGATACCGATGTCTGGTTGAAATTTTTTAGTTTGTTTTTTTTAATTTGAATCATATGATTGAAATTCAGAGCTGCTTGCCAAGAGACCAGGAGAAAATTCCTTAAAATTCCAAGAACACAACAGAATGGCGCGGGTAAGTTTTGAACCGTGACGTGTCGATCACGGTCGCTGTCAATCACGGCGCTCTTAACCACTCGTTTACACTGCCGACAAATTCTATAAATTTTTTTTAAACATCACTTTTACTCTTGAATCATGTAAATTTTATTGAAATAAATCGACTGCTATTAAATCGATGAATCCGATGATGGGCTACATTCATTCAACACACAAGATATTCAATACGGAGGATCGGAGCGCCATGGTAAGCAACAGCTACGATCCGGAATATTTGAGCCACGATAGGTTCGGGAAACATGTTGATTTTGTAATTGTTGCGGTCAACGTTTCCTTGAAATACCTGCAAGTTCATTTAATGAATCAATTTGCATAAAAAAAAAACACAAAAAATATCAATTAACTGATTTAGTCAAACTGCAACTATATGAATAAAAACAGGCTCATATACACTGTCACCGTTTCACCACTAAAAATTTTATTTTTGATTGCGACGTCACAAAGTAAAGGTTGTACTACGGTTGAACTGCTGGGTGACCTTGTGATGATGAGAAAGTAATAGAATGTTTTAGTCATGCAGCAGCTGCAATCCATGTGAACCAATTCTAAAGCTTTAGATCAGCTTGTAATTTCATTGCTGATTTTTTATTGGAATAAGAATTTTCTATATGTACTTTAGTATAATCTATAGAACCTCAAGACAAAAGGCGAGTTTTCTTACATCAATCTATGGAGATTTAAATATAAAAACAAACTGCGATGCACACCCTTGCTTGAAGTAAACATTTAAACAACTTTGATGTTTAGGCCTAGGTACTATATTACAATTCTTACTTTTAGATGAAAATAATTTGAAACATCTTGCATTTTTTCTCTTAAAGCCGTATATTTTTTTAGTACGTGGTCTACTAAAAATCGCGACATTGTAAAAATTTGGCTATTTGAATGTTGTGACATACTAACTTTTTTTATATATAGAATACATAAACATGATTTTAAAACTGCTTTTTCCAAACAAATCAAAAGTTTAAACAAAAGCATTTTAATTTTGATAATTACCAAGTCGCCCCCAGTTCTTCGTTGAATGGTGTTGAAAGTAGATGTAGAATTTCCGTAAGCAATTGTGTACCTTGTTATGTATTGATTGGCCCCTGATGGCCTTCCTTGAGTTACAATTCCAACCATGTGGGTTGGTTTTCCCAAATCAACTTGTACCCATTCTCCGACAAATTCGCTAGGAGGCCCTAAAAAAAAGTTTTTTGTAGTTAAAACTTGGGTTATAATAAAAGAAATAAGTAAATAAATAAAATCAAACTTTGACAGCACAATTGCATTCATAGCAGAGGGAGAAGGGCATAAGGGGGAGGCAGAAGGGCAATTACCTCTCCAAGCTGATTTACGTGTAAAAAATTCGAATACAATCGTGTTTTTTGAGTATGGTTTTCGAAACATAAAATTAAAATGAGTCTGTAAAGTTGTTTCTGTGCTGAAAGAAAATTATTGTATGCCTAAATATGGTTTATTTTAATGTGCTGTAGACTATAAAATTTAATACCAAAATTGTCCTTCTTTGGCGAGCAGAGTGACTTTTTCTATGCATAAAACCTACTCGTAAATTAATTTTTAACCGCCAAAAAGATTGACGCATTTAAAGCTAAAGTGTTATGTCTAGTGATATTTGTTTGTAGAATCAAACAAAATCGTGATTCGGGCAATCGCCGCCTGAAATTGGCGCAAAATTGTTTTTCCCTCCCAAAATATTTTGATCTGGTTCGCCTTTGGTCGCATTCTTTACAAATATGTCTAAAACAGCGGTTCCCAAGCTTTTTGGATTTATAAACTATTTTTGAAAAAAATTTATTATTAATTCAAACGAATTTTTGAGAATAACATATGTTTAAATCATGTTTGTTCCAGTAGCGAGGCAACCTTTCATATTTTTATAAAATTAAAACAGGTGCAAATAAAAGAATCTGGGGATCAGAAAACCCTTGACTAGGAAACTTTTCCGGGATAATCCAGAAGTGAATGTGTGGCGTTGAATTATGTGCAACCAAATAATTGTTTCATTTTTTCTACGAGGCAACAGTTACTGCAAATGTTTACCTCAATAGTCTGACCGAATATATGTAGCACCACAATTAAATTACTTTCAACCGACCATCATTTTTCACCAAAATGGTGCACCCCAGATTTTACGTCTGTTCCTCAATCAAACATTTTCAGACCAATAAATTGTAAGGGTTGAGACAATTTCATGGTCACTAGATATCAATGACTTAGACTTCTTTCTATTGGGCTATGTAAAGTGCTTCAAGCAGGGGTACGGGATATTACTATCTTGATACAAAAATTTCCATTATTACTACCACCATTAATGAGGCGTTTCTACAACAAACATAGCAAGGAATCGGGTATCGCTTTGACGTGCTTCGTCGAGTAATGATGTCTATACAGTATATGTAGATTTGTATTAAATCAAGTAAAAAACATTGATAAACACTTATTAAAATAAAAAAAATCTGTTTAAGATATCACATTAATTGCTTTTTTAATAATTTTGTTTAATTGTAAAGAGACTTTATGAATACCGTTGAAAGGTATTGGTCTCTTTATTGTTCCCTATCTCTTGTCTTTCTTTGAATAATTTTGTCGTCATGCTGATTAATGAGGAAAATCAACTGCTTTTTGTTGTTTATTGTATTGCTACGAGTGATGGAGAAGAGTTGTTAAGCAGTTATACTGTCAATGATTAATTTTATGTCTTTAAAGTCGTTAATTAATTCCTGACCGACAAAACATCAGTTTAAATAAAAAAATACCTTACTGATATTTTTGGGTTAGTTTTATCACCGGAAGAGCAATTAAATAACAAACAAGACCAATTCCTGGATAGAAATTTTACTACAGTTTTATAACTCAATTATATTTCTAATTAAGGTATGTAAAACATTTACGTGTCAAAACCATAAACCAGGGATGAGCAAACTTTTCAGCTCAAGCGCAGCATTCAGAAGTTGAATTTGTTTGCGGGCCACACCATAGTGATCTCTAAAAAATGTCTTCACCCTGAAAATTTCAATCATTTGGTTAAAAGTGGTGCTCTTTTTTTTAGACATTGCCACGATTGAAACAAAGGAGAGAGTAAAATTATTTGCTTAAAGCCTTTGCGAGCCCCATAAAACTTTGTGGCGGGCCGTAGTTTTCCCACTCCTGCCATAAACGATATTTAATAGTAGAAAATAAAACTGTTTCTAAAGATATTTACGTAAAACTTGACGAATTTATGACAAAAGCAAAAGCAATACAGATGCTGCAGCGAAATAAGTTAATTCGGCAATAGAAAAATTCAAAGAGGAATAAGCCTACTTTTCCATAAAAATTAC
This sequence comes from Diplosoma virens, assembly GCA_963680785.1. Classification (NCBI taxonomy): domain Eukaryota; kingdom Metazoa; phylum Chordata; class Ascidiacea; order Aplousobranchia; family Didemnidae; genus Diplosoma; species Diplosoma virens. The sequence continues at coordinate 15,863,492 of OY796893.1, forward strand.
CGTCTGTAAGCACTTCAAGACAGTAATGACCTTTCTCCCTTTTGCAGTGGTAAAGTTGTGAATGAAATTTCAAGATAAAAGGATTATCCAACTTTACTTTTTATTCTACATATACTGTAATTTTAACTATATTTTTTCTTCCATATGCTATGTTCAAGCACTGTCTTTTTTTTTATCTCTATGAGTTTTTCAAAATTTTAAAAAAGCTGTTAACACTTCATATATTTTTAAGTCCAATGGTCAAGAACTTTACAAGAGAACGTTAATTTTTTATGTTAAAAATATTTAAAAATTATTTAGACCAAGCAAGAGCAAAACCCGTTTGGCAGACTTTTTCAAGTCTTGGTGGGCCGACTTTTTGTGGGTCTAAAACTTCAGCTTATCAATACTCTAGCCCTGATAGCGCAGCCAAATCAAAGTTTTATCTTCGATTGTATTTGAACAGACTCGAGACACGAAGTAGCAAAATCGAGACCGAGACAAGACACGAGACTTTGCATAAGTTGCTTTAATTTAAGCCAGGGTTGTGAAGTCAGAATCGAAAGTCGGAGTCGCATGTTTTTGGGTGTAGTCGGAACCGGTGTCGGGCGATTGCATTCGTCCATGTACGAATGAGGTCTCGCTTCTTCACCCAACTGCGAGTGTGGCGCCAAAAAACAAACCGCAGACCATGTTGTACAGCCTGCCTTGTAAATCGGGCACCACATGGAGCACCAGGTCTGTTGGTTTTGGATAACAAAACCCGATGTTGGCATAACACAATCACTGCCAGCATCTGATCCAAGAAGTAGCTTACAGTATCCTGGGGTAATAAAAGGATAAACCGGCGGGCCCCAGTCCTGTTTGTGTCTGATCCGGAATGGGTGTCCTACCAAAGGACGACGACAATTATATAAACCAGTGGTTCTCAAACTTCTTTGCACGTCGACCCCAAATCGCAAAATATATTTTCTTTCTACCCTTTAATCCATTATACACTCTTAACTAATCCGATGTATTATTAAAGTGAAGACCTTTTTCCAAGATTTTTTTGTCTTCACACACAACCATGTTTTGACCATTAGATGTGAAGAGAAACAAGTGAGACCAAAAAGAAAAAGGTTTTCACATACTTTTTTTAGTACCTTTGCATATTTAGGTCGTTGCTTCATTGCTGCAGTAGATCCCATCAGTCTTTCACACGGACCCCCTGGCCATTATCAACCCTCATTCGACTCCTTACTATTAATCGACGCTCGTCGTCGTCGTCGTTTGAAGGGCATCCACTCCAGGCCAGACACAAACAGGACTGGGGCCGAGGGTTTATCCTTTTACTACCCCAGACTGCTGCACTGCCTGGATCAGATACTGGCAGTGATGTCATTAAGCCAGCATCGAGTTTCGTCATCCAAAACCGTCAGACCTCGTGCTCCATGTGGTGCCCGATGTATAGGACACGCTGTTAGTACATGGTCTGCGGTTTGCTCAGAGGCGCCACACTCGCAATTCGGTGAAGGAGTGAGACCCCATTTGTGCATGGACGAATGGAATCGCCCAACACCAGTTCGCACGCAGTTGAGCTTAACCCAAGCTGCTCGGGGTAAGCCCATCCCAACAGGCCTGGCACTGGTCCCGGGCACAAAAGCACGGAGCCTGGAAGCATTTTCACAGTACTCCGTTTTCCATTTGTGATTTTTCCATTCAGAGGCGCTGATGCCAAGTCTGGCAAGGTTGTCCAAGAGATTCCGCGCACCTGGCACAAACGGGCGTCTGGATCTTAGTCTCACTTGGCCAGTATCTGAGGACCCACTTAAAAGACCATGCAAGATATGATTGGGGTCCAGATATCCACGGTAAGCCAAGGAGAGTTCGCTCCCAGTCGGCGAAGCTCAGCTGGCTGGATGCTTGAGAGTACAGGTAGGTGGTCCGTTGGAGTGGGACGCAGGCATCCAGTAACTATGCGCAAGGCGTCATTCAAAACACTGCCAATGAGGCGAGTGTGAGCACTGCGACACCAGACTGGCGCACAGTACTCAGCTGTTTGAGTAGACTAGGGATAAGGTGGCTATGCGGAGTGTTTTAGCACCAGCACCCCATCCCGAGCCCACGAGTCGCCTCAGCAGTGTGACGCGCGATTATAGTTTTTTGCGCAATGCCACTAAATGGTGACGAAACGTGAGCGATCTGTCCAGTTTTACCCCAAGATAAGTAGGGGTTGGACAGAACGGTAAAAGTCTACTATTGTTGTAGACCTTTAGCTCACGTTTGGCCTCTCGGTTATTTAAGTGAAAGGCTGCCGTCACCGTCTTAGTGTGACTGAGCTTCAACCTCCAAGTCTGGAGATACGCTGACAGTGTGGACATGTCTTGGCTTAATGTCCCCTTCAAGTCCTTCCAGTTTCCAGAAGAGTGCAACAATGCTAAATCATCAGCATAAGCAAACTTTCTGGAAATCATGGAAGGAAGATCGTACGTATAGATGTTAAATAGGAGGGGAGCCAAAACCGATCCCTGAGGAACGCCGTTTTTAAGACAGCGTAGCCTGCTTTGGTTGCTGTCACCGGTGGTGAGGGTGAAACTTCGATTTCGGACAAGCTCCATGATCATTTTGACCATGTGCTTATCCGGAAGTAGTCTCAGCAGCTTGCAGGTAAGGCCACGGTGTCAGACAGTGTCATAAGCAGCTGTCAGATCGATAAATACGGCACCGGCCTTCTTTTTAGCCTCGAAAGAATCCTCGATGTTCTGGGTTAGCAGAACAACTTGATCTACGGTTGACTTCCCGCGTCGGAACCCAGCCTGCTCTTTAGGGAGCAGTGGATCGATTAATGGTTCAACGCGGGCGTAGATAAGCCTCTCGAGGATCTTGTAGGGGACACAGAGCAGAGATATCGGTCGATAACTCTTTGGGTCCCCTACGGGCTTTCCTGGTTTTGGGATCGCGACCACAAGCGCTCTTCTCCAGATCTTGGGAATTTTGAGTCGGCGTAAACAGGAAGGAAGTCACGTAACCAGGACTTCAAAGCAGCTCCGGCATGGAGTATAAGCTCGGGGCAGATGGAATCAGGTCCCGGAGCTTTACCTGGTTTTAAGTGTTGAAGGGCAGCAGCAAATTCTCTGTGAAAAATTGTCAGAGATATTTACTGCGTCTGGTGTTGTGGCCCTCCAAAGGTCAGACACTTCTTGAAAGACAAGTCGAGATGACTTGCAATCAACAGCCTCGTATTTCCCATTTCTAACCAGCTGAGATGCAATAGCATAGCATTGGCTGAAACGGGACAGTGACGAGGAGAGTGTCGTGACCTACCAGTAAGGTTGTTCAAAATACTCCACGCTTTTTGACTAGAGCAGTGTTTCTCAAACCTTTTTTTCTGCGACCCAAAATCGCTAAAAACAACGATTTACAAATGTGACTGCGACCCAAATAAATTTGAGTGAGCGCTTATTTTGATTAGAAAGAAACGAAATTATTATGTAAGCCAACAATGGTTGTCTAATTTTTAGCTGTAAATAAGTCGGCAGAAATTTGTTTGTGAGCAAACTTATTTCGATTTCTTGATTTTCAGCTGAAAAACGTAGTGATCTCTAAAAAAAAAAAAAGGTCCTCACCTTAAATCTGAGTCTGATTACTTGATTTTTGTCTTAAAATTGTAATGATCTCTTAAAAAGATTCTTCACTTCTGAAATCTTGTGTGCGCAGATCTTTTCTTTTACACGCGGTAATTTACAAGCCTTCGCGACCCATTCACATAGTCTTGGCGACCCACTTTTGAGTCGCGACCCATGGTTTGAGAAACGTTGGACTATAGTGTGAGAAGTCAATGCTCCGAACTGCTTCGGACCATCGATCCCTCCGCTTTCTGTCAAGCTTGGCAAGCAGAAAGCGGAGCGCTTTAACTGTTCCAAACGACGATTAATAAATCATTGGTACAAACTTATATCAGGATGGAAAAAACAATTATCGAAAGCTCATACGTACAATAAGGATGCCAAAACCGATTGCTGTCCAGCCTTGCCAGGTTACCTCCTCTTCCACGACTAACTGATGAAGCAGTCATTGCCCTATCAGGGATTCGACCGTCTTTGATTCCAACTCCGCAATAATCAACTGAACAGGTGATTATAAGATAAATTACTTTATTTCACAAAATAAAAAAAGTTGCATTTGTGTTTAGCTTACGCTTTGCAAAATTTTAGTTCAAATAATATTAAATAAATATTTTTATTAAAGAGTTTTATTATAGAATTAAACTAATTTTTATATTGCTATGCTCAATTTTTAATTTTGCTGTAAAAATCTGGCATTGATATTTAGTAGTAAAAAACAAAGATTGCTGTTAACGTACACAATTGCACGAAAATACGTAATTTTTTTGTTGCTCAAAAATAAAAAGAGTCTCGGCAGCGTGGTCGCGTGGTTAAAGCGCCGGGCTCATGACCAACACAGTCCCAGTTCAAAGCCCACTCGAGCCATTCTGTTGTATCCTTGGGAAAGACACTTTACGGCACTTTGCCCTGCTAGGTGGTCTTGGCAAGCAATTCTAAATTACAGTCATACTTGTTTTGCGACGATGCAGCAAAATCGCAAACAGAGCGAAATTTGCTTTTTTTTCTACAAATTAAGTTTTTCAATAAATAATTCCGCTTTTCTTGTTTAAAGAAACTAATTAATTTATGTATCATTAAAAAGATAATTTTCTCTTGATTAAAATGATATAAAATTTGTTTAAATATGATAAAAAATGAGTAATCGATAAAAATATTAACTATAGTTTTTCAGAAAAAAACGCTGGTTTTTGATTTAGTGTCACAATGCGGTTATAAAGTTCAAACTTTTTAATTGCTATTTGTAGTAAAACACTTAATCTATAAACCTAATCTAAATTCCTTGAAAAACTTTTTCAAAATTATGTTATTTCAAAATTTATCATAGTTATCAACATCGCACTGTACGTGCGCAACCAAAATTGCATGTTAATATCGCTTTAAACAAAGTCGATTTTATTGGAGCCATAAGCTTTTCGTGACGCTCTCATCAGTGGCAATCCCATTTTGACGCGATTGCCACTGATGAGAGCGTCACGAAAAGCTTATGGCTCCGATAAAATCGACTTTGTTTAAAGCGATATTAAAATTCTGTACCACAAAGAAGCTCTTAAAATTGCATGTGCAAGCTCGCGCTGTGACGTAAGACAAATGGAGTCACTCGCTCGCTCTCACCAAAACTGTGAGGTCGATTGTTTTCGCAAGGCGCGTGAAAACAAATAGTTCTTTTCTCTTTTATTTATTTGTCTTCTAATCTTTCTAATGACATTCACGCACTCGCTACATTCTCGCTCTCGCAACATTTATGCGTCACGCGAAACTGGTATACGTATTTCAAGAATGATACCGGTTTCGCGTCGCTAATCAACTATCGTTGATTCCGGTCTTCTAAGGGTTCAATTACAAGCGGACAGCAATATCTTGGCATCTCCAGAAGCAGGTCGGGGTAATTGCCTACCCTATGTGTTAGCGCCTGCGTCACTTTCCTGCGAGTCAGGAGGATAAATAGAGGGATAAAAATAAAAAAATTAAAAAAAAAAGATTGATTAAACTTTTCTTTTTTGCAATTCGTTACAGCTCGTCAAAAATGTGTATTTTTTGCTCTTATTTTTACCAATCTACAATTCAGCTTTGTTTGCCTTGACTTTATAGCCTCTATCATTATACAGATAAACTTTAGGTAACAAATCTGGAGTTTTTTAAATATTGCTTAAAGCTTGTATTTTACGTAAAATAAGATTTAAAATTTTTCATAAAACAAAAGAATTTTTTTTTGTTTTGTTGTGACAAAGATCGCAAATTTATTTACGTTTAATCACTCACCATAATTTAAATTCTTTGCCACTCTAACCAGGCTCTTCACAATGTCTAAAAAAATATAAGTGCTTTAATTTACATTAAAACAAGAGTTTTTATTTCATACTTTTATTAAATAATTAAAATACAAAGTTTCGATTAGCGTTTTGTTTTTTTAAACACAAGTAGATTAATTATATAAAAGAACTTGAGCACGTAATTAAAAAAAATATTATTACTAATACAGCTTTTGTGTCAACTTCACAATTCAAAAAAATCCTTTTCCGATCATCAGGACGTGTCAAGTGATACAATGCTAAAATTTTATTCTTTAGTAAAGGTGTTTTACTTTGAAGTTGGACAACTTCTTTTTGCAGCCGTTTGAATTCATCACTGGTGTTACAACGACATTCACCCGTTGTTCCAATCCCGTTAGTTTGAATTTCTTGCAGTAAAGGTTGAAGGGGAAGACAGTAGTTTGGTTGACACCCAGAGAAATCTAAGCAGGCAATCACGAACAAACAAAATGTTACAAGTCTTAATGAAATCATGATTGGTTCTAAAAAAACAATTTTTGTAATAAATAATAAACTTACAATTGGCTACACTTGATGTGCTGAGTTATTAAGCTCAAGGTGTGAAAGCAAAACCGAACAAGTCTAATAGAATTAATGGTTCTATTCCATTAGTTCCCAACTTTTTGCTGGTCACGCACCTCTTTCTTAAAGGCCTCGAAGCCTAAATGTTACATGTAAATCTTCTCACTGTACGATATGAACTTGACTACATAAGCCAGTTAAATTTCCATACAAGATAACGATATCTTACAACCTAGATTATAAAACTACTAAAAAGAATGGAAATATGTAAAAATGAAACCACCCCAACACAACAAATAATCACATATATTAAAAGATAATCTTTAAAGATAATCTTTTAATATATCCTTTTATTATTTTAAGCGTCAAAAAACTGAATTATGGTGTGGTCGAGTTTTGCACGTCATCTTTAAAATTCAAACTATTTTGTTTTTGTAACCACAACAGCTGAAAACTCTGCCTCACAAAGATATTTGGTTACAAATGGGACCATAAGGTTTATCGCTTGCTGGGCCAGTGATGGATAGGTTTGTTGTGAGCACCAAAATTTGTCCCCTATTTTGGAATCAAAGCAAAATAACTCGTTTGCTAGTTCATTTTTATTCTAAAATTTTTGATGTTAATATCGTTCAAGTCAATGAGTAAGTATTTCGAATCTAAATTTTAAATTTTATGTTGTCCAAATCAAAATAACCTTCAAATGATGTTTGCAAAATGTCCAAGTAAGAGCAAAATGATTCTTGTATTGCAGTTAAACGGGCAATTGCCCCCTACGTTTTTGAGAGGGTAAACGCGGGCAGATACAAAAGCATTGGGTTAAACTTGCCCCTGCAATCATAAAACTCGACCAAATGATTAGATTAATTGAAAATGATGACCTTTTTTTTAGTCCTGACTAGATTTTTCCCCGTCTTAGCGGCAACTCTGCAAATTAGAACAAAACCATAATTTGTTAAACATCAATTAAATTTGGGCAACATTGCATTGCCCCAAAACTTTTTTCGGCTGAAACAGCTATACACCTTAACTACAAGAACGATGCCTTTTTGAAAAATTTTGTCTCTTCAAAAATTTTCGGGCGCCCCTGATCACAGTTGCAGAGTTTGTTTGATTACATATATGACACAGGAACATTGAAAAAGACGGTAAAAGGTACTTTTTAAACAGCGAAACCAGTCAACTTAAATGCTTACGCGTGCCATGAATCTTTTGGTTGAGTGTTGGTAGAAAACATAACTATAACAGCCTTTTTGAGGTGCAGGTAAAATATGTATCCAACGTAGCAGCTTTTTTCAATTGCATTTTACACAAGCGTGGGACATCGTGGGAATCGGTTCCAGTGTTTTTTATTCATCCACGGTGAAACTATTCTGCTTAATTAGATAAATGGTTTTAACACCAGAAGAAAGTTTAGACAAATTTTAATTTTTAATTGAAGAACATGAATACACTTAGTTTTAATTATCTCTGTCAGTATTCTTGTTGTTTACTATGCTTGCACAGTTTGCTGACTTTGTTAAAAGTACTCATCATATTTCTAGTAAGTGTACAGGGTGTCCACAAAGTCTGGGACATAGGAATTTTACTACTTTATTTATTTATTGTGACGGAATCGCAAACTGCCTCGTCCTTCCTCCAACTCCTCAAATACGCGCTTCACGACCAGCACCAGATTTATGATTTTATTTTACAAAACAAAACAATAATGGCGGCGCTAGTCGGAAATGGTTTTCTAAATAAATGTTATATTAATTAACTCCAACGCGTAAACACAAGCACACACTCACCAACGATGTTGGGCGGACGAGCAAAGAGAATCGACTTTATGAACCAATTTGCTACCAAATGTAGCCAATGTCCAAGGGGACTAATAATTATTAACTGTTAAATTCAGATACGAAGTATACAATAAAATTGGATCTTTCATCGATCACAAAGCTTCTCTCGAAAATAAGTCGCAAGCAACACTTGCCCAACACAACGTGGCATTACTTGATGCCCAACAGCCGCGCGAGAACGCACTTAAAGGCGGCGCTGATTATTTAGCGCTAATACAGAAGTCGCGCGGGATCGAATCTCGCTAGCGGTGACCTACGTGACAAACATTACGCGAACGACGTAACATTTATGTTATTTTTCATCCCCAGATCGAATGATGGCTCTGTCTAAAGAAGAAAAAATCGAGTTGGTACTCTTCTTTCTTCTTTAGACAGAGCCATCATTCGATCAGGGGATGAAAAATAATATGAGTAAAATAGTAAAATTCCTATGTACCCAGACTTTGTGGAAACCCTTAGAGTTCGCCCATGATTGTGCTATGGAGAGATAAAGAAGTGACAAGCACAGTGAACAATAATCGATCAAGGTTATAGCTTAGAAATGATTGCACTTGTGCCTTTGATGAAACCAGTCATTGATCTACTGCTATAGTAGACTTAATTTCTCCATTTATGCTAATCCAAGTCAAGCTATTCGAGATGTTTAAGTAACATTTGTGTCTTAAGCCCTAAATTGTTATTTATTAATTTGTGTATTATCTTATCTGAAATAACTAGATGCTTTGGGTCTAATGATGTTTCGTCTTATGAGTGTTTTTTTCTGTGTAGTTAAGCAAAAATTTCAAGCTCGAACAAGCCTAAATTTATATAAAATTTTTGTTTTAAATCGCAATTTTAAAACTGTACACTGTTATATTATTTTTCAAAAACTAATCTTACTCTTGATGTTTTTTGTAACCCTTCTTAAATATTTTCTCACAGAACTTTCACAGCTGTAAGCTCTAAACTGCAAGATTAAGCATGCATAATTCAATAACTAAAGCTTATTACTATCTACACGAAAAATACAATGCATGCAAACAAGTTAGGTCTTACTAATGGAACAAATAAAATCAAGTTTTCTTATCTTATCGGCTAAAGTGGATTTCAGTAATAATTTTAAACACGTACGCTGGAATTAAGTTTTGAAAAATGAAGTAAAAGCGCCTTTTTTGAATTTCGCTTAATTAGTCAAGCATGAATGTTATTTTAAGCACAAAACAATTCTAATGAGTGCAATAAAGCAGTGTTATTCAACTGGGTATAAAGTATAGCCGAATGTATACCAGATCAAAACTAAGGTATACCACTGTAAAAGAGTATACGAAGGGTATACGGCGTATGTTAAGTTGATTTTGACTTTATCCAACCTGATTCTATCCGAACAAGAATCACGACTTCTGATTTAATCAATTACGTATATTAACCAAGACAGTGATTAAGAATATAGTCAATCAAATAAACCAAGAAAATAATTAAAATCAATTCTGGCGTTATCTAAACATTAAAAAAGGTTAAAATCGTAGCTAATTTAAATTGTACACTCTGTACTGACAAACAACTAAACCTTATCTACTTAAAAGAAAACTTTTGAAGCACATATGCGCGAAACAGATTCCCAAGAGATTTTAACGTACGAAGTAATTCACGGAACGTTTATGACGAAATACAAAGGCAATAAAAAAGATTGAGTCAGCCAAATCTTCACTGTACAATTCTTAGCGATAAATTTATGACGAACATTTAAGCGAACAAAATTTTAGATTATCCAATTCTCACTGCTGCATAGCCGGCCCAAAAATTATCGAGACTAAGTATGACAAAAAGGCGATGATCAATTTTTCAAATACATAAGCAGTGAGATTAAACGAAACAAACGCAGAAAATACAAGCTTGCAACGAAACACAACAGCGGCTCGCTCCGATATCCGCACAGTCCATAATGTTTGTAACGCGTTTAACACCGCACAGTCCATAATGTTTTGTAACGCGTTGAACACCGCATAGCCCATAATGTATAGTAACACGTTTAACATCGCACAGTCCACAATGTTTTTCTAACGCGTTTAACACCGCACAGTCCCAGCCAAGATCACATCGTTCGTTGATTACATGGTTGAATCAGTCTCGCACTCGAGAAGGCACAATTTTCGCACGTCTCTCGTAAATATTTTTTGTTTGCCCGTGCGGACCCTAACACGACGAACCATACCGTCTCGGTCGGCAAGGACTTCTTCGATGACTCCTTTGGGCCATATATTGCGATGCTCGTTTTCATCGACCAGCAAAACGAGGTCGCCAACACAAAAATTACGTTGAGGCGTGAGCTATTTCTGTCTACGCTGCAGCAAATAAAGATATTCGGATCGCCAACGGTTCCAAAAAACTTCGGCTTGAAGTTGACAAGTACGTCAAGATGACCTCATACCATCTGAATCTAAGAAAACATCAGGTGGGTAACCAGGATCGACACAGCCAGACAAAAGCATCATTGGCGTGAGAGCCGTCGTATTCTCAACCTCATCTGTAAGCTCGGTCAAAGGTCGACAGTTTAAAATATATTCAATTTCTTTGAGCAAGGTTTGTAGTCCTTCATCTGTTAACGTTCTAAGCCATTTATCAGCCATAATCAAATTCATATTTTTACGAACTAATCGTATCATGGCTTCATAGATCCCGCCCTTGTGGCTTGCCAGTGGCAGAGCATGTTTTCATTCGATCGTTTTGGGCGCTAGTTCGTTCACAATCCGACGTTGATCTATTCGCTTTAAGCCTTTTTGAAGTTGAGAATTAGCCCCGACAAAGTTGGTGCCATTGTCCGAGTACATTACTCTAGTCGTGTCCCCCTAACTGATAGAAAACGACGAAAGGCCATCAGGAAAGAATCGGTACTCAAATCATATGCCATCTCAAGATAATGAAGACGCATCAATAACGCAACAAATGGACAGTATTTACTGATAGATTGTAGTGTCCTTTTCATTTCTTTGTCACCAGCTCTTCCAGCTACTTTATACCACGGGTCAACCGCAAGTGCTTCGACAAGACCGGGAAAGGCTTGTTGCTGACACAAACGAATCAAGGCAAGAAGAGCTGCATCAAACTCTTTACTATAACTTGTTTCATTTGCGATAGATGGTAACGTAAGCCCTTTTGCTCGACACTTAAGCAATTGTTTAAGCCTTAACAACCATGCTGAAGTTTTAACTGAATCAGAAAGTATGCTATATCGTTCAATGATCCTATGCAATACGTCTTGTTTTGTAATAGGGAGACTGAGACTGTCCTTATTGTCATGCTGAATGTCATCATTGATGCTGTCTACGGATGTAGCTGCGGTCAAACCACCAACCTTTTTCGTAGTAGGCCGATTGGCTGCAGGCCAGTTTGACTCATCTTAAAAAAGAAAGGTGGGTGCCTTAAGCCAGCTCACAGCTCTTTCAACTAGCTTGGGTGACAGCCCACGGGAGAAAGGGTCAGCAGGGTTACTACTGATATCTACCCATCGCCATTGACTTGCTTCTGAATGTCAATCAAATCAAGTCAATACGGTTTGTCTCAAAGGCCAGGCGCCTTTTTGAAGTGTTGTTTATGTAGCTGAGAACAGTTGTCGAGTCTGACCAAAAGAAAACTCGATCTAATTTGAAATCGTATTCATTTTTTACTGTCTTTGCTAAACGAACAGCTGTCACTGCAGCGCACAATTCTAGCCGTGGAATATGTCTATTTAGGTGATGGTGCCACCCTGGATTTTCCCGAAACAAACGAACAACTATAGTTTTGACCGTCAAAACATCAAAAATAACATACTGTTGTCGATATACCTGTTATTTCGCCCTTAATCTTTTAATTTGTCACCTATCTTTTTTGTTGGCAACACGGTGGCGTAATTCTTCTTTGTCTTAACTGAATTAAGCACATGGCGAGGTAGTAGCTGAGATATGCTTGTGTTCTTTATGTATCAATTCTAATCTATTAATTTGAAAGATAATACCGATGTTTTATTTGATCAATTAACTTTATATTTTAATATTATATTGTAGTTGTTTCAGTCTGTGAAGTATTAGTCTAAAACCGCCGAATCAGTTACGATAACATTATTAAATTACAATATTGATATAAACTGTGTCGGGTAACCTCTTCTGTGCGAGAGAAGTTTAGCTGGCTCCATACCCTCGCGGTCGGTGTTCAAATAGGACCAAAGAGAGAGAGAAAGACCTAGCGAGTTTTATGTCTCTTATGTCTTTCAATTCGACTGTCTGTCTGTCACTTATTATATGTCTCTCTCCGTTTTCACATACAGCTCCGAATCCTATAGCACTACCATCAGCAAAACAATGTAGCTTAAGAGATTGAACTATGGAAAAATTGGAAAGTACTCGAGAAATCGATAAGCCGTCCAGGAAAGCACGCGAAGCCATTTCTGCCAATCACGGCAATCTGCGTCTGCAATAATTGTGTCCCAATCCAAACCCTGCTTTGATAATCTTTGCAAAAGCAGCTTCGCTAGTAAGAATGGACCAGCCGTTCCTAATGGGTCGTAAACGCTGGCTAGTGTTGACAATAAACCGCGCCGTGTCATGGGATGGGTTCCGATAGTCACCTTAATGTGAAGCTTGTCGAGATTTGGATCCCAAGACAAACCCAGCGTCTTGTGGGATGGGAGCTCTTTACAATTTAATTTTAATTTTTAAAGCTGAGGGGCGAGGAGCTCATTTGGAATCGCTTTCAACACTTCAGGGCTATTGCTGGAATATTTGGCCATTTAAAAACCATTACTCTCTAAAAGGGCATTGAATTCTCGAACCAAATGAATACCTTCTTCGCAGCTCTTAACCGACGTAAGCAAATCATCTACGTACATGTAGCGCTTGATGGTTTCAACGGCCTCTTCTGAACATATGACCCGATTTTCTTCCGCCGTTCGTCTCAGTGCGAAGCTAGCGATGCTTGGAGAAGAGATGAGTCCAAATGTGTGAACAGTCAACTGATAGATTTTCACCAGTAACTTTGGATTACCGTCCCCCCACCACAAAAATTTTAACGCAGACTGGTCTGATGGATAAATATGAACTTGATGAAACATGTTGCAAATGTCGCCGTTGATAGCAATACTATGCAATCTGAAACGAAACAATACGCCAATCAGATTGTCCATATTATCTGGTCCTTGCAACAACTGTGCATTAAATGACGTGCCTTTGTAAATAGCCGCGCAATCAAAGACAACTCCAAAGTTTCCCGATGTACAATGATGAGGGATGTACCACGTTTTTCCTTCAACATGCTCTTCTGTAGTCACTTTGAATGCGTCATCAAGAGCCAGCATCTCATTAATCTTATTCTTATATTTAGCATGCGTGACTGGGTCCTTTGTTAACCGGCGCCCTAGGCTGGTTAAGCGCGATAATGCGACATTATGGTTGTCAGGCAGGTTTGGGCATCCTGTAATGGCCATTTTGCAACACGCATGATTCTTCCATTAAATTCTGAGCTCTCGTGTCGTCAAGGGATGGAAGTAGAACGTCAGAATTACATGATGAGTCAAAGACATCGCATTGGCATAGGCAAACTGCTTTTATTCCCTTTCCAAGATCTGGGCTTACCAATAAATTAACATGACTGTCAGAAACCACAGCCGTTGAGGTGTTCACATGGCCGTAATTCCTTCCAAAGAAAACCCAGCCAAGTGGAGACCTTCCGGCCCATAAACTAGTATCACCACCATTGCGAACTTCAGAAAAAATGTGCAAACCTGGGGCATCCATACCTATGAGCAAATCAATCTGCTCTGCATTAATGATGGGAATCATTATGTCTTGCAGATGTCTATTTCGCTCCACGTTTATGGGAGATGGTGTGCTTTGGCTTAGGTCTGGCATAGTTTCAACAATTTAAATTTTATCGAGAATAAAGGAGCTTTCTTCGTTAATACCTCGAACGGAACATGTGTCTCAAACGAGCTTAACTTCTTAACGGCGCCATCCGCCAACTGAAGATTTGACTCAATTGGTTTTCCATTTAGGTCTAAATCCACAAACAGTTTCATTGTCAAGAGGTGGGTATCAGCCCCACTGTCCAAGAGAGCAAGAATGTTCCTCCCCTTCCCCGTAGTTAGATTTGTTACACAAACTGGCAGAACTTGCAGTCTTTTCTTACGTTTAACAAAGTGCAAGTCTTCTAATACAATAGTTTGATCTTGCTCAGGAGAGCTGACGGATGTTGCAGTTGAATCTTCTGCGCGCTGCGATACAATCTTTGGTTGTTTTGGCAAGAAATCAGGAAAATGCAAGAGCGAATGATGATTACCAGAGCATGTTTTGCATCGTTTCTTGTTTAAGCAAACTTTAACCAAATGGTCTTTCCAAGACAGTTAAAACAAAGCCCCTTTTGTTTGACCAATGCTCTACGCTCGCTAATAGGGCTTTCTATAAACTTCTTACATTTCCAGATGGGATGGCTTAACGAATCACATGCAGTGCAACTGCGGCTGCTATTAGGCTGACCTGATTTTCTTGCTTCAAACAATTCATTGTGTTGAATACTCCCTTCGACCTTAGCAACATTTGCGCGAGTTATCTTTGGTTTTGCCCATTTAGAGTAACTGGGCGACTTCACCACTTTAGCTGTTTCTATTAGTCGGCCAAGACGTGAAGCTGCTAATCGTTTATTTTGATCAATAAATTTAATGAACAAATCAAATGGTACAATTTCCATGCCATATCTTTTTCTCAGCGCCAAATCTGCAAACCGTTTTTGAAGACTCCTTGGGAGACGAGCGAACAGCCCCTCAATTGTAGCAGCAGAATTTAGAAGTTGAGCAGCGCCGGATGCTTTCATTACCATCTTGCAGTTGATTAAGTCCGAATAGAAGTCGTGCAGATTTTCTTCATTAATACGAATCACTGGGCCTTTAGTGACGAGGTTCAAACGTGCCTTTATTGCAATATGTGGGGAGCCGAATGCATCCTCTAAAAGACGCAAGGCACTTTGTAGCGGTCTCAACATTATGCACCTGCTAATTAACTTCTTGGCACGCCCAGTGGTGCTGTTGAGAAGCAGCTGCAACGCATGACCCAGATCGGACCTGCGATAAATACTCAAAATTCTGTCTTCCACTTGACGCAGAAACAAATGGTATTGCAACGGATCACCATTAAATTTTTCAAGCTTGCCCAAAGCACCTGAGACCTGACAGCGGATCATCACCCTCGCAAGTTCCTCCATAGTGCACACGGAGCTCTTAGATTGATTACTACCAACAGCTGGCTCATTTGAATTGCCAGACGGACTAAAATAAGCAGCGGCCGGCCCCGAAGGAGCTCTGGTCAGATTCGCATCAGAAGTCGCCGGCCCGTGTGAAACCCTTGGCACATCAAAATTGGCAACTGCTCGCTTATCTGACGCCAAAGGTCCTAGCAATTTTAGCTGCCTTCTCTCAAAGTGTCATGGGTTGGCATTCGCATTTAGGTAACTACGAGTAGCTTTGTTAGCTTTATAAAGACTGCCATTTGGTAATGCTGTTGAAGACAAATTCAAGTCAGGCTGAACTGAAGACCCAATTCTATCATGATTTTGAAGAGATTCCAAAAAGAAACCAACCTCATCTTGTGAAGAAACAGCTGGACCGACCTCACATAAAACCGAAGAGACCCCCTCAGACTCTTGCATAACCTCGTTCTTAATGCGTGCTTCCGTCACAACAGCTTTGGCTTACACCAGGCTGGGGAGCCGGAGCCGGAGCCCGGAGCCACGGAGCCAGCGAATTTTGAAGGAGCCGGAGCTGGAGTCCGAGCCATTAAAATTTTTGCTGGCTCCACTTCCTAGCAATATATTTTTTTACATTTGAAAGTCACTTAATTAATTCGTGGATCTAAATGTGCATTAAGGTAATGTAAAGGGGGTGTTTGTGTATAAGTCATTTGCTTAAAATGAGTAGCATGGAATTTGAGATGAGTGCATATTGGTAGGACACTGATTTTGTCTTGCAGATCTTGATTGTTTGTGTCTCTTGTGCAGCCAATAGCAAGGAACAAAGCTGTGTTCTGAATGGTTTACAGTTTCTTGATGTTGGTGTTTGATTGTTTGATATGATAGAGCTCTATATGGTGTTTGCATATTCTATTATGGCGAATGATAGCTTTACATGCAGAGATGATTAATTTGTTTTGTTTACCCTATTTGTTTGAAGTAAGTGCTTTGAGAATGTTAAGCGTTTGTTTTGATTTAGTGACGGTGAGATTTATGTATTGTGAAAATGTTGGTTTTTGCTCAAAAATAATTCGAAAAGTTTTTGAGTGTTTTGTTGTTGGTAGTGTTTGATTGTTTAAATTAAATGATATAGTTGTGCCATATTCAGCTGGGTCTGTTGTAAAAAGTGTAATACTTGGTAAAAATATTGTTGAATGAGTTGTTGGGCTTAAATGGTGATTGGTGTGAGATGCTGTGATTGTTATTGTTAAAATCAAAAAAAAAAAAAAAATAGAAAAAACTCGCAATTTAATTCAAAAAGTTGATTAACTGTATAGAAGTCTTTTTTGAAATCTCTTAATTAATTCTATTGTTTACGGTCTCTGTTTTATGGCGGTATGCCCTGTGAAAAAAATTTGTGTTTAGCGGCGTACCTCGTGCAGTGATTCTATGAAATTTGATTGGTTCAAATTGAGATCTTGGTAAATTTATATTCTTTCAGCCGTTAGCGATCCAGTGGTTCGGTGATTTGGTTCAGTGTTATAGTTTTGAAGAGTGAATTTGTAGATCGCAAGCGAAACTTGGGAAAATTTTGTTTTGCGATTGCATCGTTGGCTGCATCGTTTTGGCTGCACTGTTTGAGCTGTATCGTGAGTAAATAATTGTGGTCGTTGGCTTTTGGAAGCCTGTGATAATTAATGTATCGAAATTTCAATTTTAATATTTATAGTATAAAACCAAAAGACGTGTGTGAAAGCCAGCGGTATGATTGGGGAAAGCTCGGATAGCTTCCTTATAGTTGAAGAGTTTGAAGCCAAAAAGAGAGGGATTTGCTGTGCGGTCTACTGTAAGCTTTTGAAATTAACAGTTCTGTCATCGGCATATGCTGAAATTTGTACGTGGTTTGGTGGTAGGGTAACCTCAGAGATCTAAATTTTAAATGATGTTGGAGACCGAATTCCACCTTGTGATACTCCACATGTTGATCTATTTGAATTTTGAGAGTGTGCCATTGTATTGAGTGCATGCTTGTTGTCCTTTATAAAATGTTTTCTATTATTTATGGTAATAATGCTTTCTCAAGTGCTTTGACAATGGGTGATAAAAGTGATATCGATCGGTAGCTTGTGCCAATGTTGTGGTCCTTATTGGGTTTTAAAATGGAAATGGTTGGGGCACCTTTTCCAAGATGTAATATTGTGTTAGTTTTGGGGGCAGTGTTGTACATATTTGTGAGGTATATGATGGAAAGTGACGCTAGATGTTCCAAGGGTGACCGGTAAATTCTACCATAAGTAAATTTAACCACGGTTGTTTTCGGGTATTTGTTTTGTGTTCATGTATTTGTTTGTTTATGTGATTGTTAAAATAAGGATTTGGGGTGTTTCTCTTGCAAGTGTGATTGCGTTTTTGAATGAGCTTGCGAATATGCCTTGGCACGTGAGTGCAATTAGTACTGTTTTAATTTTTTTTAAAGAATGAAGAGTCTGTCGGCATCTAGTATTGCCTCGACAAAATGTTTGTTAGCCTCATGAACGTCTTATGGACATTTGTGGAATGGGGTCTGCAGAAGATGAAATCTTTAACATAATGTTTAAATGATATCCAATTGGATTTTTGGTAATTTGTTGTTGTTTTAGTGAAGTGAGATGGAGTTGCTTTGGTCTTGTGATGTATAGGCCTACTGGGAGCGGAGAGTAACAATAAATGATCTGATGTGTGGGAGGAAATAGTCTTCCAGCTAATGCAATTACGGAAGTCTGCTGAGGCAGTGATGTCTGATGGAGTAAGCTATTGTGTTTGAATGGTTGACGTGTTGAGCGTTTATGATGCGATGTGATTTGAGTTATTTAATCAGTTCTCCTCTATGGTCTTTGGTCGGTGCGCACCTTAATTGTTAGTGAGCATTGACATCTGCGGTAATGATTGTGTTTTGACGATTTGTTTTGTATGTAAATGTGCTGGATATATTGAGTCTTCTTTTGTTTGAGATATATAATCGATATGACTCTTGGATAATATACAGTATAACACTACTCATTGAATCCTTGGGTAATATTAAGCCCTTGGATAGTGCAAGTTAGTAAAATTTTGATGATCAATATATTATCTAATTATCCTTTATCGGCCAATATTTATTTATGTATTATCAAGTTGGAGCTGGAGCCGGAGCCGGAGCTGAGCTAGAGCTAAGCATTGGCTCCGGAGCTGGAATCGGAGCAAAAGTTTTAAATTAATTGGCTCCGGAGCCGGATCCGAAACCTAATCTAAATTAGGCTGGCTCCCCAGCCGTGCTTACAACATTGCTTGTTGCGTTTTGAGTCTCAACGACTGCTCTTCCTCAACATGCTTTAACCATGCCTCAGCCAGCCTGACATTCATTCGGAGCTTTGCGGCTGAGGACATCGTACTTGCGCGCAATGAAGAGCCACCACATGAAGACTTTCTGGACCTCGAGCCAGCCTGCTTCAACATGGTTGCGATAGAATCGAAGCCTTCCTCACTACCTTTCAGTTCGATTTCTACTATAGACATTGTCACCACCAGAAGTTTACCAAATTACGACAATTAATCAAGAATTAATTCGACCCTTGACCTCAAATCCTTATTCAAATAGAATTGATTTTAAGAAATGTTAAGTTGACCTTGACTTTATCCAACCTGATTCTTGTTTATCCAACCAGACTTTATCCAGACTTTATCCAACCAAGCATATTACCAATTTGTAGGCGATTTCAATGCACAGGGCTGTTTTTGACCAATCAAAGACAAGAATTTATTTTCAATTGCTCTTAAAGAGCAACGTTTTTTAAAGCTGCTCCTCAAGAGCAGTGTCTGCTTTGTAATAGACTACAGTAAATTTTTTTTTTTTTAATAAATTTTTTTAATCTAACTTTTTTACAGATTATTGTAATTTTTCAACAAAGCTTTTTTATTTTCATTTAAGAAAAAAATTTTTTTTCCTTAAATGCATACATATGCTGTAGTTATAATTTTTAATAAAACTTTAAGAAAATGTAAAAAAAATTGAATTTTACATTTTTTGTTATATTCTTAATAGTTTTGAGGTCTAAATTTCAAATCTGATTTGAGTTGGCCTCAAGACATATGGTTATATAGTTTTGATTATGTCTTAGGTCTTTTGTTAACTAGCCAAAAATTGACAAAATGCATTAAATGAAAGCTTTTGTTATTTAGTAAGTTTTTGCAATAGATACAAACCAAAAGAAATAGTTATTTATCAAAATCTTTTAAATTTTTTATTTTTTAAAAGTGCTTAGTAACTTACTGTAGTCTATTACAAAGCAGACACTGCTCTTGAAGAGCAGCTTTAAAAAACGTTGCTCTTTAAGAGCAATTGAAAACAAATTCTTGTCTTTGATTGGTCAAAAACAGCCTTGTGCATTGAAATCGCCTACAAATTGGTAATATGCTTCCGGGAAATAGATGACTTACGTAGAGTTTTGGGTTTCTCTTTTAGAGTTTTTCAAATATGAAATTCTTGCAGAAAAGGCTGTTGCTGTCTTAATACAAATGCCTAGAACTTTTTGTGTGAAGAAGACTTTTCCAGCATTGTTGAGATACAGTCAAAAAGAAAAAAATTCAATACTTGACATTGATTTTTTAATGCAAGGAAGAATACATAGAGCTATCACCTCGCTATGGCTACATTGTGAAATTACGCAAGAATAAGCCAGTCATTAAATCAACTTTGTATTTTACGTCTTTTTTTACACATCTGCATGCTTAATTGTCTGCGCCTTGTATACAACTAATTTTATAGCATTTTGGCTGACCACCTAATTTTTAAATTTTTTTACTTTATGTATAGAATTTTAAACACTGCTTTTTGTGAGGTATACAAAGTTCTCGAAAAGTTGTCAAAGGTATACTGTCACTCCTGAATTTGTGGTCAAATCTCGGGAGACAAGGAGTTTCTATACACCTTATTCTATCTTCTAGTAACAAGCAAACGGGCTAATAAATATTAGAGATGAATCTCCAAAACACCTACGAGTTGAGCTAAACCCCTTGCAATAACCTTCCGCCAATTCAATCACACAAATAGCGTCAAATTATCAAATTTTTCTTTTTAAAACACTTTTTTGGTTTGTTGAAAATGCACATGTAAATTAATAACACATCACTATTAAATACGTTAAAGTTAATCACTACCAAGTTTTTAAGTAATTATTTGCAATTGTTGCCACTGTGAATTGCTTTGAAGTTTTGTGAAGCTTAAGAGTCAAATATTACCAGAGTTGATCAAGTTCGTTTGATTTTTGGAATAACGTATTTCTTATAGTTAAATTCGTGGTTTTTTTCTATTTGTTGAGAGAAGTTTACAGAGAATTTATCTTAGTTAGGCGTAGCTAAAGCTTTGTATAAATATCTTGAGTCTTGCGGCAAGCGATTTCTAGATCCAGCATAAATAAAAATAAACACAGCTTTACTTTAGCAAAGGTATTTGGGTTACCTAGATCAACTGGTCTTTTTGGATTTCCGTGTAAAGTTGTAACTTAAGTGAACGAATTATAAATTGACCACGAAATACTTTGTAATTACATCAAGACTCCGTGTTTTAATTCCCAATGTCCTATGCCCGTTGAAATGGGGTAACCAAAACAAATTTGGGTCAAGCTCAATCAAAATAGTTTTTTTATGAATATGTTTAATTGATGATGACAGACCCGATAAAATTTTTTTTTAAACATAGCTTTTTTATGTCGAATCATGTAAATTTTATTGAAATAAACCGACTAATATTAAATCGATGAATCCGATGATGGGCTAGATTTATTTAACACACAAGATATTCAATACGGAGAATTGGAACGCTATGGTAAGCAACAGCTACGATCCGGAATATTTGAGCCACAATAGGTTTGGGAAAGATGTTAATCTTGTGGCTGTTCTGGTCAACGTTTCCTCGAAATATCTGCAAAATACATTTAATGAATCAACTTGTATGAAATAAACCTCCAAAACTGCATTAATAAATTGATTTAGTCAAACTGCAACTATATAAACTGAAGCAGGTTCACATATACCAGGGATGGCCAAACTGCAGCTCTTTAAACCTTTTGAAAAATTAAAAAATTATTTGGGAAATCTGAGAATGAATTCGTGCGACGACTTATTATTTTTTTTTTACAGAACATCATGATTTTGGGACGAGAATAGGGAAATACGAGATCGATTCGCGGTAAAGACCTTTTTTTTAGAGAACACTATAAATTTGGGACGAAAAGTGGGAAACCTGAGAATAATTTCAAGTGAGAACCTTTTTTTTATCAGTAAATATTTTCATGTTTTTAGGTTTGTGTGGCGGTTCTTTAAAAGTTTTGATTCATAATATGCGGCTCGAACATGATATAGATTTGGCCACGCCTGACATATACTGAACTGTTACAGCGTTGAAACTTTCATTTTTGATTGCGATTTCACAAAGTAAAGATTGTATTGCTGGATGACGTCAAAAGTTTATGGTTTCCCGGAATTTTTATTATCCCAAGATTTTCCGGAAAAAAATTAAATTTTCGGGAAATTTCGAAAATCTTAAATAAAATGGAAAACCAATATTGAGAGTGTAACTTTTACCCTTATTATTTACTATTATTACTCATTATAGAAAAAAATTTAGAAAACACTTTTTTGTTGTATTTAACTAAAATTCATTTATCAAAAATATAAAAAGTTTATTTCAATGTCATTAAATATTTATTTTCTTTTCAATATAACCATATTGTTGCGATACTCAGCAGCACAACTAAATTCACAAATTTTTATTTTTAAACGTTTTCGGCTTCTTAAGCCCTTTTCAAGAAAAACTTACACTTAAATGAAATTAACAAAATACGTGGAAACAAAGAAAACCAATTATCTATGCATGAATGACTCCACACTGCGATAAACAAGTCAAAACAAACAGAATTACAAACTAATTTTCAGTTTCCTGAAATCACTCCGAAAATAAAAACAAATTGAAACTTTAAAATAAAAGAAATCAAAAAATCAAAAAACACTTAATAGAAATGAAGAACTATTTGCATTAATAGAAATAAAGAACCACTTAATAAAAATGAAAAACCATTTACATAAAGTTGACGATTGCAAATGTTTCTTCATTTCTATTAAGTGTTTTTTGATTTTTTGATTTCTTTTATTTTAAAGTTTCAATTTGTTTTTGTTTTTTGAGTTTTTGATTGGTTTTATGAAACTGAAAATTAGTTTGCAATTCTGTTTGCTTTGACTTTTTTATCGCAGTGTGGAGTCATTCATGCATAAATAATTGGTTTTCTTTGTTTCCACGCATTTTGTTAATTTCATTTAAGTGTAAGTTTTTCTTGAAAAGGGTCTAACAAGCCGAAAATATTCAGAAATAACAATTTTTGAATTTAATTGTGCTGCTGAGTATCGGAACAATATGGTTAACGAAAATTTATTCTTTGCCGAAATTATATTTTCAACATAAATAAACAACACTTCTAGAAACAAATCTTTAAAAACTAAACCAATTAACAGCAGACAGTATTACTGTTTCTGTCTTTAGAACCTTGTTAGTTTTGTGTTGACAAGTACTTGTTGAAGGCTATATAAATATTCTAAACAAAATTTAGCCTTTGTGGTACAGTCAAGGCTAGATTTGTGCCCTGTTAACAAGCCGGACCTCCAGTGAAATGGAGGCGGATATTCCAGCTCACTACGACCAAAGCATACTTCCACAATCTATGGTGTAGATACCCAGTAGTCGCTACGAAATTAAGCTTACAAGGCTTGATAACGTGAATAACATCAGCGAGGGTAACTGTTTTTTATTGAGACAATTTTTTTTTATTATAAAATACACAAGATACAATTAACTATACACGGTGCATATATATACAGATATGATGAAATTATTGAATTTTAAAATACTTAGTAGAGACAGATATAAAATATTCTAGATAAAATAGGGACACATTACATTGGAAAAACAATACTAATTGGTTATTGTTTGGTTATGCTTCCTTCCCTATGTTTGGTTTGTTTCCCTATGTTTCCCTTCCCTATCTTCCTTCCCTATGTTTAATATAAGGACACATTACATTGATAAGTTGATAAAAATAAGGACACATTACATTGAAAAACACATTACATTGGAAGACACATCACATTACATTGATAAAAATAAGGACACATTACATTGGAAAAACAATACTAATTGGTTATTGTTTGGTTATGCTTCCTTCCCTATGTTTTGGTTTGTTTCCCTATGTTTCCCTTCCCTATCTTCCTTCCCTATCCCTTCCTTCCCTATGTTTCCTTCCTTCCCCTATGTTCTTATAGGGAAAAAGCAATGCTAATTGGTTATTTATTTATTTTATTTTAAAAGATCAGGATAGGTTTTTTTAAAAAAGCTTTCAATTTGGTTTTGGTTTTATATAGTTCTTTGTTGTGTAAGAAAGGAGTGATAGATAAGTTAAAGGAGAGGATTTTATTGCGCAACTGGAAGGATAAAAATCGAATTGAGGAAGCCATTTTGGAGAAGATTAAATTGTGATTGCCAGGTAGTTCAGAAAAATTATAAAGAAGTGTGTTTTTAGAGAGATATTTGGGTTTTTTAGGATTTCAGAAAGAAAAGATTCTTTCTGAAATCCTAAAAAAACCCAAACCTAAAAAAAAAACAATTTCAGAAAGAAAAGATTCAACCCAGCCATTGGAGGCACAATTCTGTGTTTTTTGATGCCGGTCCCAAGCCCGGATAAATGGGGAGGGTTGCGGCAGGAAGGGCATCCGGCGTAAAATTTTTTGCCAAAACAGACAAATGCGTAATCATTATCAATCCATACCGGATCGGTCGCGGCCCGGGTTACCAACGACCGCTTCAGGTGTCGCACAGCAGGAAACCTGTGGAAATTATGCTACTGCTAAACATAATGAAAATAGGAGGAGAAAGAGAGGAGGAAAGCAAGTGAAGAAGCAGCGAGAAGTGTGGAAAGGAAGACGCTTACTCATAAGGGTGGTACCTTAAATATTGGAACAATGACTGGAAGGGAAAGAGAGCTGACAGATATGATGGAACGAAGGAATGTAGGCATATTGTGCCTAGAGGTAACAAAGTGAAAAGGGAGTAAAGCAAGTAACATTGGAGGTGGATGCAAACTATTTTACAACGGAGCTGATGGAAGAAGAAATGGGATAGGGATAGTGCTGAAGGAGGAGCGGGTTGAAAGTGTCTTGAAGGTGAAAAGGGTGTCAGATAGGCCATGAAGCTGGAGGTAAAAGGGTCCATCCTAAGTATAGTAAGCGAATATGGTCCACAGGTTAACAACAGCATGGAGGAGAAAAATGATTTTTGGGAAGACCTGGATAGGTTGATAGAAAGTATATCAAAACAAGAGAGGATAGTTCTTGGCGCAGACCTTAATGGACATGTGGGTGAAGGAAACATAGGGGATAAGGAAATTATGGGGAGGTACGGGGCTGGAATAAGAAATAAGAAAGGTTCAATGGTTGCGGATTTTGGGAAAAGGATGGATTTGGCGATTGTCAATACTTATTTCAAGAAGAAAGATGAACACAGGATGACATATATGAGTGGAGAAAAAAGTACCCAAGTAGATTATGTGATGTGCAGAAGGAGGAACTTGAAGGAAATGTGTGATTGTAAGGTAATATTGAATGAGTGTGTCGCAAAGCAGCACCATATGGTGGTATGCAAAACGGTTCTTATGGTGAAAAATAACAAAGCAGAGAAAGTAAAGCCGAAGATACGATGGTAGAAACTGAAGGAGACAAGCTGTCAAGAAACGTTTAGGCAAGAGGTGACCAGGATTCTGGGAGGCAAGGACGGGTTACCCGATGAGTGGGACAAAACGGCAGAAATGCTAAGAAAAACAGTTGAAACTGTACTGGGAATAACATTTGGGAAACGAAAAGGAGACAAGGAGACATGGTGGAAATTCAGGAGAGCATAAAAGAAAAGAAAGAGGCAAAGAAAGCATGGGACAAAATAAGAAATGAAAATACTAAAAAGATATACAAAGAAAAGAAGAGTAAGGCAAAGAAGGCAGTTGCAATGGCAAAGGGACGTGTGTATGACATTTTGTATGCTAGATTGGAAACAAAAGAAGGTAAAAAGGAGTTGTACAGATTGGCTAGGCAGAGAAACAGAGCAGGAAAAGATGTACAGCACGTGAGGGTTATAAAGGATAAAAACGGTAATGTAATGGTAAATTCGGAGACAGTGTTAAAGAGATGAAAGGAGTACTTTGAGAAACTGATAAAAGAGGAAAATAACAGAGACCCTAGGACAGAGGAAGCAGAAGTGGTTAACGAAGAGGTAAATTGTGTCAGTAGAGAAGAAGTAAAAGATGCACTAAGAAGGATGAAAAAAGGTAAAGCAGTTGGGCCAGATGAGTTGCCAGAAGAAGTTTGGAAGTGCATGGGAAAGATGGAGATAAAGTTTTTGACCAGACTGTTCAACAGACTACTAATAAGTGAACGGATGCCAGAAGAATGGAGAAGGAGTGTGCTTATCCCAATTTACAAAAACAAAGAGGACTCACAGTCACAGTGCTGTGGAAACTACAGAGGAATAAAGCTAATGAGCCACACAATAAAGATATGGAAAAGAATTATTGAAGCCAGGTTAAGGACTAGAGTGGAGATCAGCAAACAGCAATGTGGATTTATGTCAAAAAAGGGAACCACCGATGTCATGTTTGCTTTAAGAATGTTGATGGAAAAGTACGGGGAAGGTCAAAGAGAGCTACATTGTGTATTCGTGGACCTAGAGAAAGCTTGCTACAGGGTTTCGCGGGAAGAGCTGTGGTACTGTATGAGAAAATCCGGAATAGTGGAAAAGTATGTACAACTAGTACAGGATATATATGAGGGAAGTGAAATAGTGATGAGGTGTGCAGTAGGAACTACAGAAAGTTTCAAGGTTAAGGTTGGACTGCACCAGGGATCAGCGTTAAGTCCATTCCTGTTTGCAGTGATAATAAACAGGCTAACGAATAAAGTAAGGAGAGAACCACCATATCCGCCTCCATTTTACTGGAGATCCGGGTTGTTAGCAGCGTAGAAATTTAGCCTTGACTATACCAAGTATAGGTACCACAAAGGTTAAATTTGTTTGAGCTATTTATATAGCCTTCAACATGCACTCATCAACACAGCATTGACGAAGTCGTAAAGACCTATTTGAATAAGCAAATTAATTTAAACTTAAAAAAACTAGGTTATTTACAGATTGTATATGTAGATCATAAAATACTTTCTAATGCCACAAGGAAAACTTAAAACTAAAGTATCTATTCCTAGTGCATCAAAAAAAAAGTCTGCTGCAAAAAAGAAAAGCAAAATTTTAAGAAAGGGTGCACGATCAATTGCACCCAAAAAAGCTAACCTCATTGAAGCTGCAAAGTTAAAAAAAACATTAACTCAAGCTATAAATAAAAATATTGAAAAAGAAATGGTTCTACAAGCAGGAAAACATAACGTTGAATTAAATTTGTTGGAAACCCAAGATTTGAAAAAAAACAGTTCAAAATGAATGCGGCAAAGCGTCTTAAAAAAGAAGTTGAATCTTCATCCAGCGAGGATGAAATTGATGAAGACTTTTCATTGGAGCCGGTTGGATCTGATGAAATAAAAATCGACCTTGTCGGATTTCCTCTTTTTGACGACGATTTCGATGGAATTCATCAGTTCCTTCAGCAACTTTTTACTGATGATTGTCGAATTAATCTCGAACAATTAACAGATAACTTGATTTCACAGAATTTTATCGGTAGCGTGATGAAGCTGGAAAATGAAGATTCTTCAGAGCAAAGCGAAAGTGAAGAACTCGATGATGTATTTGCTGTTGTAACTTGCTACCCCTTGACGCGTCCAAAAGACTCGCTTTGCGATAGCATCAGCAAATATTTGTTGGACAAGTGTAATTCTAGCAACGCAAAACCGGCAACGAAAGAGATTTTCGAAAAAGTTTTGAAGGAGTATGTTAAAGAAAGTTCGTCGATTCCCGTCGGCTTGCTAATTAGCGAAAGATTCATTAATTGTCCCGCTCAGTGTGTTTTGCCTATGTACAACGCGTTACTTGACGAAATAGCAGAAGCAAAAACTCGACAACACAAAAGCACGGTTTGATTTTGCTCGATATCTGGTGGTCTGCAAAGCTTGCAATGTTAATGTGCAAAATTCGCTCCAAACTCTATATGCCAATGCAGAGGAAGAACTGTTCGCTGAGCAAGCCAAAGCAAGCTTCACTTATTCAGTGAAAAGCAATAGCGAAATGACGCAGAGACGTGTTCTGCTTTTAAACGAAGAAGGTTTTAGAACAAGCATTGCTAAAATGAAGGAGAGTTTTTGACACGGTGTTTTGTCTTTTTCAACCTTTGGTTTTAATTGTTAATCTGTTAATTTGAATAAAAGTAGGTGGCGCAAAAAAAAAAAAAAAAAAAAAAAAAAAAAAGACCGAAACAGTGGCACTATGTGCTGTTATTGACGTTATCAAGCCTTGTAAGCTTAAAACAAATCTATTTCTTAAATTTTAAAAAAACTTTAAATATTTACTTTCAATTCCAATAAAATAACCCAGGATTTCCCGGAAAGTTTTTCCGAGATCAAGGAAATTTAAAACTTAAAAATCGTTCGGGATCCGGAGACATAAATCCCAGTGATGTCGTAATGATAAAAAAATAATTGAATGTGGTGGTTATGCAACAGTTGCAGTTTGTGTGAACCTGTTCTAATCTCATTGCCAATTTTTATTTGAATTAGAAAATCTTATACGCACCTCCGTATAATCTAGTGAAGAACCCAAGACAAAAGTCAACTTTTTTGACATGAATATGTTGAGATTTAAATATAAAAAACAAACTGCGACTCACAACCAGGGTTGTGGAATCGGAGTCGAGCCGCTGGAGTCATAGGTTTTAGAGAGGAGGCGGAGTTGCTTTTTAAAACTTGGTTGAATCGGAGTTGTTTTTTTAGGCGTGCCAGAGTCGGAATCGCCGGAATCGCATGTTTAGATAGAGTCGGAGTTGGGAGTCAAAGTCGTTTCTTCAGACATGGTAGGGGCGGAGTTGTTTTTTAGATTTTTTCGAGTCCGGATTTGGAATCATAGAATTTTTAATAGCCGGAGTCGGAGTTAGAGTCGAAAAAAATTTCCCCGATTCCATAACCTGGTCACAACCTAGCTTAAACTAAACATTTAAACAGCTTCGATCGTAAGGCTGAGGTACTACATTGCAATTGTTAATTTTTTAGATGAAAATATTTTGGAACATCTCAGCTAGCTCCATAGATTTTTTATACTACGGAGTTTACTAAAAATTGACTCATTTAAAAAAACTTGGCTATACTACAGAAATCTTCATACTGCTATATTTTTTTATATATAGTATAAATAAAACGCTTTTTACCATAAAAATCAAAAAACAAACAAACAAAATTTTATTTTTGATGATTACCAAGTTGCCCCCAGTTCTTCGTTGAATGGTGTTGAAACTAGATGTGGAATTTCCGTAAGCAATTGTGTACCTTGTTATGTATTGATTATAATCTGATGGCCTTCCTTGAGTTACGATCCCAACCACGTTGGTTGGTTTTCCCAAATCAACTTGTACCCATTCTCCGACAAATTCGTTGGGAGGATCTAAAAAGAACTTTTGTTAAAGTTAAAACTTGGGTTATAATAAAAAAAGAAGTAGGCCTACATACCTGCACAAGATCAAAACTAATCAATACATTTGCACTCATAGCCATAGGCCCACATAAGAGGAGGAGGTAGGAGGGCGATTGCCTCTCCAAGCCGATTAACTATTAAAAAAATCGCATTCAATAATGTGTTTTGAGTATGTTTCTCAAAAGATAAATTCAGCTGGTCAAGATGTTTCCGTGCAGTATGTCCAAAAGTGGTTTATTTCAATATGCTGTTGACTATAACATTCAATACTAAAATTGCCTTTCTTTAGACAGAGTGACTATTTTAACACATAAAACCTACTTGTAAATTAATTTTTCAAGCCCAAAAAAGATTTCCATGCTCTTAAGAAAGCTAAAATGCTATGCCTAATGACATCTGTTTGGGAATCATGCAAGATCGCAATTTGGGCAGTTGTCGCGTAAAATTCGCTCAAAATTCCTTTGCCCTCCAAAATTCTTTGGTCTGGCAAGCATAAGATGGCATTCTCTACCAATCTGTTTAAACAGGGATTCTCAAACTTTTTTGATTTATGAACAATTTTTAGAACAAAAAATTGATGAAAAGATTTCGCAGTTAATTGGAACGAATTTTTGAGAATAAAATATTTCTCAATCAATTCTGTTTTAGTGACAAAACAATTTTTTATGCTTTTAGAAAATTAAATAGGCGCAATGTGAAAATCTGGGAATCAGAAAAATCCCTTGTGACCAGAGAACTTGGCCGGGATAGTCCAAAAGTGAATGTGCTGTGTGGAATTGGTACAACCATTTGATTAGTCCATTTTTCTTCCTTGTGGCAACAATTACGGCAAATATTTGCCTCAATTGTCAGACCAAATATATATGGCACAACAACTGATTGACTTTCAACCGAACATCATTTTACAGCAAAATGGTGCACCGCACATTTTGCATGTTTTTCAGTTCCTCGATCAAATATTTCCATACAAATAAATTGGAAGGGATGAGACAATTCCACGAACATTAGATTCACCCAATATCACTACATTGGACTTCTGTTTATTGAGTCATAACTTGAAGCAAGGGATTTCCACTGCTTTTGTCGCCATTTAGGAGGCTACGTACAACGAATATAGCAAGAAATCGAGTACCGTCCTGATGTACTTTGTACAACTAATTAACATTTGGTGGTACAGAATTTGAAGATTGCGTGAAGTAAAAGATTTTTCTTCCCAAAGCTTTTCATCTGACACTCTTCAGGCTTCATTCTGACGATTTCCCCTGAAGAGTGTCAGATGAAAAGCTTTGGGAAGAAAAATCTTTTACTTCGTACAACTAATTGTTGCCCATAAAGAGATGTATTTAATTAAGAAAAAACTTTAATAAAGACTTGTTAAAATAAAAAAATTTGAGTTAACTCATCAACTGCGTTTGTAATGTATTTTTTTAATTGTAAAGAAACTTTATAGATACCCAAGGAAAGTGTTGGTTTTTTCTTCGTTGTTCCCTATTTGGTTGTTCTTCGTTTAAATAAATCGGTCGCGGTAGTGATAAATGTCAAAAATCAACTGCTTTTTGATGTTTATTGTATTGTTTACGTTGGTTCAAACTGAAAGTAGTCATGGAAAAAGCAAGCTTTTATGCTTTGTCAATCTTTTACGCTTTCCGTTTTCGAAGATAGCCACAAAATCTGGCCCCGATCTGGGAAAAACCTGGAAAAGTCTGGCTTAATCTGGACCCGATATTACCAAAACAAAACAGATCTTTTTCAGGTCTGGAAAAACAGATTAAATTTTGATCTATTTTGTCTGATCATTACCAAGTCTTTACCAGATCTGTTATTACCAGTTTGAGGTCAGGATCCGATTTGATAAGTGATCTGGCGTGCTAAACTGGCCCCGACCTGGCATTTACATCAGGTCCAGATTATAAATTTAAGATCAGGGCCCGTTTAGCACACCCGATGTTTTACCAGATCTGAACCAGGTCGGATAGATCGGTATTGCCCCATAAAATTGTGATCTGGCCCAGATAGAAATGGCTATCAGGGTTGTTTTTTGCCTTTTAGGCCAAAAACTTTACTTTTTCCGCGTTCGCTTCAGTCGGAATTGCCTATTACTACAGTGCGGGTCAAAAGAGTTTGCAAAATTTATAATTGTCTTTAATATTGATTGTATCTATTGAAAGTTTAAATATCCAAATAAAATCTGTTTTTAAACAAAAATATGAAGTATATGTTAGAGGTTTTTTTAAAGAACAAAATATTACAAACAAGAAAATAATAAATTTTTTATTTTTAAGGATATTAAATGGACCAAAAGAGCTTGCAAATCTTTATATTTATGTAAGAAAAATTACAATAAACTATGAATTTACCGTATTTACAACATATTTTAACAGAAAATATTAAAAACAAACCAAATTGTACAAAAAATAAGCAAACCTTCTGAAAGTACAACATATGGTGGTGTTCAAGAATAAAATTAAAAGGAATGAATAAATTAATGAAAATGAATATAGTTGTTTAATATTTGATTTGCTTTCCACCGTTTTGAATTGACTTCACCAATCTTCCATCAACTGAAGAAGTTAATTTCTTGACTACTTCAGGTGAAATCTGAGAGGAAACTTCCAAAATTCTCTCCCACAGTTCCTTTTTGTTACCGAATTGACGTCCTTTTTCATAGACTTTTCTCTTTATAATCGACCAAAGGTTTTCAATTGGGTTTAAATCTGGACTCTGTAGAGGTCAATCCATCAGTCGTTGTCCTGTTATACCCACACCTGAAAGCCAACCTTTAGTGAAGCGAGAGGCATGACTTGGGGCATTGTCTTGTTGAAAGATAATGTTCTGTTTGACATCATCATTTTGAGAATTTAACCAGGGCATAAGATTCTCTTCCAGGAAGGCATTTTAAGTCCATCGGGGACAAAAAAAGGCCCAACAATCTCATCACCAATTATTCCAGCCCAGATCATCACTCCACCACCTTCTTGTTAACGTTTGTACCGCAGACGAGGACTTGTGTTCTTTTGGAGCCAACCTCTCCTCCAACCATCAGGGCCATCAAACGTAGCTCGTGCTTCGTCTGTCCAAATAACAGTTTGGAAATCGGTTTTCAAATACTTAGTAGCCCAGAAAAGTCTCTTTTGGCAATTAATATCACTTAAAGGCGGGCATACTGCCGGTGATCGCTGATCTGCCATGTTATTGAGGATTCGATTGTGAGTCCTTTTGGACACATCCGTTAGTCCAGCCGCATCAAAAATGTCTTTGCTTGTGCAGTGTGGGTTCTGAGACAAAGCTCTTTTGATTTTTCTCAAATCTCTGCTCGTTGTCACTCTTGGTCGACCGCTTTTGTGTTGTTTTCGATCTACCTTGCCCTCATTCGTAAACCTTTTCACCGTACGATGATCTCGTTTGATAATTTTGGATATTTCCAATGTGGACTTCTTCATCTTAAGCAGTTTTACAAAGTTAGCCCTTTCACTTGCTGTTAACATCTTCCCTTTAGCCATATTTTAGCTAAATTATATAAACTGCAAACAATTTTGGGTCACCTTAAAATGACTAAATTTAAAAAAAGGCATAATTGGTCATGCACAACATTATAAATGTATGATTACTTGTAAATGGCTGAGCTATTAGTGATCATGGACGTACTACTAAATTTAATTCAAAAACTGGCCTAAAATAGAAAAAAATCAAGATTGCAAACTCTTTTGGCCCCCAGTATATACGATCAACAATTTATTTTACGACTTTGAAGAAGTCAACTAAATCCTGAACGACTAAATATCAGTTTAAAAAAAATATCTTGCTGATTTTTAATTCGGTCTTATCATCTGAAGAACATTCAAAATAATAAACAAGTCTGCTGCTTGGTTAAAAATTTCACTTAATTTTTAGTACTCTGTTGTATTCATAAGGTATATGAAACATTTAAGGTTCAAAACCACTAACAATATTTAATGATACTCGTAGGAATGTTTCGAAAGAGACTAATTATGCAAAACTTAATGGATTAGGCATAAATAATATAGATGCTCCAGCAAATTTAGTTATTTCAGTAGAAGAAAAATTTAAAGATTAACATAATAGTTCTCAACAAACAAATCATTTTTGTACACCTAATAATTAACGCTTTTAAACACTTCAAGACAGTGACCTCTCTCGCTTTTTCAGTGGCAAAGTTGTGAATACTAGTTCAAAATAAATTGACTTTTCAAGTTACTTTCGTTTTTAAATACAATCCCAGCCATATTTTTTTCTTCAATATCCTATGTACAACACTGTTTATTTTTCTTAAAAAATTAGTAGCCTATATTGTCTTTGTGAGAGTTTTCGGAATGTTAATAAACTACTAAGCGCTTCGCGTATTTTTAAGCGTAATGATTACGAACTTTACAAGAGAAGGCCGATTTTGGATTTAAAAATAATTAAAAACTATTTAAGATCAAACGTAAGTCAAAGCCGTTTGGCTGACTTTTTCAACTTATTGTGGTGAAACTTTTGCTTTATCAGCCTATGAAAAATCTGGTCCTGATAGTACTTTGATTAGAGAGAAGAAATATAAAATTAGCAGTTTTGTCGGGAAGCCTATAATTTGGCTACAAAAATAAAATAGATAAAAATCAAGTCGTTCTTAAATTCTTTTTAACTACTTTATATTGTACAGTAATAACTGTATAGATTTACAATCGGATGCTAAAAATTTTTATCCATAGCTTATACGTACAATACGGATGCCAAAACCGATTGCTGTCCAGCCTTGCCAGGTTACCTCCTCTTCCATTACTTACTGATGAAGCAGTCATTGCCCTATCCGGGATTCGGCCGTCTTTGATTCCAACTCCGCAATAATCAACTAAACACGTCATAATAAAATAAATTCGTTATGTAATGAATTAAATAAAAAGGTTGCTCTTGTGTTTACGCTTTGCAAAAGTTTAATTTTTTAAATTAGTAAATAATTTTATGTAAAGAGTTTTATATTAAGATTGAAATTTTAAAAGGTTATGCTTTATTTTTAATTTTGTGGTTAAAGTCGGGCTTTGGGATTTTATAGTGAAAACAAAGATTGCTGTTTAACATGCAGAATTGCATGTAAATAATTTATCATTTGGTCAAAAATCAAAATAAAAAACTTATTGAGAAAACTTTTCTTTTTGCAATTCGTTGCAGCACGTTAGAAATTCGCATTTTTTGCTTGTTTTACTAATTCACAATTCAACTTTGGTTGCCTTGGCTTTATAACTTCTACCATTTTTTCAATAAACTTTAGATAGCAAACCTGGAGTTTTTTAAATATTGCTTGAAGCTCATATTTCACTTAAATACTGTTTTAAAAAATGTTTCAAGAACAAAAGAAAAGTTTTTGTTTTTTGTGACAAAAAATTACAAATTTATTTACGCCCATCACTCACCATAATTTAAATTCTTTGCCACTCTTACCAGGTTTTTCACAGTGTCTGAAAAAAAATCAAGTAATTAATTTTACATTAAAGCAAGAGTTTTTGTTTAATATTTTTATTAAATAATTAAAAAAACAAACGCTGGATTATCATTTTGTGTTTTTTACAATACAACTAGATTAACTATACTAAAGAACTTGCGCTTTTAATTAAAAAAAAAATATTAAAAAAAATTTTCTTATTGATTTTAAAAAAACATATAGCTTTTGTGTCAACTTTCTGTTAAAAAACTTCTCGATTTACGCTCTCACACCAAACTTTTGAAATTTACATTATCAAGACGTGTCTAGTGATGCTGTGCGCAAAAATGTTATTCTTTAAGTTTAAAAAGATCGTTTTACTTTGAAGTTGGACAACTTCTTTTTGAAGCCCTATGAATTCATTACTGGTGTTACAACGACATTCGCCAGTTGTTCCGAACCCATTAGTTTGAATTTCTTCTAATAAAGGTTGAAGAGGAAGACAGTAGTTTGTTTGACACTTAGAGAAATTTAAGCAAGTAATTACAAACAAGCAAATTGTTACAAGTCTTAATGAATCCATAATTGGTTCTAAAAAATACTGTCCAGCTTTCGCAATGAACGATTAACTTACAATTGCCTACACTTGATGTAAAAAAATTTTTTTGCAAGGTTATTAAGCAAAATGTGTGGAAGCAAAACGCAACCAGTACAATAGAATTTATTGTTCCATTCTATTGGTTCCCAACTTTTTGCTGTTCACGCACTTCTTTCAAAATTTTTAAAATTCTCCGACCCCTAAATAATGTTGCATGTAAATAAGTTTATTCTCAAAGTAGGGATTCAAACTTAACTGCATGAGCCAGTAATATTTTCGTAGAAGATAACTGTATCCTACGACCTGCAATATAAATAATAAAACACTGAAAAAGAATGGAAATATGTAAAAATGAAACCCCAAAAACATAACAAATAATCACATTTATCGTAAAATAATTTAACAAAAGCCTGTTATTGTTTTTAGCGTCAAAAGACTGAACTGCTGTGTCGTCGATTTTTGGATAAAGCCGCACGCGAGCCATCTTTAACGTCTAAACCAGGGCTCTTCAAACTGGGGCTCTTCTAACTTTTGGGAGAAAAATAGGGAAATCAAAGATGAAATCGAAGTGAAGACCTTTTTTTTTTTTTTTTAGAGAACAACTTGATTTTGGGAGAAAAATAGGGAAATCAGAGGTGAAATCGGGGTGAAGACCTTTTTTTTTTTTTAGAGAACACCTTGATTTTGGGAGAAAAATAGGGAAATCAGAGATAAAATCGAAGTGAAGACCTTTTTTTTACTTTGATTTTTGGGGAAAAATAGCGGAATCAGAGATCGATTCTAGGTGAAGACTTTTTTTTTAGAGAACATCTTGATGTTGGGGGAAAAATAGCAGAATCAGAAATGGATTCTAGGTGAAGATCCTTTTTTAGGGATCGCGAAAAAATTTCCCTGTGCAAAATGGGTCCCGATGAAAAAAGTTTGAAGAACACTGGTCTAAACGATATTGTTGTTTTTTTTTGTAGTCACAATAGCTGAAAACCTTGCCTTGAAAAGATAAGGTTTTCAGCTTGAAAAGATAATGGTGATACGAATGGGACCATAAAGTTTATTGTTTGCTGTGCCAGTGATGAATAAATTTGTTGTTGTGAGCATCAAAATTCTTCCACTTTTTTAACGAGTTCAATGCAAAATAATTCGTTTGCCTCTCAAATCAATAAAGTCCTGAAGTTTTTATTGTTAATGTCCTTCAAGTTAATGAGGTAAAAATTTCTAATCTAAATTTTAAATTTTACGTTGCCAAAATTAAAATAAACTGCAAATGACGCTGCAAGGCGTCCGAGAGAGAGCAAAACAATTCTCGTATTGCGTTTACAAATGCGCTTTATTCTTGTGCTAATGAGTCTCTAAAAAAGTTTCACAAACTGGAAATTCGGAACTAACAATCAAAAGAAAATTTTGCTTATTGCTTGCCAACCTCAATCAATGCAATGGCAGATTTCGGAATTCTTTAGGGGGCTAAGTTTGGGTAAACTAGGCTTTAATATTTTATTCTTTAATCGTTTCAGAATCGAAGGCAATTCTATAAAATAAAAGAAAAATAAAAAAATAAAACGTGGGTCACATAAGCATACAACAACAAACGTATGTTAACATTCATCGATGGAAAGCTACTTTGTAAAAATAACTAGTTACAACTTACAGCTACAGTACTTTTTTAGTAGGACCTTTTATTGGTTTTCATTTTGATTTTATCTCCCTGATAACTAGACTTAAAAATCGCAAATTTACTTGAAGAAAAAAAAGATCATCCCTCTACCCGGCATTGGTAGCGTTGGCAAGAAATAACGTTCAATTTAAAAAGCAACTTTCGACAGAATCAAATAAAAGCAACGAATTACAATCATTTCCAAAGTAAAAAAGTTACAGTTACTGAAAGAATTAGTAACTTAAAGTTTTTATCGAAACCATACAGTTACTGCCCAACTTTGTTAACATTCGTTGCAAAAAAGCTCCATTATAGGGCTCATATTCTTTATTTTGATTAGTTTACAGGAGCATTACGCAGTGTTGGTGACCTGTTATTAATTCATCTAGAGCCGGTAGCTTTGCTGTTCGATAAACTTGAAATAAAGCTCTTAATTGATTGTAATTCGGACAAAAGTTTTCAGCCGACGAAAAATGGAAAAAAACGTCACTTCAGTTGCGCCACTCTTTATTCTTGATTATAATTTTAAATTTGTTAACCTACAGTTAATTTTCAGGATTTTTTGTAGTTTTCCCACCACTGTTGTAGGCTTTGCCTAGCAATAGAATGAGCCCATAGAAAACTTATAGGTCTACTTTGCGTATTTGCAATTGTATAATTTCGAATTTTGAATGACGCGTAGGTGTCACACTTCATTCTTAATTCTAATTTTTAATTTATAAACTTATAATTGATTTTCAGTCTTTTGCAGTAATTTTTGAGCTTTTGATTGCGACACCATCTTTTCCATTGTTACGTAATGATTGAGTAATCGGTACGCCAACCTTTACTTAATTTATTTTGTCGGCAAGTTGTTCTAAAAAGTAATTATAAATAATCGTTTTATTGTTTTATTCAAAGCGCATTGATTGACTAAAGTTTTTAAGCCATTTGCAATGAACAATGCAGCAGTGATGACGTAATTTCTACTATATTCCACCATTTTGAAGCGAGTTCTATTACATAGTTTACATAACAAGAAATTTCACGTGGAACGATGAATCGTCTTCCGTGCTTGTGGTCAACACTGCGTTTTTCCACGGATCAAAATTACCATAAATTTTTCAAATCATTCTATATCCTTGTCGTGCACGGTAGTCACAATTGTATTATTTGTTTTATTTAAAAAATTCGACTCCGTATATGACAAGGCTATTATATTGTCCAATATGATTCTTCCATTATAAGCAGCACCGTATGGTGGTATGCAAAATGGTTCTTACGGTGAAAAAGAAAAAAGCAGAGAAAGTAAAGCCAAAGATACGATGGTGGAAACTAAAAGAGACAAGCTGTCAAGAAGCGTTTAGGCAAGAGGTGACCAGGATTTTGGGAGGCAAGGATGGGTTACCCGATGAGTGGGACAAAACGGAAGAAATGCTAAGAAAAACAGCTGAAACTGTACTGGGAGTGACATTCGGAAAACGAAAAGGAGACAGGGAGACTTGGTGGTGGAAATTCAAGAGAGCATAAAAGAAAAGAAAGAGGCAAAGAAAGCATGGGACAAAATAAGAAATGAAAATACTAAAAAGATATACAAAGAAAAGAAGAGTAAGGCAAAGAAGGCAGTTGCAATGGCAAAGGGACGTGCGTATGACATTTTGTATGCTAGATTGGAAACAAAAGAAGGTGAAAAGGAGTTGTACAAATTGGCTAGGCAGAGAAACAGAGCAGGAAAAGATGTACAGCACGTGAGGGTTATAAAGGATGAAAATGGTAATGTGATGGTAAATTCGGAAGCAGTGTTAAAGAGATGAAAGGAGTACTTTGAGAAACTGATAAAAGAGGAAAATAACAGAGACCCTAGGACAGAGGAAGCAGAAGTGGTTAACGAAGAGGTAAATTGTGTCAGTAGAGAAGAAGTAAAAGATGCACTAAGAAGGATGAAAAAAGGTAAAGCAGTTGGGCCAGATGAGTTGCCAATAGAAGTTTGGAAGTGCATGGGAAAGATGGAGATAAAGTTTTTGACCAGACTGTTCAGACTGTTAATGGGTGAACGGATGCCAGAAGAATGGAGAAGGAGTGTGCTTATCCCAATTTACAAAAACAAAGAGGACTCACAGTCACAGTGCTGTGGAAACTACAGAGAAATAAAGCTAATGAGCCACACAATGCAGGTATGAGAAAGAATTATTGAAGCCAGGTTAAGGACTAGAGTGGAGATCAGCAAACAGCAATATGAATTTATGCCAGGAAAGGGAACCACCGATGCCATGTTTGCTCTAAGAATGTTGATGGAAAAGTACAGGGAAGGTCAAAGAGAGCTACATTGTGTATTCGTGGACCTAGAGAAGGCTTACGACAGGGTTTCGCGGGAAGAGCTGTGGTACTGTATGAGAAAATCCGGAATAGTGGAAAAGTATGTACAACTAGTACAGGATATATATGAGGGAAGTGAAATAGTGATGAGGTGTGCAGTAGGAACTACAGAAAGTTTCAAGGTTAAGGTTGGACTGCACCAGGGATCAGCATTAAGTCCATTCCTGTTTGCAGTGATAATAAACAGGCTAACGGATGAAGTAAGGAGAGAACCACCGTGGATGATGCTGTTTGCTGACGATATTGTGATTTATGAAGAGACCAGGAAAGAAGTGGAGCGAAGATTAGAATTCTGGAAGTATGCATTGGAAAGAAGAGTGATGAAAGTAAGTAGGTCAAAGACCGAATATCTATGCATAAATGGAGGAAGTGATGACGAAACAGTAAAGATGGAGGATGCAAAAGTGCCAAGAGTAAAGGAATTTAAATATTTGGGATCAACGGTGCAAAAAAGTGGTAGTTGTGAGAGGTAGGTAAAGAAGAGAGTACAGGCAGGATGGAACGGATGGAGAAGAGTATCAGGAGTAATCTGCGACAGGAGGTTACCAGCTAGAGTAAAAGGAAAAGTGTACAGTTCAGTGATAAGATTAGCAATGGTGTATGGACTTGAGACAGTGGCAGTCACAAAAAAACAAGTAGAAGAGATGGAAGTTGCAGAGATGAAAATGTTGAGGTTTGCTATGGGAGTGACGAGAAAAGACAAGATTAGAAACGAGAATATTAGGAGAACTGTTAAGGTTGAACAGTTAGGAATGAAGATGAGGGAGGGCAGGCTGAGGTGGTATGGACATGTCATGAGGAGAGACCAAGAGTATGTAGGAAGAAAAATGATGGAAATTGTGTTACCAGGAAAGAGGAGAAGAGGGAGACCAAAGAGAAGATTTTTAGATGCAGTAAAGGAAGATATGCGGGAAGTTGGTGTGAAGGAGACGGATGTTGAAGACAGAAAGATGTGGAGAATGATGATACGCTGTGGCCGCCCCTGACTAAAGGGAAAGGACGAAAGGAGAAGAAGAAGAAGATGATTCTTCCATTACTTTTGAGTCCGTCGGTGCAGGCATTGGCACTTTGTTGAAGAAAATGATGGAAGTATTTGTGGCTGTGCTGTTCAATGTTGTTTAACGTAGTTCTGTTTGTTGAATGCACTAAGAATAATTTTTTGCATTCTGTTCGGAACAAAAAGTTGCCCCAAAATCAGGAAGATTGCATGACGTTCGTGAATAGTCTTTAACATAGTCACAACTTTACTCGGGAATGCGAAAGAACCAATTGAACTTGGTAACTCAATTAGCTGCGCTGAAGTAAAGCTGTATTTATTTTTATGTATTCCGGCTCTAGAACAGTTTGGTGCAAGTTTGAAGTTATTAATCCGGTTGGTTTTGGCTAAGTACGGCTAAATTTTCTCGAAAACTTCTCTTAACTGATAGCAAAAAAACACACCTTCTAACTATGAAGAATATATCATTCACAAAGTCAAACAAACTTGATCAACTCTTGTTAAAACTTGACCCTCAAGCTTCACAAATTTTTAAAATAATTCACAGCGCCAACCTGAAAATAATCACTCAACAACTTTGTACTGACTAACTTTATGCATGAATTAGCACCCCGATGACTAATATTAAACTTAATAGTTTGTCCAAACAATTCTACTCTTTGTAAAATTACTTCTAAGGCATCAACACGTGAACCTTAAACGAATAAAGAACAGCTCAAAGATAACAGTGAATAAACCAATTTCTACACTTTAACTTGAACCAATTATTTAATTAGATTGAATAAAAAATTAACTGTAATCTATATACTTACATATTAAGGATCGGCCGGATTATCCGGATTTTTTGCGGATATTATTGCGTATATTTTTTTTCAATTTTCAATAAATTTTGTATTTTTTATTATTTATTGAAACGGAGATCTCAACTGAATCCGGAAAATATGGAAAAACTAGTCATTTCTAGAGAATTGATTTTGCTGTTTAAAAAACTTAATATGTTTAAGTGATATTATTTTAATATTTTAAATCTCTTCTGTATTATCTCTTTTCATTAGTCTCTTTAATTAATTTTAATTAAAGTAGTTTTTATTTAGCATTGCTTTTATGTAAATAAAATGATGTTTTTTAAAAAATCACATACTCAAATCTTATAAGTTTGAAAATATCCGTATTTCGATGCGGATATTTTGCGGATATCCGACTATCCGAATATCCGCAAAGTTCACTATCAGGCCGATCCTTAGTACATATGAATCAACAAAAATTACCAGATAGAAATCGAATATACTGGAACAAACAGGAACTCTTAATCGCTTATTACGTAAGATAAAGCGCTCTATGACGTCACTAAATATTCATATGACAAAGCACAAAACAATAATTACAAATCTTTCTCTGAAAAATTCTCATGATTATTGCCAGAAGCAAAGGTACAAATTTCCCTTGAATCAGTGTAATTACTACAAAAAATCTATCTTTTATATCTTAAAGCCTATTACTATTTGTACTGAGCAAAAAGATTGTTGTCACTTTTCATTTCCAGAAGCAATAGACCGGCCTCTTGTTTCTATTTCGTACGTTGCGCTGACTACTAAATTAACTGATTAGCTTCGATAGCAATAACTCAAGCCATTGTAATTGCACTGTTTAAAGCAGTGCTTCTCAACCTTTTCGCGACTGAAGCGCAGTTTGGGACTTTTTCCAAAATTGCGGCACACTTGATCCAAAATGCAGATTCTTGTTTTTGTCCCTAAAAAGTAATGTCCTCTAAAAAAAGATCTTCACTTTGAATCTGTCACGAATTTCCTGGTTTTTGTTCCTAAAAAGTAATGTTTTCTAAAAAAAGATCGCGGAATAATGGACTAATGTTTTTCTAAAAAGTTTCGCGGCAGACTTGGAAATTTCTCGCGGCACACAAGTTGAGAAACACTGGTTGAAGAGTAGCAGTAGTGCGTAAAAATTTTTCTCTGGATTTACAATCAAGAAATTCAAGAACTTATTAATTCAAAACAGCTGTAAAATTAGGTTGGCGCATTAGTTAGAACTCCAACTTGATAAAAAGTGCTATAAGGGTGGTTTAAAATCCGATAAGACATGGTTTAAAATCCGATAAGACTAACTTCATTAAAATTTTTTCTAGTGGGGAATACTAAAACTGAATGTTTCTAGACTGTAAAAAAGCTACTGCAAGTTTTTGATTATTGCAGTCGGCGTTTTTGATATTTGCAAAATTTTGCAAAATTTGTTTGATTTTGCAGCAGTTATTTTTAAAGAGTATGCGTGTTGAGAGATAGACCTGTCCAAAGCAAAAATAAAAATAATATCATGCAATGTGTTTGACAAGGTTGAACACACTTTTTAACTCTATGTAGTCGACGAAACATACTAGTCCCTTAAAGCTTTTTAAATGAAATAAAAAACAGATGATATCACTTTAAAAATATAATCGAAATTATTCCATCGTTTTCTTTTATTAAATAGATTTTATTTCTTCTAAACTGATTTTCAAGTTACACGCTAATCGCGATCCTCACATGCTTTTTCTTAACTTTTTGAGTAGTTGTGCGATTTGTAAACCTAGTCTGGTTCTGCTTCATGATTTACAGACGATGTCCACCTCTTTAATTCGTGATTGTTCTGCATCGATAAATTATGAATTATTTTGGAAATTCCAAGTAAGTTTAAAGAGCAATTGAAAAACAAATAAGCATGACGCAGCAGTTCTGGAGATTTTTGATTTTTTTCCAAATCAAAACGAGTCGAGTTCAACAGGCTTTACCATGATCGATATTATTGTCCTAACTCAACACAACATGGCGTGTTTTAATCTATTGTTTATTGGCAGTATTTCAGCAAACTATTTTTATTGTTGTTTGTTATTACTAAATTATAATAAATATTGAATATTTTATTCCTGTATTTCAATTACCCAAAATTATGGTAAGTTTTAAATAGACTACTTGCTGTCTGTTTTTGTATTGCAGTGGCATTGCGTCATATTATCCCACTTAAGCAGAACGAAAAGAAAATAGAAGAAAAGACGTGTGAAAAGAAACGAGGAAAAACAAATAATTTCGTTATCCCTTCAAAACTCTCACTCACCATGGCCTTCAGACAGTCAACGCTTGATATCTTATTTGGAAATGATTCTTAATCTACTTTGTTCTTATCATTCTCCTAGAACAGTTCTTTTTTTATGTATTAATCTTTAATTGTAATCTTCACTTATATCTCTTCCAGCTTTACGAGGCATTATTTTTTTAATGATATAAAAACTCATATTTGATACTTAATTTTCATTTCTTTTATAATATGATGAAGGCTTATTCTAAATTAAAAATTTTAAAGTTTTGTTATGATTGTGTTCAATTGCTACTTTTTATGTAATAGGGCTTAGCGTCATCTTTATTATTTCTTTGT
This sequence comes from Diplosoma virens, assembly GCA_963680785.1. Taxonomy (NCBI): domain Eukaryota; kingdom Metazoa; phylum Chordata; class Ascidiacea; order Aplousobranchia; family Didemnidae; genus Diplosoma; species Diplosoma virens. Next base: position 15,907,030 of record OY796893.1, read on the forward strand.
CAAGAAATTACTACAAGCAAATATTAAATCAATAGCGTCTCTTATTTCAGACGTTTTATCGGAAGTTGCTAGTCCCCTGATCATATTTAAAAAAATTTTTATTTTGACGTAAACTTTCAATTCCATATGTATTTATTATGACTTACCCATACGATAATTTTATAATTTATGTGCAATAAAAATAATTTTTATTTGTAGGCCTATATGGTTTGGCATAAATATTTACCACAAGTCATAGAAGCTAATTTTTTCTGTTTGTCCCTTTCAAGTTTTTTTTTCGTTTGTGTTTTATTGTTTTGAAGGTGCAGTGAGCATGCAGATTATAATGACGTTTGTTATATCTGTACAATGTATTGTTTTTATGTGCTATAACGTATATCGTTTTTTACCTCTTCCTTTTTGTCAGCTTTAATTGTGTTTTTGTGCTCTGATTTGTGCTGTTGAGACTGAAAAATAAAAAAAAACTTACATGCATCCATACATAAAAAAAATTAAAACCAATGAAAAGAATAATGTAACATGTACTGCAGGGTTGGAAAAATTACTTAATTTGGCTAATTAAAATTATAATCACATTTAAATCTTCCAATATATTAACAACAAATTCGAATATTTGGTTTCTAAAATCTCTAATTACAATTTAAAATTACTTTAAAATCAAATATTTAACTAAAATTTAATCTATCGCAATCAGTGGCGTACCAAAAATTTTTGAAAAAGGAGGGTCCATACCACCATAACCAAATGTGGTTAGTGGAGAAGTTTATTCAAGTAGTAGAAAAAAAGGTCTTCACCTTAAGTCAGTCCCGGATTTCATGATTTTCGTCTCTGAAGTCTATTGATTTCTTGAAAAACAAAAAAGGGGTCTGCACATGATATCTGTCTTTGTTTTCTAGCGGATTTTCTGTCCAAAAGATTTCCAAGGGGGGGGCATGGCACACTGGTTGCAATCATAATTTTTTCAACTCTGGTTGCAAGTGCGCGACGTGTAATAAACAAAATCCTAAATGGTTGTTAAATATGTCACAGTAAACAAACTTTTTCATGCTGAACCTGAATAACATGTAACTTAATTGTACGTAATAGCAATAAAAACTTTAATTTATTTATATATTATTGCAAAATAGTGTAATTAATTAAAAAATTAATTTTTTTCAACCCTGCCGCAGTATCCTTGAAGTTAAGGTTAGTTGTAGCAAGAAAAAAGATTTGTTTATCGACCACTAGAAAGTTTGCATAATAAACGAAGCTATGACAGCAAACTACAAGAAAGTGTTTAAAAAGCATATCAGAGGCACCGGAAGTGAGAACGATTCTGCCTTGCCTTTCAATATTTTTAAAATGCGGAAAGCACAGGGCCAGATAGTTCTCGTTGAAATTCGCATCATCAAAGCATTATGTTAGATCTGGCTCTAAAATCTAAAATTATATGCTTTCAACCAAAATTAAATCTAACAATGTTTGAACAACTTCGATTTAGATTAGGTCAGCAAACTGTTTTTAGAAAGCATCACATAGCACACCGGGTGTTCGCGCGCACATACAGTATGTGCTGAAACTAGCGCACATAAAGAAAAGATGTGCGCACAAAAGATTTCAGAGTAAAACTAATTCTAAATCAATGTTTCTCAACCTGAGTGCCGCAAGAGATAAAGATAGAGATTGAGAGAACACCTGATTTTGGAGAGGAAAATCTGCAAATCAGAGTCCAATTCAGAGTGAAGACTTTTTTTTTTAGGGTACACCTGATTTGATTATAAATCCTAATGCAATTTATAGTAACTTAGCGCACCGTGCAGAGTGCGCATACTTTGCAAGAAAGAATAAAGTTTGCACACGAACAAATTTCTACGCACAGACAACTAAAAATCAAAGTGAACATTGACTCGCAGGCCAAGTAAAATTTTGCAAATGCAGTAAATTTTACAATCACAATCAGACCACGATCAGATCCAGAAGAAAGCGTGCTATGCGCAAAACATGTTGAAGAATTTGATTGAAATTGACGTTAACGCCCATTGTTTTAAAACTATACCTACTAAAAAAGCTCACTGTTTTAAAACCTTAGTGACAAATCACAATCTGAATTAGCTCTTGTTCTAGGCCTGTAAAATAGCATTGTGATTTACTGTCACAACTTTATTCGGAAATCCGATTCAAATACCAGTGATGAAGCAAAGCTGTGTTTATTTTTATACCGGCGCAAGAAACAGTTTGCTGCGAGACTGAAGCTCTTAGTACAGTAATTTCTGGCTAAGCACAAGTCAATTCTCTCGAAAACTTTTCTGTACAGATAGCAAGAAACCACAGTTTCTAACTATAAAGAATAGGAGAAAAACAAAAAAATTGTGCTCTAAAGTTGACTAGTTTTTATTAGGGCACAAGCTTTCGTGGGCTACTGCTCACTTCGTCCGGTGCAATGGAATAAAAATGCAATCAAAACAAAATTTACACTAACGGCATTAAACGTAATAAAGAGACATATGTGACGTAATGAAATCTAAAAATATCGAATAGAAAAGACTGTATTGTGGCGATACTCAGCAGCACAACTAAATTCATAAAACTTTTATTTTTCAAACGTTTTCGGCTTCTTAAGCCCTTTTCAAGAAAAACTTAAACTTAAATGAAATTAACAATAATGCGTCAACACAAAGAAAATTAATTATTTATGCATGAATGATTTACATTGTGACGAATAAGTTAAAGCAAATAGAATTATAAAGCCAATTTTTTTAGTTTCATTAAATTGTTTAAAAATGAAAGTAAATTTAAAATTTATAAGAAAAGAAATAAAGAATTTAAAATAAAAAATTAAAAAATTAAAAAACATTTAATAAAAATGAAGAACCATTTGCATAAAGTTGTCGATTTAAACCAGGATTACGCTTTTTAATAAATAATGCTTCATGTATTTTTGTATGGAATTCCGATTTACACTTTTTAATTATTTTAAAGGAGTTTAAATTTAATTTGACAGAGGAACAAATATTACAACACATTATATGATTTTTTATTGCACTTGATACTTGAGAGTTGAAGTCCAAATGCTCCTTAGCTCTAGTGCTCAAATGTCGGGTTGACATACCGATGTATGTCAAGTTCGCGTCACACGAACATGTAAATTCATAAATGACATTTGAGCAAAGACCCAAAGGAGTTGTGGACTTCAACTGAAAGTAGTTTCCAATTTTAAATGTTTTATAGACAGGACAAACTTTCACGTTAAATTTCGATTTGAAAATTTTTGATAAGCGATTTAAAAAACGTCTCGAGTCAATACCAAAGTACGGAATTGTAATGTAATAAGTACGGCAATCAGTAGAACGATCAACGGTTATGTTGGACACAAATTTGTTTAAAACTTTATTAAAAAACCAGCAAGGATAACCATTTAAACAAAACATTTTTCTTAGGTTGTTGATTTCTCGATTGAATAACATTTTTGAGGAACATATTAATTTCGCACGGTGAAGCAAACACAAAATTAAACCAGATTTCCATTTTTGTGGGCAAAAGGCGTTAAAATTAAGTAAAAGTCCAGTGTTGGTTGGTTTTCTCCATGTATACGTGTCTAAACTATTGCAATTTATTTCTATTTTAACATCTAGAAAACAAATAAAGTCTGAAGAATGTTCAAGAGTAAATTTTATGTTTTTGTGTTGACTATTAAGAACATTTAGAAAGGACAAACAATCATTGTTATTTTCAAAAACAGCAAAAACATCATCAACATAACGTAAATACAATTTCGGAGAATGTTGGTTTTTATTTTTAAGAATACGGGTTTTTCCAAATCGGCGAGAAAGAAATTTGCAATTGTCGGTCCAAGTGGTGATCCCATGGTAACACCACTTGGACCGACAATTGCAAATTTCT